>OY728158.1:551764250-553014250 GCA_963277665.1 Viscum album
CAAACTTCAAGTGTCTTTTCCAGGAGGAGTTTTCCCCGCAACCTTGCGCACTGTGCGCATTCAAGAGCTGCTTCACCTTCAACAATGCATCATGATGGTGGATGAGTACTCAATGAGGTTCATGGTGCTTTCGTAGTACTCCAAAAACATGGTGCGAGACCCTTTCTTCAGGGCTCGAGCCATTGAAGAGGGACTCAGGCGGGAGATCAGGTTAGTGGTGTTTTCTCTCAACATCCCTACCTAGGATTGAGTGCTATAGTGAGCCCTTATTATGGATAGATTTTTGGCGGAGTAGGATCCCATGGATAATGCTACCGGGAAACCCAAGGTGGAAGAGTCTTCAGAAGGCAGCCGACAATAGACGTGACTCCCCAAGTGGGTCAAGTCTTTTAGAGGATGACCCTAGGACTCAGGGTTGGTAGTCAGGGGATCCTAGTCTATAGGGAGTCAGCCAGGATCCATGTAGTGCTTCACGTGTAGCGAGCAAGGACGCATGGTTCGTGACTACCTAACCTATCATACAGATGACTAGCAGATGGTCGAGGGGATACCGAGATAGTGACAATGGTTCGAGCGAGAGGGTCTTCAGGGCGGAAGATGTGGCAGGGGAGTAGGCCGAGCAGCCGGTGGTGGGCGGCGGTTCGTGGTGTTACCGCCACCACCCCCAGGTTGTCTACCCTGACCTCAGGGAGTAGTCAGACATGGTCAAGCTCAGCACCAGGTTGCAGAGGCTTACAACCATAGTTCTCTAGATATGATAGATATGTGTCTTTTATACCCTAGAAGTAGTCATTATAGACAGATGTTCTAGTAACTCCTTCCTTTACATGGCTCTCATTTGGATCTCGGAGATTTTTGTGGAGCCTTTGGCTCGATCCTTACGGATAGATAGTCCTACACGAGGATATTCGATGATTAAACACTGGTTTCGATAGTGTGAACTTACTATAGAAGGCAAAAGCTTTGTATAGGATCTCCTAGTAGTATCTTAGAGGGTTTATGAAGTCATCTTGTGTATAGACTAGTTGTCCATAGTGCATGCTCAGATAGACTATTTTAGGCGTATAGTGAGGTGTGTCCATAGAAATGGAACTAGGTTTTTCATCACCTATGATATGGAAACCATTTCAGTACATGACATACTTTCTCGGAGGAGGTTTCAACCGATCCCTCACCAATTGGCTAGCCTCACCCTCGATGTAGTGGATAATGGGCATCCAAGAATTCTTGTAGTGGTGGAAGAGAGTGAGGATGTTTTTACTAAGGATATTCTGAGTCTACCTCATCGTAGGGAGGTAGACTTCTACGTCGACCTGTACCCCGGGATGAAACCGATATCCACATCAGCATATCGGATGGCTCCCACAGAGCATTGTGAGGTGAGGGTACAACTAGTGGACTTGTAGGAGAAGGGGTTCATAAGGCCCAACATTTCACCATGGGCATCCCCTGTTATTTTTTCCAAGAAGGAAGACAGGAGTTTGAGGTTGTGCGTGAACTTTAGGTTCCTGAACTATGTGACCATGAAGAATAAGTATCCACTAACGAGGTTCAATGGCCTCTTCGACCAGCTAAATGGAGCGAGGTGGTTCTCGAAGATAGACCTCATATCGGGCTATCACTAGCTTCAGGTAAGGTATGTGGATGTACTGAAGACAATATTTAGGTGTCGGTACATCTACTTTGAGTTCCTGGTGATACCTTTCGGTGTGAACAATGCCCCAACAATGTTCATGGGACTCATGAATAGGATCTTCCAGCCATACATTGACTGGTTTTTTGTAGTCTTCTTTAAGTATATATCTGTGTACTCGGTATCAGAGGTGGAGCATGCTAGACACCAACGGATAGCCCTAGATACACTATCAGAGCACCATATTTACGGTAATCTCTCTAAGTGTTAGTTTTGGATACGGGAGGTCCACATCCAAGGACACGTCCTCTCAGAGACTAGAGTTACAGTGAATCTAGTGAAGATAGAGGTGGTTCTTGCTTGGGAGTCACCTAGGAGCGTGATTAAGGTGTAGAGCTTCTTAGGGTTGGCTGGTTAATATCAAAGGTTTGTGCCTGATTTTTCTAGAGTAGCAGAACCCTTATAAGATTTGAAATGGAAGGAAAAAACCTTCATGTGGATGGAGAAATTTTAGCAGAGTTTTTAGGAGCTAAGGAAGAGAATGACTAGTTCCCCCATCTTGAGACTACCAGAGGAGAGCGTTGGGTATGTATCTTACTATGACACAATATGGAATAGACTGGATTTTATCCTATTGTATGATAGAGTAGTGATATCCTACGACTCACAGCAGTTGAGGCAGCATGAACATAACTACGTGACCCATGAACTAGAATTAGTTGTAGTTGTCTTTTCCATGAAGATGTGGAATTAATAGATGATGGGTGAATGGTTTATGGTTTAATCTGACCACAAGAGTCTCAGGTATATCTTCTCATAGAAGGACCTAAACATAAGAAAGTGGTTATGGATAGAGTTCCTCTAGGTCTATGACTTTGAGATAGTCTATACTCTTGGAAAGGGGAACGTGGTGGAAGACACGCTCAACAGGTGTACTGGTTTTCATCTGCTGAGTGAGGTGACAAATCAGTTTGTCGCAATGTAGATATCCTTTGTGGATGATGGTGGACTAGCTTACCTCCAGTTGATGACTGTTAATCCCCCACTCTTACAGTGATTCAGGGAGGAACAACTGCTGGATGTTGACTGCGAATCTCGATGTGCTCAATTATCCTTAGGACAGGCCCCTGGTGGATTTTTGTTAGGTGGGGATCATGCGATCATTTTTAGACGGTGCACCATAGTGCCGGTGACGTTGTGGGAGGAGGTGTTGAGGGAGTCCCATACATCAACATTGGTGTTAAATCTTGGAGTGGCGATGAAGTACCAGGACCTCTGACATCAGTACTAGTGGCCAGGGATGAAGAAAGCGGTGGTTGTGTTCATTTCACGATGCCTCACTTGTCAGTAAGTGGAGGCCGAGCATCAGGTTCCAACAGGATTGTCCCAAAAATCGAGGTACCAGAGTGGAAGTGGGACAATATCTTTATGTACTTTTTGAAGTGCTTACCATGCACATCTAGAGGTCAAGACTTTATATGGGTGATTGTTGACCGACTCACCAAGTCGACTCACTTCCTACCCATCCGGGAGTAGGGACTGGTAGAGGTCATGGGATGCCTCTATGTCCATGAGATAGTGTGGATCCATAGGGGGCCTTCAAGGATCATCTTAGACTATGATGCACGCTTTACATCCTTGTAGTGGAAGGGATTACAAGAGGCATTCGGGACTCATCTTTTCTTGAGCACAACTTTTTATCCCTAGACAGATGGTCGGACAGATCAGACTATACAGACCTTGGAGGACATGTTTTACGCTTGCATCCTTGACTTTGGTCACAGTTGGGAGGACCACCATCCTTTGGTGGATTTTGCATACAACAAAATCTATCACTCCACCATCGGTATGGAATCGTTTTAGGCTTTGTACGGGTGACCTTGTAGATCAACTCTATGCTAAACAGACCCAAGGGAGACGACACTCATGGGTCTAGAGTTGGTATGGGCTACCACCAAGAATGTGTAGATCATCCGAGAGCAGATGAGTATTACACAGAGCAGGCCAAAGTCTTATGCCCATAGGTGACAGAGACCCTTAGAGTTTGAGGAGGGTGATCATGTGTTTGTTTGGGTCTCGCCTCGACCAGGGTTGTGGAGATTTGGCCTCAGAAACAAGAAATCTCCCAGGTTCATCAGACCTTTTCAGATCCTAAGTAGAGTTAGAGAGGTGTTGTAACACCTAGTTCTTCCCCCATAGATGCACCAGGTGTATGATTATTTCCACATGTTGCAACTGAGGAGGTACATGTAAGATCCATCACACATCATTGTTTAGAGAAAGCTGGATATTGATGATGGGGCAACGTTTGCAGAGTTCATGATGGAGACAGAGGATTGATAGGATTGGGTCCAATGTGGGTGGTAAATTCCTCTGGTATGTGTTCAGTGGAAGAAAAAGAATCTCTAGGAGAGTACATGGGAGTGGGAGGCTCAGATTAGTGATCAATACCACCATCTATTTGATTAGTTTTTGTTTTGGCTTTTGGGGACATAAATCCCTAAGGTGGGAAGAATGTAATGTGTCAAAAATTCTCTGTAATTTCTTTTAATTATATGGAATTATTCGGAGATCACATGCTCTGAAGAAACGTGATTATGAGGCCCGTAGATCCCAAAACAAATTTTTGGACTTTTTTAAGGTACATTTAGTAAACGTGCGAGCGGGTTTTTCTAACTTTTGAAATGATGCTCTAATAAAAAATATGAGGGAACCGTTGAAATCAGAAATCCAATATCCACATAGAATGGACTTAAATTCGGCCAGTAAGGGCTAAATGAAAAATTTTATTTTTGGATTTTTCAGAAAATAATAAAATAACATAAAAAAATTATTTTATTTCTTTTTCCAATCGATGAGAGATTACACAGTGACGCTGCGATATAGAGACTAGGAAGCGATAAGGAACATTAATGAGGCTCATTAATGGACCATATCATAGAGCGTAGTGATTAAATAGAGGAAGTATAACAGTGACACTATTTCATAAATAAAACAACATAACCACGCGACATCATAACATAACTAAAATGCTGCGACATGTTACTTTTTTAACTGTTTGACACATTGGTGGAATGATGATTAAAATGTAGAAATTCTATGATGAACCTACAATAGTATTCCTCTCCAATGAAGAACGACACACCGATGGATCATCACTAACTCTGAAACACCTCAAAGAATAGAGCCAGAAGCAACCAACGACGTCAAAATCTTCAAACCTTGTAGACTAAACGACACAGCTTCGAATCTCAAAGAGGCAGGGGTTGTTTTATTTTGATGTTATTCCCCATTATTTCAAGAAATGAAAAATGTGAAACAACCCATGAACAGGTTGATCTATGATTGGTGTGTTTTTGCAGGAGGTTAACTTTATTTGGGGATTTCACTATCTAGGATTCAAACATTACTTGATATGATTGAACAACAATCCCTAATCCTCCCCCCTAATTTAAACCGCTAACACAGAGGGAATGGGATGACACAAACAAGACCTGAGCACCTCCTCCATGTGCATTATTTATGGAAGTACCCTCAAAATGGAGGTAAGAGGGTTTTAGGACTTTCACGGTGAAGAGGACGCTCCCTGGAGATAGTAGGCATAGGAAAAATGATTAGCAGACCATTGGAGCGCATTCGGTGGTCCGCTTAAGGTTTTTCTAGCGGCAGCGGAAATAGTGGCACATGTCGGTGCTGGCCGCGTGCTAGAAAGTTGGATAGGAAGCCACAACCAACTGGCTGAGGCAGCAGAAGGCATGATGCCAGGCGAGCGCCGCGTGGAGGGAGGGCCCATGTCCGGGCTGTCTAGGTGGATGGAGTTCCACGGTCCATCGACCATGGTAGGAGGAGAGAAACCAAACCCATGGGGCCGATCTTGCCCCTAGTGGGTTGGACCCACACCAGCAGCCCGAAGCCATTCACTTCTGGTCGGGTTGGATTAGACCAGCTCATCGGGCGACTCGGAGGGCTAGAACCACAGCCAAACCAGGCCGGGTCCAACAAGGCCCATTGGGCCTGGCCCGCAGGCTAGGTCAGACCGAACTGAACCGAACATGAATCAGGTTAGGTCGAGTCAGTCGGAATTAAACAGGGGTATGTGGGACCCCCCGAGCTGAGTCGACCAGGTTAGTCTTACTAGGTCGAACCAGACCCAGATGCAACAAACCCCTATTTACTAAAATGTTAATATCTTACAAATCATGGGCTCAATTGATGAGCCTTTTGTGGCAATGGGACCCTCTCAATGAGGCGGATAATTTGGCATGACCTGAGGAGGATCTCATGGATGTTGAGATGCGACGAATGGATTGAGGAGAGGTTTTCCCATACATGCTACGTACGGAACCCTTCAGTTGGATGAGACCTAAGGACTGCTGACTTTTGACTCTGTGAGACTCAACTATGGCCCAGTGGGAATAAATTTTGTGTGACTTTGTAGGCCCACGGTGGGAAGCACTTCTATGCGACTTTGCAGGCCCACAGTATGTGACGAGGAGAAGTACCTCAGTTAGCCAAGATTAGTGGGAAGCACTTCTGTGTGACTTTGCAGGCCCACAACACATGATGATCGGGTGTACATAAGCAGTCCAAGATTAGTGGGAATCACTTATGTGTGACTTGGAAGAATTACTATACTCGATAGAGGAGGAGTTCTCTAGCATCTGAGGTGTTCGATGATGTGAATGATGATTACTCCATCACAACCCTAAATGTATACCTGGTGTGAGCTGTCTTGTGCTTTGTGATTTACTTTGAGGATTGTTGTGTGGTATTTAATTTTTGTTTTTGGGTCCCTACTGAGTACTTTTTTACTCACACATGCACGGAATTCTCCCACACATGTTGTGTTTGGTGCACATGATCAACATTTTGGCAGAGACTTTGGTGGACTAGGACCTAGAGGTGCTCAGGGAGATGGGACCAACGTGCACTACGATGGTGGACTTGGTAGCCTAGGACCAGGCAAGGCCTAGTAGGATAGAGTGGAAAATTTGTTCTACATCGTCTTCCAGTAGCTACACTACTCTCACAATCAAGTGGGGTTTTCCACAGATGGCCCATAGAGTTTCTTTTTTTGTATTTTTCATGTTTTCAGATCTTTTATTGGGTTTGTATTTTGACCAATATATATTATTTATAGTTGTACCCAACTGTGTTTTATTGATACTTGTTTCTTTTTCAGCGTGTGGGGATTTTTTTGGGCATGTGTGTGCATACATGTACTTAAGAAAATGCCTCCCACTTTTAGGTTGACTCCTTTGGTTCTAGTCTCCAGCCCCTGGCCTTTGAGAGGTGGTCTTGGGTAGTCATGACATGGGACACGGGGGACGGGTCGTGACATGTTATTCTATTGTATTTATTGTTCCTTTTACTGATAATTACAATAAAATTCATACATAATAATAAATAAAAAAAATTATTCTATCACTACTGGGGCTATTTTATCCTTCCCCCTTTTAGAAATTGTGTCCTCATAATTTTATTCACTTTTCAAATAATTGGTGAAATTTTTTCCTCATTGAAATTTCACATTCCTTTGATGGCTCTTCAATCATATGGGTTTCCCATACAACTTTAACCTGACGAATCACCTTATTCCATAGCACCTTCTATCAACAGTTAAGAATAATGAACTGGTTGTTCCTCATAAAAATATTCTCTTCCATTAAAACTACTTTAGGTCTCAAAACATGAGATTAATATGGTACATACATTCTTAACATTGAAACATGAAATAATTTGAGTAACTAGGATAAATTTAAGGTTAAATACACTTGGTAGGAAACTGATAAAAATTTCTTTAGGATTTTATAAAGTCCAATGTAACTTAGTATCAGCTTCCCCTTCTTACCAAAACTCATCGCACTTTTCAATGGAGAAACTCTGATAAAGACACGATCACCTACATCAAAAGAAATATATTTCCTTAGGTTATCATTATAACTATTTGGCATGCTCTATGATTCCCCCATTCGACACTAAATCAACTAAATATTCTCAGTTATTTACTCTTCTAACTCTATTCCCATAATCTTCCTTTACCCTATATCATTCTAAGAAGTTATTGTCTAACACTGATTTTCATATAATGAATCAAATGGGTCCATATGTATACTGGAATAAAAACTATTATTATAAGAAAACTCAAAAAAGATATATGTTGATCCAAACATCACTATTTATTCATTGAGAAATAATAGAGAACATATTCAATGCACTAAATCGTCTTCTCAGACTTTTAATTAGATTGAGGATGAAAAGATGTACTCAAATTTATTTCTATACCCAATGAATTCAGAAGTCCTTTACAAATATTAGATGTGAACCCAATATATTTTTCTGATACAATGGAGAGAGGCTTTCCATGTAACTAGATAATATATTTTAGATATAGTCTAAAAATATTCTATAAAGACATTATATCATGAGTGGAATTTTTTTTAAGATTTAGTTAATTGAACAATAAAAACCAAAAATATTTTATTTCCTTGAGATTATTTTGGAAATAATACCATGAAAGCCTTTGAAATATTCTCCCATTTCCACTCTGGCATGAGAAATGGTTGAATCATCCCCTTGGATAAATTTTGTTCTGCTTTAACATGATAAAAAATCAAACACTTACCTATAAATTCAACAATGTCTCTTTTCACTCCATCCCACCAGTAATTATCCTAAATGTCTCTACAAATATTAGTACTACTTAGATTAATTTAAAATAGAGAACTATGAGCATCAATAAAATATACTTTCCCCAACTTTGAATCACAAGACACGCATAATATTTTTTCCAAATAGTAAAACACCATCTTTATCAATATTAAAATCAAGAAGCCTTCCATTCAAAAAGGATTATAAATTATCTTAAAAATATTGATCCACCATTTGAGCCCTAATAATTATTTCAAACAATGTTAATTGCATTGAAACATGAAAAAATAGATAATGTACCTGCATCCACAACTTATAGGCCAAAATTAATCAAATCATTAACTAAAGGGCTATCTTCCAAACGTAACATGCTTACTATGGCATTAATTTTTTTTGACTCAAAGCATCATCCACCTTGTTTTATTTTTTTGGATGATAATGGATCATTCAATCATAATCCATAATTACTTATAACCATTATATCTGTCTCATGTTAAATTCTTTCTCAGTGAATTTATACTTCAAACTTTTTTGATCAGTATATATTTCACAATTTACTCCACAATAATGATGCCTCAAATTTTTTAAAGAAAAAACAAAATAAAATAATTCCAAATAAGGTTTAGGGTAATTAAACTCATTAATTTTCAACTAACATGAAGCATAAGAAATTACCACATCATTTTACATTAGGAAACAACCATTTCCTTTCAACAAAGCATCACTGTAGTTAAAGAATTCACCATTTCTAGAAGGAAAGTCCAAAATAAAAGCATTAACAAATATTTTTTTATTTTCTTGAAAAAAATCATCTCATTCTTTTTTCTAGATTAACTTAACTCCTCTTAAATTTAACTTAGTCATTAGGCTAGAAAATAAAGCTATTTTTTCAAAAAACCACCGATAGTAACCTGATAATCCAAAAAAATATGAATCTTTGTGATATTTGTGGGTCTTTTCCATTATTTAACAACTTTCATTTTATAAGGATAAATAATTATGACATATTTAGAAATAATATGACCATGGAATTAAATTTGTGAAACCAAAATTTACACTTCCTAAATTTCTCACATAGTTTCTTATCATATAAGGTTTGAAAAACAATTCATAGATGCCTTTCATGTTCCTACTGAGTTTTAGAAAATACTAGAATTTCACAAATAAACACAATAAAAATATTATATAATAAATATTGAAAAATTATATTAATAAGATCCATGAATATGTTAGGATAATTAGATAACCCAAACTACATAATTATAAATTAATAGTGGCCATATCTAGTATGAATCATTGTATTTGAAATGTAAACTTCCTCCACTTTCAACTAATGGTACCACGACCTCAAGCAAACCTTCTAAAAATATTGTACTCCTTAAAGTAGATAAAAAAAATCATTGATATGAAGTAAAGGATACATGTTCTTAAGATTTATGTTATTCAATGATCTATAATCAATTAAATTCCTCATTGATCCATATTTATTTCTAAAAAAGATAGGATCACCATATGGTGAAGTGATAGGTACGATGAAGCCTTTATCTAATAAATCATACAATTTATTCTTCACCTCTAGAAGTTAAAATTGATCCATTTGATAAGGGGGTTTAGAAATAGGATTAGAATCAGGTACTAGGTCAATAGTAAACACAACCTCTCAATCAATAAATACACTAATAAAATAATCCGGAAAAATATATTTGTATTCATTTACTATTAAAACATCACTAATTTCAATAGTTTTGTTATTTTCAAAAATATGAGCTAGGTATATTTCATTTCCATATCTAATAAATTTCTAATCGTCTTAGTATGGTATCAAAGGCATGAAATAATTTAACCCAACTATCTTAGACATGAAATATGTCTTAGCATGATAAACTGAAATCAAATACTTACCAAGAATTATATCAAACTAAACTATAGAAAGATAAAAAATAACTGTAGAAAAGACCATCCCACTGATGAAAATTAGAAGATTCCTATAAATCTTGGTTGCTTTAATACTTACACCCATAGTTTTCATCAAAATTTCTATCTTACTTCCATTAGATTATATTCCCAATTTACATAAAAAAATTTAGAAATAAAAGAATGTTAAGATCTTGATTCAAACAGGGTATTTGGATAATATGAATACACAAATAACATACATGTTACCACTTAATTTGACATCACAACAAAAACTATAATAGTAAAAAACAACCTCGCTACACCTTTCTATTTTTGATCATAAATATTTACATTTTGTGAAACTATCTTCATACACAAATTAACATAATGACCCATATCATTGCATCTAAAATATCTTACCAATGGATAGGAATAAGTTGCCACATTCTTTGAGTCCTTGGGATTATTTTCATTGTATTCAAGAGCCACATATAAAGATATTCCACATCATAAACACTTCATGTATTCAAAATACATTCTCTAGGTTTCATTTTACAACACATACTATAAGATTAGAACATCATTTTATTAGCTCCATATTTATTTGTTTCATGTTTTCCCATCACCTTTTATCTTGATCACTTCTTACTTTTATCATCACGAGGCACATATGAGTAAAAAATCTCCATCCCAACCTTTTTATCATAACAAAAAACTATAATAATAGCTTTTAAATTCCCAAAAGGACAAAGTTCTTCTTAGAATTGGTTTCAATCCTGAGTAAAATTGATAAATTTTTATATCAAAAGCCCAAATAAAATGTGGCACATACCTGGACCATCATGTGAAGTTTTCTTCATATGAATCTATAAAATCTTCATGTTTTTACTCAATTCTAGGAATTATTTTTCCATTTGGAGTCGAACAAACTTATTAAAATATTACTCAAGGATAATTTCCTTGAATGTTTCACATTCCATAAAATCAATACCGTCTTTCTATGTGGTATTCATAACTAAATACCAGCATCAATCAAATTAACATTCAAAACGATAAACAAAAAGGGTTACCTTTTGACATTTTGAACATCCCATGACATCGAATATCTTTTCCAAGCCATTAATCCATCCTTCAACTACCACTAGGTTAGATGATCCACAGAATGATGTGGAATTTTTCTTCATGAAATGTTCCACAAAATACATGTTCCTTCGGGGTAAATCAGGTTCCACTCTAGTATAGATACCACCACCATTTATCACCTAGTCAACTGATCCAGCATTGCAACAAATTGTTCTGTTTTGATTCCAACCATCTAGTGATAATGATTTAGAAGGATATCATCTAATCAGTTCCTTCCTACAACTAAATCCCTATTTCCTCTATGGAAAACCATTAGGAATAGACATATTTTAGATGAAGAAAAATGGGAATATTCAATTTATATAACATTCTAACGTGACCACAAGATAAAATAATTTCATGGGAAAATTATTAATATTACCCTAACCTCTAAAGTTATATAAACCAAACATTGATACCAAATATAATTCTTGAGCCTTAAAAATTACACAATCTTGATTTTTAGTCATGAAATTACTTTATTCCACATTGCATATCTTTTCTAGTTAATAGTTTTAGAGAATTAGGCCATAAGAAATACATAAAAAACCATAAAATATAAAGTGGACACTTCCGATCAACATCCATTTTTTATACCATATAATCTTTTTAAAAAATAAATCATGATCAATTTTAATAAAAATATTCACGACATTCAACTTTTCCTCTTTCAATTCCTTACTCATAATTAAATCATGTAAAAAACATTTAAAAACATGAGATGAACATAAAAATATCAACAAGGGATAAAAAAAGGAAACCATTAGTCTACTGAAAAACATTAAAACTAATTAAAACCCTATCCTAAAAACATAACATTTTTCCTAAAAAGGTAAATATTATTTTTT
This sequence comes from Viscum album, assembly GCA_963277665.1. NCBI lineage: Eukaryota > Viridiplantae > Streptophyta > Magnoliopsida > Santalales > Viscaceae > Viscum > Viscum album. The sequence goes on from OY728158.1 coordinate 551,776,401, forward strand.
AATAAATTTAATTTATTTTACCTTTTTAAAATAAATTTTTTCCATGGATAATAATTAGAAAACATAGTAAATTCATTTCAGTACCTTGATAAATCATCACATTGAACTCATACAGAACCCTTACATATTAGAAAAACCAAACATCTAACTTCAAATATAATTCTCTGAGGAATATAATCCTTACCAAATTCACTGGTGTGATATCTAGGAGCACCCATTTTTAATATATAATGGGATCTCCCAGTGTAATCTAGGAACACCAATCATTAATAATGTCCAAGAACCACAACATGAAATAAAACAATTCATCATTTGAAAAAATATTTTAAAACATTATGAAACTCACTTTCAGATATCAAATTTTATTTTCTTTAAAACAACCCATTTTTAATACAAAATACACCTTTCTTATAAAAAACCATTTTTAATAAAAAATAATCAAAAAATCAAAGAATGTTTTTTATTTCTGAAAACATGGAATCTTTCAAAGGAATCCAAAAGTAAAATAATGGCCATGGTAGTGAAAAATTTATTTTCATTATTTATGTTAAGAATAGAACATTCATTTTATCATTTTTGAAAATGTTCTGTATATAACATGAAAAAAGACAACTTTTTGAAAACATTTAAATGATATTTGAAATAAAAATAAAATTTTCTTTATATTCCCTTTATATAAATAAAAATATAAAATAATTAAAAGAATATAGATATATAGAAAAATATTTGGAAATTAGATCTTTAAATGTTTAAAATATATTTTTTTAAAGTCAATGTGTCCCATACCACAATGAAGTATTTGAATCATAAAAATAATTAAATAATTAAATTAAAAAAGTAAATATAATTATAATAGATAAATTTTATGATATAAAATTTAAATGTGGATTTATATACACCTTATAAAAAAGTAAAGGTGTATAACGTCAAGATATTCCTCAATGAAAGGATATTGAGTTGAAATACCTTACCTTAAGTCAGACTGGTCACATCTGTCTTCATATTCTTGAATAATAAACTTATGTTAATTATTTTCTTTATTAAAAACCTTTTTCATTTTATCATTAATTTTTTTTCACATATTACAGTGTTGTATACAACTACTTAAACAATTATGTTTACGTCAGCTGTTTTGACTATATTCAATTTATGTGTCAAAAACGACTTTTGTAGGTCAACTATGGTCAAAGGGGTAATTATATAAACATAAAAAGATTAATAAAAATAAAATAATTATCATATGAAAACATAATTTATACTTTTAAAACAAATCATGAAAGATAACCATGAAAAATGAACTGATGTTACAATCATAGAGATGGTAGGTTGTACGTACGTTTGAGTAACATTCCAATTTTTCAATGATCATTATGAAAAGAAGGTAAGTAACATTTACAAATATAGAATAATAATTATATAATATACACTATATTATTTAATTATATATACTTATATATTAAATTATTGTGATTGAAAATGAATCACATCGTGTTTAGGAGGCGTTAGTCCACACGTCCACGAATGACGTGATCATTTTGAGCATGTGAAAGGGTAATAAAGAAAATGATATATTATATTTCTGGAATGGTAATTATTTCATGTATATAATATAGATGTTATGTATGTCACATATTTTAAATTAAACCCATTGTTAATACATTCCATGTAATGTGTAAATGTATAACATCAATTTGAGGAGTCAATAGTCCACAAATCCACAAACAATGTTATCTTATTTACACAAAATGGAATGCATGAAGTTATGTGTTATATAACGATTATATAGGTATTAATACAACATGAATATCATATATATAATATAAAATCATTGTTTTCAAAATAATTCTCAACTATGAGAGGTGGTAATGGAAAAAATTAATGGCATTATTTCATGAGGTGGTAGTTAGTCATACAAACAAACAATAAATTCGTTATCCATTTGATGGATGCATGTATAGGTGTAGGTAGAAACATTAATTGAAAAAAACTAGTATATTTAGGATAATTATGGTATTATATAATCATTTAATCAAAATAATTGAATTTGGGGAGAAATAAATAAATCATAAATGGACGTTGATGAATGTTACCTTTTTTTGGGTAACTCAATTTGGTTTTCACCAAAGGGAATCCTTTGTTAGATTTATAACCAACGTGATGAATCTATGGTGAGGGGATGGATTTTAAAAGATAATATGGGCTTGATTTTTATGATACAAAGGGTCTTGATAGTTTTAATGAAATGGGTGAGGGTGTGTTTCTTTTTATAGTAGAGGGAGAGGACACACATGGCCTTTTAGAAAAGAATTTTCTGATCCACACATTTTTACATAACAAGAGGCTTAAACAACACAAAAAATTATATAAATGAAGGTTTTAGGTATAAATATGGATATAAATAGGGTTTTTTTAAAAGTTTAGGGTCATTTTGTTACCTTAATTTAAATTTTAACCACTAAGTAATCTTGTTTTTACCTTAATCACTGTAATTAATTTTAATTACGTTCACTAATATTTCCTGTCAAAATATATGTGTACCTCAGTAGACATTATAAATTATTATTATTAACAATATGGAATTAATTTTACTAAATTATAATAAAATATGTGGTGGAAATTAATTTAAAATTAATCTCATAGGTTAGATAATAAAGCTGTGTTTTAATGTGAAAAACTTCAAAAATTTTCTAAGATTTTATATCTGAACTCAATGTGAAATTGTTTCCAATAACCAAAATTGGTTTAAATGATATTAAATTTATATAATTTAAATTTAAAAACAATTAAAAACATAGTTTTACTATATAAATAAATTGGACAAAAATGAAAATTTGAACTAAAATAAAGTATTATTCATTATTCATAAAAATATTAACCTTATTTGAAAAATACCAAATATTCTCCCAATTGTTTTCGATATATAACTTCCCAAAATTAATAATATTTCTTCATATAAAAAATAGATAATTGTTAAATTTTATATTTAAAATAGGTGTTCCTTTAAAAGCTGGTGAAAATGAATTTTAAAAATATACATTGTTTTATGATTAAAATTGTATTTATTATTATTTTAAACTATTAAAATTTAGGGAATTAATGTCAAAAAAATTATAATAATGTTTAAAAATAATATATTTTTTTCTATTAAAATTATCAAATATAATGGATAGCTGATATATACCACTTAAAATAATAGTATAAACTATATATTATTGTTTAGTATAACTTAGTCTTGCATGAAAAAAAATATTTTTGAAGAACTAATGTTAAACTTTGGTTATGTTATTGTATGTAACATAACTTTTAAGGAAAAATTAACATATAATTCAAAAATATCATTTAATATGAAAAATAATTATTCTATCATTGCCTGGGTTACTACACCTCTTATCACATAATCACACCTCTTGAGTCATTTAGCTCAACTAAACCCTACCAAAATACCTCCACAATATCCTTATCCAATTTATATATTTATTTTTATTCCAAAAAATCTTACCCTAGTGCCTTTTATAATTTATCCAATGGTGGGTTTTCTAAGAGAAGGTAATTTTCTTCATCATGCTCTACGTTATTTAGTTCTTCTATCACCAACATCAAATATGTATTAATAATTCCAATATATAAAATATTTTGATATTTTATTATTTTTTTGAATAATATATATCCATATCAATCTCAATTAAATTAGAAACAAAACTATTACTCGTGTGTATGACGAACTACCACCACGTGAATCGATGTAATTTTTTTCCACCATCGAATAAAAAATATAGCCATAATGATGATACAAATAAATAAATATGATACATATTACATAATATTTATTATTTAAACTTAATATATCTTCTATTATATTACCCATTCAACCATTAATGAAATAATAATATTACTCATGCAAACATACATCCTATTCTATCCATAAAACAATGTGATTTATTTTAAATATTTAAATTTATAGAATGATTTAAAACATATATCTAAAAAATAAATATGATATTTATAACTTAAAAATAATTATGGAGAATATGGAACTATATCCAATTCATAATAATAGGGACATCCATGTCGAAACATGCTCGAGAAAATGAAGTAGTTATCGCCCAAAATAATGTTAATAATGAAATATTATTAATCAAGGGGTGTAATATGTTATAACTGGATCATATATGATATTATAAAAATTTAATATGGTATTGGTATAAATTAATAACATTATAAAAACCATTATATATGAATTTAAGGCACGTTCAACTAGTGGGAAGAGTGATATAATGTATTTCATCTCAATTTACACTCCAATGAGACATATCTGTTATTATAGACATATATAATTTTATGCGATGTATATACAACCCCATAAATACATTTAACAAAAATAAAAATTTATTCATTATGATTATTGGTTAAATTCAATTTTATTATTGAAAGGTGTTATAATTTAACTATTACCAATGAAGTATGAATTTATTTTACAACCTCATTTTTGTTGGGATTCTATTAATTTTCATTGAAGGGATATTATAATCCATCCTTCATGATATATGTATATTTTCTTATCCTCTAGATAATAATTTATTTCCATATTATCATAAAAAATCAATTTGGAACTTGAATGAATTTATGAAAATTTTAAAATAATGAAATAATTTATTTATCATTTAATCAAATATTTATTTCTTCTAGGTCTATAGTTTTTCAAAATTGTTTTAGAAATTTCATTTTTATCACTCCAATGATTTATTAATATCATTTTATTTAATAATTTACATTTAAAATGTTTTAAATGAATCTTATTAGATTTTATGAAAGGGTCATTCTATAATTTTGTTAGAAAAAGGAAAAAGGAATGTTTTCAGCATATATTGTGATGAAACAATTCTCCACCATTGTAATCATTTTATCAAATTTATCTAATTATACATTTTTAATGTATTTTCAAATAAAAATGTTTAATGAAATATTATTTTAATAATTACCTTCCATTATATTTATTTCTCCGAAGATAATGATTTAATCACAAAAAATATTTTTAGGATGAATATAGAGACCCTCTATTTTCATACATTATCAAAACATAAATTTTTCTGAATACTAAACAGATTATACAAATAGACTCCAAAAGACTATATTAGTGTAGTTCCTTCGGAAAAATGGAAACATAAACACTAGTACATAAATGAGCTAAATTATCCCCCACTAGGTTCTTCCTAATAAGTACTATTCTTAGACACATCAAACATAATACAAATCTTCATAACCTAGGGGAAAGAAACATAAACAGGGGTGAGCTCAGATACTCAGTAAGGGTAGAAAAGGAAGATATGTAATCATAATCATAGAAAAGGGATATATGTAAGCATAATAATGAGAATAAGGGTAGGAGAACATGATAATGAAAATAAAAGATCATACCCAACATATCAATGTTCATAAACATGAATCATGACATAAAGATTGGCAGTTCAAAAAACATAAATAATAAGGAAATAATGAAAATAATCCATAAAATCATAACATAGGAATAAAACAAGGAATTGTGAAAGACACATAATAATATATAATTATTTCCATAGTAGTAAAGGAATCACTACCAAGGCCATATTAGCGGAAAAATTCCATTACTGAACCCAGTTCATGTTGAAATAGTGGGTTCCCTAGACCCAACTATTATGTGCTTTTGATTACCATATTGTGTATACAGTAAGGTATACATGATGTATTCTTATCATTATAGTGTAGACTTTTCTTCATAACCTATTGAAATGGTAATGTACAATGATTAATTGTCGTATCGAAAGGTTATAGCAGTTCCCAGGCTATAATGAGAACCTCTAGATTCTATGACATTAATCTTAAATATATATGTTATGTGGTCTAGATACATCTTACTAATTAGACATATTAGATGTCTGACCATTAGGTGCTGGGGGCTCATAAGCATTGATAATTCTTCTCATGAAGTTCGCACTTGGTGATCTCTAGTAGTGAGATCATGAGGGCTGACCTGCGAATAGGAACACCACATGTTTCAGGTGTCATTGTATGTTCCTATATATGATCATGTGTAATGGTCTCCTAACTTGAGATCTTTACCAATGTATGTTATTTGATCGTGTACTTTGATGCAAGATGAAAACCATGGCAATGAAGTCGTGGAGAGGTAGTTTGTGTTGGGTGCATCATTGGTGGCATGTCATTGGTTGAATGGTCAAGAAAGGATTTGTCGCTTCTGGGTTATGGATGTAATATATCTCAGGCCATGTTGATATGGATGGTAGTACCTTTATAAGACCATGGCCATGGAAGTAGAGGGTAAATTCATCTAGTAACATCAACAAAAAATAAAGAAAGAAAATGGCGATGACACGAGAGTGCGTCTTGCTTTATGAGATATTATAGACAAAGAGATTATATTACACAGTGCGTGTTCATAGGTTGGTTGTCGCTGCTGTGATAATCTTTATTTTTTCAGGGGCCATGATGGGTTTCTAGATCCAGCTCTTGGTCTGTGAATACTATTCACGGCTGTCGAAATAAGGGCCTAGAGGGTCACACACAATAGCGTATTCAAGAATCTTCCCTATTCAGTTGAATAGAAGTATTGGACATAGTAGGCCCCGCCACAGGGGTCCAGGAATTGTCCAAAGTTAAACGATCACCAATGCGATAAATAAATTCATATTATTCGAGTTTCGAATAATGAGTATTGAATTTATTTATTAAATGTATTTACAAGTTTTAAGTAAATACATGAAAAAATATTAATTTGACAAATATTAAATTATTCAAGGTTCAATTAATATTTATGGGAGCGACGAGTCGGGTTAATGACTTAATTATTATCATGTAATATATTTTAATATATTACAAGTGAGTGATAATAATATTTATGGCTCAGTTTAGTAGTAATAAAATGTCATTAATAGTGCATTAAGTATTCGGGGCTAGCGAGGCGATACCGGGTATTTTAATTGAGCACTATAAATATAAGAGGATGGCCATTTGCCAAATACTATTCAGGGAGTTTATCTCTCCTCTCCTCTCTCCCACATTCTAGAAGGAGATGCTCTAGATCCAAGGAGCTCGGATGGAGCTCTCTCTCGGGCATCGCTAGCGAAGCGATGCGGTGGTCATTGGAGCGTCGAAGGCATCGTCGCAAATCCACGCTAGCACCCGGATTACGATGAACGGCGCTGCCGTGGATTCCTTGAAGCGTGTGTGGACGATCTAGAGGAATTCAGATTCATGTTCTTCGAGCAGCGATCGCCAACGACGAGCAGACATCGTGCGCGACTTTGGATTTAAACCAGGTATTTTACGGTTTAATTTTGTGCTTAAAATCCTCCACGCGTGGTCCTCGGCTTTGACCGGGCTGCTCTTCACCGACTTCAGCAAGTTTATGGTGAACAGTAGTGGAAATGTTTTAAAAACCCACCTATTTGGGGCTTCCACTGCACGCCCAGTTCCAACAGTTCACACCCCATTCTAGTGTTGTACTACTGAACTGAATTCACACCTCATTCCAGCATAGTATTACTGAATTGTGCTCACTCCTCTTTCCATCCAGATATTACTTAACAAAGTTCATTTCTCATTACATACCTGCAATACTGAACCGAGTTCATTTCTCTTTCTAACCCTATAATACTGAACTGATTTTATTTATCATTTAATCCCTATAATACTGAACAAATTTCATTTCTCATTTCATCCATGTTTACCTCACAAGATATAAATCCTTACCCAATACATTTAAGGGATATATAGGCCCTAACCATCTCATAATTAAATCATACATAAATGTTCCATAAGATTACAAATAATCATACCATAACCCATGAAATGAAATGGGTATTATAAACATGTAATCATAACATAACCCATGGATAGAGATATGTTTCATAATCATTTCATCATAAAAATAACCCATTAAAGAAATCTGGTTTGAAAAGCATTTAACTAATGAAATATAGACAGATTTCATAAACATATAGCCCATTAAATAGTAACAGGTTTCATAAAGACCAGGACATTAAGAATAACCCATTCATAGAAATAAAATGAATTAAACCTTTATATCATTTCCTATAAGGGAATGAGTAACATAAACAAATGTTATCTTAGATGGAAAATAATTTTTAAATATCTTTCCAAAATATTTCTTAAGTAAAATATCCTTTCTTTTTTTGAAAATGGCTTTTTAATACATAAAACATTTCGAAAATAATTTTCTTAAAAAATACATTGAAAAATTATAAAGAAGAATTGAAATCATTTGAGAATATTTTTCCATGAAAGCTTATAAAATAATCTTCAAAACATTTTAAAATTCGTTTTAGTTGAATACAGTTTGAAAAATTATAAAGAAATATTGAAAATGTTTTGAAAAAAATTTCATCAATAATACTTTGATAACATATAAATAAGGCTTGAAAACATTTTGAAAAACAAATTTCTTTAAAAAAATATAAAATAATCTTGAAAAAATTTTGAAAACAATTTTGATTGAAAATTAATTTTAAAGAATTTTTTTGATAGATTATCCATTTAAAAATGAAAAGCAATATTCAAAGAAATGACTGTGGGTAAATCTATACATGTCGTACGAGGTAGAAAGGAAATTTCTTTTTCACGGTAAAAACTTTACAAAATTGACTTGTTTAGAAAGTGATAAGAAGATTCCATTAAACAAAATTGGTATAATACATAAATTAAAAAATTTATTTTAATTATTATAGTAGAATTGTAAAATATTCTTTGAATCCCTTTTTAGAAAACATGGTTTTTAAGGAACATAGATTGCCAATCGAAGAAAGGGTAAATTCAGGATTTATTAAAAACAATTTTTAATTATATTATGTACCAAAGAGTATAAAAATAGTTTAAATACATGAATATGTCATTAATAACCATATTATAACAAAATTCATCAATGTTCTTGAGATATGGGTTATAATATTTCATCAAAGTAAGCATAAATATAAATTATCATGAAATGTGATGAGATTTTTTCAATAAACTCTTATCACTTGCTTACTTGGGATCGTACTATCCATGTGGGAAAATAAAATTACTTGAATCAATGAATATAATGTAAAGAATTATATTCATTTTATATCATGTAAAATTGAAGTATATACACCTTAAAACTTATTCAAGAACCTAACGAAACATGATTCGCAAAGAAAGAAAATTGAGCAAAATTATTTTACCGATTTGGTAACTTTTGAAACAGAAACCCCATGAAATCAAGGCCCTATAATGGATATGTAAATACCCATAAATTTAACTATAATAAACATTTAATACATTCGTGTTCTGTATACATACCACACAAATGGAATGGGTGGTGTAGAAAGCATGTATCTTATAGAAATCAAAAGTGAGATGAAATCCCCTTACCTTTTGTCTTGACTCTCGTAGTATTCATTCAAAACACCTGTATAATAAATATAAATTTATTATAAATATTTCTCATAACCATATTTTTAAATAAAATACCATATATGGTTTTATCATTACATTTTATTACCCTCTTGTTAACAATCCTATGTTAAGGTTTCACTTATGGTAATATTCACTTTGTTTTTTGTATGTGTCTTAAATTGTCATATCTTTGATCCTTATACATATATCGTGATTCCAGAATGTAAACCATGATATAAATATAATTAATATTATATATATTTTTATTATAACAACACATATAATAAATAATTATGAAACAGAATACACCGTTTATGGAGACGGTAAGATGTACGTACACATGAACGTTATTTCCGTTTAATTTTCGTGTTGAAAGAAAGAAAGTAAAAGACATATATGTATATATATATAGTTATGAAAATTGATTTATTATTTCATATATATCATATAAGTTCATTAAAACAATCCTAATATATTCCATGTAGTGTGTGAACAAATCACATCACTTTGAGGGGGTAGTAGTCCACACTTGCTCAAACGAAGTTATCGTATTTACACCAAATGGAAAGTAAAAAAAATATGTGTTTTAAAAGTAATAAATAATATTAAAGGCATAATAAATATAATATAATATATATATAAACTTATTTCCTATCACAATTTTTGGCGCCAAAATATGGCCCGAAAGAAAGGAGAAAAAAGGAATGTAGGCGTGTTGCCTCACGAAGCCCCGACGCGAAGCACCCTCGTGAAGCACCCACGCGAAGCCCCGCCGCGAAGCGCCCCGACCCTCGAGGCCTCGCGAAGCTCTAGAGGCGGTGATGCACCGCGAACGCCTTTGACGTTCGCAAGCCGCCGTGAAGATCCAGAGGCGGTGATGCTCCACGAACGCCTTTGACGTTCGCGAGCCGCCGCGAAGCCCCAGAGGCGGTGATGCTCCGCGAACGCATTTGACGTTCGTGAGCCGCCGCGAAGCTCCAGAGGCGGTGATGCTCTGCGAACGCATTTGACGTTCATGAGCCGCCACGAAGCTCTAGAGGAGGTGATGCTCTGCGAACACCTTTGACGTTCGCGAGCCGCCGCGAAGCTCCAGAGGCGGTGATGCTCCGCGAACGCCTTTGACGTTCGCGAGAGTACCGCGAAGCACCGGAGGCGGCGCACGAGTCCTGCTTCGTGGCGCCCCTTCCCTATAAATACCGACCTCCCCCTGAGTCCCGCGGACGGAAAATCCGACCTTTCGGCTTCTCCTCTCCCGAATCACGAAGAACTATTTTCCCCGAGAATCATGAGCTCCGTGAGGTATTTCTACTTCACGAGACGACTATCTTTTGTCTCGTTTTGAGCCCCTCTTCCGAGAGGGGTGCCCTTGGTGAAGCTCAAGGTCATTCGCGAAGGAAGGGGATTCCCAAGGGAACCCGGGCAGCCGTGGAGCACTTAAGATTTGCGAAACACCCAACTCATACTAGTGATCCCTATACTAAGGTAGGATCGCTCCACTTCGCGAAGCACACTGCTTTGCAGGACCCTGCTTCGCGATGGACCCCTCCTTCGCGAGGCAGTGCTCTGCGAACACTGGTTCACTTCGCGAAGCACATTACATTCACACACATGCCCCGTGCTATGTCCAAGGCACTCCACTTCGCGAAGAACACTCCTTTGCTTAGTAATTCCTCTTCCCGTGCAACCCTCCAGGTTTGCACGATGTGATTTCAAAGTCCCATGGACAATACCACTTGTAGCATTGCTTCGCCTAATGCTTCTTCGAATAGGCACACTAACAGCTATTGCTTCTTCGCATATCAATGCTAACGTGGACCCCTTGATGGTTCGTCCCACAACCCCCCTTGGCCATGGCCTTGTTGGTACCTTCCCTTCCCCAAGGACCAGAGGGTACAGGTTATGTAAGTCCTAGGGGTGCGGAGTGAACCCCCTTCGTCCAAGCTGCAGGACGTTGAACTGCCAAGCACCACGTCCTCAACACATGACGTTAAACTGTGAACCGATCCTGGGCCTCCATCCTGGAGTAAGTCCCAACACCATGGGCCGCCTAACACGTAAGCCCATCTTCGCTTCTCATGGACGCATCCTTCACGATGTGATCGTCCGGTCCTTGCAACCTCTTGTTTCTCACACCGAGCATGACTCACGTGGGCTTAGAGTGAGCACCGACCCTGACACCCATTCCATAGAGAACTACGAGGACTTTGATCGATGTCAAGTCATGGTACGTAGGAAGCCTCCATGAGGTTCAAGCCCACCCGTCATTTACTCACGTCGGGTCCCATTCCATCCAGCATGACGTTAAACTGCACACCCCCATCCAGCATGACGTTAAAATGCACACCCCCGTCTAGCATGACGTTAAACTACACACCCCCTCATCCTGCATGACATTAAACTGCACACCCATTCCATTTGAACTACGAGGTCTTTGATCCATGTCAAGGCATGGTACGTAGGAAACCTTCCCAAGGTTCAAGCCCACCACAAGTGGACCAAGGTCCACCTTCACGTCGGTTCACCGACAAAGCCCCATTTGAACTACGAGGTCTTTGATCCATGTCAAGGCATGGTACGTAGGAAACATTCTGGAGGTTCAAGCCCACCCATTATCCAATTCACGTCAAGTTCTACGGTCCCACATGATGTTAAACTGTATTCCACCTGAACTACGAGGACATTGATCCATGTCAAGGCATGGTACGTAGGAAACCTTCCCGAGGTTCAAGCCCAACAATCATTGGCCCAAACCATCTCCTTGTCGGTGTGCCAAGCCCCCATTTTCACCCGAACTATGAGGACTTTGATCCATGTCAAGGCATGGTACATAGGAAACCTTCCTGAGGTTCAATCCCACCACTAGTGGACCCAAAGGTCTACTTTCACGTCAGCTCACCGATGAAACCCTTTGAACTACGTGGTCTTTGATCCATGTCAAGGCATGGTACGTAGGAAGCCTCCCTGGGGTTCAAGCCCATCTCTCATCGGACCAAGGTACACCTTCGCGTCAGTTCACCGACGATGCCCATCGGACCAAGGTCCACCCTCATGCCAGTTTACCGGCACCGTCCCAAACTACGCGGACCTTGATTCCCTGCCACGGGGATACGTAGGAAGCCTCTTCAAGGCTCAAGCCCAACTCCACCGTCACCCCTGCGATGGTCCCATTTCACTCCCCTCCGGTCCATTCATCCACCATCCACCCTGATCCTCATCCGGACCGTCATATCCTGGTGAGACCATGGCGGTACACTCTTCACAGCAGCCTATGGGCTGGCCCCGGTATCGACATCCCTTCAAGAGAAATCCCTCAATCTGATCCATCCTAGCTAATGCTCTGATCGGGCTGATCCGTCTCCGCTGGACGTTAAACTCGCGGCACACCCTGTGTTAAACACAGGAAGCTGAGGAAAACCTTTGATATGTGTCTATGGCATATAATTCTCCGCATTCGATGTGGTATGCCTCGGGCTTCCACGCCCTCGAGAAGCCCTGTGACCAGGGACGACAGACAGACACGCCAGGTTCCCCAGCATCCAGACACGCTACTGATGCCTCAACGTGACTACTCCCCCGACTGAAGGTTGCAGCCCTGACTGGACCCTTTGGAATGTCCCGACAGAAGCAGTGTAATTAACCGGCGTCCATGGAAACATGGCACTAGGAAGAGTTTCACGAACTAAGTATTAAATCTATGAGGGAGACCCGGACTAGGTGAAGAGTTCTGAGGAGGAATCCACAGAGGGAAGAACTGACATCCTATCATCCTGTTTCGATCAAGGAGCAGACGTACCTGAACAAGGAACGAATGCCTCCCGCCTTTGGAAAGCGGGAATGCGGGGCAACAAAGCCGCGCGTCCTCCTCCGCGGACGGACGGATGCGCGCGCACCCTGGCGAAAGCGTCGGAAACAACAATGTCCACACTGGGAGGCAGTAAAGGAAAAATTAATAATCATCTTTTAGTGAGATGGTGGTTTGCCGTACACATAACCAGTATGTTTGTTACCCATTAGATGGAAGTGTGTGTAAATGTATGTAAAATAATTATAATAAAAATAACCTATTATATTGAATATAATGGTGTTTTTATACAATAATTTAATAAATATATTCTATGGGTTTAGATAGAAAATAAAATAAAGGAGCTTGAGAAAAGATGTTACATCTTAATCGGGAAACTTCTTTTGGTTTTTACCAAAAGACTTTCATGGATTAATTTATGACCAAATGAAGGCACTAAGAATGAAGGTAGGGATGTTGGGATGTTTATTGGGTATATATTGGCCGAAAAAAAGTGGTTTGAGAGGTGTTAATAATGGGGATAGATGGTGGTATTTTATAGTGAAGGGAAAGGATTCACTTGATATTTTTGAAAACAAGTTAGGTGTACCCATGTTTTTAAGTAAAAAAGTCATAAAAAACAACATAAATCAATAATGTAAGGTTAATGAACAAATAATTTGCATAAAATGGATTTTTACAAGTGTATAAGTTATTTTGGGTATTAAATTTAAGGTTTAGTTCTTAGTTAAGCTTAATTTTACCTTAATCAATGTAATTAATTTTAGCTACATTCAGTAATATTTTTGGTCAAAAACGAAGTTTACATTATTAGAAATTATAAATTATTCGTAATAAAAATATTTAATTAATTTTTATAAATTATAATCACATAAGTGGAATATATTAATTTAAAATTAATCCCCCACCCTGGTCGACAATGTGGGTTTTTAAAGTAAAAGTATTCAAATGTTTGCTAAGTTTCTATATCCAATTTCATTATGAAATTGATATAAATAACATAAATTGTATTAATTGATAAAAATATTATCTAATTAAACTTTTAAAAAAATTTAAAATTTAATTTAACCTTATAAATTAATTATATTAAAAAGAAAATTGGAATTAAAATATGATATTTTTCACTATTTATCCAAAAATGAAGTTTCTCTGAAAAATACAAAACTTTCACCCTAAGTTAATTTCAACATTATAAATTCAAAATTGAAGTTTATTTTATCTAATTAAATTTGTAAATTTGTTTTAAATTAATTTTATTATTTTTCACAGAAGGACATGAAAAGTAGTTTGTTTGAGAAATTAGTATTTTTAAACATATAATTACTTTAAAAAAATTATATATTTCATTATAAATATATTTTATTTATATAAATCCATTATAAATAACATTTGAAAATTAGTTATTACTATTCATCTTACTATTTTTAACGACTAGGTTATAATTATCTCATTTGAATAATTATAATAATAAAATGATGTCTCATAGAAACATCGATGTTGCGTGTAACATATACCAAGTTGTTGTTCCGTGTAACGTATGACAATTTGGTGTTTCTTGTTGTGCAAGAGAAGATGGTTCAATGTGAATGTAAAGTTTGGATTAGTGATTTAATTTTAAAAAATAATTTTCAGTGCCTTATGAAATGAAAAATATCGCAAAGGTTTAATGAATTCGAAAAATAATAATTCAAAAATTATTGGGGTGTTACATTATACCCCCTTAAAATGAATTTCTCCCTGAAAATTCTTCTAGGTTTTCGAAGGCTTAATTATTGAAAGTTTAATTCATAGAAACCCACATCATAAAAATTGATACGATAACTTCCCTTAAGAAGGTAAAGTTTGAACAATAATGGTTACCCAAAGTAATATATAACTAGGTTTTCAAATATAAGAAAATAGGTTGAGAGTGATGATTAGACATGAAGGAAAAGTGTAAATATTTATAGGGAGTGATTGAGGTTATTATTCACAAAAAAGTGCATGATAAAAGAATATTTTAGGGCTTCAAATTCATATATTTGTGACGATTTATATGTCCATCGGTTAAAAAAATTAAAGTATTAAAACAACATTTTTTTGATCATTATCATATATATTTTTAATTATTTTATGGGCCAAGAATATAAGGAAATATACTTGATATATTTCTATAAAAAAAATCATTCTTTGGTTGCGCTTCTATCTATTTATAATTCATCCATTACTCCAAGAAACAGATGTCTAGAAATTATGTTTGATACCCAAAGCACTAAAATAATCTTTTAGCAGATATTAAGGCCCATAAAGGAATGAAAATTATAACAATTTACCTATAACTATTCTTAAAAATCAATATGGTTAATAAATTAATATATAAAAATAAAAAGTAACACTACTGTTTCATCCTAAATAATTATTCATAAAAAATAATTACACATTAACCAGGAAATTCTGTAGGCTAGTGGTAGGCATGAAACCCTTATCGTCCATCAGTCATGGGTTCAAGACCCGTGGTGTTTCTAGACTTGATTTTTTGTCACCCAACATACATGCTTTCCTTTTCTGAAATCACAGTAATATGATTTCCAAAATAGATATAAATCCTTGAAATTAGGATAATCACTAAATATCCTTTTAACCAATGTTTTTAATGCAATATCAGTACATAAATACTTCCTATAATGTTTAATATATACTTTTCATGAATGTCTAACCTTAAATCCCTTCTAAAAGATGAAAATAAAAAACATTTGAAAGAAGGTCATGAAATTAGCTTAACAGTGATCCCCTATATATCACAAAGTATCTATTGGTTGTCACATTCCAAACATGTAAATACCCTCATGGTAAATTCTCATGGAACATGGTAACAACTTGAATTACCCTAAATACATTTAGAAAACATGAATTCTTCCTTATTTCATATATTATTGGATATATTCCAAAAAACTATGAAGTTTTAAACTTCATCCTCAATATCATGAACTACCTATTAACAGGTCCTTAATTAGTTCCAAGGTAATCACTACTATCCAATTTACTTATTCAAATCCCACATATCCTTATCCAAATGACATTATAATAAAATAAAGGACATATTAGGGGTTATATTTCCCTTAATCATGTGCTTTCAATGGACATCAATCTACTAATATATCACTTTTTTATTCCATCAGAACCATTCAATGTGTTCTTGTAAATACACAATGAAAAACATTAACTAAACATTCCTTATATATTCAAATATTCTTATAACATAATTCCTGAATCCAAATATATAAAAGGTTTATTATTACACTTAATCATTATGGAATTAACAAGTCTAACTCATCCTATTATACAACAACTATTTCCTTTCACATTTTATTTTTAGTCTCATCATCATCAGAAATATAACCATTACTTGAACCACCTTGATGATCCTCTTCAAGATATTTCCTCCTGGAACATTGAGATTTATAATGACAATTTATTTCACACTTAAAACACTTAACCTTTGATGATGTATTAGGGAAGAAAATATTCAAATCCATTTCATTAACTGAACTAATCTACTATCCCTTACAGTTAGTTGCTTTGTGTCCTTCTTTTCCATAGTCAAAACATCTTCTTGTTCCTCAAAGACATTCACTTAGTTGATTATTTTGACATTATTGAGACAGTGGAAATAGAATATTCCTTCCTCCATGGCATCCATTACCGAAACTCTTAGTTAACTCCTTCTTTCTCTTATTTAGTGAGTATGATGGTTGGTTAAGGTACACATTGTTAATCATGTTCTGTGAAAAATGATTAGGCAAGATCACCACATCTTTCACTGCATTGATAACCCAACTTGAATGCTCATCAAAAAATCATCCATCACATTCAATGTTAATTCAGTTCCTTTTAGTTCCCACCCATGAATAAAACCAAATGTATAGTGTGATCATTACTTATCATAGGACAAACCCACATAGTTATGAAAATAATTAATTATAGGATCTCTAAATCATGACATATTCTCTAATCTATGACACCCTAGGTCCATCCTAGGTTATTAATATCCAACATATATTTAAATCCTTCATGATAGGTTGTGAGGTGTTTTTTATTTCCCGAAGAACACCCCACGGGAGTGTCAAACCAAGTGTGTAGAAAGTCCCATTGGCATGTACCAGATTACCCCAAGTTAGGCCTGGAACATCACGTCAAAGTTATTACTCCTAGGTACATCTGTTCTAGAGTCACATTAACTTGTAGTATCTAGATAGTGATTTATTTATTGTAAACCAATCACTATATCCTTTACCAAAATTCTAGGAAATTTTCTAATATGTTTCCTTCTCCTTAGACTTATCCTTAGGCATGTCATTTGGGTTCTTACTACGGTTTTCTCATCCTAGATTCCAAGTTTTAACTAAAAATTTTCTCTAATACCAAGTATTACAACCCTAAATTTTCATACATTATCAATACAAATGTTTTGAAGAATACTTAAAACATTATATAAAAAGATGCACAAAGACTGTATTAGTCTACTGCCTTTGGAAACATGGAAACACAAACACTGGAACATAAATGAGCTACATTATTATAATAACCTGGTTCTTCCATTGAGTTATGGATATTTCATTTTCAGTTTATACTTAAGAAAATAGGGGGAAAAAGGTCAAGGGGTGGTTGTATGCCTATTACATGACATTATTGGGAAATACAAGCCATGTACTTATAGGTACATACTGTGTATATTTTTCTACACTCCACGTAATCCCAGTACACGACCATATAATGGTCTGGACAAAGACTGTACGATCACGACGTGTAGTCTCAAGTACATGATGTGCACTTTTTTTAATGATTAAATTGGGTAGTAGCATATGTTTTGTGAAAACAGACAATGTATCTCCCGAGTTGATGAACAAACAGTGCCCGGCCTTCAATCCCTTTCCGATTGATCATCTGAACCCTGATTCCTTCACTGTCAACTGCGTTTGAACCCAATATGTATTCTATGGATTCCTCTTGAGCCATTCTTCTTGATTTTTTCTCATAAGAATGTTATTTAAGGTTGATATTTTATCATCATTTTGTAGATATACTTTATTATCAGTCTAATAAAAGCCCGATGCTCGATGAGTAGAGTCATATGAGTATGAGGTATGTGGTATTTTCCTTTTTCTCAATGTCATGTTGTTTATATGTGTCATAGTTCCATTATCCCATGTTTATGGTGTATCATTGAATATAAATTAACCCTTTTTTTTTCCTAATGATGATTAAGTAATGAATTAAATCAATTTAATCACGTTTGATCTTGTTGGTTTGATTACGGGGCACCCATGGGTGTGTTTCCCTCGGATGACCATTTTTTGGCCATTTAGAATAGGATTCCTATAGGAATTCCTTTTTCCCACTTTTTGGGGGGTTTTTAAAATGTAACCGTTTAATTTAATGTTTCCCATGTGAGATGACAATTACATAAGCCTTGTGATAGTTTAATTCACCAGTTTTCTTATTATACATAAACTTCCCATGTGAGTATATTTGTTTAAGCCTTGTAATTATTAGATTACACAGTAGGCTTGTGATAAGAATTTCCCATGTGAATATAATTGTTTAAGACTTATGATAGTTTAATTCACTTTATGCTTGTTTTGTATGATGCCCACGTGAGAAGTCATTATGTTAACCATGTAATATTATAATTTACATGTGTTGTCTTTTATGCTAAAATGATGATATACCAGGATCGACCATATTGATTGTTATTCCTATGTATATTGATTTGTTATGCATATGGGTGATGATTTGTTATGCCTGAAGGTGTTGATTTGTTCTGCCTGTGGGTGAGAATTTGTTTTTCCTACGGGTGAGGATTGTTATGCCTGCAGGTGGGGTTTATCTTCAACTACAAGTGAGATGTTGAATTGAATATTGAACGGAATGACTTATGATGTGACTGCCATGACAAAGAAAAGATTTGATTCAATATTCACTTTATTTGTTAGATAGACTTCTAAGGTATCTGTTGAGTGTTATTTATATGAGGTATTGAAAGGCTTAGACTGGATAACATGACTTATATAATTAATTTTAATTGAATAGTTGAACTAAACATAATGAATGAAAATGGACAACAAGACATGTAGTATTATTTACTTTTGAGTACTTTCTAGTTTACTGTTCTTCATTTTTGTACACTACCTATTGCATATACTCAATGGCAGATATGTACAGATCTTGAGTGGTAACCTATTGGGATTTATTTCTCACACCATATTTGGGTCATGCTTTTGGGCCCAAATAAATTATATTGTTTCAGGTTTCGATAAGGGCATGCACCCTTCTACTAGTACTTGAGATGCTCTTTAGGATCCATAGATCATGGGACCGAGTTGAGGCTTGTGATGCTTATTAGTTTACTTTCTTTTTTTTGGAACATATATTGTGGATTTTTTTCAGTATACATGTTTTGGATGTTTTCTTAGAACATAACATGGGGATATTTTTATAAATTCTTCTATGAATACTTTTTTCCCGAGATGTTGTGGGCCGATAGAGCCCAGAAGTTCATGCATCTGGAGTAGGGAGTTATGTTAGTGATGGACTACTCTGACCATTTCACTGAGCTTCATATATTTTCACCTATTTTGATAGGTGATATGACATCAAGGGATAAGCTATTTGAGGATGGTCTCATGTACGACATCTGATCTTAGGTGAATGTTTTTATTTTTCCATATTTATATTCCATCATGAATCATGTGCTAATTACAGAGCATAATCTGTGGGAAGATGGAGGTGAAAACTAGGGTGGTTAGGCACCGAGATCTAGTACTGTCTCAAATGGGAGTAAGAAGCGTCATATGGAACTTTCTCGTAGAGATACAACCAATCAGAATGTTTATTCTATTGTCTAGGTGAGGTGATACTAGTGTGGTAGAGCTGGGCATAAGAGATCACAGTGTCCAATGGAATCAGTTGAGTGCCGAACTTGTAGCAAGATGGGTCATCTAGAGTGCATCTACAAGGAATTTCCACCAACAACTAGAAAGGGAGGTTCTACATAGACTCCATGTCCAAGAGTTGGGTTTGCAGCTTCTCACTAGTCATGTAATTAAAATAAGTCAGGTCATTCAGGCAAAGGTGGTGGTCGTGGACATGATATCTTGACCCCAGGATCTCAGTGATAGTAGGTCGGATCATCTCAGGGTATCCAGACAATGTCTTAGGGCCATGGTACATGTCAGACTTATGCTGCACAACAAACTCAACAAGAACAGGTTCCCGAAACATCTACTGTAAAAATCACTATTCTAGTCACCTCTGTTTTATCGTTTGAACTCTTTGATATAATTGATTCACATAGTTTTATATCTGTTCCCATTGTATAGTTCATTAGGATATATGTTTTCTATTTTGATGATGTTATAATGAAAGACACTCCATTAGGGAAAAGGACGACAGGTTTGCGTCAGTGTAAGGAATTCCCCCAAGAGGTCAGTGGGTGTCACTTATTTTGGGATATTTATGTCTTATAGATGAAAAGATTTTATGTCATACTCGGAATGGACTAGTTATTCTCCTTTAAAGACTTTATCGATTGCTATCATCATAGGGTGAGTTTTACATCACTAGAAGGCAGATTGTTTCTATACAATGGAGAGTTGTATGTCCATGAAAGCTTAGATAGAACTGAGTAACATGGGGTGAGTGGGATGATTGCACAGATTTCCAGTTTATATCTAGATGAAGAGGGAACACATCAAATGGGTTTCCTTCCAGTGGTTGATCATTTTAGGGACATCTTCCCAAATGAATTTTCAGGCTTACCTCTGATAAGAGAGGTTGAGTTCTCTATCGAGCTAGTACTGGGAGCTACACAAGTATCCATTACTCATTATCGGATGGATATGATAGAGTCTTAAGTTATCAATAGGCAGTTAGAGGATTTAGAGTTAAAGAAGTATATCTGAGCCAATACTTATCCATTGGGTTTTCAAGTTTTTTTATAGAAGGTAGACGATACTCTCTCGCTAGGCGTGGACTATTAGAAACTGAACCAGCTGATGGTTAAAAACCGATATCCCTTTCCATGGATAGATGACTTGTTTAATCATCTTCTAGGAGCATGAGTGTTCTTGAAGATTGACTAGAGATCAGGATATCACCAGGTGTGTGTTTGACCTACAGACATACCTCATATAGAGATTCGTAGAAGGTATAGGCAATATGAGTTTCTGGTTATGCCATTCGGTCTCAGTAATGTGCCAGTAGTTTTCAAGGAATTGATGGACCAAGTGTTCCATCCTTAATTGGATTCTTTTGTGGTGGTTTTTATAAACGAAACCTTGGTATATTCTCATAATCAACAGGACCATTCCAACCATCTTGAGATCATTTTGAGTACACAGAGAGAACATTAGTTATATGATAGGATCACTAAGTTCCACTTCTAGATGGATCATATTCACTTACTAGGTCACATAAACTTAGATACAAGAGTATTAGTGGACACATAGAAGGTGAGACCAGTAGTTACCTAGAAGCATCCCAATAATATCTTTTAGGTGAGGAGTTTTCTAGGGTTGGCTGGTTACTACATGCATTTTATATAGGACTTGTCATGCTTATTAGCGCCAATGAAAGGATTTAAAAAGAATGTTGTGAAGTACATATGTTCATATTCTTACGATACAGCCTTTTAGGATATGAAAGGGAGATTAATGTCAGCACCGATATGGATTTTTCCAGAACTAGGTAGGAGTTACACTGTGTACTGTGACACATTAGGTATTGGGCTGGGAGAAGTGCTTATGTAGGGGGATTGTGTCTTTGCACATGAGTCTCATCAATTGAGGCCACATGAGAGGAAATATCTAAAACACAATCTTAAGTTATCCAAAGTTGTTAATGATTTATGTTGTTAGAGAAATTACTTATTGGGAGAGCATTTTTTTGGGTTACAAAGACCACAAAAGTGTCAAGTACATCTTTATTCAGCATGATTTGAATTTAAGGTAGAAAAGGTGGGTGGAATAACTTCTGTATTTTGAATTTGATCTTATCTACATGATTAGGAATGGAAATTCAGTGGTTTATGCATTGAGTAGAAGGACTAATATACAATTAGTGCAGTAAGCTAGTAGCAAGTGGTACCTGATGGCGTTGTTCTCTGAGATTTATCTGGAGGTAAACGATAGGTAGGGGTAGAATTTTCTTACATCCTTAGATGTTACCTCTACCTTACTGGACAAAGTGAGTATGATCTGACTATCATATTCTGAAGTCCTAGTTCTATGAGAGAGTCTGGAAGGTGAATACCCTACTCTTGGTTGGACCATAGGTGAGGATGATGGTTTGCATTTACATGGTCGCATATGGGTGTCAGAAGATATACACAAGGAGGTGATGTGGGATTTTCATGCTTCAATTTGGGCGGTTCATCCTGGTGTCACCCAGAAGTATCAGGATTTACATCATTAGTATTGGTGTCTAGGTATGAAGAGAGGTGTAGCTGGTTTTGTTATGAGATATTCCACCTATGAACAGTTGAAGGTAGAACCTCAAAGACCAGAAAGACTTTTTCATCCGCTACCCATTCCCGAGTGGAAATGGAAGGACATCATGATGGATTTGGTGATGGGTTTACCAAGGTCTCCTTGAGGTAATGATGTGGTATGGTTGGTGGTTAATAGGATTATGAAGGTTTCACATTTCTTTCCTATCAAGGAAACCATCAATGTTGATGTTCTTAGAAGGTTGTACATATGGGAGATTGTATAAATACATGGGGTTCCTAATTTTATCATTTCATATTGGGATTCCTGTTTTACTTATCATTTCTGGAAAGGGCTACAGAGGGATTTGGGTACATAGCTGATTCTAAGCACATCTTACCACCCCAAGACAGATGGCCCTTCAAAGCGCACGATTTAGGTGCTAAAGAACATGATTCAGGCATGCATCTTGGATTTTGTGGGTTTTTGGGAGACACACATTCCACTTGTTGAGTTCTCTTACAACAATAACTTCCAGGGAACTATTCAGATGGAACCATTCAAGGATTTGTATGGTAGACAATACTGATCACCCCTATGTTGGCTAGTAGAAGGAGTGGCAGCAATGTTGAGACCACATCTTGTCTAGGAGACCACTAAGTACTTTTATTTGATTTGGAAGCGGATGAATACTACACAGTCTCATCAAAAATCTTACACTAATTTCTGTAGAAGAGCATTGGATATTGAGGTCGGTGATTGAGTTTTCTATGTGTCGCACAGAGGTTGGGACATAAGAGGATCAAGAGACAGGGTAAGATTTCACCAAGATATGTTGGTCCGCTAGGGATTCTATAGAGGGCCGGGCCGGCTTCCTACTAATTGCAGTTACCTTAGAAGCATAGTGCTATGCATGATGTCTTTCATGTTTCTCAGTTGTGATGTTACTAATCTAACCCGTATCCAAACATTCAGCCCGAGGAGGTGGAGTTGCATGAATATGTATCCTTTGAGGAGAATCCCATTTGTATTGTGGATCATAGCATGAAGGTTTTCGATGGTCGGTCTGTTCCTTTGGTATGGGTGCTATGGAAGCACAATAGATTGTAAGATGAGACCTATGAGAGGGAGGTCAAAGTTCAATTGCAATATCTGGAGTTATTATCTTATGTTCCTTCACCACCCTTAAAAGGGAAATTCGGGGACAAATTTCTTTTAATGGGGGAAATTTGTAAGAACCCAGTTCTTCCTTTGAGGTTTGGATCTTCTCATTTCAATTTATACAAAAACAAATGGGGGAAAAGAGGTCAAGGGATGGTTTCACACCTGTTACATGATGTGACTGGGAACTAAATTCCATGTACTTATAGGTACACACTATGTATGTTTAGCTACACGCCATGTAATCCTGGTATATGAACATGTAATGGTCTGGCTAGAGACTATACGGACATGGCATGTAGTTTTAAGTACACGACATGTACTTTTTTATTTATTGATTAAATATAAAATTAGTGTAACTTTTGTGAAGATTGACAAGGGCTCTCTTGGGTTGATGAAAAAGCAACGTCAATCCTTTAATCCCTTCCTAATTGATCATTAGAACCCCGATTCCTTCACCATCAGTTGCATTTGAACCGAATTAGTAATCTCTCAATTCCTCTTGAGCCATTATTTATAATTTTTTCTCTCAAAAAATTTATTTAAGGTTGATAATTTATCATTTTTTTTGTTATATCTACACCATTAGAGGTTGAATCAAAGAAGGAAACTAGATAAGTAGAGTCGTACAAGTATGAGGTAGGTGGTATTGTGCCTTTCGCTCAATGTTGAGTTGTTTATATGTTCCATAGTGCCATTCTACCATGTTTAGGGTGTAAAATTGAGTAGAAATAGACCCTTGTTATTGGCTAATGATAATTAGGTCATGAATTAAATTAATTTAATCATATTTGAGCTTTTTGGTTTGATTAAGGGACACAACAAGGCTTTTTTCCCCCTAGATGACCATTGTTTGTCCATTTAACCTAGGATACCTACGAGCATGCCTTTGTTTCCATTTTTGGGTGTTTGTTAAAATTTAATTGGTTAATTGAATGTTTTTCACATGAAATGAAAATTGATTATGTCTTGTGATAGTTTAATTCACATGTTTTCTTATTATACATAAACTACCCATGTTAGTATATTTTTTTAATCCTTGTAATTGTTATATTGCATACTAGACTTGTGATATGAACTGCCCATGTGAGTATAATTGTTTAAGCCTTGTGATAGTTTAATTAACATATTAATTATTTTGAATGATGACCACGTGAGTTGTTATTATGTTAACCATGTAATATTTTAATTTAGATGTGTTGTATTTTATGATGAAATGATGATATACCGGGCTCGACCCTGTTGATTGTTATGCTTATGGGTGAGGATTTTTTATGCCTGTGGGTGAGGATTTGTTATGATTGCAGGCAAGGATTTGTTATTCCCATATGAAAGAATTTTTTATGCCTATGGCTGAGGATTTTTATGCCTATTGGCATGGTTTTTCTACACCTACGGGTGAGATGCTAAATTGAATATTGAATGGGTTGACTTATGGTGTGACTGCCAAGCCAAAGAACAAGATTGGATTCAGTCTTAACATTATTTTTTAGATATAATTATGAGGTATCTATTGAGAATTATTTATACGGGAGATTGATGGGATTAGGATAGATCTTGAGACTTATATAACTCAATGTAATTGAATGGTTGACCTGAACATAATGAATGAAAAAGGAAAACATGATTTGTAGGATTATTTACTTTTGAGTACTACCTAGTTTTCTATTATTAATTTTCATAAACCACCTGCTACATATAATCACTGAAAGATAGGAATGGATATTGGGTGGTAGACTACTAGGATTTATTTCACACACCCTATTTGGGTCATGATTTTGTGCTGAAAACGATTGTATTATTAGAGGTATCGATAAGGGAAACCTCCCTTCTATAGGTACTTGAGATGCTATTTAGGGGCTAGAGAGAATGAGATCGATTAGAGGCTTGCAATGCTTATTAGTTTCCTTTTTTTATTTTTGATATTGGAATATATATTTTAGATTTTTTTAGTATACCTATTTTGGATATTTCCATAGAACATAACATGCTGCATCATATTTTGTATGAAATGAGGCATGGTTATTTATCTTATCAGTCTTATGATGTTTATTTCATATGTACACTATTTACTAATTTGGATATTGTGTTATTATTTATGCTGTTGTGTTAAACTATGCCAATAAGTTCATACCTTCTCCACTATCACACCCTAGGCCCTAGCTACTAGTCAACATCCTCCGACATTTGTGGAAATGTGCTTAAAGCGATGTGGCCAACTGGGTACGGGGCACCAATTGAGTGGCATCTGGATCCAGGATATTACAATTATCTCCAACTAGGTTCTTCTTTACTATCACCCTTCTTAGACACATAAAACATAATACATATCTTCATAATATGGAGGAATGTAACATAAAAAGGGGTGATCTCAGAAGCTCAGTAAGGGTAAACAAGGGTATACGTAAGAATAATCATGAGCATAAGTGTATGAGAACATGATCATGAAAATATAATATCAAACCAATCATATTAAAGTTCATAAACATGAATCATGACATATAGATTGGCAGTTCATAAGACATGAACCATAAGGAAATAATGAACATGAGACATAAAAATATAACATAGGAATAACAAATAGAATTTTGGAAGACACATAAGCATATATAATTATTTCCATAGTAGTCAAGGCATCACGACCAAGACCATATTAGTGGAAAATGTCCATTACTGAACCAGGATCACACCCCATTCCATCCCTGTATTACTAAACTGAGTTCACTCTACTTTTCAACCCTGTATTACAGAACAGAGTTCAATTCTCATTATAGCCCTGTATTACAGATCCGAGTTCATTTGTCATTCCAGCCCTGTAATATTGAACACAGTTTATTTCTTAATATAGCCATATAATACTAAACTTATTTCATTTATCATTTCATCCATGTATGTCTCATGAGATATAAAACTTTACCCATTGCATTGGAGGGAGGTATAGGCATCACCAATCTCATAATGAAGTCATACATAAATGTGCCACAAGATCAGAAATAATCATATAATTACCCATGAAATGAAATGGGTACTATAAACACATGATAATATCATAACATATGGATATATATAGGTTTCATAATAATTTCATCATAAACATAATCCATGAAAGGAAGTGGGCTTGAAAAGAACATAACCCATAAAAGGTAAATATATTTCATAAACATATAACCCATGAAAGAGAAATTAGTTTCATAAATACCATGACATTAAGCATAACCCATTCATAGAAATAATATGAATGGAACCTTTTGATAATTTTTTAGATTGGAATGACTAACATAAAAAAATGTCATCTGAGATGGAAAGTAATTATTAAATATCTTTCAAAAACGTTGCTCGAGTAAAACATCCTTACTTATTTGAAAATTTCCTTTTAATACATAAAACCATTTGAAAATAATTTTCATAGAAAAAAATTGAAAACTTATAAAGAATACTTGAAATCATGAAAAAAACATTATACATGAAAACATATAAAATAAGCTTCAAAACATTTTTAAAATATTTTTCTTTGAAAACACTTTCAAAACAGATAAATAAATATTGAATTTTTTTTGAAAACCATTTCTTTAAAAATATTTTTAAAACATATAAATAAGGAATAAATAAATTTTGGAAAAAAAATTCAGTGAAAATTAATTGTAAAAACATTTTCTTAAAAATTATTTGATTAAAAAAAAGGAAGCTTCAAATAAATGATGGCGGGTAAATGTATACATGCCGTACGAGGTAAAAAGGACACTCATTTTTCATGGTAAAATTGTTAAAATATGACTTGTTTGGAAAGAAATAATAATTTTCCATTTAAAAAATTGTTAAAAGAAAAAAAGGGAAAAACTTATTTAAAATATTATATAATAATAGTACAATATTCTTGGAAACCCCTTTTATAAAATATGGTTTTGAAGGAACATATATTTTTGACCAAAGAGAGGGTAAAGTCAGGCTTTCCTAAAAACACTTTCTTAAATATCTTATGTACCAAAGAGTATAAAAATGGTAACAATACATGAATATATCATGAATAACCATATTAAAATAAAAATCATGAATTTTCTTGAGATATGGGTTATAAAATTTCATCTAAGGAAACATAAACATAAAAAACATTGAAAAACAAGGAGATTGTTTCAATAAACTCTTTTCACTTGGCAACTTGGGATCATACTATACATGTAAGAAAAAGAAATTAAATTAAGCATATAATATCATATAAAGAATGAAATTCATGATATATCATTCAAAATGTAACTATATATACCACAAAATGAATTTAGGTGCATAATAATACATGAGTCTCAAAGAAAGAAAATTGAGACAAAACTATTTTACTGATTTTGTAACTTTTTAAACTTAAACCCCATGAAAAAAAGGTCATAGAATGGATATTTAAATAACAAAAAATTTAAATATAATAAACATTTAATAAATCCATGGGAATTATACACACCATACAGAAGGAATGTGTGGTGAATAAATCATATATCTCATGAAAATAAAAAGTGAGATGATATCCCCTTACCTTGTGTATTGACTCTCATCGTACTCATTCAAACCACCTGTGTGATAAATATAAATTTGTTATAAATTTTTTAAAGAACCATATTACTATATATAATACCATATTTTTCAATCATGACCTTATATTACCCTCTTATTAACAATCCTATGTTAAGGTTTCACTTCAAGAAATATTTACTTTGTTCTTCACATTTGTCTTAATTTTTTATATCTTTTGTCCTTATACTTATATCATGATTCTAGAATGTAAATCATGAAATAAATTTCATTTATATTCATTATATAATTATTATAATAATTCATTTAATAAATATGTAAGAAATAAAATACACCGTTCATGGACACGGTAAGCCGTACATACGCATGAACGCTATTTTCATTTAATTATCATGTTGAAAGAAAGAAAATGAAAGATGTATATATATATATATATATCTGTGTGTGTGTGTGTCTACCATCATTAAAGTGGCTTTATTATATCATAGATATTATATAAGTTCATTAAACCCAACCTTAATACATATCATGTAGTGTGTGAACGAATCACAGTGCTTTGAGGGGGCGATAATCCACACTTCCTCAAATGAAAGTATTCTATTTACAAAAAATGGAAAGTAAAAAAGATATGTGTTGTAAAATGATTGAATTTTATTAAATTCATAATAAATATAATATATTACACATATAAATAGACTTTCCATCATAATTTCCACCATGGGAGTGGGTAAATGAAAAATGAATAATCATTGTTTTGTGAGGCGATAGTTCACCGTACACATAAACTATATGTTTGTTTCACATTAGATAAAAGTGTGTATAAGGGAAGTTATAATAATTAGAATAAAAAAATACTATTATATTAAATATACCAGTTTTTTATAAAATCTTGGAATAATGAGGGTGAGGGGTGTAGTAAAAAATTGAATAAAGGAGTTTGAGAGAAGATGTTACCTCTTAATCGAGTAACTCATTTTGGTTTGTGCCAAAAGGATTCCTTGGATTGTTTTCTACCCAAAGAGAGACTTTAAAGGGGAAGGTAGAGATTTTTTAAAGTTTATTGGCCAGATCATGGATGAACCTTAGTAGTTTCAATGGTGTGAAGAAGAGGTTGAGGTGGTGGCCATTTATAGGGAATGGAAAAGACTCGCTTGGCATTTTTAAAAACAAGATAGGTGTACCCACAGTTCTACTGAAAAAAGTCATATAAAACCTAAATAACTCAATAATAGAAGGTTAATCTATGAATAATATCTATAAAATGGGTTTTGGGCAAGTGTATAAGTCATTTTGGCTCTTTCATTTAAGGTTTGGTCCTTAATAATCCTAATTTTACCTTAATCGACGTAATTTATTTTACTTACATTCAATAATACTTTTGGTCAAAAACTAAGTTGACCTTATTAGACATTATAAATTATTATTTTTTCAAATATGGACTCAAGTTTTTCAAATTCTAATCACATAAGTGGCAAAAATTAACATAAAATTAATCCTGTAGTCGGGTCAACAATGCGAGTTTTTAAGTAAAAACATTCAAAAGATTGCTATGTTTTTATTTCCAATTTAAATGTATAATTGATATCAATGACATAAATATTATTAATTTATAAAAATATTATCTAATTAAAGTTTCAAAAAAATTTAAAATATAATTTAAAATTATAAATAAATTAAATGGAAAAGTAGTTTTGATTTAAAATCTGGTATTTTTACTATTCATCTAAAAATGAAGTTTCTCAGAAACACCCCAAATTTCACCCTAAGATAATTTCAACATTATAAATTAAAAAATTAATTTTATTTTATAAAATTTAATTTACAAATTTTTCTATTTTTTTCCCTGACATGAAATGTAGTTTGATTTAGAAAATTGTATTTTTAAACATATATGGACTTTACCAAAAATTATATCTTTCATTATAAATATGTTTTATTTATATAAAAAAACTGTAAAAAATATTTTAAAATTTCTTATTACTATTCAAATTATTATTCTTAAATTCTAGGTTTTATTTATCTCATTTTAATAATTATAACAATAAAATGATGTTTTGTAGAAACATCTGTGTTGCATGTAGCGTACACCAAGTCACTGTTCTGTGTAACATATGACAAATCACTGTTGTGTGTTGTGAAAGTCAAGTTGATTCCATGTGAAAGAGATTTTTTCATTAGTGATTTAATATAAATAAACTATTTTTAGTGCTTCTTGAAATTCAAAATATCACATAGGTTAAATTTATTTGGAAAAATAATAATTCACAAAATATCAGGGTGTTACAATGAATATATGGACATCTCTTATATGTTATTAATT
Source organism: Viscum album (assembly GCA_963277665.1). Classification (NCBI taxonomy): domain Eukaryota; kingdom Viridiplantae; phylum Streptophyta; class Magnoliopsida; order Santalales; family Viscaceae; genus Viscum; species Viscum album. The sequence goes on from OY728158.1 coordinate 551,807,095, forward strand.
TTTTTTTAAAATTACCTCAAAATAATCACCTTTCTTAATCATTAGGCATCATATTTCTCTTAAATATACAAATTTTTTATCATTGATTATATCATTTCCTAAATTTTGAACCATTATATATATATATATGGTGTTTTATTATGATATTTATTGGAATTAATGGGGGAAAATATTGATAAAATTTTATTATTTACTCAATAAGGATATTTATTGATAAAGAATATTGTTTTTAAATTTTAATTGATAATTAAATATATTAGGAATTCATTTGACATGAAGTGATGGGTGGGGCCCGGTTATATATAGCTCCTCGATGAATCGATAAGCCTCATAAGACATATTAGTTGGCCAAATTAAATGGGGTTTCTATGTATATATACATATTGATGACACTATATTGGTAAAAGGGCTTGATGGTATAGATATCATGATGTCCAAGATCATAAAATCTAGTATTATTCATTAAATTCATTATGAATTTATTTGTCATTATCCATGATATTATTACACTAATATTTTCAATGTATGTATTTCATGCTCAAGTTACTGATTAAATGGAATGTGTTTTTATTTATTTACCATTCAATATTTATTTCTTCATATTTACACTTGAAATATTTCATTATACATAAACCTTAGTAATAATTTTATCTCACCATTATTTTTCTTCCTTTCCCCATGATATAAAGAATAATTATTCGAATGATTTCAAGGATGCTGAATGATTCAAATTAATATGTTTTATATCTTTTCAAAATATAAAATGGGTATTATGACTGTACCTATAACTCCATGAATACTAAAATGATATGTCCTTCTGCATTAGAACTATTGAATATATGACATTGTAAATAAGTATACATTGACTCTAGTTCTTAGGAGGGGGGGGGGGGTGGGGGTTGTTACATGGTATGTTGATGTAAATGGGTTGAAAGATTCATTTATTTGTTATAAATCATTGGGTTCCATTATTTTTTGTGTATATTATATTTTTTCATGGACATAAAATATATTAACATTTAATTTAGGATTTTTGATGAATGATATGATATTTTTAGTCTAATTTTATGGAAAAAAACTTTACCTGAATTCTTATTTCTTGACGCAGAGCAAATAGTTTCTAAACGATGTTGACTGGGAATACCCTTCAGGTCCAATTTTTGTCAAGTATAGCTAATATTTCTAGTCAGTGTGAGTAATTTTTTTACACTTCCATATTCTCACAATGATTTAATCTATAGTTTTAATTTCCTTATAAAAGTAATATAGCTAAATATTTCAGTAATTTTAGGAAAATTGATTCAAAAGAACATGAGTTTCTTCATAAGATATTTTCAAATGGTTAAAATGAATTTTATTTAATTACGTAAGACACCATTATTAATATTATTATATTATAATTATATAATTATATACATGTTATTATTTCCTTAGTAATAATAGATTCAATCTTGGAATTAATTTCTATAGTATGCATAAAAGGTATAAGTTAAAGTAAAATATCATCAGAAACTTGGTTTGTGTAAAACCACTATAGGAGATATATTTATTTCAAATATTTTTTTGTAACAACCTAGGTAATTATAGAATAACTATTTTTGGTATTTATTAATATGAATTACATAATTATATTATTTATAAAAATATTAAGTAATTTATAAATAAAAAGGAAATAGTTTTAACTAAAATATTTTATTATATGGGTTTTATTTAAAATTTTAATCAATGAATTTTTTAAATTTTATTTTTTTAAGATCAATATCATTTTTGAAATTAGGTTATCAAAACTTAATATGGTAAAATTTTTAGAGTTTTTGAATAATATTAATTTTTCTGTGAATAGGAAAAAATACATATTTTTGTAAAAAAAGTATTTTCATCAAAATAAGTTGTGTAATTTAAAATAAAAATTATTTTTTAATATGTTTTAAAGTAAAATAAATATTATTTAGTTATAATTATTCTATATAATTACATTGGATTAAACTTTATATAGGTTTTCAGTACACGTTTTGTTTTTGTCTAAAAATGGGGCTTTCTATAAACTATTCTAAAATGAATAATGTTTCACCATTTTAGTTAATTGAAATAATCCATAATGGGTAATTTTTAAATGAAATATATTTATTATATTTCATTATATATAAAATTTATTTTCATACAATTATTTTTATAATTCATAGAGTTAATATAGAATCCTCTTTTGCTAAAACAATAATCTACTTAAAAACCCATTTTTTCATCATACCTATGGGTTTTGTTTTAAATTAATTTTTTCCACTTATAAGAATTTAATTTATTAAAATAGATTCCATATTTGGAATCATAATAATTTATATTTTTTAATAATGGAATATTATTTTTTTACCAAAAATTATTAGTGAAAAGAGTAAAAAATAATTACCGATGTTAAGGTAAAAATGAATTTAGCGAGGGGTTAAAGTAAAAAAGATGTGTTAAAATGAATTTTAAACATGTGTAAAATATTTTTTGTGGAAATATTTAAACATTATCCTATATACTATCAAGATGTTCCTATCATTTAAGCCTTGTGACATTATGAAAATGTGGGTGAAATTCATTCTTTTCAACAATTGCATGTGTGCCGCTCACATCACTTATGGAAGCCTACCACCTCTCCTCATCTCTTCAAACATTAAAAAACCCAAATGATTAAACCACTCCATACCCAAATAAATTTTCTATTCCCCTCTTCTAATTATATAATCCTCAGTTTTTTCAGATCACCAGCCGTAGATGGCCACTGGTAAAAACCTAAAGAAGATGCCAAAAGAAGAGGTATTGTTCTCCAATGAGGTTTTTTATTTAATTTATTTTTCCAACACTTTAAATTATTCATAATTCATGATTATATAATATCATAAATATATATCATATACCTATATGTTATTATATTGGTTTAATAACCTAAATCATTACTATATTCCATCAAATGGATTATAAAATCATCATTCAAGTGTATGGCGGACTACCGCCTCACGATCTGATATCTATAATTTTTCCATTACTACCTATCATGGTTGTGTATGATGATGGATATAAAAGACAAATATGATATTTATAACATAATTATACATCTTAAGTAATTGTATCATATATACCTTTTTATATTCTATTCTTTAGGAGATACGATAACGTCACTCGTGTGTATGGTTGACTATGACTTTGCGAAGTGATGTGATTCCTTTTTCACTATTGTGTTACATAGAAGGTAACAAGGGTAAATATAATGAATATATATAAAATAAATTAAATAATTATGATATTAATGAAATATTTACCAATTTTAAAATATATTATATTATTTTATTTCTTACCTTTTCTCTCACTGAATAAATGATAACATCATTCATGAATGTGTCTGTTACACAGTTTCATTTAAAAAACAATGTATCTGTTACGCTGCAAAAAAATGAGCCATTAAAGATCTTCCTCTAAAGCGTCTCATCACCGAACCACAAAATCTTCATCCACATCTCAATGGTGAGAAAATAAATAGAATATATTTTTTAGGTTATTTTATTATTTTCCAAAAATGTCCAAAAATTAACTTTTCTGTCCGTCCCTTTCCGGTCGAAGTTATGTCTATTCTAGGTGAATTCTAGTGTTTTGAGTTCAACGACTCCCCCATATTTCTTATCTGAGCACTATTTCAAAATTTAAAGAAACCCACTTTCACATTTACTTAAATGTTTTTTGAAAAAACAATAAAATTCCCTTCATGGATCATTTGGCATCGGAATCACGTTCCGTCAAAGCATGTGGTCTCAAAATAATTACATATAATTAAAAAATTATTATACAGAAATTATGATACATTACATTAAATAACATAGTGGAATGAATATAGAGCCTACAGAATGTTATTAATTAGGTAATAATAACCTAGGACAATATCAAAATATGAGGGGAAGATGTTTTCTACATGGAAATAATGGTCATAAACAAATAAAATTCCTAGTAATTAGATATATTATATGTGAGGGACTTGGTAATTATCCAAGAAAATTAACTAAAATAAGGGGTATCACCTAGACATAGAAATCAATTATATTATAACAAATCATTAAAGTAAAATGGTTGAAGTTTTTATGTATTTGGATTTAATAATTACACGGTTGAAATAAATTTTTAGTGGAATTTTCATTATATAAATCAAGAAACCACCAAGGATTATATAATTTTTTGAGGAATATTTCTCTATATTTGAGATTAAAATAATAGTTATTGACTCCATTATGGATTTAAAAGTTTAAATTTCATCACAAGTTCAATGTATTGGACAAATATTTTATGGTTTAATGTGATAGGAGTTGTAACGATTAAGGATAATTTGGGAGGCATTTATGGTAATATAAACCTTTAGTTTTGAACATGTTTTAGTGAAATTTTATTTAAGTATAATACAACCAAGTCATAAATTCATACAAGGTATATACACTAAGAGTATATATTGATTCCATTTGGTATAAATAATTCCCCCATTGTCTACATAGATTTAATGAATAGAGTCTTTAGTGACTACCCAGATCAGTTTGTGGTAGTCTTTATAGTTGATATTCTTATATGTTAAAATAGAATTGAAGAGTGTGAATACCAGTTGATAATTATACTGAAGACCCTATGGAAGGACAATTTTATGAAAATTTTATAATTTTAGAATTTATTCTTCAAATGGTTTCATATTCAGGTCACATAATCTCATTAGATTCTATATCGATAAATACATCATAGATAGAGGCTATCGAATGTTGTCTTAGACAAAAGAAAATGATTATGATCCAAATTGTTCTTTTCTTGTCTCAATATTATTGATAATTTGTGGATAATTTTTCATGAATATATAATATAGTCACTATGTTAAATTAGAATGGACCAAGTTCATTTGGGTAGATGGATGCGAGAAAATTATCAATGAACTAAAGAAAAGATTATTCATTACACCCAGAATTACATTACCCCATTCTGGAAAGGGTTTTTAGTATTTAGTGATTTATCTATGAATGTATTGGTATGTTTTATTATAAAAAATAGCAATGTTATAGCTTATTCCTCATGATAATTAATTTTCCATGAAAAAAATTACCCAACTCATTATTTAGAGTTAGTTGTGGTAATGATTTCATTTAAGATATATAGGTAAAATCATTATGGGTAAAAGTGTTATATATATACTAATCACAAAATATGAATGTATAAATTCACATAGAAGGAATTTAGCATACATCATATATTATGGTAAGAGATGTTTACGGATTATGACTAATCAATACATTATCACCCTGGGAAATTGAACAAGGTGTAAAATGCTTTGAGTCAAGAGGATCATGTTTTATTATCCATGGTGAGAATCACAAAAGATCTAATATTTTTATATATGTAAAGGATGTATTAGGAAATCCTAATAAATGGGGATAAATATTATATTTCTCCAATTTTTGTTCAAATATCTATCCAAGGAAATATTAAAGTTGTATAGAATGAAGATTTAGATTTGATGAAAACGGTCTGAAATTTTCCCAATTTTAACCTTATTAGTGATGGAATGGTAAGGTTTAATAACTGTTTCTGAGTTACATCCATACCTTATTAAAAAATATGTTATTATAGAATTGTTATGGTGTTCCCCTCTATTAATCCAAGAAGTTTTAGGATGTATACGGATTTAAAAGATCACATTGGATGAGATAGAATGAAGAGATATATCATAGAGTTTTTATATCGATGCTTGTCATGTCAGAAATTTAAGGATGATATAAAATATCTAATGGGAAGTTACATATATTAACCATACTAGATTTTAAATGGGAAAAACAACACCACTGATCTTTTCACTAGACATCCCATAACCTCCAAATGGACCAATTATATATTAGTTATAGTCGACCTCCTTACATGTTCAGTATAATTCTTCACTATTAGAGGAGATTTATCATTGGATCAAATTTCCCAGATATACATTAAGGAAGTGGTAATGTTTCAAACACTTCAAAATTTTATTGTGTCTGATAAAGATCTGAGTTTTACCTCAATGTTTTGGAAAATTCATTCGAAAGATCTAGATACAGAGTTTATTATAAACACTGTATATCATCCTCAGAAATATGGTCATTCTATTAGAACAATTCAAAAACTATAAGATATTTTAAGAACACAATATATGGATTTTAATGTTAACTAGGATCAAAAACTTACTCAAGTTGAGTTCTCATACAACAATAACTATCAAATGTGTAACGCCCTGACCCTATATACCTAGAGTCGGTGAATTATTACATAACATTAGCATGATCACAAAGGATCAAGTCTCGAAAGACCAATTAGTTTAGTAGTCTTGGAAACACTAGATATATTCATAAGTCTTACATTACATCATAAGGTATATAAAATGACAACAACATCTTGTCTTCATATCCCCTCATACTATCCCTGGAGGTCATTCATCAATTACTTCTTCACATCCTGGGAAAAGATAAAACATTGAAATGGGTGAGCTTCGATGCTCAGTAAGGATAAAAATATATGAAAAAATTTCGTAGATAAGCATAAATACTTAAAGAAATTTATAACTAATACAAAATCCTTTTAAACTTGAACTTTAGCATAATATGTAAAAGATAAAATGAAATAATGACATTTAATTATTCACATGGATATTCTACTAGTCGAACAATCACATGCAATATCAATAACAACTTTCATAATAATGGAATGCATAATGCCAAACTATCATAACCACATAGCCAAGGCCTCGTGCCAACACTACAAATAAGATTTTGTCAAGGCCCTGTTCAAAGACACTAGTTAGTCTCATGATACCTACCAATGCATTGAGGAGCTATAGTGGGCTCCACCCATCACATACTATGTCTAATGTATTCCTCATATGAAAATATTGAAACATAACATAAACATTCGTATTAATACTAGCATACGAAATGTCAATAGTTAAACCACAAACCATGAATGGTATAAAAATAACACATCCACAGTAAAAAATAACTCATTTGATACAATATGAAAGATTGTATTGTATCAGATTAACCTCAATCGAGAATAATGAAGGATATTGACCTAATTAAAATAATCATCAAACTATTGAGATAAATATCCCCCTTTTTCATGAAAACATTAAAAGGCACACTATTTTTCAAGAACCCTTTTAAAAATAGATTTTTGAATCAGAGTATCTCATACCAATTTGAATCTTTTAAAAGGAATATTGATTTGAAAACATTAATGTCCATAAAAATAAATACTTAAAACCATTTTTAAAACATGGACATTAATGAGCAAGATTTATAAGAATAAGTCTTTAAAACATTTAAAAATGGTATTTTAGTTAGAGATTCTAACAAAAAGTGAGACACTTGAATAAAAATAATTGAGGTAATCAAAATATTGTAATATCATGAGAATAAATGGATTCAAGATATACTATGTCAATGTATGTTATATACACCACATAAAAGTGATTTGGTGTATAACAACAAATAAGTCTCAATGGAATGTAAATTGAGATTAAATCACTCATAAAGGCCGTATCCATAGGTTAAAGATAAATAAAATACATAGTTATGTGTGGAAAATATAAATACACTAAATATGATTGGATATTCAGTGTAAAACAATAAAAGTACATTCACACATAATCTTGTAAAAGAAACACCAATGAATTGGATGTTTAACTCAACAAGTGGAGAATGAGTTAAAATTTCTCCTATAAAATTCATATCGATGACTTGAGAAATTATCAATGGAGTGATTATGTGTATCAAAAGTATATCCACAGAAATGGGGAGCGGAAATTAAGACATAAACAAATGAATTTTGATTCCACACATAATCTCAGAATAAAATAATCAATGAAGTTTGCGTAAGGCCGAATAAATGGAAATTGAAATTTCAAATTCCCGTATTGATTAGGTAACATTTGAAACATAAACCCATGAAAGAAGGGTCATACAATGTTGATGTAAATACCCATAAATTAAATTATATTACACAATGAATACAATCATGGGTAGTACACATACACCACATGCAATAAATAAGTGGTGAACAATGTAATTCTCACGACATTAAGAGTGAGATAAGAAACCCCTTACTTTGTACTTTTTTCTTGGTCTACGGTAGGTTTACCACCTTTATAGTGGTGAAATAATTGTTATTGAATTGTAAAATAATCTTTTACATTAATATGATATCATATATGATCTTTTAACATTGATTTGTTAATAATATCTTTGTATTATCGTTGTTTCGGGTGTTAACTTACTCGTTTTCTTTTATATGTTTTGTTATGTAGCCATGTTTTTCATTGATAGGTTGTATCTTATTCATATAAATAATTATAATAAGTCCTTAAAAATTATTTTTAAATAATAAAATTATAATTATACTTGAATGGATATGATGGAGAATGAATCTCATCGCGTTTGTGGAGACGGTAGTCCGTACGTACGTACGAGCGACAATATCATTAATTTGATGTTAAAATAATATATAATTGGATGGTATATCATATAGACAGAATAATTATCATGTTATATTTATTATTTACATTAATTACACATCATTATTATAACCACCCAAATAATAATTTATTGAATGACAATTACACCACGACGTGGAGACCGTAAGCCATACGTACGTATGTATGGTGACATGTCATTCAAAGGATGGATAAAATACTGAATATGGTTGTAATATATTTATAATAATATTATAGTATATATGAGATACTGTATTGATTAATTTATAATGGTAATAACAATGAAAGAAGAAGTTGAAGAAGAAAATAATTTGAAAAAGGGTGGTAAAAACATTACCTCTTCTTCAGGTTCTTCCTTTTTATTTGATCAAAATGGATCCTTAGGTTGGATTTATGATCAAACTAAGGACTATAGGTTGTAGTGAGGGATTTTTAGAGAGTATTTGGGTAGGTTTTGGCTGAACCAAAAGGATTATAAGGTTTGAAGTAAAGAGAAGGGGGAGCGCCCTTTTATAAGAGTGGTGAGGGGCACCTTTGGAAAAGCAAAACATATTATTTTATAATAAATTCATATTAGGTTTATAATGGTTAAAAAGTGGATTATTTAAAGTTTAAAGTGGGGATAGGTCTAAAACCACTCAACCAATATAATTTAGGCAGGTTTGGGTCATTATATTAACCTTACCTTTAAGTATTAACTCTTAGTTAATTAGATTCACTTTTACAATGTCTCTTTGTATTTTTATATTATATGGTTAATAAACTTAATATATACATCCAAGAGACCCCAAATAGGTCCATTAATGATACACCTATCATGATATAAGTCTCTCGGACAATCCATAAATTTTTAGGAATTTAATTTCAATTAATAATATAATATTTGTTTTAACAACTCTTTTATGTCAATTTGGAAACAATTCAATAATTTATTTTTGTAAATATCATAACAGAATTATTACTTCGAAAAAAGTTAATTACATTATTTTAAACATGTCATATTAACCTATAAAATTAGTGTAATTCATAAAATGTCTCAAATTATATTTATTTGGGTATCTACAATATCAATCATTTTAATTTTTCACAATTACGGTAATTACTGCATCACCATTGTGTCATAAATAAACAAACTAATTTAATGTCTAAAATTTATAAATAAAATTCCATTATGTAGGAAATCTTTTTAGATTTATAATTAATATTTATATTCAAAAATCCAACATATAGAAACCTATGTAAATATTGTTTTTCTACAGGATATATTCTTGTGTAATTTTTGTATTCATTTTATCTTAATTAAAATAATGTGTCCTTATCACTTACAAGTGGCACCATGGGGTCCCATAATCAACCCAAAGATGCCAAAGGTCAGAAATGTATCACAAAATAAGGTTAGGACACGTTTTTGGGAAATTCTGTATTATTATAATATTATTTTTTAACAATTATTTACAGGATTTACCCTTTAACCATAGTAAATAAAATATTTACCGAAGTAATTATTCAAAATGTCTGAAAATAAAAGATACCTATTTACACAATTTGAACATACTAATTCCAAATATGAAATCCATTTTTCCAAATTACAAACACATAAGTGAAAGAAATTAATTTAAAATTAATTTCTGTTGTCAAAACAAAAAGCATGTTTTTAAGAGATAATAACTATTAAAAGATTGGCACTTGTTTATTTCTGGTTTAATTGTGAAATTATATCCAATGAAAAAAGTTGAATAAAATCGTAAAAATATATTATAAATATACTTTAAAACCACTCAAATTCATAATTTTTCAATATTAATTATTTTGAATAAAAAAGTTGTTTTTAATTAAAATCTAGTAATTTTCACTATTCATCAAAATATGAAAGTTATCCGAAAAGTACCAAAATTTCACCCAAGGATAATTTCGATATTCCAAATCCAAAAATGAATTTAATTTTGAGAGATATAATTTATAAAATTTCAAAAAGTTGGTATTACTATTCATAACAGCTAGTTTGGTTGGTTGTGGTGTGTTAAAATCTCAAAGTTGCGTACAATGCACACCATTGCATTATTCAAAGGGAAACATACCGTGGAATCTTGGGGTGTTACAAAATTTGTATTCAGATGGATACTTCTAAACTCCTGTATTGAAATAACTATAGAGATCCAATGTGTTGGAGAAATAAATCTATTTGGACTTGAGATATTTGGTGAAATAGTAGATAAGGTAACATCCATTCAACCAAACAAAAGGGTTGTACAATGTCAATAAAAAAGTTAAACTAATAATCATCGATGTAAACTAGAATTAAAATTTAGTGATAAGTTTTTTCTATAAATTTATATGTGTAAGAAGGTGATGAGACTTGTAAATATCGAAAATCTAAACCCTAGGTATATCAATCCCATAGAAATTATTTACCTTATTGGGATAGTATCCTATTGTTTTTTTCTTCTACAAAACCTATCTCAAGTCCACGATGGGTTCCATATGTCTCTCCTAAAGAATAATGAACCCAACCCTTTGTATATAATAAACATAGAGTTTTTTCCACTAGAAAGTGTTATTTGTTATGAGGAAAATCTATAGAGATCTAGGATCATATGAATAAAGTTTTATGAAATAAGACTACTCACCTAGTAAAATTATTATGGAGAAAACACCATCTTGAGTAAGCTATATGGGAACAAGAGAATGTAATGAGGTGCAATTATACTCAATTTTTATATGAAAATGATTAACGTTGACATAAAAATTAAATTTATTTGGGTTATAATGTAACACTTTGAGATCTTAATAAATTTATTTTTGAATAAATTTAATTTCATACAAATCCTATAAAATAACCAACATCGAGCTCTAATAGACAACAATATACTATTTATATTACTATTTAACATGGTTATTATGAGATAACGATAAAAATTGTATATTTGAATAAAAATAACCTTATAATAAATATTTATTATTATGGATTTACTTAATGAAAAAATATTATTGAAAATTAATTAATTGTTTTAATGTATTTATATGTTTCGATATACAATTCTGTCAAAAATGATTTTTTTCTTTTTGGGAACAGATAATAAAAGTAATTTTATAAAATTTTAAAGATCTTATATAAAGATCTAACATCAATTATTTAATTAAAATGGAAAAATTTATTAATTATATTTTTTTATATTTTTTTTAAATATTTTGTTTTTCCATGAATGGTGAAAAATACTAGTTTTTATTAAAAATAAATTTTATTTTAAAGCCTTTGTAATGTTAAATTTTATTTTAAAATTATTTAAAAAATAATATTAGTTAATTTATATTATTATTAATCCAATATAAGTTAATATAGTTAATTTAATTTTTAATTTTGTTTTAAAAAATTTTCAATCATTTGAGGTTTTTCTCTTCTAAAAACTGAATTTTTATTGTGCTACAGGTTTAATTTTAAATTAAATTATGCAACTAATATGAGAATAATATTGAAAAATGGATTCCAAATTTTAAAATTTTATATTTAATATTATCTAAAAAGTTAATATTAATTTTTTACAATAAATAATAGAGAAAATAGTAAAAATTAAATATCGTAGTTATGGTTGAAACAAGTTTCTTTCAAGGTAAACTAAAATGATAAGGGCTAAAATGACAAAAAATCTTTATAAACACAAATTTAAGGACATATATAGACCTTATATCTTATAGTGTTTATAATTAACCATTTATTAGATGTTTATAATGTAAATAAAAAGGATAAGATTTACTCATTTTAAAAAAATCAATGTGTGTCCTCCCCCTCCACCCCCGCCCCCCACACTTTTAAAATCCCCCTCCCCCTCTTCTCCACTTCACACATAAAAATTAATTTTTTTCATAAAAAACATACCCAATTAAATTATTTAATTAAATCATATCCAACTAGATATACAATTTATATTAGTATACACTCTTATGAATGCATTAGGTATAAACCTAAATATTCTCTATGAAGAAGAGGTGAAATCATTAAACTTGCGTTTTTATTTTATCTCTTCATCCACATTATTTATTTCTTATTGATACATTCAAATATAACAACCTTAATATATTTTATTTACTGTGATTTTATTAAGTTAATATAAAGAACTACATACTTATCCTCTTTTCTCAAATGGGAAATGAAATCGTTGATCTTGTGTACCCTAGACTACCACATTACAAACCAACAATATTAATTTTCTATCACCGCTTTTTATAGATGGATATAATAATGTAAATAATGATTATAAATAATATATATTATATATTTACTCTTAAATAATTATAATATCTCATATACATTCTTACAATCTATATCGTGGAGGATACAATAACATCGCTTGTGTGTACGGTGGACTACAACCTTACGAAGTGTTGTGATTTTTTTTCACAATCACTTTACATGGAAGTTAATAAAAATAATAATTAATATTTGTGATGTATAATAAATCATAATGACTCTGTAAATATGATATAATATTTTCATTCCTTTCTTTTTATTTATCAACAATATGGAAATAGTGTTCTTGTGTAATTTTGACATTTCATATCCATGAATGGTGTAACACATTTTATATTTATAGCATTAATGGATTTATCTAAATAGATATATAATTATTATATATTATATTTATATCATGGGTAACATTAAATAAGTTATGGAACCTTTATAAATGTAAAAGTTCCAAAAATGATAAACAAAAACATGCACAAAAAATAAAGCACTTATTATCCGAAACATGATTTTAACAAGGAAATATTGATAAAATGGTAATAAAAAGACATAAGTAAATAATATATTGTACTATTAATGTGTATATGGTTATTTAATAGATTCATAATAAAGTTATTTTTATTATTCATTAGTTTTTAACATGTATAGAGGACGTATGGACTTTAGGTAATGGCTTTTTTATCTCAATTTTCCTTCTTTGAGATAGATGTTTTCTTATGAACAATTTTGTTTTATGAGGTGTAAATATATCCTATTTTAAAGATAATAAAATGAATTTATTTACTATCATTATATTTTATTTTTAATATCATTATATTCATTAATTGGGTTTATGATTCAATCTTACCAAAGTTGTACTGTTTTTATGATACAATCTCATTGTTTATCAGGAATTTTTATGTATATGCTAATAATGATGAAATAATATAATACATCTCCTAAGAAAATTATAAATATTCTTATACACTACTTATTTCATAAGGATATATGGTTTCACTTAATTGTTTTTTCAATTTATGTATTTATTAGTTCAAAATATTATTTGTATGGAAAAAAAATATTAATTTATCTCTTCGATCCAAAAGTAATTTTCTTCCATATCATTGTATTCTGAAAATTCATTAAAAAATGTTTTAAAATTATAAAAATGATTTATTAATGTTATTTTTTACAAGTTTGATACTTTACATACTATTTTAAAAAGAATCTTCATGAAATTTCTTAAAAAATACTTCTTTCATTTTTTTCTAAAATGTGAAAGGATTATTTATTTTAACCCATACATCATGAATGTAATTTCCCACTATGGTGACCATTATTTTATTTTAAGGTTATCTTATATGTTTTAAAGTTAATTTTCAATTAAAATGACTGTTAATAATGTTTTATGATTTAAATAGTTTTTTCATTTTGAAAATTAAATTATCCATAATAAATATTTTATTTGATTTTAATGACTCTTTTATATGTTTCCAAGTATACTTAAAAATAAAAATATTTTTAAAATGGTTTATGTCTTCAAAAATATTTCTCAATATAGAAATGATATTTTTGTCATTAAAATTTCCAAGTGATCTTTTAAAATCATTTTCTATTTAGGATAACATCCATTATGTTACTTATAATTTACTAGTGATTTGATCCCAGGATATGATTCTAATTATTTCCCTCAAGGATTTTTTTATAATGAGAAAATGGAGTGAAAATCACATATTTTTCCATGGTTTAGGCTATGATGAAATAATGAAATGATAGTAAACCCTATTTCATTTCTACAAGTTATGAAATGAAGAAATTTTTATCAAATCCTTGTATTTTCGTGGTTTCTAATATGATGAATGTTTTATGATATTATGGTGCATGTATATATGATTTTCATTATTTGAAGGGTGGGACCGATGTCTCCCTCTAATGAATTGGACAATGTTGGACACATTATGAGAAAAATAGAACTTGAATGGGGAGTGAACCCAATTCTAGTAAGGCATTTAAACACTATGATAGTTTTATAAGTAGTGTCATATACATGACATATTTTAAAGTTGAGTTTCATTTAATTTCCATTCAAGATTTATTTTGGGGGTTTCACAAGCTTTTATGGAGGAATGTGTGAGTTTTCATGAATTAGGCCAAACCGTGAGCCCAATTATAGATTTAAAAATAAATTTTGATTCCTTTATAACTCCTTCATTTTTTAACATTTTTCATCTATTCCAATTCATACATGTCATCCCCATACCTATTAACACGACCAAATTAATTTGGACCATTTAGGACTCCATAATCATGGTGAATATGCGTTTTTTTAATGGATTGGGCCTGCCCAAAATCTCATTTCACACATTAAATATATTATTTAATTATTTAATAACTCATTTTATTTTTATGTTTTTTTGGTGATTACAACTCTCACCGAAGACCACATACCTATGGCACCCACCCCATTCTCTCCTCCCCCAATTTGGAGCTCAATATAATCATGATATTGGGAAAACCTTCTCTGGATTTCAAAAATTGCCCAGATTTGAAGAGGAAAATTGGTCATTTATCAACTCCTTATATTTGTACTATTTCCCCAATTATAGTTCCTAAATGATCTGATAATCCTTTTTATAACCTTAATTAAATTTTTAGTTGTTTTAAAATTAAGATAATTGTGGAGTTTGGGTCGTTTTCTTCAAGATTAGTTTGGGTAAGTCATTGTCTCTTCAATTAACTCCTTCTCTTTAGGGTTTCCTCCCTATTTCATAAATTTATAGAGTTTTCATATGTTAGGGTTTATACCTAGGGTTTTATTTTGGTTATTTTTGTTGAAATATT
Organism: Viscum album; assembly: GCA_963277665.1. Lineage (NCBI taxonomy): Eukaryota > Viridiplantae > Streptophyta > Magnoliopsida > Santalales > Viscaceae > Viscum > Viscum album. The sequence goes on from OY728158.1 coordinate 551,822,670, forward strand.
ATGGTTTGGGTTTGTTTTCACTTCCTTGTGGTGCGGAAGAGGTGATGTTTAGGATTCACACCAAGATTCAAGGGTTTTGACTCAAAAGGTAGGTGGATCAATGTGTAAAAAATTATTGATGAGTTAAAATTATATATTTAATCATTTTTTATATTACGTATATGTTGGCTGTGGTGCGAAAAATGTTTATGATTTATTTGGTTGAGTGTAAAATTTTATAGTTTCTTTTTAACTTGAAATTGGGTTTTTTCATGTGTAACTCCGGGGGTATTATTTGGGTGTATTTTATAACATATGTAATTGGTTTAATAAGTCTTTTTTTGGCCAGAAGATTCTGGTTTGGTAATGTATTAGTGTCATGTGGGCCTAAAATGATGGTTTTTGAATTGTTTTGATGTGTAAAACTTTGTTATACTTCTTGAGGACATTTTATGAAAATGGGTGTTTTCATTGGTATATTTCATTTTATTATTCAAGGTAATTTTATAACACATTAAATTAGTATAATAAATGTTTATAGGTATTCTACTTCTACATTGGTTGTGTTTCGGTATGTTTTGGTCCTTGAAATATGGTTTTGAAATGGGTTTTATGAGAAAAGTTTTGGTATACTCTTTAGAATTATTTTACTAAAGATTCGAATGATTTAATGATTTATGTAAGAGGTGAAAAGATATTTGGAAACTATTTTAAAGTATGTATATTTTTAAATAGTACATTTTAAATTTGAAAGGGTTGGTTTTGTGATGTGTTCCTTCTTGTAAATGATTTATAAAAATGTTTGAAGGATTTACTAAAGTGTGTCAGATATGTGAACGTGATGTGGGATGTTTTGTGTGAGTGTGATGTGAAAAATGGATTTTGGTAATGAAATGGGTATTATATAACATGTGAGTTGGCTGTTATGTGAGTTTTAATATATTTTAATGGTTTTATAATATTTTTTAATCGAATTGTGGAAGTGTTATAGTAATGTGAAAAGTGTTGTGGGATTTTTTGGTGTGAGTCAGATTTCAAATCAATTTGAAAGAAAAGTTAAATTTTGTGATTTTTGTGGTATAAATGTGGTATTTTTGGTGAATTTATTATTAGTAAATGATAATTTCATGTGCAAGTTAAATTTCATGACTTGTTGGACTTGTTTGAGCACAAAGGGGAAAACCCGGGTATCTAGGTGGGTGGACGTGTACTAGTATGCTAGTGAATTCATGGGGTTTAGCCTCAGTTTTGCATAGCAATATTGACTATTAAAACTCTATCTAAACTATGATGATGATGATTTGGGACCACTAGGTTATGGGTATGTTCGCTACTAGTGGTTTTTGCATGAGAACAAATGTTAATGATGGTTACTCTAACCGAGATATGAGGTACCTGGGACCCACAACAAGCTAGTGCCTAGGGGTTATTTCCTATTTCTTGTTCTCAATATATAATTTATAAGTTATTTCGTCATACTACATATTTGTCTAGAAAATTCAGTATCTTTTTCATTTATTTTAAAAGTGCTTATTCTTTAAATTAGACCACGTGAAAACTGATTTTTTACTGTTGTATCTTTTATAAATTTAAACTAGAAATTACATGTATTTGAATAATTGAATGCTTTTCATCATTGAATATTGCTCTCATGGAATATATTAGTTGTGTTATCCTACTAGTCATTAGGTCACACCCTAATTACACTCTAGGGTGTAAGTAGACTTGGTTTTCTTTTGTTTTCACAAGTTGGGTACAGTTTTTAGTGCCAGTGGTTCGGCTTTCTAGAAGGTCCTTGGTTGTGAAGTATTTTGGATATGGCTTGAGGGATATTCCTTTTTCCATGAGGGTTATTGTTCTGTTTCATTTTGGTTTTCATCATTTTTTATGGTATTGTTGGTTTGTTTTAAAATATGTAATTCAGTAATGATTTTTTGTAAAAAATTGATTCGTTTGAAAAATCTAGATTCATTTTATTGGATTATTTTGTTGTTTTAAATTTATAAACATGGGTAAATAATTCCAAATTCTAATTTCATGATACACATGCACTTTTTCCAGCCCGTGGGGATCGGGGACGCTCTTCGGGCCTTATCACTGGCTGGGTTTGGTGCCTGTTTCGATGGCGACCAGATTCTGTTCATAACAAACCGGTATTAGAGGAGGTTCGCTCTCTTTGGGTCATATTATTTGGAGAAAGGTATGGATATTCTGGGGGTAGGATTTTTGGTACATATAATTATGGTTAGGTGTAGTGTGGACGATAACCACACCTCATGACGGGATTCATGTCGCCAGGGGAAATCGAAACTTTTCTGAGTCCTTTGGTTTTCAAGGTTTGATGATGATTAGTGGAAATGAAAAGAGAGTTGGGTTAATGGTCTCAGTGAGTTCGCAGGGCCTGGAAAGCCATGTAATTCCAGGGATATTTACGTTGAACACTCTATGTGATGGTGAAGTTTTTGGAATATGGCCGCCAACAATATGTCCAAGCCACCCACTATAACTAGTTTCCTCTCGCATTGTCTTGTGTTATTTAGTTTTGAAGTATTAGAACTTTGGTTCTATACTGACCTGGTTTGAAGAAGTGTAAAGTGTTTTGAAATGATTATATAATAAAGAGGAAATGTTTAGATTTTTTTAAATGGAGACCTATATTTTTATAATTGTATTCGAATGGAAAATGGTGTGTTTGAACCTCTTTTGAAATCATGAACTATATCAAGGTTGGTTTTGAAAAAGTGTTTCCAATAGAGTTTTCTAAACTATTAAAAGGGTTTTTAATGGGATGAGATGTTTTCAAATTGATGTGAATACTTTTAAAGTGAGTACTTTTCTTAGTGGTTGTGTCTTTATGAAAAGTTTTGTATGATGTGAATGTGGATTTTGATCTCATGGTTAGAGGTCTTGAGAAAAAGGATGTATTGGTTGATTGTTTTGGTTTTAAATATTGGAATGAGTTCTTTTTTTATCCTTTGGTATTTTCCTAAGAAAAAACATGCATGTGGTTATATGGGATGATGGATGGTCAATGGAATGACTGGATGAGTTTTGGGATGGATATGAGGAGGGTTCCCGGTGTGGAATAGAAACATAAATGTGTGAGACCTAGAGAGTACCATTAGAAGATACGCTAACTATTGGACAGTTTGTTTTTAAAAAGATTATTTTAAAAAAAATTAATGTCTTGATTACTAGTTTTGGATGGTGTTTATTTTGTGTTTTTAAAAATGTTGATGTTGTGGGATGATTTGCGTCCAAGAACACATCATGTTTGAACTGGGTTTTGCGATTGTGTTTGGTCAGTAAGATTTGTTGAAGTTCCAGTTAGTGGTATCATATGAGAAATGTTTCGGGATGCCTATATAGTGGTTTCCTTCATGTGTGTGGATCTATTTTGTGGTGTGTCTTGGCCAATGGACCAACCTGGTTGGGTCCTTAGGTTCAATCGTTGGATAAGGTACACACCATTAAGGGTTAGTTCACAACTGAAGTGCAACCCGGATTGTTTCGCCATTGGAAATTCCTGCAGTTGATAAATATTGGATTCTTTATTTTGATCTATGTAGATTGAGTCTACACCATTTCCATTCTAGGTTTTTCTAATACTCTTATAGTAGAAGAGTGCGCGTGGAAGGTCGAAATGGGCCTTAGTTTCTTAAACTACTTCATTCGTCGAAGGTGGAAGTTGTCTGGGGTTGTTAGCATGAATGATTATCTAGATGGTGTCTAAGAGGTCCTCTCGGTCATTCATAGTCTTTTAGCATATGGATTTCACATTAAACTACCAGTGTGGGAGATCTGGTCATGATAGGATGTTGTGGAAACTTTCTATAATTGTGTGTTGTTTTGGGATGTTGTATAAGGTCCCTCTACATACATTGTTTATATCAGTCACAATGGTCATGTTCGGCGACACCTTGTGATGTCATGTGCTCGATTAAACATAGATGTGAATGTCGTGAAATCCTCTGAGAGTCTATTTTATGTTGGCATAATGTATCCCTTGGAAAAACATCAAAATATTTCATTTTAGAGGAAGGTGAATATAGGTGTTCTTTACTTCTATTGTTTGTCACCGAAAAATAAGGTGTGACGTGTGTTCATTTTTTAAGACCTTGTTTTAGTGAAATATCTGGTTAGGGTAAAGTGAGTTTGGAATGTGTTATGTCTTGGAAATCTTATCAGGGATTTTAGTGTAGTTGTCAGTGTCACTGAAAGAATTATTCTCGTTTAGGGGGTTTCTAAAGCCTTACTGTGAGGCCAAAGATACTTCAATCTTTTGAGCTCTAGCCATAGGTCTCGGAGAGAAGCTGGCACATAGTCAGGGGAAATCCCAGTATCATTTAAAGCCTTGTACAAAGGGATATCATCAGTATGAAAGATAGAAAGTGATTAAACCTCTGGTGTCATCATCATTCTTCCGTTCTTCCCATTTGGTGGAAATAGGTTGAGGGCCTTGTACCCATGTCATCACCTAATTTCATTCCCTCCCCCTTTTGTTTCCATTGAGTATTTGGAGAATGGTTGGAAGTTTGGATAAAAAGGGCGAGCACATGGTTTGTGTATGATTATAAGTGACTGTGTGCCAGGAAGCCATGCAGAATGAATGATCTACACAGTTAGTGCATAGTTCCCCAAACTGTGTGGACTAACTGTGCGCCCTTCTCTAATCTTTAAAAACAAATTCATTGTTTCTGTGTCGGCCCTTGCTGGTCAGTTAAGATGGTTGGATCTTATAGTGGGGAGACCCACTATTATTATCATGTACATTCGTTTGTAAACATTGAATGGAATTCTACCCTTTGTACTAGGGAGTCCATTCAGGCCTCCCCTATTAGTGTCCTGATTCTGTCTCGGAAAAAAATATTGGTTGTCTGTTATGGTGGGGAGTATATTTATATCCCCCCTTCCAGTAACATAGATTTATCCAAGGTCTTATCTTGGTGGTAGATTGTCTTGTTCAGATATATCTAGAAACCAACATCTTCCATGAGTAATCGTTGGGACTGGAGACTTCCCAATGGTTTAGTTAAAGTAAGGTGAGTGTAACCTTGTTCGAAGTTGTTGTTTTTTAGGTGAATTACTTGCATCTTGTTCGGATAGTGTTTGATGAGTTTTATTTTGTTATAAAGTATGAATGTGATTGATCATTTCTGGAAAGTGGTTTTTTTTTTGTTTGTTAGAGTAATCCTTCCTTAATGGATCACTGGAGGTGTTTTGGCCCTTGGGGGTGAAGCTTGGTAAAGAAGTACATCTTGGTTTATCAGTTGGGTTTGGTTTTGGTATCTGGCCTTGTTGTGGATTTTAGAGGATGGAAAGGTTTCATGGTGGGGATAATTCTCACATAAATGACTTATTTTAATGTTATGTATCATTTAATTTCCATTCATTCTTTGTTTTGGGGGGTTACCAAGCTTTTATGGAGGAATGAGTGAGTTTTTATAAATTGGGCGAAACCGTGAGCCCGATTATATATTTAAAAATAAATTTTTATTCCTTTATAACACCTTCATTTTTATAAAATTTTCAAATATTCCATTTCCTACATATCATCCCCATACCTATTAACACCACCAAATTAATTTGGACAATTTAGGGATCCATAATAATGGTAGATAGGGGTTTTTATTTAAGGGATTGGGCCTGCCCGAAAGCCCATTTCCTTCATTAAATATATATTTTTAATTATTTAATAGCTCATTCTATTTTTATATCTTTTTGATGATTACAACTCTCACCTGATCCCACTTACCTAAGGTGTTCCCCTATTCTATCCTCCCCCAATTTGGAGCTCAATAAAATATCGATATTGGGAGAAAATCCTCTAGATTTCACAAATCACCCAGATTTGAAGAGGTAAATTGAACATTTCATAACTACTTTTATTTGTACACTTTCATCCTCATTCTAGTTCTTAAATGATCTCATCATCCTTTTTTCAATCCTCCATTAAATATTTACCTATTTTAAAATTCAGAAACTGGTGGATTTTCGGTCGTTTGCTTCAAGATTGTGTTGGGTAATTGTTTCTCTCTTCAATTCATTCATTCTCATTAGGGTTTCATCCATCATTCATAAATTTATAGAGTTTACAGAAGTTAGGGATCATACCTAGGGTTTTATTTTGAGTATTGGTGGTGAAATATTATGGTTTAGGGTTCGTTTTCACTTACTTGTGGTGCGGTGGAGGTGTGGTTGAGGTTTCACACCAAGATTCAAAGGTTTTGACTGAAAAGGTAGGTGGTTACATGTGTAAACAATTATTGATGAGTTAGCTTGCTGTATTTTCTAATTATTCATATTACTCACATAATGGGTGTCATGCGAAAACTGTTTATGATTGATTTGGTTATGTGTCAAATTTTATATTTTATTTTTAACTTGAAATTGATTCTTTTCATGAGTAACTCTAGGGGTATTATTTGGGTTTCATTTATAACTTATATAATTGGTTTAATAAATCTTGTTTGGCCTAAAAATTTTGTTTAGGTAATATATTAGTTTCATTTGGTCCTAAAAAGAAGGTTTTTTAATAGGTTTTATGTGTAAAACATTGTTATACATCTTGAGAGCATTTTATGAAAATGGGTGTTTCAATTTGAATCTTTCGTGGTATTATTCAAGGTGATTTTATAACACATTAAAGTGGTTCTATAAATGTCTATAGGGGTTCCAATTCTACATTGGTAGTGTTTTGGTGTGTTTTGGTCCTTGAAATATGGTTTTGAAATGGATTTTATGTGAAAAGTTTGTGTATACTCTTCAGAATTGTTTTATGAATGATTTGAATGATTTAATGATTTATGTAAGAGGTGAAACCATATTGGGAAACTGTTTTAGAGTGTGTATATTTTGAAATGGTACATTTTAAATTTCAATGGGGCTATTTTGTGATGTGTTCCATCTTGGAAATGTTTTAGAAATTTTTTTGAAGGATTTACTAAAGTGTGTAAGATATGTGAAAGTGACGTGGGATGTTTTGTGTGAGTGCGACGTGAAAAATGGATTTTAGTTATGAATGGGGTTTTATGTAACATTTTTTTGGGTTTTTATGTGAGTTTTAATAAATTGGAATGGTTTTATTAAAATTTTTAATCGATTTGTGGAAGTGTTAAAGAAATGTGAATAGTGTTGTGGGCGATTTTCGTGCGAGTCAGATTTCAAATAAATTTAAAGAAAAGTGGACTTTTGTAACTTGTGTGGAATACATGTTGGATTTTTGGTTAATTTTTGATGAGGAAATGATATTTTCATGTGAAAATTATATTTCTTGATTTGATGAACTTGATTGGGAACAAAGGGTAAAACCCGGTTATCTAGGTGGGTGGACGTCGACTAGTATGCTAGTGAATCTGTGGGGTTTGGCCACAGTTTCACATAGAAAGATTGATGCTTACAACTCTAAATAAACAATGATGGTGATTACTAGGGACCACTAGGTTATGGGTATGTTCCCTACAAGTGGATCATGTAGGAGAATAGATATTTACGATGGTTACTCTCACCGAGGTACGAGGTACCGATGACCCACGATGAGCTAGTGCCTAGGGTTTATTTCCTATTACTTGTGATCATTAGATAATTTATACTTACTGTAGCGCTATATTATATTTGGATGGAATGTTCATTAGATTTTTCATTCATTTTATAAGTTTTGATTCTTTTAATTAGCCCACTTGAAAAATGATTTTTTAAAATGGATGTTTTAGAAATTGAATCTATAAATTACATATTTTGGAAAACATGCATGATTTTCATCTTTGAATTTTTATCCCAGGGAATATATTAGGGGTGGTATCCTACTGGGAATTGGATCACACCCTACATAAACCATTGGATGTAATTAGACTTGGTTTTATTTTGTTTTTGTAGGTTGGGTACATTTTTTAGTGCTAGGGGTTCAGGTTTCTAGCAGGTTCTTGGTGGCGAAGTATTGTGGAGATGGCTTGAGGGCGGTGCCCCTTTCCATGAGGGTACTTGGGATATTTCATTTTGATTTTTTACATTTGTTATAGTCTTTTTGGGTTGTTTTAAAATATGTAATTCAATTCTGTTTTTTTGTAAAAGATTGTTTGGTTTGAAAAATTCATATTCATTTTATAGGATTCTTTTGTTGTTTTATGTTTATAAACTCAAGTAAATCATTCCCAATTCTCATTGTATGATACCCAGGAACATATGCCAGCCCATGGGGAACCGGAACACCCTTCTGGACTTGTCACACGCTAGGTTTGGTGCCAGTTTTGGTGGTGATTAGATTCAGTTTGTGACAAGTAAAGCATGAATACTATAATGGTTTTAGGAGTGGACTCATTACACTATGATGGATTTGGAAATGGTTCTTGACTAATATGTAAATGATTTTCTATGATTATTTGTACGACAAAATTCCATGTATTAGGTCAATTTTATTCTATCATAGCACATGTTATTTGATTTCCTTACGCTTCATGTCATATACTACTAATATTTATTTCATGACTCATGATTTTAATAATTGATATATAGGGTGTGGATTTTATGTGTTTTTCTCGTGTTCTCATACCCTTATGATCACATTATGTTTACATAATTCCCTTTTATACCATTAATGAGCATTAGATGTTACCATTTCATATATTTATTTTCCTTTGGAAATGATAATAAGAATTAAATGTGATGCGTATAAGAAGTATTCTAGTAGGGAGGACCTAATTGGGAAATTATGTAGAACTCATATGAAACATTTGTTTATGTCTCCAAGATTATAAATGTAGTAAAAATTTATGATCCTCATGTGTGTGTTTATATAGGGTAATTGATTTTTATCTAAAAATCGGTAATGTCTATATATAAAAATTTTATGCCATTATAGTATAATAATTCATATGTAGTATAAAAATTATATATTGATTTTATAATAATTTAAACGTGTCCTAATATCATCTCATCAAACTTCTCCTCATATATTCACATATAGAAAATATAAATTTTCACCAAGAATTATTAACCATATTAATCCACCACACATTCTGATTTGGTCGCTTGAAGTAAATAGTTGCTGTATGGATCATCCATGATAAAATGAGAAGTTATTTTTTATTGGATCAACTGAAACAAGTGATCATATGTATAATTTATTGACCATTTTTATCTAATGGGACAATTGATTAACCATGTGGATTAACCCCATGAATAAACCAACAATCATGAATATTAGCCATGAAATTTAGAAGGTTAGGGGATCAACTATATAAAAAAGAGACTGTATAAAGCTATAGTTTAGAGAATTTTTGCATAAACAAACAATAGGCTTCATGAACAATGTTTCATTTATAAATGTATTTTGATCTTATCTTTACATATATCTCTTTATATTTTCCTTTGTTTATCTGTAAATATATTGAACACTTTATCCATGGAATTTAATTATTAATTATTCTAGTCCTCATACTCCAACTCCATTGAATGGTTCCCCTATCTGGGCTTGCTTAATCCATTCTTTATCAAAATTTATGTCATTTAAACATAGCTATAAAATATTTCATGTCTAAATTAGTTCATCTATATTAGCAATCCATTATTTAGCCAATTTTATTCTTATATAACATATATATAAGTTTATTCCTATAAAAATTGTTATTACACATCACCCAATTCTTTCTTATACATAACATGAGGTTTACATACCATTAGACTCATGTGTTTGTAGGAGAATATAATGACTTCACAATAATTTTATGGTTTTTATGAAGTATGTATATAATATTAATACAGTTATGAATCATTTAAAAATAAATTAATGGCATTTTTAAACACTCTGGATGCCTCCCAACATCCATTAAATGTTTTAGCCAATATAAGAAACATTGTTGAACTCTTCATATCCAAGATCACAAGCGCATAAATCAACACATTTGATTTATGAAAAATAGAACCTTTCTAGCCAGATAATCATATGTACATGAATCTATTTCTATACTATATTTCTATTATATAAATATTCCTTTCTATCTCTATTAGTAGCCCCAACAAACTCCTTTTCCTGTAGATTGTGGCCAGATGATCTATCTTCCTTTTAGTGGTTGGATACTCTAATCCATCACCCCATGTTCACAATGGCATATTAACATTGATATATAAAAAAATATTTTTTGATAATAAATAGAATATAGTTAACCTGATTAGAGAAGATCATCTTGGGATTCATTATTTTAGACCACTATAAGACTTGTGTACCTCAGACTCTCCTTGAATATCCCATGCTATAGGGGTTATCTTTATTTTCTCAATAAATAAAAATTAAACATTCATGATGATGATAATAAATAGTACATCATCCCAATGTAACTTCAGTTGTTATTATTTTCAAAAACTCTTACATTGGGGTTTTTTTCTTTCTTTATTCTCTGATACCAATCAAACATTATATCCTTTTAATTATAATTCTAATTATTATAATTATTATTCGATCAAGGATCCATGTAGTAAATGTTGATGCAATGGAATAATTATTCATAGGGGTGTTTTAACCAATTATAACTAAAATTTATGTATCAACAGGTGGTTTTAAGATAAGATGAAAAATCGGTGTGATTGGATAGCATTGATGGTACATCATGGAATGATTCAAATATTATAGTGCCAATTCATATGAATTATGATGTTGGGTTATATACCTAATAGGAAAAATGAGGATTTTGTAATTAGCAGTTTGTAGTATAGAATAAAATGGGTGGAAAATTATGTTGAAAAAAGAATAAAAATGTATGATGTGAATTGTAACTCCATGTAGTATAAAATCAAGACATTTTAAGAACAATAATCACATTTTGTGTTGGTGTGTAATGTCCAATTATGTTTGGAAAAGAATAAGAGTCTATTAGATATGTAAATTGAATTTTGGGGTGTTGTTTGACATAATTTAATACTATTGGACGTGTATTGGATGATTTTTTATAATCTATTCAAATATTTAATTTATTATTTTTAAATTTATTTTTATTTTAGTTTTTTCAGTTACTCCTTATACTTTTATTCAGGTTATTTTTGGAAGATAAAATATTGGGGTTATGATATGAGCTTTGTTTATCATTCAATGATTAACTAGTCGGATGATGAAAAACATTTATGGTGTGAATGATGATTTTAGGAAGGAAAATTACATTTGTAAAGTGCATATCATCTAGGTTTTGATTTTATGTAAGATACATAGTTCAAAGGTTTCTAACATGGGAGTTCAAAATGGAATGGTTATATAAGTCTATTAGGGAATCACATTGATAAAGATAGGATGTGTTGATGTGATGTTGGTGTATGCCTAAATATGAATATGTAATGTAAATAGAGGAATCCATTAGGGGTATGGGATGTGTGAATCCTTAGTTTCCTGGTAGAGAAATAAAAATAAACAAATTCAAGAAATAAGAATAAAAAAACTAAAGCACATCGATTAGTGAGGCATGCAATATAGAGGAAAACATAAAGAATACATAGAATAATAATGGTGGATTTAGGGATTACAAGAATATATTATTATTAATATTAGGTATTTGTGTAGTATTAGATTATATCTAGAAACATAATAAAGGATCATATATTTTATATATAAATGTTGTATATAGGGTTTCATTTGACCCAGTTTGGGTGAATTTTGGTGTCTGAATTTTTAAATTAGTTGTAAATCCTCATAATTGACTAGTATGTTTATCTAACCAAAAGAGTCTAGGAAACTTGAGTTATGGAACTTCATTTTAGTTATGTTGAGGACTCATCAATAAGTTCTTATAGCACTACATAGGTTGTGGATCTTCATGTGAGGCGTAACATTGGACGAGGATATAGGTGCTTAGATATGTTGTTCACTAATAATTAATATTTTTATGGGATGAGTCAAATTTAGAAATTTCCCTGGAAATACTAAGGACTAGATCATGTAATATCCCATAGAGACTAAGTTAAAAGTAGTTATAAATCCATAAATGATTGATGAATGACACGTGCATATAACACATCTTTATAGAGAGGAAAATAATGTGGTGAATGTGATATAAATGAAATAAAATGTTGAAGTCAGCTCGGTGTGGTCATGTTTAATAGCTAATTCATGTTCCTAATTGTTTGAATCAGATTCTAGGATTAAAATCCAAACATGAATTTATCATAACATACTATAATGTCTTCTTGTTACCTTTTTTCATTAATAAAATAATCAGAATGAGATTTTCCAATAACAATAATATTTTCAAATAATAATAATAATAATAATTTTTATTATTATTAATGAAAAATACGCTAATAAATGTACTATATTCACTTATTTATGTTCAAATTTATAGAAAATATTTTGTTCATTTATCTAAGTGTATAAAAGTGTTGGGGGCATGACTCTTACTTTTTTTATCTCCTCTCTCACCATATTCTCCCTCTCATTATCTCATTATATTACCTCTCCATATATTATTTTTCTTCAAGATTCATCAATGTATAACTTCTCAATATTATATCAAATTTTTAAATTACGTCTAATTTTTATACTGAAACAGTTAATAATATAATTTTTTTAATTTTTTAATTTTTTTATTATATTTCATTTTTGATACACTTAAATTACGAAACATTTACACTCACTTTAATTTGGTTAATCTAAATTAGAAATTATATAATTTAATGTATCTAATGAACACATTAATATTTGTGATAATTGGATAAAATATAATCATTTAGAGATAATAATAACAACTTAAAAAATAAATAAATAATATGGGATAAGATAATGATGTGACATGATTAAATATATAGATAAATTCTGTTTTGGATATATAATTAAATAATATTTTTTTTATAATCATCTCTTTTACAACATGATTCTACTAAAAACTTTCGTAGATCGATAGTGAAATCAAGTCCATCTCTAAAAGACCATCTCTAATAATTCATGGGTACTACTACACATTGGCCATTATTAGTGACAGAAATGGCCCTTTTTATTTATATTAACGTGGTGGTAATTCTAAAACTAATAAATATTGTCTTTATCATTACTTTGTTTGTGCTGAATGAATCTAATTTTTTTTAGTATGAAATTCTTACACTGATAAAAGGACACTTAAGATACAACATTTTTCTACACTATTTGACAATTACTTACAGAATTGAAATGAAAATAAAATATAGACATAGTTTATTTAAAATAAATAAATATTTTTCATATAATAAAAATAATTATATATTACAGAATTTCTAAGCATTTACTATATTAATAACTGAGTTATTAAATAGTTGTAATTAGTGACAACTGAAAATAGTACCAAAATAATGTATCATGTAATATAAATCTTTTAAGGTTCATCCATTTATGTATTAATGAAATTTTCACATATAAAAAAATAATAATTATTTTTTAATATAGAACCCCTAGCCAAACTATACAATTCATTCTCTTCCTAGAATATCCCATTCCCTAGATGGTGTACCAATAATTGGGTCATGAATGTAAACTATAACTCGACAGAGTGAAACTAGCCTCCCCACATTTCCCTAAACTATCAAGGAATCACATATAATGGGATTGAAATAACCTCATCTAAGGCCCAAATTCATTTGGAGTTGAACACCCGACCTCAAGGTCCGTTCACCCAACCCTTTACGCTGGGCCACCCCCATGAGTGGTAATTTTCATTTTATCAGTAATAATTGTTTATGTTATAGCCGAATCCTCTTTTTTATTATGAAATAAAATACCTCTTTCTATCTAGGTATAACGAGACCCATTATAGTTCTTGTAGGACCAAGGAAAAGTTACCTACAATATTCATGTGCCACTACCTTCCTACATCATAACTAGGTCGCCACCCTAAATGTTAGTACATCTATCAACACTATCATTATAAATCCCCAAATGGGATTTCTAGGATTCAAACCGTAGTCATTTTTATAAAATATTATGGGTTTGACCACTCATTTTCCACCCAAAAATTCTATTAAATCTACTTAATGAAATTAAAAAAATTATTTTAATGTTATACAATTTGGGTAACATCTCGTTACCTCTTTCAGGTAATTATTTCATTCCTCAATTATCATCCCTATTATTTAAGAGTTGTTTGATGATTTTGGAGATTTTGAAAAAAATAAGTTTTTATAATGTGGTTGTGTTGTGGACCATGAGGCTATGTAATAGGGTAGTAATGATGAGAAGGTAAATATAAAAGTTTATGTGATGTTTCATGGATCTATAAAATTAATTTTACAAAACTACTACCAATTATTGAAAAGCTATGACATAGAGCTCTATTTGTGGTATAAAGGTTTGAGTTAGAAATTTGGGGTGACACTACTTTGGGAATGGATTTGGAATTGTGTATGAGTGGCACTATTGACTTACCCCTAGGTTGGGAGTGGTCTATAGTCTATATTTAATGGAAATTTAACTAGGTGGTTCCACTATGTGATTTGAGGAGGCCACAACATGGTCTAGCTATTTTTATACACTCCACATCGTGGCCATTTGGGGGAAGTGGTGTGGTCAATATCTTACTAGAATTAAATTACCTTAATTGTTTTGTAACCCAACTTCTCTCATCCAAATATATTTGATTTTTTGCATTTTTAAAGATCCAAAGAGGTGGTTGGACCCTCTAACCTCTCTTTATCTTAGATCAATGTTCAAGTTGATGTATTTTATTTTCTCTGGTATGAGATCTCCCTCATAACTGTAATATCTTATTTTATTCTATTCTCTCTATTGAGAGTGATAAATTGTAATGTTAATGAATTATTGGATCAATTTTTTGATAGATGATGTTTCTAAGGATTCATTCTCAATCTTAATTCAATCTATTCTACATTTGAATTCATAATTCTAGTGTTTGATCATATATATCCTGAATATATTTACGTGTTTTGAAAATAATTTTTTTTACAATTGAAATAATTTATTTCAAAAAAAATTTGAATTTTTTTTAAATTATTTTAAAACCAAGAATTTATTTTATTATTATAATTTTTTTAGAAAATGGAAAGGGATTTTGTGAACACCCCAATTTAAATGGAATTTATATTTTTAGGAATATTTAAGAAAAAATGATGAATTTATTGGGAAATTTTTGGTTGATTTTGTTTGAGGATGAATCATAAATTCAATAAAATAAATTTAAATATGATTTAAAAATAATAAATTAATGAAAACCTATGATATTTTTTTGTAATGTGAAATTCATGTTGAAAATTGATACTTTGGAAATTGTATTGTAAACTAATTTTTAATGATTTACTTGACCGTGATTAATTTATTATTTTACTCAAACACATGTCAGACTGAATAGTTAATTGGTAATTAGAAGAACCATTCTAGGGTATAACCCCTATAAATGGACTAAAAATGAAATCAATAACATGAAATTATTGTGACATGATTTTTCATGATAGGGGGTAGAGTCTTTGTGGCTTGATCTATGGGATGTGTATCCATGTTGAGCTAAGCCCACTAATGATTTCTGTGGGGATCATTTTACTAGAAACTAGTTTACCACTTTCATTATTTCATAGTTCGATGAGAATTTTAATTTAATCATTACATGATATTTATTATTGAACTGTTTTATTATTTAAATTTATTTATATATATTATTTATATAAAATGTTTATTTAAGACTGTTTTGAAATATCTACCATCTTTATAATTACTAAATAATGTTTTTTTGAAAATATATAAATATAAGGTGATAAATTCATTTACATAATTTGAAATGATTGTTGTTTTAATTGTTAAAAAAATTGATTATGGAATACTTAGTGAGATAGTAATAGGATTTATATCTCACACCCTACCATTGATATCGAGAATTTGAATATTGTCTTCTTCCAAGTCCAAGAAAATGAAAATCACCACATGGAGGTGGTGGATGTTCTCGATTTATAGGACATGTACTGATGGAGGTGATTGGTGGAGTTGTGATCTAGTTATTAAATGGGACATGTTTGAGCATTTGTCCTGGAAGATTTTTTTATTAGGTATTGTTGGGTATTTCATAACCTATTTTTTTGTGGTACATTATTTTTTTGGAGTGTTGAGTATATTGATTGTTTCTTTCTTCATCCATTTTTTGGGTAAAATTATCTTCTTTTGAATATTTTATGATTCTTAGTTCTAGTCATCACCTCATGGAGACTGAGAATGTGTCATCTTTAAATTTAAAATCCAATAAAAACTCTTGATAACAATTATTTATGTATTTTTTATCTAAAACATTATGTTCTTGAAAATCACATAAAAAATGATTTAAAGGATTTTCATAAGGTCAGACACCCAATTGACAATATAGAATTTTCTATATAATATTTTTTAGGGTTAGGTAGTGACATAGTGAAAGGCTCTAAGTCCTTTAGAGACTTGGTGCAGATGAATTAAATTTATTAAATATGTAATATTACATGAATATGATTTTTTTCCAAATATTTGAATATATCACAAACGATGTGTCACATGATGAGTCTACGACCACTATTAGGTCTATAATGAATGATTTACCCTAGGCATGTCATAAGATTTTTGTGCATCATATGTTTGGTAATATTACAAGTGAGGGTAACGTATTGAATATTTTTATTTATATATTATATAAAATAATATTATGTCACCCAAATGGTATATCATATGACAAATTTGAGACCAATGTTTGGTCTGGGACATTGTGTTTACACTTGGCGAAACATAACATCAATGCTAGTTATGTGTTTTGAAAGATATTACTCGGGGATAAATTATTTAATATTTTATTATATTAGTTTTCATAAAATAAATGAATATCTTTCAAATAGTTAATCATATTGGAAATATAAGACAATCATTAGGTCTAGGAAGAGTGTTTACCCAAGGCGAGGCATAACTTTTATGTGTTCCTAGAATTCATTCTGGAACACATTATATTATGTTATTTATTATTTTTATGTTATTACGAGTAATTTAATTATTAAAATTTGTATATACTAATCACTGCCTTCCCAAAAATGGAGAATCCAGGATTTTCGCACCAAGATCCTTCTAAAAGCATGAAATCCTTTTTTGACTATTTTAGAATAAAAAATGAATTAATGGGGAGAAATTAATGACTTATCCTTAATTTTTTTTTGAATCCATGGAATAAATGGGTGTTTTCCAAATTGATAAATGGAGGATTCAATTTTGGTTTAAAAAAAATACATGAATCTTTTTTTCTTCCATGAGGGTTAATATCATTTTGACTAAGAGACCCCGAATTTCATTGTGCGGGGATAGTAAGATTTGATCAGTGTTCTTACTCCTAGATATAGGCATGCAGTGATACATTTATTTATGTATGGGGTGTTTCACAATGTTGAATATTGGTTTTATTATATTATATTTTAATTTATTTCATTCTCTTTATTTACATTCTTCAAATTGATGAAAAACAGAAACATAAATGAATTGAAAAAACCAATATATATATTTCTAGGGATAAATTACAAAATTTAAAATAGATAATTTCATAAAAATAATGAAGATAATTGTAGAAATTATTAAATTATGACCATGGGAAAAAAATTGGGAGATAAACAAATAAATAATTTTACAAAGACAACTATTCAAACTTATAAATAGAAAATCTATAAAAATATTGAGGATAGAAATTTTGAGAAATTATTCAAAATAATTTATATAATTTTAAAACGATAACATCATTTATTTCTCAAAGATAATTATAAAATAATTATCACATCCAATTATCATGGAATAATAACATGTGATTATCTAAGGATAATTATCAATAATTATCAAATGAAATTGTGCGTTTTTATCCTAAAATAATTGTCACAAATTATCAAATGATAATTGTAAAGATTTAAAAAAGGATAATTATATGATATTATAACATAAGATATTAATCAACTATGGAAACTTAATTTAAATGTATTATCATTATATAATTATCAATAGATAATTTCTATGTAATTAAAAAAATAATTATAAAGAATTATAAAAATATAATTACGTTAAATTGTTAGGGGAAATTTATAAAAAATATTATCAATAGATATTTTTACAAAATTACCAAAGGATAATTAAAATATTATCAGATGATAGTTAATCATAATTATCATGGATAATTTAATTAAATTTTCAAGAGTTAATTATAAAAGGAAAATTTATGTGAAGTCATCAAAAAAATCAAACAAAAATTTTTAGAGAAATTATAATATATATAATTATAATTGGATAATTTATTTAAATTATCATACAATAACTATAATATTAAAATTTATGATGATTTATCAAAATATAATTACAAAAGTTTAATTTATGGTTAATTATTAAGAGATAATTATAGAATGATAATTAATTATAAATTATCAAGATAAAAATATAAATGTGTAATTTATGAGTACTTATAAAGAGATAATTATTCTTATAAAGAATAATATGAGTGCATGTGTGGGAATGGAGAAATAATTTTGAATTTATCAAGGATGAATGAAGTGTCATTGCATGAAATATTTTATTTAATTTTAAAATAAAATAATTGATTTTTTTCTAAGAACCCCTAATGAATCTCGAGCATTGACATGTTGCTGTTTACCATAATAAGGATTCTCTAGGGTTTTATTGACTTTTGAGGTTTTTAATACATATATTGAACCACATATGGTGGTTTATACATTCCTTTTTTTGTCAATGAATTTTGAGGTTGGAAGTTCCTTACCTTTTAGGGAATTTGATACACATGGTTCTTTAATATGATTTATAAGTAGACATATTTAATGACAGTGTTTGATTATGATCACATATTGGTGTTGTTGTATCATGAGAACTACACGTGAGACATGTTTCCATTATTGATTTTTAGTTTGTTATTAAGGTTCGATGTTGATCACAATTATTGTTTTGATGCCAAACTTGTGATGATGTGATATGCTATCTCATGTATACCACCATGATATGTTTGTTTTTTTGGTATTTTTCTTATAACCCAAGGAAGGTGGACCATTGTAACATGTTTATACTTATAGGGGGAGTGTGTATGCTAGGAAATGATGGCGATTTGGGACCTATACAAAGGGTTAAGTTATGATAAGGCCTCATGGATTTAGTTTGACACACTTGTTGTCTAGAGAAAGCAAAGGGGTATGTTCTTCTTTTCTATTAAATATCAAGTAGCTATTGATGCCTTAAAAAATATGATAACATGACTTCTTTAATACCTAGTGTAACCACTCAATTCCATGTGGATTCCAAGGTGTATGTTCTGAATGCTTAGTGAATGTTAATTATCTCTCAATGTATACAAAATATTAAGAATATTAATTCATTAATTCTTAGTGTATGCAGAGTTTCGTGATCATAGGAATCTAAAAAACATGATTCATTGACCTCGTGGATATACCATAGTTCTTATGACACCATAATAATCCTTTAATTATAGAGCCAAATTACATATGGCTGGGGACTTGTGGTAGCTTGGATAGTGAATGAATATTCAATCATAGATATTGTGTTAGTGTTATTTTTTTTAAAATTATTATTATTATGGAATATACTGTTATAACTGAGAAAATTAGGTTGAAGACATGTTGATGGTGTCATACTGATTCATGTACTCACGCCCTACTTGACCATTTCAATGCGCATGTAGATTTTCTGAGGACTCTAGTGAAGGGGAAGGACCCTATGATGGATAGATGTGTCGTGGAGTGTAGAGATAATAGAAGACAAAGGTGGAGTCCATATGACCCATTGTTTATCCATTTATTTATCTACCACTTATTACACTGGTTAGGCTTTCCACTTTGGGGGATACATTTTTTTGTATGAAATGTATGTTATATTAAAGTTTTTTTGTCTACTCAAATTATATATTATATTGTGTATTTTTATATTTATTTTAGGTTATGATACTATGTGTATAGTCTCCCCACTGATGGAATCAGGCCCTCACTACTATTCAGCAGCCTCCTACATATGGGGAGGCACGTAGGAGGTCATGTGACTGTCGAGCTTGGACCCAATGTTTTGGGTTGGGACACTATTAAATGGTATTAGAGGATCGTGAATAACTAACTTTTTGTCCTCTTTTATTGGAATGGGACATGATCGACTTGGGATAGGAAAGTTGTGACTTGGGAAGGGGAACTATTCCAATGCTTTTCCAGAACTATATAATGGGGACCTGAGTTTCATAAAGTGTGGAATTTATGTTTTCCTATTTATTTTTATTGAACTAACCTTGGGTGATGCACATGATGTTTTTATGTGATTTATGATACTTTGGGTCCATTCGTGAATCATGACAAGTCATATTGTTTCACATTCCATATATATACTTGTTCTTTTTCTACACTATATTTCATAAATTAAATTCCATATTTTTATGTTATGCATTTTATCTAGTTTCTATTATGTGATATATATATATATACATTCTATGTGAGATATATATTTTGGAATTGATTAGTCCATTAAAGCATGTTGTGGTATTATAATATATATATATATATGCATGTATGTATGTATATGATGATTGTGAATACGTACAGGGATAGAAACAGGGGTTCTTGCTTGGAGGGGTATACCATTGGTTAAGGGTAGAGTCTTAGGAAATCCTTTTTTGGTCCCATAAACTAGTTAATAGAACCCTTTTTTGATCAAGTAGAAAAATTTTGGTTTACCACAATGACTATGTTTCATTTTCCAAGTGTTTTCTTTTTGTTATTGAAAATGTCACCTCGACATAGTCTAATGGGAATACATGGGAAGTAGGGTGAAATTATTTTGTGATAGAGTATGAGTATTATTTACAATATTATGTGTAAGGTAATTAATTTGATAATTATCTCTCACTTTCTATGCAGTTTAGGTAGTAGGGATTCTCTAACTAGATGTATTTCACTTACCACCTTTCCTAGAAATAAGAGTTTAGAACTATGGTCAGGTATAGCATGATTTTGAACTCTATATTTTCATCCTTCTAGAGCACAAAAGGATATTAAGATGTTGAATAATTGTTTTGAATATTTTTTTAAATCCATAATATAGTAGATACTCAGATGGATTGACACGTTAAACTGATATTGAGTTCATTCCAAGTGTACGGTCCATTTTGATTCCCCTTTATCATTTAGTGCCAGCTAAGTTGAAGGTGCTCAAGGACCATCTTTAATAAATATAGATTAAAGGATTCATAGGTTTTAGAACTTCACTGTGGGGTTCATCAATATTATTTTCTAGGAAGGCATATGGTAGCCATCAACTATGTTGAATCAGGTGACAGTGATGATTCGATATCCATATTATAGGATCGATGATATTCTCTATCACCTATAGGGATCCCAGTGGTTCTCCAAGAATTATATTTGTTTGTGAAATCATAAGTTGTGAGAGGAGATCATTTAGAAGATGTTGTTTTGGATTAGGTAGAGAATGCGTGAGTATTTAGTAATGTCTTTCGAGGTTATGAATGCATCAGTTATGTTTATAGCCCAAATTAAAAAGTCATTAAATGCCTAGAATCATATATCATGGGGTTCTTAAATGATATTATCATTTAATATCTAATAATATAACAACATTTTTGGAACCTATATATAGTCTCGAGTAAACTTCGACCACATAGGTGTTACACTAATTTATTTAATAGTGAATTATGGCATGGAGAGGATATATTCCTAGGGACTATAGAGTTTGAGACCATTATATATTTATACCATGATAAAGTTTATGAATCCATATGTTAGACAAATCCTCAAAATGTGTTTGAGATTTGGATATTTCTAGGTTTAGCAGGTTATTACCAACAGTTTATTAAGGACTTCTCTAGACTATTTGTACCCATGAAAGTGATTAAAAAAAGAGGAAGTGAATCTACAATATTCAAATCAATGTTATTATGTTCCTTGAGCTAAATATAATGTTAAAAAAAACTCTAGTAATAACACTCAAAAATAATAAGATTCGTTATGTGGTGTATTATGATGCATCAGGTGTTGGTCTAGGAGTAGTGATGATACAAATATTAATGGTAGTTGACTATGGATCTCGTTATCTAACACACAATGGGAAGAACTTCCCTACACATGAATAAGACCTGGAATACATGGTCCATTCTCTTTAGTGATGGAGACACTATCTCTTTAGTGATAGATTTTTTGTTTACCTAGTACACAAATAAAGGCTTCACTATATCATTACAAATAGGGACCTAATATGAGATAGATCTTTTGGATAGGGTATCTGTAGATGTTTGAAATTAATATGTCATATGCACCAAGGAAAGGTAATATGGTTTCAGATTCTCCTAATTTTAAGAATCAGTCTGAGCTAGAGCTTAGTGAGAGTCTTTTAGAGGAGTGATATCACTTGATGATCCTGTTGGAAGACTGAAATATGGATGCTTTAGATGATTAAGGATCAATGACTTGTATCCCTTCTATGATCACATACTCATTTGTGGACCTAGTGAATACTAGTTAGGAGTCAAAAACAGAGTGTCTTATGATGAGGGAACAACTAGATTGAGGTTACCTGATACCTTAATGGTTGATGACTATTGATTATGTGATGATGGAATATGGTATATTGGAAGAACATGTTGCAATCATAGAGGATTTTATGATAGAATTTGTGATTGTTTTACCCTGGACACCAAGGATCCACGATGTAGTATAGGTGATTTCTGATATGTTATAAATGTCTAATCACTTTTTATAGATTAGATAGACTCACCTAGTAGAGTATATAGGAATGATCTATGATTGAGATATCATATAACATCATAGAGTTCCATTGGGAATAATTTAATAAAATGATGCATGTTTTATGTTTTTAATTTTGCTGGGCATGTAGAAATCCCTATAAAATCCATTGATGTTAAGAACAATGTACCATCCTTATGCTGATGGATAGTTTGAAAAGTCTATAGATGTATTGGTAGATATGATTCAAGTTTGTTTGCTGGACATTAGTGGAGAATTGGATGATCCTCTAGCCTTGATTGAGTTATAATTCAATAATAGTAACTAGGATTCAATTCATATGAATCTATTCATGTATCTCCATAGAAGACTATGTCGATCACTACTTGCTGGCATGATGTAGGTGAGGTAGTTGTTATGGGATCAGTTTGGTTTAGGAGTTCTCATAGATAGTGCATTTAATTGTGAATAGTATTATCACCACTCAAAGATAAAAGGTTATATAGAGACTATACAAATAGATTTGTTGATATCATTATGGGAGATTATGTATTCATTAATGCGACTCATCAGTTAGGTCACTAATGATTGTGGAAACAAGGAATGTCAGAACTATACTTTCTGGGAACCTTTGAGATCACCAAACAAATGGGGACAATGGAATACCATTTTGACCTTCCTCCTTTTTATTAAGGCATTCATGATGTGATCCACATTTCTCATCTTCAATGTTACATGAATGATCCAAAACATGATATAGATTTTAAGGATGTTGAGTTGGAACCTATTGCATATTATAATGATCATCCTATGTGGATTAAATTCTAGAGTGGGAAACTTCTAAGGGAAAGATGATACCACTAGTTTGGATGATATGGAAACATCAACAAATCCGTGTGGAAACATGAGAATGTGAGTATGAAATTTAAGATATGTTTCATGAGTTATTAGTGAAAAGACCACTACAGATACTTCTCGGGTACAAGATGTCGATAAAGTGGGTTAATTATAACATCCTAAATTTTAGAACATAATAACATCCCTCATTAATAATACTTTATAACTTTTTATCTGAAATTGTAATTTTCCATCAATTATCACTTAATATATGATTTAAAGGATTTTCATAAGGGTAAAATATTAGTTAACACCATGTAATATTCTATTGAATATTTTTTGAGTCTAGTGTTATGTTAATGTGATATTTTGAGGATAGTAGGGCCTCTGAATAGATGGAATAAAAATATAAAATATGTCATATTATGCACAAGAATTGTTTTTCAAAAATATTTAATATCTCCCAAACGGTGCATCCTATAATACATTTTTTGCCACAGTTGAGTCTAGAATAATGGATTTACTATAAAAATGACAGAATATTTATTTTCATCATACTTTTGTTAGCATAAAAATGAATGATAACTTATTTAGTATTTATATTTATATTTTTCCACAAAAATATTTTTATCTTCTAAAAGGTACATTATATATGAAATATGATACCATAGTTAGGTCCAAGATGCAAGGTTTACCCTAGATGGGACATAACATATGTTCTCATTGGGTGTTTGGTAAGATCACACATGCGGATGATTTAATTAATATTTTTATTATATTTTTCTCTCAAAATAATTCCATATCTCCCAAACGGTCCATCATATGAGAAATAAATTTCTACATCTTGGTCCAAGATGCAAGGTTTCCCTTAGGTGGAATTTATTCTTTTTTTGCTTCTAGTGTTTGGTCAGCTTTCTCATTAAATTTTGTTATTGATTTTTTTTAAAATTGTTATTCATTTAATTATTAAATTTTCTATTTAAATTTAATTATATTCTATTAATCTGGGAAATTTCCAATTTCAATCCTTTCTTCGTATAGAGGCATTAAATAAGTAGTTTGTGAATGGTTTAAAATTTGGAATTCCTTAATGGGGTGATATTAATGACTCCATCTTAAAATTTAGGCACAATATGTGTATTAAATGGGGGTTTACAAAATTAATGAATGGGTGATGCAATTTTATTAAAAAAATACCTAATTCATGGATTTTTTATAGTGGGTTCATTTCTTCTAGTATAAGGAACCCTAGATGACCTTTCACAATGATCATTATGACCTAAGCAGTGTTAATCCTTCTAGATGTAGGCATGTGGTAATCCTTTCTTCTTCCGTATTGGGTTTTGAGGAATGGTCAATACAAATTTTATTCAATTATATTTTTATTTATTTTATTCTATTTATTTCCCTTATTCAAAATTTTGATAAAATGAACTAAATGGAATGATAAGACCTATTGATGCATACACACACACACACACACATATATATATATATGTGTGTGTGTGTGTATCTCTATAATTTAGAAGGAATTTTTTTGTTAATTGCATGAAATTAATAAAGATAATTTTAGTAATTATCAAGTGACAACTAAGAAATAATTTTCTTGGAAGATAAATAAATTATGAATGGTCCAAATATAATTTGACCAAAATTTCAAAAGATAATCTTTGAAAAGTTTCAAAAGACAATTCTTGCAATATTTTTAAAAATTATTTTAATAATTATAAATTGAAAGTTCATTGAGTTACTGGAAGATAATTATATAATTATAATCACATAAAATTATCATGGGATAATTGAATGAGATTATCTAATGATAATTATAATTAATCATGGAATGATAATTTCCCAATTTTTACCAAAGTTAACTTTCAGAAATTTTTAAATGATACTTATAATGAATTATCAAAAGATGAGTTTTCTATATTATCGAAGATAATATTATACAATTATAAAAGGATAATTTAAAAATATTATCATAAGATAATTATAAATATATAATTACTTAAAATTGAAAAGTATATTTATAAAGAATTATGACAAGATAATTCCATTAATTTATCAATGATAATTTATAAAAAGAAGTTTATTTTTTAAAAATTACCAACGGATAATAATAAATAATTATAAAATGATAATTAATCTAAATTATGATGTGTAATTTGAGACAAATTAATAAAAAATATTTATAAAAGAATAATTTATGAAAAATTATCAAAATTTAATTATAAATGGCTATTTTATGAGAAACTATCAAAATATAAATTTAAAATGATGATTTATGAGAAATTATCAATATATAATTTTAAAAGGATAGTATTTAATAAATTATCAAGAGATAATTATAATAGGATAATTAACGTGAAATAATTAAAATATATTTCTTGATGAGGAGAATTTTACAAGTGCCCATGCTGGCCTTGAACAATAATTTGGAAATTATCCAATAGAGAGAAAGTTTCAAAACATTCAATCTTCTTTTTTTATTTTTCAACAAAATAACTGGTTTTGGTTCAAGGAATCCTTAAAAAAAATTTGACCAATGGCGTTCTAGCATTAACGATAATAATAATTTGTGGAGGTGTTCTTGACTATTATGGTTTCCACTCCAGCTGTCAAACCACATGGGATCATTTATACATTTCTTTGATGTTTATGACTTTTGAGGAAGGATGTTCCTTACCATTTTAGGATTTCGATATACATGGTTCTTTAATATGGTTTAGAAATGGTCATATTGAATGACCATGAAATATTATGATCACATGTGTGTGTGTGGCCCTAAGAACCTTATTTGACACATGATTCCATGACTGATTTTAATCTTGTTATTCATAATTGATGTTGATCGTATATATTTTTGTGTTATATTACTTATAATGATATGCTAGGATTTATCATGTTTCTTGCCATGCTATGTGTTATTTTTTGATTTTTATATTAGAACCCATATTAGGTGGACCAAAATGAGTTGTTAATCATCTAGAGGGGGAGTATGTATGTCTTTTGATAATATCGAAGAGGGACCATACATAGGGTAGGGATATGATGATTCCATGTTTATGACAGGTGATAAACTTAATGTATAACATATTACATCGGTTATGATATCAATAACTACTAAATTTCAAAAATATATTGATGCATACAGAATTTCAATAACAAAAATTCCTTAATTCAGAGTGTATGGACATGATTCTTAGTGGATTCTAAGGCATATGTTCTTTATTACTAGAAAATTCCAAGTTGATCTCAATTCCTAAATAAAGGAAAGAACACAACATAATTGATCCCTAGTGTATGTCCAATTTCATGATCACACTTTTCTGATTATCTTGATTCACTAGAATCGTGGCTAGACCGTGGTTCTTCTGAGATCATGATTATCCTTCTGGCATAGAGCTGATGAATGTATAGTCCAGGGTTTGTGTCATCTTATATAGTGAACTATCTCTCAGTTTTTGATTTCCTATTACTATTCATATTCTGCATTTATTATTTGTATGGCCTACATTTTTATTCTTGAACACGTCTAGTTATGGAAATATTGGTGTTTTCCTACCGATTCTTTAAATCAAAACCAGCTCAGTAATTTTGACGAGCTTATAGATTTCAAGGTGCATCTGGTGAAGGGTAAGGGTCATATGATAGATGGTTGAGATGTGATTCATGAAGATAGTAGATAATAGGGATTATATCAAGATGACCCATTATTTATCAATTTATTTATCTATATATTGTTACACTAGTTATGTTTATACTTCATAGATTCTTTATTTGTAGTAAATGTATGCCATCATTACCTTTCCACATGTTAACTTTGATTATTTTTTATATTTTATATTGTGAATTATTAATCCTATGAAATGATACATAGGGTATAGTTTGATGAAATATTTATTAATACCCTCAAAACTAGTTGGAAGCCTCTTGTGTATGAGGAGTCATGTAAGAGGTTATGTGTCCTTCTGGCTCAGACCCGGTGGTTTGGGTCAAGATATTACTATAAATACCCTTTGGGTCATGTCATAGAGGATTGGGTATCAATGTACTAGGGTATCGAGGTAAGTTTAAAAAAATTTTGTGTCAATGGGAGATTTTATATATTTCTTTAAAATAGTATTCATTTTGGGTTCTATTCATATAAAGGAGGTGGGATTGAAGGGACATAGAAGGTAGTTGTGAGTGAGGGTCTGGTTATCCCTTAATGCAATGAGAATAAAGTCACCATAAGTGTTTAAAAAAAGTGTCATTGAGTAATTCTTTGATATGGTTTCTAGAATTTTATAGACTATTTATCGAATTATATTGAAATTAAATTATTGAATTTATCTTGATTAAGTTCGTGTTAATGTAACTATACTTCAATTGTTGATCTGTTTACCCTTACAAATGATTCATCATTATCTATTGATTTAGTGTAGCATCATACATCCAATAAGAAATTAGAATAAGGGTTAAGATAAAGAATCATTCAAACCACATAATGATAATCCTCCAATGGATTATATTCTTATTGAGATAGTGTATCATGTTTTTTACGATTTGGTACTTGTACCAGCACTCATTCTAGTTCCGAATCTAATTAGAGAACCTCAAAGGGATGAATCTATATATCGTAATCAATATATTATTATTTATACACTAGTGCAAAAACACTTTTTCGCGTCGGTTTTTTTTAATTTTTAACGTCGGTTATAAACCGACGTCTTTATAGGCGACGTTAAAAATAGAGTTTTCGCGTCGGTTCATAGAAACCGACGCGAAAAATAATTCGCTTATGAGCTTCGGCGTCGGTTTTATAAAAAACCGACGCCGAAGCTACATTTAGACATTATTTTCCGCGTCGGTTCATTAAAAAACCGACGCGGAAAATATAGTCGAATAGGTTTTCCGCGTCGGTTTTTCTAAAAACCGATGCGGAAAACCCTTTCGGCGTCGGTTTTTAAAAAAACCGACGCCGTAAATAATTTTTTTTAAAAAATATTCGGCGTCGGTTTTTAAAATAACCGACGCCGTAAATTTTTTTTTTTAAATAAAATACATATATTTTCTCCTCCAAACAAATCGGAACCCTGAAAAAAAATAACGAAGTATACAAAAACAATTAAACAGCTTTAACAGAAGTACTTCAGAAAACTCAAAGTAAAGCAGAATTAAAATACACGTACCTACATGGTGCATTTTCTTAATCTAACCATACTCAGTATCAATCATTGTAAGTTTCCTCCCATAGATAGCACCAATCCTGTCAAAACAGTAATGAAACTAAGGAGATGTGAGTGAAAAAATCAATCCAAGTTATTAGTGCAATGAATAAACATTAAATGAAAATGTTTAATTTATTTGAATCATTCATTTTTTCACAAAGTAAATTACCAAAATGAAATGTTACGACTCCTGATCAAAATTCCAGGAACACTCAGCCGATGCAACCTCTTCCTCACCTCCCCCACTGAAGATGTTGGGGGTGTCTTTTCACCATAGGATCCCCACCACCCCCAACCTCAGGTTTTTATATTTGCTCTGTATAGACGTGCATTACCCATTCACTATTGTTATTTGTTTAAGTTATGGAATAACAGAGAAATAAGTTTGAGTGCAAAAAATAGGTTAGAAAATTGAAATCAAATGCAGATTGAAGAGACATAAAGAAACATACCTTAAAAATTGACGCCTTCTATTTTATCTTTGTGCAAACCCACTAAGCGCTGTTTCAGGTATTATGTGATATGCTTCTCGGCAATCATTTTTCGATATTTATTTGCATAAAAAATAAAAAGGCCTAGAAGATATTGCTGTGCATTAAAGGGAGACAATTTTTAGTGTTTGTGAATGTTATTTCGCTATACGAATCTCTATGTTCATGATCCAAGTACCACCCTACATATTTGTCACTGTACAGACAAATGATTTTAAGAAATAACAATGAAAAGAAATATAATAACTAATTCTGAATTAAAATACACGTACCTGAAATATACGACATGCTTATTGTTGGTTATTGTTGAAGGATTCATTTGATTATTAGTAGATTCAATAAAACAGTTTTTGCAGAGGCACTTGAGAAAACTCAGTAAAGCAGAATTAAAATACACGTACCTGAAATATATGACATGCTCATTGTTTGTTATTGTTGAAGCATTCATTTGATTATTAGTAGGTTCAAACACCTAATATATCATAAGAGTTAGTTTTTTAAACCCATATATAATATTATTTATAAATATTAGTATACATACCTCAAATCTTAATCAGACTTAACAAATAGTCCGCAAAAGTAGATTGAATATGAATCATATCAGATTGAGAATATGACTGTGAATCATTGAATACCTACAATAATATTGAATGATATGAAATTAATAAATAGAAGAAAGTGGATGAAAATATATAAAAAAGTTAATACAACTAACCTTATGAAAATCAGTAGTTTCCCCAGTTGTGATTATCTCGTACATAAATCGTAGAATATAATAACCACATTCAACGCTTCCTTTTTGACGATGACACTGCAGTTATAAAACATTTAACTAATAATGAAACCCAATATATAACAAAAATATAAAAACTAATTACCTGTACTTCCACATATTTGATTTTCGTTGGTTTCTTTTCATTTGTAAAATGTTTCCATGAACTGCATTTTTTTATATAAGAACTAATAAAACTTGTGTAAACAATTAAAATTAAACATAACAAACTTCTAAAAATAAAAAAACAACTTACCTGTTTAATAAGTTGGAAAACGGTTTACGCACTTTTCATAATAAAGAGCAAAACCAATATAAGGTGCATTCATTTGGGCAAAATACACCTAACATCCAATGCCCCCTATAATTCAAAAAGTTCATAATTAATGACATTATAATGATCATGAGTTCAAAATTATGTTGATATTCTTACTTATCAACAAATGGCAAAAACCAGCACTGAATCTCTGTTTGTGATAATCTCTCGGATATATATTGATCTCTTTCATCATTTTTCACATGTTTGACTTCCAAGGAAATGTACTCTGGATCTATAAAGCTATAAATGCTTGTAGTTTCATTTTGTAAAAGAATCCTGTATAGATACCTAATTTAAAAAGAAAACATAGTTAGTCAATGACATAACAATATTTTAGTAAAGAAATAGCAATTCAGACGTCAATTTACTTACATGGAAAACAACTGCACCACATTCAGCCCGATCTCTTCAAAATTAACTAAATTCATGATATCTTATTTCAATATTCTCAATTTATAATTTCTTCCACATATATCGGACGTCATCCGAATCTCATAGATAAAATTCAAGGAAGAAGAGCACTGAGATAATCTTTTCAACCCAGAAGAAATATCAGAAGTATCTACAGCCGACTGTTTCTGAACATTTTGCTGCATTTGTACAGTTTCTTTTGCTTTCAGATATTCCTATATAAGTTAAATGTCAGAAAACATTATAAGTAATTTGGAATCATTTCTAATTACTAGTTAAAAAAACTCATACCTCATGTGAAATATAACGAAGAAGTGCAGTTGGCCAAAGTAAAAAATGGCCCATGCATTCCCCAACACTGGTGATTTCCGCAGTAGGAAATGGTAGTAGAGCAGTAGGATCTATAATAACAAGTACTGATACTCTAACCTGACCCATCTGCATAGGCTGATGATGTACCGAGTCCCCCAAAAAATACACTTGTCCTAACGCAACAATATGTACATGAGGATCTCCCGCAAACAACTCACAATATAAGGTTTGATCCGATGGAGGAGGTGGAGGCTCAAAGTTAGCAGGTGGGGCAGGGTAGTCAGGGTGAGCAGGCTGAGAAGTCAGAAAAATGAAAAGGGTATATTAGTGTTTAAAATTTATAACATAGAAAAATTGATTAAAAATTAAATAAAATAATATACCTCAAATGGTTGCGTAGACGGGGCAGGGTAAGCAGATGAGGCAGGGTAGTCCGGGTGAGTTGGCTGAGAATGTTGAAAAATGAAAAAGTTATATCAGTGTTTATAATTTATAAAATAGACAAATTGATAACATTAAATAATATACCTCAGAAGGCTGCCCAGACGGTGTTGGGTAAGCATATGAGGCATGATAGTCTGAGTGAGTAGGCTGAGAATGTTGAAAAATGAAAAAGTTATATCAGTGTTTATAATTTATAGAAAAGAAAAATTGTTAACAGTAAATAATATACCTCGGAAGGATGAGAAGACTGTGACTGTCTTGCCAAGTGTTCTAATAAAGCCTTCTGTACTGCTGCTTGAATTTGATCACCCATAGACCGTTTCATATCCTGCAGCTCTTCTTTTAAGGATTCAATTTCCGGGTCTCTTGCTTGCTTACTCTTACCAAAAACCTTCCGAATACTAACACCCGCCTGATATCCTCTAACACGGCCGGGGTGTTCAGTCTTTCCCAAAGCAGTGGCTAGGATATCCATCCTACCCTCAGGGATAAAAGAGCCCTGTGTCTCTTTCTCTTGATGTTCATCCTGAAATGAAAAATAAAAAATTTATATTAGTGTTTATAAATTATAAAAAAGGAAAATTGTTAACAAAGAATTAATATTTACTTACAATTCTATCAGCCACTTGATGAGCTTCGTCTGTAAGATATTGTTCATTTTTTCTTCTTCTTGCTCGTTTCCATTTCTCATGGCGAGTGGGAGGAGATGGAGGACCATATTGGACCTCTTCTGAACCACTACTTGATCGAGCTCTTAATGCTTCAAATTTTTCTTCAATAATTTTCTGCTCCAAATACGTGTATCCTCCACGTGATAAAGTATGAGGGTATACATTTTTCAACTGGATCTCCTGATGAGATCTTCTGGAGGCCTGTTACATAAAAATAAACACATAAGTAATAAGGAAAATATAGCATAAATTTTAAAATATAAAACAATTACAATACCTGAAATTTCTCTTCCTGACGACTGTCAACAAATCGCTTCCATGTTTCTTCATCTATATATGGATACTTAAGACATGGGCTTTCAAACCTTCTCTTTCCAAAAACATAATCTTTCGTCAGTTTGTTTTTAAAATCTCTCCATCGAACCGCCGCTAAAGAGAGATGTCTTTTCCTAATTTCTTTGGTTTCCTCAAAATTGAATGTCATCTGTAATTGAAAAAATAAAATATGTCATTTAAACTATATAATATTAAAAAAATGAGATAAAATAAATAAATAAAGATATTTTACCGTCACGGCCTCCCAAAGCTGTTGCTTCGCCGTCCTGTCCACTGACTTCCAATCAGGATATAAAATACTAATCCTGCAACGGCTCTGCATCGCTATATAACTGACAAACTGAACTGCATTTGGGCCAACTGCATTATTATTATCATCAAAACGGATGTGTAATTTGTTATCATCACGAGCGAGTGATAGTTTTGGTAAACGTGTAATACCACGTTTACCAACTAGAGAACTTGATTTTTCAGTAGTAACTGGAGAAGTCTCCTCCGCCGAGGACGCATCAGTAGTCCTGCAATTTTTTTTAATAAATTAACAGTTTTATTTCATTAAATATGTATATTACTGAATATTTAATAATATGTCAAAATAGATATACCTCGGTAACTTCTCATCTCTATCTGTATTTGACATTGCTACTAGAAAGTGTAATGAAATTCTGGGTACCTGCATATCATTAGAAAACTGAATAATTAGAAACAAGGAAATGAAAAATAAATATGTAAAAATAGAGGCATGCATTTGTAAGTTTTAAAAATAGACACAAAATATAAATATTTACCAGAAAAATTAGGAGACTAATTAGTGTTTTCCCACGTCCCTTCATCATGATCGGTACGTACTGCATGCACTATGTCTGTCTTATATTCATTGTAATCCTCTGAAAATTGCATAATAGATGAATAACGCTCATGTAAATCACTAGCATCATCAGAATCATCATCATCACCCAAATGATATCTTTTCCCTTGCAAAACAACTGACCACTGATCATTCGACGGATCAATGACATAAAATACTTGTTTTGCATGTGTCGCCAAGATAAATGGTTCCTGATTGTGATTAAATCTTTTCAAATCAACCAGTTTAAACCCATATTCATCATGTTTCACGCCACTATTACTGTCAACCCAATTGCACTTAAAAATAGTGACTCGAAATTTAATATAATCAATTTCCCATATGTCTTCAATAACTCCAAAATATGATGTTGATGCAGAAATTGGGTTTTTATCTTTGGCACTCGAAAAATGCACTGCTTCAGCGAATACCATCACACCACTATTCTGAACGGTACTCTTGTCATCCAGGTTTTTTGTGTAAAATGTGTAGCCATTGATATCAAAACCAGACCAAGTGATCACATTAAAAGATGGTCCCCCTGATAACCACTTCAATGTTTCTGATACAGATATATCTGAGGTGACTTTCTCTTTAAACCATGAAACAAATGTCTTCTTATGCTCAATCATCAACCACTTTTCATTTCTTTTCTGATATCGTAACTTTAATTCAGCAATATGTGAGGATATATATGGTTGAACCTCATCTGTGTTGTTCAAAATGTATAAATGTGCTTGCATCACTTCATCACGTGGAATGAACTTTACCTTTAAGCCTCGAACCCCTCTACCTTCTCTGTCAACTGTCATATGTCGAGATAGAGGGAGACCAATATGCTCCACTTCATTCAAATAATCAGTACAGAACTCAATCACCTCTTCTGATACATATTTTTGAACAATAGAGGCCTCTGGTCGATAAGGATTTTTAACATATCCTTTCAAAATTTTCATATATCTTTCAAAAGGATACATCCATCTTAAATAAACAGGCCCACACATTCTTATCTCACGCACCAAATGAACCAATAGATGAACCATTATATCAAAAAATGTGTGTGGGAAATACATTTCTAGTTGACAAAGAATAAGAGTTGCTTCATTCTCCAACAAATCTAACAAATTTGGATCAACGACTTTGCTACAAATGGATTTAAAGAAATTACATAACCTGATGATTGTCTTCCTGACAGCTTTCGGTAATATACCACGCACTGCTACTGGTAGAATTTGTAGCATTAACACATGACAATCATGTGATTTCATACCTATTAATTTACAATCCTTCAATGACACAAAATTATTCACATTTGAAGAAAAACCGCTGGGTACTTAAATACCATGAAGACACTGACAAAAATTCATCTTTTCAATCTTGCTTAATGTGTGACAAGCCGGAGGTAAATATGTTCTTTTTCCTTTCACAGCGGGAGATAAATCCAAACGTATTCGCATTAATATCAAGTCCAATCTAGCATGTAATCCATCTTTTGTCTTTCCTTTTATGTCTAACAAAGTTCCAATCAAACTATCACATATGTTTTTCTCAACATGCATAACATCAATGTTATGTTTTATCTCTAAAAATCTCCAATAAGGTAGTTTGAAAAAAATAGACTGCTTCTTCCAGATATGTTTTTGTAAACCAGAACTTTTTCTCTTTCCAAATGTTGAATCAATATCTTTCACTCTGTCATAATATTCTTCAGCTGACAATGGTTGAGGGGGGAGGTTGTATTCTTGTAAACCGTTAAATGCTTTTCTCAATCTACGATAAGGATGATCAATTCGCAAAAATCTTCGATGTCCCATGTACACTATCTTTCTTCCATTCTGCAATTGATAATATGAAGTTTGTTCTTCACAAATTGGACATGCTTTATGTCCCTTAACACTATATCCAGATAAGTTTCCATACGCAGGAAAGTCGTTTATAGTGAACATTATCATAGCACGCAAAAGAAAATACTCTTTCTTGTATGCATCGAAAACTGTAACACCTTTCTCCCATAGCAGTTTTAAATCCTCAATCAATGGTGTAAGATACACATCAATATCATTTCCTGGTTGTTTTGGTCCAGAAATCATCAAGCTCATCATAACATATTTTTTCTTCATACATAGATGTGGGGACAAGTTGTAAAGTACCAGCAAAACAGGCCATGAACTATGTTGGCTACTGAGGCTCCGATATGGATTCATTCCATCAGTACACAATCCCATTCTGAGATTTCTAACTTCACTTCCAAAATCATGAAATTTTTTATCAAAACTCTTCCACTATGGTGAATCGGCAGGGTGACGTAAGTTACCATCAGAAATGCGCTCATCTGAATGCCATCTTAACCTTTTTGCATCATTTGAATTTGCAAATAGACGCTTCAAACGAGGAATAATTGGAAGGTACCAAAATGCTTTAGATGGAGTTTTGATTTTGGTACCTAAAAATAAACCAGAATTGAATTATCAGAATTGTTTGAAAAAAATATTGGATGATATCATTGGAAAGTAAAAAAATTGATTTTTCATAACGTTACATGACATCACCTGAAAATGAATCTGAGTTGACTTTCTCATCCATCTTATAGCGCGATGTTCCACATGTAGGACAACTTGATAAATGTTCATTTTCTTTCCTATATAGTACACAATCATTGGGGCAAGCATGTATCTTTTTATACCCCAATCCCATTGGGCATAATATTTTCTTCGCCTCATAATTGGAATCTGGAAGCCCATTGCCTTCTGGAAGAAGCTCTTTTAAAAGCTCAAGTAAACTGGAGAAACTTTTATCACTCCACCCATTTTTTGCTTTTAAGTTAACTAATCTCAAAACTGCTGATAACACTGTATATTTACTGCAACCTTGGAATAATGGTTTCTCAGAATCTCCATACAATCGTTCAACAGTT
Source organism: Viscum album (assembly GCA_963277665.1). Classification (NCBI taxonomy): domain Eukaryota; kingdom Viridiplantae; phylum Streptophyta; class Magnoliopsida; order Santalales; family Viscaceae; genus Viscum; species Viscum album. Next base: position 551,858,905 of record OY728158.1, read on the forward strand.
GGTGTTTTTTCGATGGTTTCAACACCTAAATCATGAATTAATTCTTCAATACGATCCTCTGCCTCATTATGAATATCGTCATCAACATTGGATGTTGAATTTTCAGTTCTTTCACCATGCAAGATCCAACGTGTATAATTAAGGCTAAAACCATAACAAATGAGATGATCTTTGATTTCTCTGATGTTTAACTTTCTCATATTTACACACTTCACACATGGACAGAAAATCAAATCAGTATTTTGATTATGCCGTTTAGCAAATTCCAAAAAATTGTCAACTCCTCTTTCATATTCACTAGTAGTTCTTCGTAGATAAATCCAATTATGATCCATTAATACATGATATCACAATATAATTGATGAATATATTAAAACATAAAAACATTTAAATATCTATCAGATAAATTGTAAACAAAAACATATTCCATAAAAACTATTGATAATCAGATAAAAGACATCAAATATGAAACACGTTTACAAATATAGTAAACAGTTAATTTTAATATTATATACATGTGTGTTATATTGAAATACAAGGACAAAATGGTTAAATCAAAGGTTTCATTTTTTGAAAATAAAGTTTCATGATATAAATATTATATGAATGACATACAAGATAATATGATTTCTCACTATGACTACTATTGATCACACTATATTTATTTTTTTATTCATTTGATGTAACATGAATGAATCATGGAAAAATTAATGTGAAAAATAGTGCAATAACTATCCTTATTTAAAACAATGTGTATTAAGAGACATGATACAATTTTTGGTGACTATGATAACTCAACTCCCTCAATCCATGAGTTTTATAATAGGGAACTATGAATATATAAATTCATTATGGAGGGATAAAAATTCCATTGCATATTGTAGGTGACAACTTACACCCCCATCCATGGGTCTATTGCAGCAAAACATGTCAAGGAATGGATCAACATGAAGAGAAATATATTATCCATCCATGAAAGATTAGATCATGAGAATGTTTTATTTGCAGCCTATGACTTAGAGGGAGAAGTAAATCATTTCATGACTATTATTTAGAGGGAGAGAAAGATGAATAAATGTAATCAATGGAATGAGATTAGTTTAAGAGGACATTTATTAAAAATGCATGAATCTAACCCCACATATGAAAGTGGAAAGGTATTTTTGAACATTAATAGAGGGATAATGATTATATTATTATCTACGAAGATTACAATACATTATGATTCTAGTCATATTATGGACATTGCAAGAAAAATTATTTATTATATAATGGCATGAAAATAATTATTCAAATTTTGTTAACATAATAGATAGTGGTAATTATTCATGTCTTAGTTAAATGATGAGAACCAAAAAGAATTGAGGAATTTGGCATGGTAAATCTCAAGAAGTAATGAAATAACAACAAACTACATGCAAAAATGTGAGTGAATTCATTTAACAAAATAAAATTATTTTTTTGAAGAATAATTTATTAAAACGGAAATGGAATTAAAAATATAGTACTTCATAATGTAATGAAAGATCATTTTAAACAGGAATAATGATAATATAAACAAAAAATTTGAAGTTCAACCCGAATTGAGATGTTAAATCCAAACTGCGACCGGTATAATTACTTCCAAAAACAAACAATATCAAATCTACACCAACAATGATAATACAAACAAAAAATAATGATAAATTACAACTAAAATCTAACCAATAATCAAAATCACGCAAAATAGGGTTATTGATAAAGAAATAAACAATGGGATATGAAACAAGAGATAAATACGAAGAACACATACCCAAAATCGTGCAGACGACAAAAAACCTTCAACAATGGCCGTTCAAGATCGCAAATCAAGTTCGAAGGTCGTCGGGAGTCCGAAGCGCCACAACGGAACTCGATTTCGACGAACGAACAAAATGAGGGTTTCTGACCGTGAATATTTTTAAAAGACTTTTCGCGTCGGTTTTCATTAAAACCGACGCGAAATATATTTTTTTTATGAGTTTCGGCGTCGGTTTTCATGAAAACCGACGCCGAAACATTTTAAAAATTTATTTTCCGCGTCGGTTCTCAGGAAAACCGACGCGGAAAATATAGTCGAATAGGTTTTCCGGGTCGTTTTTTCTAAAAACCGACGCGGAAAACCGATTATAACAGGATTTTCCGCGTCGGTTCTCAGGAAAACCGACGCGGAAAACCTGTATACTAATATTTTCCGCGTCTGTTTTCTTAAAAACCGACGCGGAAAATAAACACATAATTATTTTTGGCGTCGGTTTTGTGTAAAACCGACGCCAAAAATTCCCCGCATATACTATTCGCGTCGGTTTTCTTAAAAACCGACGCGGAAAATAAACACATAATTATTTTTGGCGTCGGTTTTGTGTAAAACCGACGCCAAAAATTCCACGCATATACTATTCGCGTCGGTTTGTAAAAAACCGACGTTATTACGACGACGTTAAAGCCCGTATTTCCACTAGTGATATTCCAATATCTTTATATGTTTAAAATTATCCTCAATAGTAAAATGATAGTTTCAGAAAGACTGATCTAGTTTTGATGTTATTTGAAATTTATTGTTAAATTAATGTGAAGTGTGTTACCTTCAGGATTGAGAGGACTAGAATGAGATTATGGGATTAAATAGTAATGAAAAAGAAGCATGAGGGATTCGAGTGGAAGGAATATAGGGTAATTTTAAATTATATGTTCTATTCAGAGATATTGGTCATGGAATGGTATATGGTGTTTCAAAGGCTCTAGAAAGGTGGTAGGATTGTGACATATTATGATAACTGTTTTTTTGAGGTTGTTCAGTTTGCTACTAATGTTTTGAAAAATGAGAAACTAAAATGCCAAATATTTGAGATGGTTCCTTGTTATGATATCCAATATCATGTATTAATGTTGAATCTCACATCTTATGATGATGTTCTAGATAATTCATCACTGGATAATCTTCCTCTAGCTTGAAATTCATGGTTCATAAGATTTATCTTTACTCATAGTGGAAGTTATATTAATTGATATAAAGTGAAAAAGAAATAATGATGAATCACTCAGTGTTTCTAGATAGTAATGATCTTCCAGATCTATTATAGTTCCTGATATAGGCCCTTTGACTAACATAAATTTTTTTATTCTTGGTCATTCGAAAAAAATTTGTATCAAGGCACCAAAGATATATTGTTATTGTTTTCACTAACGAGACCAACGTTATTTATTCTATATCTTTTCTACTCCACGTAGTGGAAATGGATCATTAGAACAAAAAAATTTATTGGGTTCAATTAGATGTTTCATGAATGAAGGGTTTTCATCCAAATCTATCTATAATGATGTTTACTAATGCAATGAATGAGTATCCAGATGAATAATATTTCAGTTTATTGACTATGAGTGGTACGATAACAATAGTTTTATCTTTAGTGGATACTTTATTTTACATGAGTGCATCTCAAAAATATATATCTAACCATATTGTAAATTTTTTGAATCATCTTATGTAGAATTAGTATTATGTTATGGATGTTCTATACTGATTTAAATGAAGATAGAGTAGGGACTTCATTGTCCTCTTTGAATTTTTTGTTCATAATAGATTGAGCATACCTAGAATATTTTGGATCTTGATAAAAAACCCCTCTATTAACCACCTTTTGATGGAGAACACTTTTTAAATCCACTTTTTGACAATTTTATATGTTATATTGGACCAAATAAAATCCTACTTTATAATCAGGATATCAAAATTTACTTTGGGTATGTTTTTGTTAATTTTTTGATAATGTTCATTTTTAATGAATAAGTGAAAAATGTTGTATTTTAATTTAAATCCTCTTTTTAATCTAATTTATTTATATGATTATATCCTATTTTGAAATTGTTTTAAAGTGAAATTAGAATATATTATTACCATTTAATCAAATTGTGGTCATTGGAATTAATTTCACTTTGAAATTGGACTTAAACTAGTGTCAATCTTTTGATATATTATGTTTTATAAAAACACGCTATTTGTTTTGACAATGGGAATTCATTATCAAATTGATTAATTAAACTTATATGTTTTGAAATTTTGGAAAATAGACAACATTTTTGAATTAGGAATATCATATATATCTTATGGTGAATTTTTGGTATTTTTCTGAAAAACATCAATTTTTAATGAATAGTGAAACCACTAAGTGGTAGTTAAAAAAATGATTTTTTTGAATGAAATTTTACCACCTATGTGTTTTGAATCTAAAAAATCCTATATACATGGTTGTCATTAGGATGTAAAATGTGGTTCAATGGGATGAAAATATTTTTTGGTGAATAGTACCTTTTATGTTTTATTAATCACGATTAAAGGTAATTAGTGTAAATTAAGGTAAAGATAATGTTATAATAATATGAAATGACCTTTAAACATGTCCTACCTTTATTGTATTAGTCATGGTAGACCAAGACAATCCATGGGTAAACTTGGGGACCCCATGGCACCACTTTGGTAGGAAAATGACAATAATAACTTTTTATTTAATGTTAAAATAAAAATGTCACAAACATGTATTGTTTTACTAAAACAACTGTTACAGGGGGTTATACAAGTCATATTTCTGAATATAAATATTCATTAGAAATATAAAACGATTTCATACATCATGATATTTTTTTATAATTTCTAGAAATTAAATAAATGAATTTATTTATGACACCGTGATGATGCAGTGATTACCTCATAAATGTAAAATTTAAATAAAATGAGATGATAGAGTAAAATATAAGTCTTACAATTGTCACAAACCTATTGGATGGGTTTATTTCGAAACCTTATCACCTTATCCTAGAAATATTTCCTTTTGGGACCTTTAAAATCTAAAAAGCATTCTATAATAAAGTAATATTTTATAACTTTCCAAGAGTGCCCCTCCTCTTCTCTTATAAAAGGCCCCCACCTCTACCACCTTACACACACCTCTCAAGCATTTGTCTCGGCCAACCCCTGACCATTTAATCTCTACACATCCCTCTCTTCATCATTGAGCCACACTTTAGGCAGAAATCTGTTCATGAATCCCTTTTGGTTCAATCAAAGGGAGTTACCTGATTTTAAGGTAATGTCTTCTCTTATGTTATTTTTTTTTTCATTTTGCTTCTCCAAACCCATAAACTATTTTTATTCCTTTATTTTGTAGAAAAACTAGTATATTAAATATACTAGGATGTTTTTATATGAAGTATTAGAGCTACACTTACACACACCTCCTTCTTATGGTTAATGAACATACTGTTTCTGTGGATGGTTAATTACTACCTCACGAAACGATGATTGTTCTATCTTCTCCTACCACCTCTCATGGTGGCCATTATGATGGAACTATATTTATATATGATATATATTATATTTATTTTCTCTCTAAACTTCTGTATTTCACATTTAAAACATACCTTTATGCTTTTCATGTTGTGAAAATGCGATAATTTCATTTGAGGAGGTGTGGACTACAGCCCCCTCATGTGATGTGACTCGTTCATGCAATACATTGAATGTATAAGGAATGAAATTAATGAAATTATGTGACCTATATGACATATATATTATACTGGAATTATAATATATATATATATATATATATATATATATATATCTCATTCAGTTTTAATTCCATTAATGTGACAAATAAATAAAAGTAGTGTTCATGCGTACGTACGGTCTACCGTCTCCATGAATAGTGCATTTCATTTTCTTATCTCAAAATGTTATGTAATAGTATAAAATTAATATATACTAGATATATAGGATATTTAAATCATTAATAATATTCTGGTTATGGATTAATTATAACTAAATGGGAAATTATTTTCCAAACGGTTCAATTTTGACTCATGTACCGAACATCAAAAAAACGTCTAATATGAACTCACATTATTAACCAATTATTATAACATTATAATATGTGATATGAACTGAATAATAATAATTAAAGGAGGTCCTTAAACAATTATAAATTTTCCAATGTTTATTATTCAGGAATATAAAGAAACGAACAAGACAGGACATGCTTGAGGTAAGGGATCCTACCTCTGTCTTTCTTATTAAGTACTCTCTTTTATGTCATTTATTTTTATGCTCATATTTCTCTTGTTTTGGGATGTTATTTAATATTCCTCATTATGAAATTTTTATTTTCATATTATGAGAGACCCTATTTGATCTCATAAATCCATTTTTGGATGTTTTAAGTGGCGTCGTTAGGCTGCCGAGTTTTCAAAAGGGGTTTTTTATCTAACTTTTATTCCCATGAGATTTATGCTAGATTTTACAACATTTCCTCTGAGTGGTTAATGTAATTCCCATTATTATACTATTTTTGTAATATTATTTATTTTATGATTATTTACATCAATGTTTTATATTCATTCTTTCATGGGGTGTATGTTTTGAAAGTTACCCAAGTCGGTAAAGGAACCTTTGACCCTTCCATTTTAAAAGACATCTTTTTGTTTTTTATTTTAAATTACATCTTATTATGTTGGGACATGTTATTATATATCCTTATTTATGTAAATTTTATATCCATGTGATGAGATACCATTTATCTCTCTCATCAACTCTTTTTCAATAAATTGATGTGATGTCGTTAGGCTATCAAATTTTTGCAAGGAAACTTCTTAACCCAATTACAATTCTTTGGGTTAAACCTCTGCTTTTTTATTATGTTGTGCTATGAATATGTGTGGATGACATCTTATTTTTTTACCTTTATTATCCACTTATATGTAGTGTATTTATATTTGTCACACATAATTATGTCATTTCTTTATCCTTTCTCTAATGGCATGATCCTTGATTGGGATTACATCTCAATTTATTCTCATTGAGACATTTCTTAATGATATGCACTTTTATTCTTTTATAAAGTGTATATACAAACCTCAGGACTTTCCATATACATATTGTGTCTATAATAAATCCATTTAAATGTTTTTAAAATGGTCAACTTTCATGTGGCATATAATTTAAATGTTCAAAATGGAAAAGGGCTCATTTATTAAATCATTGTTTTAAATGGTTTTAATGATTTATTCTTTTAAACATTTATCATCCATGTTTATGTATTAATTTTTTTTAAGTATTTCATTATATGGACATGAATGTTTGAAATCATTTTCTAAAAGTTTCGAAGAGTGATGGGACACTTTGATTCTAAAATCTCTTTTAAATGTATTCTTTTAATATTTTCAAAATATAAAGGTATATTTCTGTCATAGAGTTTTAATGATTTTAGTAGATTTTTTTATGTTAATATCATGATGTGATCTATTGTGATGAAATGTGTAAATTTTTTCTTTACATTATATTTGTTTTATGTATTATGATTTTGTAATGGTACTTGGACATTTGACGGGTGCTTACGTGATATACAATATGACTGCTGGTGCTGTGAATACCAGGATGGGTGGTTACGTTATAACCTCCAATGCATTGGGTATGGAAGTTGGCCGTATGTCTATTCCATTAATTGATATGTGTAGAAGTCGACCATATGGTTATTTCATTTAAGTATGTTTATGCCCCTTGATACCTTTATATGTTATGTGTTCTTTATATGGGTTTTATGGTAATGTTTTTGTTACAAAAGGGTTAGTAATGATCTACTACTTCATAAAGATGAAAAGTTTTACTTTGACAAAGTATTCATGGTTTACTTTTTGTTTTGAAAAACTAATAGTTTTCCTTCATTGTGTATACTTTACTGGGATTTTTAGGATCATCCCATGTTTTTGAAATGTTTTCTACAGAACTTAATGATGAATAGGGTCAAGGATGGGATCAATGAAAGACATGATATCTAAAACATGGAACTAGACATGTGTTTTTAAGAGTTTTTATTTTATGGGAACTCAATAGAAGTGTCTACTTTGTAATCTTTTGAGATGTAATAGTTATGTCCTAATTATCTAAAACTCTGAACCTGTAATGATCCTCTATGTGAATTATTCATATTAATTCATGATTATGTAATGTTTTAAGGCTGAGGCCTTATAGTTGGTATCAGAGTGAGATTTAGACAAATTTAGGGATTAGAAGTTTTCGTTGAACACATGATTAGTCCCTATGTTTATTATCTTAGTTAAATCCTTGTTTTATAACATTTCCAGGTCAAGGAAATGGAAGGAGGAGGATCTCAAATGACATTGTTATCTCTTACTGATGACTTTCTTGCAATAATTATTGCAAAGTCATGTTTGGATGATTGTGAAACTTTTTCTAGTATACAAATCACTTCCAAGCAACTGTTAGAGATATCAAACACCTCCAGTATACCTCGTTATCATCATGGATCATGGGTTGTATATAGACAAATCCTATTTTACCAATATTCACATATTTTCAAGAAAGGTAGATATTATCAAGGCATTTTCAAATATTTTACCTTATCACAATATTTTGAAGCATATTATGATTTTAATGAAGGTTCTGATGAATGAGACCCTTTTGCAACCTATTTATATTTTCTTTTAAAATATAGTCTCTCAGCACATACCTATGGTATTTTAAAAGGAACATTAATTGAATGTTTCAACTAAAATTCAGTCAGACAATTTTATAGAAATCATGTCTTATCAGATGTCTTGAAATTATATGTAATACATGATTAGTTTCAAAAATTTACTTTCTGTGAACACCCATATGACCCATGTTGTACAAGTTGTATTTGGATGGAAGAAGAAAATGATTTTGAAGGATATATAAATCATTATTGCAATGCATGGACCTTCTACCTACGTGAATAGGATGATGATGAAACCAAATGGACACCAGGATCAAGGTATGATGTTCTTCATTTTTGGGAATCATTTTATTTTATCTTATGGTGGTGAAATAAGACTTCATGGATTAATATGTTGAGATCGTAATGCATTTGGATGAAAATCGGAGGTATAAGGAAACCATTGAGGTTAAAACATGTTAGGGTTATTTTTGGAGTTTTATAAAAAGGACAACCCGTAGGATGGGTGACAACCCGTCACATTTGGAAAGACTGGAGGAAAAAAACCCACAATTGAAGGGAGACAAGGGCGCATCGCCTACCACTGGACTACGTGAATTCCCTGGTTAGTATGACTTATTATTTTTAGTTATATAATTTTATGAATCAAGAATAAGTTGATTTTGGGTTATCTATGAAAATATTGACCTATCATGGAGGATATATGATTAGGTTAATTACATTTCAATATGATAATTTAAGAGCAACTAATTTCATTTGTAGATAAATATTAATTTTTACCTTGGAAGACTATGTGATTAAATCCATGAAATATTTGGGTTTCAATCTCAGTTTGGTTTATTTTGAAGAATTTTATGGACATACTATTTATCTAATTGTCTTCATTGAACTTTGGGTTTTGTTGGACAAATTTTGGAGATTGATAATAGATTTTCTTTTTATAGAGGATTATCCTTTTTGGGTATTATCTGATATAATATTAAAAATTTTGGTTTTGGTTTTTGTCTAAAGACATGAGAAATAAATAGTTCTATTTTGTGGATTAAGATATTCTCTAGATGTTGATTATAGCGCTCTTAATGTGAACATGTCATCCTAAATACTCATCATTTGGAGAAAGTATGAGTTTGTGTTAGAAATCTAGTAAAAGATGAATGTCTACACGACAAGTAAGTATGTTCCCTTATGATTTATTTATACTCATAAATAAATTCCTCAATTAAAAGTAACTTAAAAAAATGTTGTCTGTTAGATTTTCCTACTTGGGAATGAAATACCATTTAACCCATCACTAGTTTGTGATTTTCTTGTGGTTAACTTTCTCCTAATCATGTTTTCTATCACTCTCCATCAGAACATGACCCTTTGTTTTCTCTTCCATGTACATGTTTTCCTACATGGAATCCTAGTATGGGTTAAATTGGGTGACCTTTGTACTTTCCTTTCTTTCTTTTAAAGTGATAGTTTAATTTACTCCTTTTCTGATGCTGAGCTTTCAATGAAGTTTCCAATCCCAATTTTAAAATTGTGAGGACGCATTTCCTAAAATGGGAAATGAATGTAGCATCCCAGGTAAATAAATAATAATACTTTTTCATATTTATTAATATTTGGGAATAAAATATTAATATTACTTTAAAGGGAACGCTATGCTCAATGGCGTACCCAATATGCAACAACCAGTTTCTTTGAAATCATATGTTACACTCTAATAATAAAATAATATTATTTTAAATGATAGTTAACGCCTAGAGGTTGTAATAGAGGGAATGAACAAAACTAACTAAAAAATGATTATATATGTATTTCAAATATTTTTACTTTTTACAATAAATGTTAGAGGATTAAAATGCTAATGAATCCAATTTTAAGTGTAAATATTCTAATATTATTTAAAAGGTTGATTAACAGCCTTTTGACGGAAAAACCTTTCTAAAACCACTCTTTGAAAATTTTATATGTTATATTGGACCAAATAAAATACTTCTTTAGAATCAGGACATCAAAATTCACTTTGTGTATGTTTTTGTTATTTTTTCGATAATGTTCATTTTTAATTAATAATTGAAAAATGTTGTTTTTTAATTTAAATCCTATTTTTAATCAAATTTATTTATATGATTAGATCATATTTTCAATTAGTTTTAAAGTGAAATTAGAATATATTTTTAAAATTTAATCCAATATTGGTCATTGGAATTAATTCACTTTGAAATTTTACTTAAACTAGTGCCAATCTTTTGATATATTTTGTTTCTTAAAAACACGGTATTTGTTTTGACAACATGAATTAATTATTAAATTGATTAATGAAACATAAATGTTTTTAAATTTTATAAAATAGAAATCATTTTTGATTTTGGAATATCAAATATAACTTTGAGTGAATTTTTGTTATTTTTCTGAAAAACATCAATTTTTGATGAATAGTGAAACCACTAAGTGGTAGTTAAAAAACTGATTATTCGTTTAAATGAAATTTTACCACCTCTGTGATTTGAATCTCAAAAATCCTACATACATGGTTGTCATTAGTATGTAAAATTTGGTTCAATGGGATGAAGATATTTTTTGGTGAATTGAAAATTTTACATTTTATTAATCACGATTAAAGGTAATTTGTGTAAATTAAGGTGAAGATAATGTTATAATAATATGAAATGACCTTGACACATGTCTTAACCTGATTGGGTGAGTCATTTCTGACCACTAAAATACATGTGTAAACTTGGGGACCCCATGGAGCCACTAAGGTAGGAAAATGACATTAATAATGTTTTATTTAAAGTTAAAATAAAAATGTCACAAACATGTATTGTTTTACTAAAGCAGATGTTAAAGGTGGTTATACAAGTAATATTTATTACTATAAATATTTATTAAAAATATAAAAGTATTTCCTACATCATGGTAGTTTTATTTATAATTTTTAGAAATTAAATAAATTTATTTATTTATGACACCGTGATGATGTAGTGATCACCTCATAAATGAATGATTTAAATAAAATGAGTAGATAGGGTAACATCTAAGTCTTAAACTTCTCCAAAACCTATTGGATGGGTGGCTGTCAAAACCATATCACCTTATCCTCGAAATATATCCTTTTGGGGCCTTTAAAATCCGAAAGTCATTTTATAATAATGTAATATTTCATAACTCTCCAAGAGTGCCCCTCCTCTTCTCTTATAAATTCCCCCCACCTCTACCACATTACCCACACCTCTCAAGCCTTTGGATCGGCCCAAACCAGCCCTTTTCATATCTCAGAATCCCTATATTCATTATTGAATCCTCACATTAGGCAGAAATCTCTTCAAGAAACCCTTTTGGTTCACACCAAAGAGAGTTACCTGATTTTAAGGTAAGGTCTTCTCTTATGTTCTTATGTTTTATTTGGCTTATCCAACCCCATAAACTCTTTTTATTCCTTTATTTTGTAACAAAAACAGTATATTGAATATACTAAGATGTTTTTATGAGAAGGATTAGAGCTACACTTACACACACCTCCATCTAATGCTTAAAAAATAGACTGTTTCTGTGGATGGCGAATTACTGCCTCACGAAACGATGATTGTTCTATCTTCTCCTACCACCTCTCATGATGGCCATTGTTATGTCAATATATATATTTATGATATATATTATATTTATTTACTCTCTATGCTTCTGTATTTTACATTTAAAACATACCTTTATTCTTTTCATGTTGTGCAAATGCGATAATTTCATCTGAGGAAGTGTGGACTACCGCCCCCTCAAGTGATGTTACTCGTTCATGAAATACAAGGAATGTATAAAGAATGAAATTAATGAACTTATATGACATATATGACATATATATTATTTTTTAATTATAATATATATATATATCTATCTATCATGTAGTTTTAATTCCATCAATGTGAAAAAGAAATGAAAGTAGTGTTCATGCGTACGTACGGCCTACCATCTCCATGAACGGTGCATTTAATTTTCTTATCTCCAAATGTTATGGAATAGTATAAAATGAATATATAATGGGTATATATGATTTTTCAATCGTTAATACTATTCTGGATATGGGGTAATTATAACTACATGGGAAATTATTTTCCAACCAGTTCAATTTTGACTCATGTACTGAACATCGACAAAAACGTCTGATATGAAATCACATTATTAACCAATTATTATAAAATTATAATATGTCATATGAACATAATAATAATTTTTAATGGAGGAAATTAATCAATCATAAATTGACCAATGTTTATTATTCAGGAATATAAAGAAACGAACAAGACAAGTCGGACTTGAGCTAAGGGATCCTACCTCTCTCTTTCTTTATAAGTACTCTCTTTTAAGTCATTTATTTTATGCTCATATTTCTCATGTTCGGGGAAGTTCTATTATATTCATAATTCTGTAATTCTTATGTTGATATTATGATAGACCCTATTTTATCTCATAAATCCATTTTGGATGTTTTAAGTGGCGCCATTAGGTTACTGAGTTTTCATAAGGGGTTTTTCATCGCACTATTATTCCCTTGAGATTTATGCTACATTTTCCACCATTTCCTTTGAGTGGTTTATGTACTGCCCATTATTCTGCTATTTTTGTAATATAATTTAATTTATGGGTATTTACACCAATGTTGTATAGTCTTTATTTCATGGGGTGTACGTTTCGAAAGTTACTTAAGTCGGTAAAGGAACCTTTGACCCTTCCATTTTAAAAGACATCTTTTTTGTTTTGTCTTTTAAATTACATCTTCTTATGTTGGGATATGTTCTTATATATCCTTATTGCTGTAAATTTATGTCCAAGTGATGAGATACCCTTTATCTATCTCATCATCTCTTTTTCCAAAATTTTAAGTGACGCCGTTAGGCTATCAAATTTTTTCAAGGAAACATCTTAACCCAATTCCAATTTGTTGGTTTAAACCAATAATTTTTTATTCTGTCATGCTATTAATATGTGTGGATGACAATGATTATTTTACACATATTACACACTTATATTTAGTTTATTTATATTTGTCACACATAATTATGTAATTTCATTATCCTTGATTTAATTGCATGATCCTTGATTGGGATTACATCCCAATTTCTTCTCATTGAGACATTTCTTAATGATATGAACTTTTATTATTTTATAAAGTTTATATACAGACCCTTTGACTTTCCATATCCATATTATGTCTATACTAAAGTCATTTTAATGTTTTGAAAATGTTCTACTTTCATGCGGATTATAATTTAAATGTTCAAAATAGAAAAGGACTCATTTATTAAAACATTTTTTAAATGGTTTTAATGATTTATTATTTGTAACATTTATCATCCATGTTCATGTATTAAAAATTATTTTAAGGATTTATTTATATGGAATTGAATGTTTGAAAACCTTTTCATAATATTTCGAAGTGTTATGGGACACTTTGATTCTAAAATCTCTTTTAAATATCTTCTTTTAATATTTTCAATGTATAAAGGGATATTTCTCTCATAGAGTTTTAATGATTTTAGTATATGTTTTTATGTTAATATCATGATGTGAACTATTATGATGAAATGTGGAAATGTTTCCTTTCCATTATATTTGTTTTATGTATTATGATTTTGTAATGGTACATGGACAATTGACGGGTGGTTACGTGATAAACCATATAACGGGTGGTGTCGTGAATACCATTATGGGTGGTTACGTTATAACATCCAATTCATTGGGTATGGAAGCCGGACATATGGCTATTCCATTAAGTGATATGTGTGGATGTCAACCGGATGGTTATTCCATTTAAGTATGTTTATGTCACAAGATACCTTTATATGTTATGTGTTATTTATATGGGTTTTATGGTAATATTTTGGTTACAAAATGGTTTGTAATGATCTACTACTTCATAAAGTTCAAAAGTATTACTTAAATAAAGTATTCATGGTTTACTTTTTGTTTTGAAAAACTATCAGTTTTCCTCCTTTCTGTATCCTTTACTGGTCTTTTTATGCTCACCCCATGTTTTTGAAATGTTTTCCACAGGACTTAAAGATAAATAGTGTCAAGGATGGGATCAAGGAAAGACATGTTATCTAAAACATTGATCTAGACATGTTTCTTTTTAAGAGTTCTTATTTTATAGGAACTTTGTAGAAGTGTCTACTTTGTAATCTTTTGAGATTTAATAGTTATGTTCTAATAATCTAATACTCTAAACCTGAAAATATCTTGTATGTGAATTATTCATTTAATTCACGATTATGTAATGTTTTCAGGTCAGGACCTTATACGTATCATGTTCATGTTTGGGTTGTTCCATTACGTAGAGTTATGACATGGAATCATATGGTTCTAGGTATCCTAATCCACCTAAGAAGAATTATTTGACCTACCATCTTGAACTCACAATTTTGATTCATGATTTTAAGACATGGTAGGATTACCTTTTTTGTTAATTGTTTTCCATTTATTCCAATAAAATTATATTGAGTAATAAATTCTCTCAAAAAATATGTGATCCTTTGATAGAGGAATTGATTGGAGTACTTAAAATCAATTAATTTTGATATTTCTTACACCCCTAGAATGGGTAATGTCATTGTAGATTATTTAAGAATGAAAATTTAGACACATTCCAAGAAATAATCCTCCAAATAGTCGAATGTAATGGATCTTATTTCTTACTTCCATTTGGGAGTTTGGGATAATCAGATTGAGGTTCATTTAGTAAGTGTGGAGTTGACCTCCTCCCTTATCGAGATGATTCCTCAAGAGCGTCTGTTTGATAATGAATTATGTGGAATTATGGACATTCAATATGGTGTGGAGACGATTGGTGACAAGTCAATATTTTTAGAGGGTTTAAAATCATTCCAGAAGTAGTGTGTTGTACATCAAACTGTGATAATGGTCGGGATGGGGGACTGTCCTGGTTCCCAGAAGCTAGTTTTCTCAGGGACAATAAAGATGTTCCATGATATACAGTGATGATTCTAGAATCCATTTATGAGATGAGACATAACTTAATTGTATCACATTTGTATTCTAACCAATATGTTAATGATGAGAACTAGAGTACTTTAGGATTACATCAGCCACATCCAATGCTGACATAGATGTAGGATGATATTTATACAGACATTTTGGTAGTATTTACATGTACCTATCAAGAGAATAATGAGATATTGGATTTGACCAATAAGATAACCAAATTGGATCATTTTACATCCAATAGGGATATAAAAAAAGTTGAGGAATTTAAAAATCACTTCATGTAGGATATTTTAAATTTTTCGAGAGTCACATTTTTTATATTCTCTGATTGTGATTCCCATTTCACATCTTTATTTTAGAGGTTACTCAAGTAGTAAATGGGATCCTAGGTTCATTTGATCATTTTATATCATCTATATATGTATGTAAAGATAGAACGAGCTATATTAATTCTTGAGGACATGCTACTGGCTTGCATTTTTTGACTTAAGTGGATCTTAGGATGTCCATTTCGCACTAGTTTAATTTTCCAATAACAATGATTACAAGTCTTCAATTTAGATGACCCATTTTGAGTCCTTGTATGGAAGGTCTTTTAAATCATAATTGTTTTCTTCAATGATTGAGAAAGGTTTCTTAGTTGGACCAACTTTAGTCCAACATATGACAAAAAGGATGTATTTTTTTATAGAATCGTACTGGAATATAATTGGTACAAATCCAATACTAATCATCATCATCAATGATTTATGTTTTCATTTAGTGACCATGTGTTATTTATATATTTTCCTCGGTTGGTTCACTGAAGTCTTTAGAAATAAGGAAATCTTGCACCATTGTTTTTTTGGGTCCTTTTTTGATTAATTAGTAGGTGGAGAATGTGGCTTTCCAATTATCTTTCTCATCATAGATTAATTCAATACAAAACGTGTTTCACACATCGTAGCTTCAAAAAAATATTCCTAACATTTTTTTGTTCTGATCAAGGAAAATATTTCTATTGAACCTCATTTTTCGGTGATTGAGCTTCTATTTATTATTTTTGGTTGTGCAAAAAATGTTCTTCATTGGAATGGGAAACCTTTGGCCTGTGTTATTTTTCAGTATGGATCTAATTCACATGAGACATGGGATCTTGATACAATAATGAGAAATAAGTATCCAATTATTTGGAAATGGAAATGTCTTGATAGAATTTATATGAAAATAATGTTTTTATGCTAGGGAGGTTGTAACATCCCATTAACCATTTCACGTATTTATTACATTGCTTTATTTTATTCTGTATTGTTTGGGAGTGGTTAAAAGACTTATGTATCATTTTGAAAAGAAATATAGGTTTTTTTAGGGGGATAAATTATGGAATATGAAACATTAAAGTATGGTATAAAGGATTAGTATGGAAATAAAATATGTTCTGCTCTACACCATGTAACCCTAGAGGCCATTTTTTAACGAATCTTCCAATTAAGGAACAATAGTGATTGTAACTCTAGTTGAATGTGGAGGATCAAGTGAGTGAATTGGGGTCCCAAATTCTAATTGGGAATATATTTGGTCTGGTGTATGGTTATAAAAATAACCTTACCCATAGGTCTAGAGGATCTTGAATAGGTCTACAACATTATTTGAGGAGGTCAGTTGACATGAGTTGTTGTAACAAGGTCTGAGGAGGTAGCACTATTGTCTAGATATTTTCAACCACTATGCCCCATGGAAATTGTGGGGCAACATCATGGTTTGTTTCTGTCTAGAATTAAATTCTCAAAAACATTTTATAACCCAAAATCTCCCACCAAAAATTTATTTAATCATTTTAAGGATCTTGATATGGTTTTTGGACATTCCAACCTCTTCTCATCATGGATCTATATTTCAGTAGACCTGTTTGATTCCTATATGATAAGTGATCTCCCTCTTGATTGGAATTATCTATTTTAATCTCTTCTGTCCTTTGAGAGTGATGATCACATATTTTGGTGAATTATTTGAGAAATTTTTTGATGTACAGTTCATCTAGGGATTCCATATTGATCTCTCACTCATTTGAGTCTCCATTGGTGTTCCCATTTCATGTGTTTTATTAGAAATTACAGGATTAATGGTTTATGTTTCTATAAGGCTTTACCCTGAAATTGAAATTATTTATTGTTTTACTAATTTTAAAGATGTTTTTAAATTATTTAAAAACCATTAGTTGAGACGGTTAATGCATGATTTGGAAAAGGGCCTAAAAACTTTGACCCCTCCCCCCCACAATTTCAATATAATTATTTTGTTTAGTTTATTTGATTAAAATTGATAAGTAGATTTGGAAATTCATTAGATTAAATTATTTTAGCTTGAACCCAAGAAGGTTTGCATTAAATTAAAATATTATTTTAAAAGGAATGAATTACTATAAACATATGATTTTTTTTTGAAATGACAAAGGCTTGTTGAAAATTGATATTTTGTAAATTGTATTTTGAACAGATTTGAAGTGATTGATTTTCACATGATTGATTAATTATTTTAATGAAGAGAATGTGTGGATATGAACTCAGTTTGTAATTAGTACATGAATTATAGGATATGATCTATTAGTAATTTGTTTATGATAAAAATACTAGCATGAAATGTCAGTTGAATGGTTTTCCCTAACGGGGAGTTGATTCCTAATGGCTTCAGTTGTGGGATGTGTTCACATATTGATATACGATCCTTGATGAGAAGTTTGGGGATCCTTTTATCAAAAACTAAATTACCTCATAGATTATTACATGGTTTTATGATATGTTTGATTTGATGATTATATTTCATTTATTATTTATTTTTTTATTCATTTAGGATAATTTATGAAAATGATTTATATAAAATGATCATTTGAGAATATATTGAAATATATTTCATCTTTTTTATTATGAATGCATGTTTTTTTTGAAAATTTTTATACTTCACTACATTAAACTTATTTTTTAAATTGAAAGCATGATTGGTTTATCATTTTGTAATTGATTATAGAACACGTGGTTAGACCCTACGGGGCCCTTTAGATCACACCATACATTTACACTTGGTCATTTGTTGATTATATTATTCTAGGTCCAAAATAAGGTAAAACACCACTTAAATGTGGTGGAGGTCTTGATCCTTGGGACCAACAGTGATGTAGGTGACTGGTGGATATTTGATCCACCTATTACATGGAATATGCCTAATATTTTATCTTCGAAGATGTTTTTCCATGGTGATATACAATTGGTTATTATATTACATTTTGTTTCATGTTCTTTACCCATTTAGAGTATTGAGAATACTAACTTGTATTTTTTTTATTCCATTTTGTAGGGAATAATGATTCCATTTTGATTCCTTTATGATTACTTGTGCTATTCACCAACCCATGGGGAATGGGAATGCCCTTCGGGCCATATCATAGCCATATTGGGTATTATCATACCCGGGTATCTTTGATGGTTTCTGAAAATATGATAAAAAATTTAATTCATTCCCAATTTATTTTCTTTATTATAATTGATTTATAGTAATAAAAGATAACATAAATAAAAAATATCCTGCTGTAATATACAAAAATTATGATAAATACTTTTTATAATGGTAAAAATTTCACTTTTAATCCTTTAACATATTTTTATAAATGTATAAATAATTTTACTCATAAAAAATACAATTTTTATTTTTACTGGAAAATCAAAATTTAAATTAATATGTGATTTTTACTAAATGTTACAATTGAATTTCAATTGTCATTAAATTTTTTTATGAAATTATAATTAATTTTTGATGTTTTTATCATTTAAAAACATTTATAAAGCATATAATTTCACTATAATTTTTTTTCTCTATTGCATGTCAGAATGATGTATGGGATTTTCCTATAAGTCGTCACTGAATGAAAGATCCTTTTCACACTGATTCAATATAATATTTTATTATTTCAAGATTTTTTTATTATAAAATAGTTTTAATAACTCAAATTGTTCTTAATTATATAAATGAACATTAAACCATTTTAGTCACATAGAATATCAGGTTGAGGTGAGTTTTTTCTTATAGGTTAAAAATGAATAACCAATTATTTTCTATAATTATTGTATTATTAGAGGATCTTTCAACACTATTTCCATAATCATGTATATATTAATAAAATATAATTTCATGTTAGTTCTAAGAAATCATTTCTTATTATTAATGTTACATCGCATGTCTTATTGTCATTTTTTAATATAGATGAAAAATCATCTATCAATAAATGTTGATTTTTTGAGACAATCAAATATGTTTACTAAGCTATATTTTTAAAAAAAAATTAATAACGAACTATATTTAATTTTGATCATAAAATAGAAAATATTTATCAATCATAGAAGATCACGCATGTATTTGATATAATTTTTTAACATGATAAAAATGAAAAAATGGTCATATTACTAATTTTTTAAAACAATCCAAGATTGGTTGGTAAGTTTTCTTCACATTTTCCTCTTTTTTGATCATAAAATTGTATGGAATATAGTTAAAAGATTTTTTAAGAGCATTATATCATTCCATGTGATTCATATATTGAATCTTATATATTCATGGAAATTAAAATATTAAAAATGTAATTTGTATTCTTTAACCTACTAAATGAATCAAATTTAAATTAATTATTGATTTTAATCACTAGTATATATTTAAAATTGATCCAAGGTTCAAAACCATGACTATAAGGGACTAAACAGTCAATATAAAGTATAAATAATGTTTTCGGATCAATATATATAGCTGTTCCTAAGGTATTATTATAATCATCAGTATAATTAAAGGCATCCCCAAATTCTAAATATAGTTGGAGTTTATTGAAAACATGAAAGTAGATTTCTAAAAATTACATTTTGTTAAATTTAATAAATCTATAACTACAATTGAAGGATATTCATGGTTTTAATAAAACTATAAAGATATATGGCTTATAATCATGGTAACTTGTAACATGACTATAAATAAAGGTTTATTAAAAAGACATCACTTCCGAAACAACCACTTACCTACTCAAATATAAAAATAAAATCCAATGTCAATATTTCTAGAAAATAGAAACCATCATCATTTAAAATAGAAATTTAATTCTCAAAATTAAACTTATAACACTTAATAACCACCACATTCACATATTAAAACATATAATTCCACCTCATATCAATACACTAATGTAAATTCAACATTCATAATAGTAATCTATCCAAACTAACTATCCTTGATAATTTAAATTTCCATTCATCAAGAACACCAATGAATTCAACATATAAAACATCAACCATATCTTGAAACTTATTTAATACTACTAATACATTTCTAAAAATATATAAGGAAAATATATGAAAATATAATTCTAAAAATGTTTTTAAATGAAAATACTCTATAATTATGTTTGTTAAGATCGTATAATTATCAAAAAATGGGAAATTATAAAAGTTAAAGCAAAACCATTAAACATAAATTTTGATTAAAAATTTACATAATATTTTACAAAAACTATTTTGTATAGAAAAAATTCCAAAGGTTTTATTTATGACACATACCTTAACTTATCCTTTTAAGAATTTGAAGACCATAAAATTACTAATTTTAAATTCACTAGTTAAAAAAATCTTTCTTTATATATATTTTTTCACATTCATTAATAAAATTTAGTTTATTTCATCATAAATCATACATTCACATAACCATCTCAATTTTGAATAAAAAATTTTTCTCAAATATATAGTAAATTATATTAAATTAAATTATGCCAATTGAAATTGATTGGTAATATACGTAGTTTACTAACCTACATTAATTTATGATTATAGATGATATTCATCAGATTTTATTCTCAAAAACATTATTCACATGAAAAAAATTAAGAAATAAAAATTTTATGTAAATTTAATTTCAAATCCATTCCTAGAAATGAATGGTACATATTAATTTTTCAGAATAATTTTACAAACAACAACAATATTCTAACTTATATTCATACAATTACATGACTTCAAACTTCAGGTGGTCTCATATGACTAAAATGTGATATAAATAGAAAAATAAAAAAAATAATTTAATTTAATTCATTAATTTAAAATTAAAATTATATATGAAATATAGAGATAAAAAATATTATTTTTAATTTCCAAATAAAATTCCCCATATTTCAAGTACAAATTGATAAAATACATATTTAAATTAATTAAAATTATCGAGAAGTAATAAGAAAATTAATTGCAGTATATAAATACTATAAAATAATTTATACAACCCTTAAATTAAATATATGAAAAGTATATGTTATATAAAAATATAATTCATCATATGTTACCACTAAAAATAGTTATATAAACCCACCAAATTATTATTTGTTCCCATCCTAGTTGTCATATTTAAAAAATTATGTATGCATCAAAATAAAGATTCACAATTTAAAAAATATTATATGATACTTAATATAAAGTAAATATCTGATTTAATAATATTTTTAAAAAAAGCTTATACCAAGTAAAAGCAATATTTGATTATAAATATAGAGTAGGGTCATCTCTACCATAAGCATCATCATCAATATCATTTAATTCATCAATTTCTATAACAAATATATGCACATCTAAAATTATAGAACAATCACCATCACCATCATCTAACAAATTTGGGTATGTCATATAATATTAACCATTATAGTAAAATTAATATATAATAGAGTCCATCTAAGAATTAAAATATGATAATTTATCTCCCAAAATCAAATAACATATAAACTAAAATCGAGTAGAAATATGATTATGTGAAATATACATACATTTCTTAGATTTAACAAAAATTAACTCTATAATAGATGGATTGTATGGAACACTAGTACATGGTGATAACCAATAATTTATTATATTTATTATATTTCAAGACCTATATCATCCATTTCTTAGTTTCTCCCAACCACAATCATAAATAAAATGATTATTATGATCTAAATGTTTCTCTTCCTCCCTTTAAAGAACCATCAAAGAATACTATGAAAATAACTATATTTTAAAAATAAAATAAATTCACTAATGTTTTTTATTTTTTATTTATTTAATAATTTACTCAACAAATTCATCTGAGACTGTATTTAGAAGACATGTATCACATATCTTATGGCTTGAACAAAATAAGTCGGAATGAGGTACCCAACCATTGATACTCAATTCTCTTTTATAAAAATTTAATTTCAATCAATTAAATGAAAATATTAATATTATATGGTCTTATTTGTGTATATTAAAGATAATAAATAATTACATACATGATTATTCTCATTGTCAAGCATACTAGTGTACCCGAGAGTGTGAAATTATTTCATTGTGTACTTGTTTTTTTATTCTTAAATGATTAATATTGTATCATAAAATAAATAAAATAATTCATTTTAATGAAACAAAATTAATTATTTAGTAAAATATTTAATAAATTAAAAAATTTAACCAAAAAATATTATACTAACCCAATACACAATCATTGTATAATTCTATCTAGTGGGGTAGTAACTAGCATAAATAGTACACTCTTGTGTGTTTCAACAATCTCCATACACCCCTAATACAAAAATATTTAATTGACCTTTATGGATAATCTACCTATTTAATGTAATAATCCCTTGTATCTCACCATCAAAAAATTTATGACAATAGGGAATAAATTAAATAATTTCCTTTATATTATAATATATAATAATTTTATAGAAAATATAAGAAATTTATTATCCCAAATACTCTTCCACAAAATATATTTTATTATAGAATTCACTTTACACCATGAGACATGATACATGGGTATAATATATCTATATGTAGATAGTCCACCCATTAAGCTTTTGTATTCACTCCCATGCTTTCAAAAACATATTTTTTCATTCATTATAGCCCACTATGACCTATTTATTTCAATTTTAGATTGATTTTATCCTTGTATGACAATGACAATTGTTACCTTAATAATACAAATAACAACATGAAATCATGAATACGTTTTTTACAAAATAGTTAAATAACATTAATTATATATGAGAATAAATGAAATTACCATTTACCTAATGCATGAAGGGGAGTCATCGCTATATAAATGGGATAATCTAAATTCCTTTTAAACAATATGTTAAGGGATGTCATAGTATCATTTGTTGTGGTAGGATGATGAAGAATGTGGCGAGAAGTAGTGGTATTATGTCTTGATAACCCAAGAGTTTGTGGAAGCAAGTATGTTGAGGTAGGAATCATGGGATATTGATACTTGGGGAAGGACATGGGGGAAGAAAATTACCTAATGTAAAATAATTATGATATTTGGCTAGCATCTCAAATAAATGTGTATTGGTTAAGTGATGATATGTGTTTTATAACCTAGAAAAACTAACATAAGAATGTGTGGTAAAAATTTGTTCATTATTCATAATTCTATATTTTTTGTAATAAATAGATATAAGTAAATATTGTTTTAAAAAATTATATTAATATAAAAATTTCTCAAATATGATATCATCTATAATGATTAAATATATAAAATAAAATTATTAACCGAATAATTTATCTAAATTTTAATTTCTTCATAATAATATATAATTTGGGGAAAAAATTATTATTAATATAAGTAAAAAAATTTAAATCAATATCAAGTAAATTATGAAAGAAAACTATCTTTACAAAAATTGATATTTATTTTCTGACAATAAATTATCTTCAATGTATTAAAAAATTAATTTCATTTTTTATCAATGTATAACTAACTAGGGAGACCACCTATATTCTATCCAATAGGGTAATATATTTTTTTAATATTAAAAAATATGAAATTTTATTATTCTAAAAATAATCCCAAAATGTTGATATGGTGATTTCTGCGTAGAAAACTTTTTTAACATGAGGAATAGAAATATATGGTTCATTAGTTTGAAGATAACAATACATGACCAATACTATAAATTAATATTTATCAACAGACATTACTTGTAAAGTATATTTCTAAAACCACTTACATTTAATATAAAAAACATAAAATTTATTGTGATAATCGATATAATTAATATCACTACTACTCTTTATTATGATAAATTGGTTAGATGTGGTTATTTTTCAATTTTTGAAGAATCAAAGTCTAGTTTAGTGATTTATATGACACCATTTCTTTATTTTTCATATTTACCAAAAGTATATTAAATATGAATTTTTTTTATTGACCATAATTTATTTAGACTCATGTACCACTATATTTGGACAAAATGATAGTGGTATAATCTTAAGATATAATACACCACTTGGTATAATATCAACTAGATATATATTTATATATATTTAATATTATTAAACATAACTTTTCCATAATGAAATTATAAATTTATAGACTTTCATTAGAATTTAACCATGTAAGAAAATTTTGATGATAAAAATTATCCCTCCTTAAAGGTGATAAATGATGATATATACTATTTTTAATTTACACATTCTTCCTTTATCATTTGTGAATAAAATTTTAGTAACAGAAATTTAATATGAAATTAATATAAATTAGCTAATAATTGATATTACTTCATATGTCCACCAACTACATCATAAATTAACTTCATATCATGATCTTTTATTTCCCTCTCCCCATAGCTCAAATTAGAGAAATTGAATGAATTTGGAACTCCCCCTTCTTATTAAAATTATAAAATATAGTTGAAATTAGATCATATTTCATATGTTTAGTTTTAAATAATTCATTATACTACTTATCATGATTATTAAAATATATATAATTGAAATCCATGAACACCTAAGACACATACCCTTGTATAATGATTCATTAGTATGTTTTTTATTTAATAACAAATACTTAATATTGGGTATCAATAATTCAGTAGTATACAAATAATGAAAATTTATAGGATCAAATGAGATATGATAAACACTAGGTGGAGTGTTAAATCAGGGTCTATATGTATTAATCCATATCCCAATCACTCCCTTTATTATTATTCATGACTCTCATACCCTCCTAACGGTGCAGAAATAAAAACCAACACAATATATTATTTTATTGTGGTTTTCTCCAAAAATGGGTGACTACATAACTATTTTATAGATCATTATATCCCACACACACAAAGTTCTCCAATTAGTACTAGTAATTAGGTAAAATAAAAGGAATGGCCATATACCAATAACAAATACAATCATAAACTAGTCTTTCAGCCATCAGAAGCCTAATACCCAAAAAAAATAATTTGTTTGAAGAGTGATCTCAATTGAAAGTGTAGGCCAAAAATTTCAAATTATATTTCCAATATTTTTCTTAGTTTCATCATATATATTTCCTAAGGGGATATTCTCAACTCACATTACCTTTGCATAATTTTTGTATCATCCACAACCACTTTTCTTGTTTTTTTATTTTCCCATTATGTCTTTAGTATATCACATAAATATATTTTTTTTACAAATTTAATATAAAAACAATTAAATATCATAAAATAAATCTTTCATCATTATTGGTTAAAAACATTTCTTTTATTTATAAAAAATTATCTCCCTTTAAGTTAAATGTGATATTTTTAGTTATTTCATCATTTTATCAATTTAATGACTATATTATACTCTCCATGTCTACATTATAAAATTATGAATCATATATCCTGATCATGAATAATTTCAACATTATGTGGGATTTATTTATATTTTATAAGGTTATATCATTGAATATAATGTCAGGAAAAAAATATTCTATATTCTTACTCCAGTATAGTGCCAATCATTTAGGACATGAAATCATGGCATGATGTTTTCTGACAATATCATTTCATTCAAGCACCACTGTAGGACATCATCCTAATTGTGTGATAATATTCCTCATATCAAATACCTAACTTATAATTTAATAATGTTTAATCACTATCATCATCATGATATTTAAATAACTAGATTTGAACAAAACAACAATAAAATTAACATTTTGAATTTTCTTATGAAAGAACATCAGGATCCTCACATTTACAAAATATTACAAAATATCAATGAAATATTATTTCTTATTCATAGTAATAAAAGAATGGAAAAAAATAAAGGCTTTTCATTTTACCATTTCAAAATAACCAAAAAAAAATTCTTATTCATTTTTTATGAAACATATGTTTTGAATAATTTTTAAAATTTTCAACATCATAAATTCTCAGAAAAAACTTTCTTATGCATCACATGCCATTTATATTTTATAATTTTCTGGTAGAACAATATATTTATTGAAATATTTAAATTTTTATGCATAAAATTAGATTCCAAGGAAATTACCAAAATCTCCATCCTGGGAATATATTACAAAACTTATTGTTTTTTCTGTTGTCTTATTTTCAGAATGAAATCTCGTAAATGTCTTATGAATCATCAAAATTACTTATGTATAAAATTAATCTCAATACATATATAATTTTACATGTACTGAAAAAAAATATCTTACATATATAGGGTGTTTCCCCATACATTTTCTAATATATTATAATCTCATTAATTTTTTTTAAATATTCCAGAACTTTTTAATCATCAGAATCAATTATATAATGCAATGTATTGATTTAATTGACATTTAAATTATTAAAACATTTTAAATTATACTCCAATAACTAAAAAATTCATTTAAAATCAATTAAACTCTCCTAAAAATAAATAAAATCTCATTCACATGTATTAAAAAAATCAAATCATCCAAATGTTGATTCAACAATCTCCCACATTGGATTTGATTTCAAAACCATACATTTCAATTTATGTTCAAATATAAAATCTAATCATTAATAAATGAAATTTATATGATCTAATATGATTGAAATGAGGAATATCTTTTGTCCATAACAAATACAATTATTACAAAATGAGTTTATGTAAGTAGTATTAAAAACTTCTTTAAATTATCGAATCTTAAACCAACCAATTATAAGTCTACTTAAGTTATCTCAGTGTAGAAAATAAGAGTGATTAGTTCATAAAAAAATGAAACCCTTGATAAAAATCAATAAAAGATACCAACGTATAATCGTTAGTTAGAAAATATAAAAAAAAATCAAATTCATTTATATACATAGTTGATAAAAAAATAAAAAAATTTAAATGAAACATTTTTCCCTCTATAAAAAAATATCTCTCTAAATGACAAGATATTTATAAAAAATTGGAATATTAGGGACACAAAAATAAAAATAACTTATGTTACTAATTGGAAATCACTCCAATTTATGTCCTAATATTCTCAATGGACGCAATTTAAATAGGAATTTTAATAATATCAATAATTTTATCCTTGTATGGAATAAATTATTGAATCAATATTCCTCTAACCGAATTATCCATTCAAAATTAATACATAATATCAATGTGATTTGATGAAAAATGAATTTCTAGATTATTTTATAAACTAATAGAACATTGGTTATTACAAATAATAAAAAGTGGGATTAAATAGTTAAATTCATGTCCCCAAGTTGAGACTTTTCCAAATAATTTATGTACTTACCTATGACATAGACACATACTCTTCTTCAATAGAGATCATGTTAAACAATTATTCCTTCTTGTAATTCTATGTGACATACATTTCACTAATAAAAAATTCTACCTAACATTAATGTAGTCAAAAATTATAAAACCCATCAAATAAATTTCTCATTTCTCCTTATATAATAAGCCATAATTAAAAGTATTAAATAAATAACATAAAATTATCCTTATAGGAGATGTGGTTATTTTGAATTTTATAGATTCCTTGTACAAAACCTAAAAACATAGAAAATTTATATAATTTTTTAATAAAGAATAATATAATACCAATAAAATTACTGAATTATTTTTCATCAATATATTTTCCTTCATCATCCTAGATTAGTTAAATGCCTTCTTAAAATAGTGTAAACACTTGACTTAAATCCTCCAATCCTAATATATACAATAAATCCTTGGAATATTTTTCATCTGAGAAAAATATTTTACCATATAATTGGGTAATATGTTAACCAATAGAAATTTTTATTTAACTATAAATTAATGTCTCTAATTTCAACTTCATTTTCATAGAAATTTTTTCAAAAAATTTCTGATCATTTGTACATATGATAATATAATAAAAATAAATAATGATAAAGAGTTATGTAATTTTCGTCCCTTTCACAAATTTAATGCATCTCATGTACTCATATGGATTGAAATACCAGGATTTTTTAGACTGCTTCATTCAGTATCATTCCTTCTTTATCATACATATCATGCAATTATCTTTATCATGCATAAATCACATTGTTTTCTCCATATATACATGGTCATTTTTCACAACATTTTAAAATGATGATTTTATATTCATATGGAAAATATTAAATATTCATTGGAACAATATTTCAAGGAAAAATATAATGGTATAATGTCAAGAAGTAGGGGTAAAGTTTTCATCAAGATCAATAAATTTTCTTTTCGAGTAACCCTCACCCATGTGTCTTGAGTTGTTTATAGAAACTACACCTATCTCATCTAACTTATTCTTAAAATATCATTTGTGGTAATAATGTTATTCTTATTGGGACTTTGAACATTCTCCCATGTTTAATCCTTTTAAATTTGATCCAACTACTCATGGGATGAATCCATTCATTGTTCTCATAATATTCATCAAGAGTTGGTGATTAGTTTTTGATCAAAATAATTTTCTAATCGCTTATAGGAATTTTTATTTTTTTACCCCTCGATCCTGATAACTTATGATGTTTTTAATAATAATGTACATTTTAAATATTTATTTTCTCTTTATGGTTATCAAATAAATACCATGATCAAATAAATATTTTGAATATTAACCATCATCTAAAAGTTATAAAATTTTTACAGTTTTGTGAACATCTGTAGTGAGTCGAGTAGGGAATATATAACCCCTGAAACATTTGTGATTAATTTTTTAAGATCAAATTCATTCTAAATTACTATCACATCATCAAAATTCACTATCATTTCATGTTTTTTAGTATAAAATCTGGATTAAATTTCATTTGGTGCATAATAAAAGAACATTCCCTCTCTATATTTGTTATGAAACTAACCACAACTTTTTCCTTACTTCATGACCAAACAGGTACTCCCAAACAATCCAATGTTACTCAAATTTGGATTCTTGTTTAACTATATTTAATATTAACTCAATATTAATTTGGGAACAATAAAATTCTATATTTAATATATATATTCATACTTGTATCTTTCATCCAAAAGTATCTTGTGGTTTCATGCACTGTTTGTATGGTTCTAACTATATCAAAAATACCATGATCTTCCCTTCATATAATGAATTTTATTAATGGGT
This sequence comes from Viscum album, assembly GCA_963277665.1. Taxonomy (NCBI): domain Eukaryota; kingdom Viridiplantae; phylum Streptophyta; class Magnoliopsida; order Santalales; family Viscaceae; genus Viscum; species Viscum album. The sequence continues at coordinate 551,888,751 of OY728158.1, forward strand.
GAAGGGTGATTATAATTTTATCAATATATTCCAAATAATATTTATCACCCTAAAAATTATATTTAACTTGTATCAGTATTTTTTTGTAAAATTTATTATCTTTTCATATACACTTTTGAATCATTTAAACATGCTTAACGCATGAGATTTATCATACATGAAAATGGTTCTTTTATTTCTAATTAATTAATTAATTAATGTAAATAAATATATATCCTTATATTTACACTTTTTTGTTGGTCAAAAACATCAATAAGAACCTTCTCTAATGGTATTTGAGATTTGATGTCCACACCCTTATTACTACTACCCACCATTTTACACTTTTTACTTGTTTTAAAAGTAGTTATAGTTTATTCCTTAAAAGAAAATAATTTTTATCATAACCTCTTATTTGATTAATTTCCTCAGGTTCTTTTTTCCCAAGTCACTATGTATTTTATACCAAAAAATGATCTCAAGTTTCTTTCTAATTTACCAACCTATTTAGGGTGCTCCAACATGAAATAAATTTATTTTAGACGTCAACCATCTTGTTATCGGAATAAAATCCTTTAGTATTTTCACTAATAAATCATTATTTATAAAGATAATATCATTTAAATCAACACAGTGTTGGGATATTATTAACAATGTATTCATTAACCCATTAACAAATAATGTTAAAGCAATCACCACCCAGCCCAACGAAGCCCAAGTCATGACTCACTAAACCTATCATCAATAGGATATGGGATAGAAAATAGAAATGAGTAGGAATATCACATGGTTGAGAATCTTTTTCCTAAACAACCTGTATGAATGCACCAAAAACACCACCATGAAACAGTGTAGATATATAAAAAGAAAGAAAAAAAAATGCATGCATGTATCCATCCAAAAAATAGATTACAAAAAACTAATAAAAGCCTAAAAGCAAAAACACATTCCCACCAAAATTTAAAAAACACCATCCTTCTCAGAAAGAGGAGATCTCTATAAAATGAAACTTTCAAAAATTCCCTCATCCAATTTTTGGTAAGCTCCTTGGTCAGTCTAGCTCACAATAATCTTCCCTACTCAGTCCTCTGTTGACTCTGTCAAATGGCATGCATTCCTCACAAGACACAACAAATTCAGTAAATACCATGTATGGGTGAGTATAAAAATACTCACTGGGCACCACAAAACCAAAAAATAAATGGTATAAACTAAAATCCAACAGTCTTCTAGTCCTAGATTGAGAGAACCCAATCGAGAGAGAAATGACATCTAGTACCATCTATGACTATACATGAATAGTCAGCTCAGGACAAAAGGGTTGCTAACATAGACACATGAAAAAACCATAAGGAATCCTATAATCACCTACATATACTCTTCTCAAGCTACAATCATCAGGAGGTTCAAAACTCATAGATAGATAAAATATTTTACTCAGGGAAATAATGTTAACACATAGCCAAGAGAACACACTCTGAGAGAAAACCTTTCCAAGATGGTACCCATTTGAGAGATAAAATCCATCATAAAAAATCTACCACACTTGATGATATATCCAAGAGAACATTCTCTATTGGGAACAACTCACTAGGTCAAACTCTATTTTCCAGTGCCATAGGCCTTTTCAACATAATCTTGCACCATATGTGTAGTCATAAGAACCTTTGTAGAGAGTCCCTCACCATACCATTTCATAACTTTGAGGGATAACATTACTAGAATATGAACACCATGCATCCTATATAATGAGTGTGAACAAAGGTATATTCACCCTGCCACATCCATGAAACAGATGGAGTACTTGATCTCAACTAACTTGGGAAACCTCTATCTCTCCTGTATGATGTGGAATGCACCTCAATCCCCAGAGGGATATGAAACTCCTAACCAGGTATCACATGTATAATGTGGAGGGTCCTACTCCTCATAACTATACTCAATAGATGATGGATATAAAACTCTAATGGAGGAACCTCTCACCACCACTACTCAAATAAAAGGTAGTACTACTCTATATATGAGGATATGAACCCTAGTATGGCAGGGGAGTTCCACTCAATGGATAGAGGTCCCACACCTTGGAATGATAGGGGACAGCCACTCTTTCTTCTCCATAACTATGGGGGACCCACACACTAACACGATAAGGGCGTACTGACACCATGCTAGAGGATATTCTCCATGGAACAATGGGGGGGGTACCAACTCTACCAAAATAACTTTTATGGAGGACCCACACCCCAAATGATAGGGGATTTATGACTCTAATGAAAACGTACCCACACATTGATATGAAATGGGTCTACCCACTCTTCTTATACATCACATGTACATGAACCATGCCTTTACTTGGAAGGGGAGTATGATATCAATGGATAGTAGACCCACAACCTAGAAAAAAAGTGAGTACCTACTCTTATGTTCAATGAGTATGGAGGGCGTACACACTAGAAGAGAAGGGGAGTGTTGTCTTTACTTATACAAATGATATGAAGAACCCATGAAATTATCTAAAAGGGGAGTAAAATCCCAGAGAAGACTACCACGTGGGTAGAGAACACACACCCACGACTTGGGGAGTCCCATATCTAACAAAGAATAGAGGAAAGGGGGACCCATTCCAAGATGTGACTAGGGATACCCATCCCAACATCTCTTTATAAGAACCACACCAATCTTCAACATCATTCATGCACTACATAAGGGGGAGTCATGGTTGTCATACCATCCATCGCAACACTACCATGGGTTGGGGACTAATTCCCTAATTAAACAATGGATCACTACTCTACTGGGTTGATATGTCTATGGGACCAATATCCTATAGTGATAGGGAAGGGTAATAACCCGGATGTTAACCCAATGATCATCACTGATTTCCTCCCAATGATAAGCACCATTACAACACCGTCATGATTGAATCAAACCAAATCATATCTCATATGCCACTATAGATTCCAACATCACATTTTATGGGAAAACATTGTAGGATAGGATAATCGCAAGCCTAAATTTGGGTTTTTAGAAAGAGATATACAAGGAGAAAGATCTCAATAAGATCAAAGGAAAGTACACTATATGCACTATGATCCACACGGTGTGTGAACCCTAGTGAGAACATGTTTGTGTCACTTATTTTCATGGATTGGCTATCTATGTAGTCATACACTATTTTTACATCACGTATGGTGTGTCCTGCCTCAACTAACATCCAGTCATGTTATTCCTCCACACAACATAGCCGTTCATGCCTCACACTTGGCTTGTACCATCGGGTACATAGTGTGTCTAGGATAAATGGAAACTTTGTTGTGTTTCTTTCTCATGAAATTTTTCGTCACCCCATCCATATGTACACTGTCCATGTAGTCTCACATGACCATGTACTATCACATGACAACCCTATCCATGTCCTCTAGACACATGACTTGGTGCCACTACATGGCGTGTAACCCAGGAAGACATGTTGTAGTCCTCAAAAGTCATCTTCCAAAATGAGAATAACCCAAGCCGTGTCTCACTAGTTTACATAGAATCTATACAAAACATTGGACAAGAATTTCCAATTGAGTCACCAAAATCATCTTGATTTTCCTCGAAATATACTGATTGAACTAAATGGGATCACTAGAACTCATAATATGGATTTACAACATTAAAACAATGAATAAAGAAGGAGATAAAGACCACAAATAGAATCTACCTACCTCGATGGAAAAACTCCAAGGATTTGGGTGTATAACGATGCATGAATCATGATACTCCTCGATCTGATGATGATTAGAGCCAAGAATAGAGACTAGAAGCACCTCCTCACATTGATTTGGCAACGATTCATCCATCAGCAAAATTGGGATAGGATAGGGTTGGACCTATCATTTCATTGTGTCTACCAATGGGGGAAATTCGATGGAATTTTTTTTCAATTAAATTCAATCAATTAACTCCCTTTTAACCCCCCATGATCATTCCTTCATTTGAATACCCAGCGCTACCAAATTTTATTTCACAGCCATGATAAACTCAATGTTCTGAGATCAACCTCTATATTAGAAATATGATCTAAATCTCCACTCAATATTTATTCCATATTCCAATTGAATCCTCATATGCCTGAAAATATAAATTAAATATTGTAATATAACTATGTTGAGGCTCTCTGAGCCCTATAATCCTACATCGAGTCTCTTTGGGCCCCATAACCCCATGTCAACTCATCACCTTGCATCATAAATATTTATATAAATATTAAAAAGTCCTATAGTTCAAAACCAAAGTAATTAAATTATCCCCAACATAAATATTTTCATACCAGAAATGTGAAATCCTTTGCAGAAGGGAAAATAACTGAGCTCTCCACTTGAAATCTAGCACATTCGACCACACCATGGTTTCCCGCACCACTAACAAGCATAGACTCTGGGGAACCACCAAGGGAACACCGCACCCATGTCTAGCAACCATGTGGTCAAAATGGTGAAACAAGTGGCATATGTCCCCTAACTTGGAAGAGCTGGAAAAAATCCAAACACCATGGTTCATCTACTATCATAGGGTCTAGAAGAACACCACCTCGCTACCCAGAGTGATATACGAATCTAATTTCACATTTCGTAGGAATACCTAGATGAACATCACCATTACCTCTTCAAGTTACTTTAATTCTTGTATGACATCAAGAACATGAGAGTAAACAAAAAATAGAGCTTCCCAAGTGTAAAATCTTGGACTTACTGAGCCCTTCTTTTGTGAACTCCTAGATGTAACATATCTCACCAAACCAAAAACCCCACCAAACCCACTAGTGTCATCCTATCTGAGTATGGATGCTTGGAAACCAAATCCACATTGAAAAAAAATTATCCTATAATGCTACCACTAGGGAATAATTATAAGCAAGGATCTTCCTACACCAGGGATTCTAAGCCTATGGGTCGAGCATAAAGGCCCTATCATTAATTCCAAGAACTACTCTGACACACCTTTAGAAAACCATGCCTAAAAAAACACAATACTATGGAACATATCCATTATTCCCATAATGTTTTAATCACATCCAAAAAATTCATCTCAATAGGGTAACAATCTTTCTTTTTTGGGATTCCAATGATTCCTCAAACAACATACACACCGGGTTCTATTGATTTCCTGTGTCACCTCGATTAAACATTGATAAAGAAGATAAAAGAAAAGTGTACCTCACAGTAGTTTTTATCAATTACAATTCATAAATTAGAATGGATATCAGGAATACAACTACGACCAACAAATGTCCTCTCCCCATCCTCTAGCTCCATGGGCCTGGTGTGTACCACTTGGGGTGGTGGTGGAAACACCCAAAACCCATTTCCACCACCTACTACTCCACCAAATCCTCCACCATTTCCTTTATCAAATTGTTCTTTTTCCTAAAAATGCTTCATATTCCTATGATATCTCTCAGCTGAATCCCTCTCAAAATTCAATTGGGTCGAAAAATCTCTTACATGATTTCCTTAGCCATCACAAGATTAAAACTGCTTCTTGTGCTACTCACCTAATACCCAACATGGATCCTGCACTACATGATGGCATGCCTAAGTCTGAGCATGGTTAGGCCTTATATGCCACAATCCTTCCATATCCTACCTTCCCACCACTACAATCACCTCAACGTCATGACTACCACTATGGGCCACATCAGCCACATCGCCCACCCTAAAGCTCCATACTACAAAGGCTAGTTATAGTACCCCCTCATATGTTGGAAGTAATATTAAAAAAACACCTAATAGAACATATCTACAGATTCCCAGCTCAAGGTCCCGATATATAAATAACATTTCATGAACCTTATCCATGGAATATCAAAACAAGTTTGTGAACATCTCTGAGTAATCTTTCTGGGTCTGAGTATAATTTTGATGTTGTAGAGGCTCCTGGATAAGCAATGATCTCAACAAGGCTAGGTAAAACTCTTCCCTAGGGGAACTATCAAACTCTACCCTAGTATGTGTTACCTGGTCATGGTTATACATCACTGGAATCCACCATAGTCTATTAGAACCTTGTATAAGGCTCATTGATTGGACCATATTCTGATCAAGAGGTGTCCTTATAAGGGGTAAAACCTGAGTGACTCCCACAAGCCTGTCTCTGGCTTCCTGAAACTAGTCTTATAATACCTTGGGTTCTAGATAATTCTAATATCTCATAGGTAAATACCTCTAGAACTCATGTAGTTAACTAATCATGTACACATCCTCATCCCAAACTTCAATTATAACTAGATGCTCAATGGGTGGTGGCTCAACTGGAGGACCATTCAGAGGTATTTATTATACTCTAGTGCCCTGTACTAGAGCCTCACAATGAGGGATATCATCATCAAAATTACACTATGGAACTCTATTTGGATATATTCTTGGTGGAATAATGAAAAAAAATCAAGACATTCCTTGGTCAAAGAGTATATCTTGGGAGCTTACGCAAGAAATAAAAGGAACCCACAACCCAGTCCAATATAATTCATAAACTAGTATTTCCCTCCAACTAGTGCCCTAACATACTAATTTAAAAAATAGGATATTAGAGTTGTACTGATTGTATATGTTAGCTGCCACACTAACGACAGAACCTCTATCCCATGATATGAAAACAATACACAGTAACAGTTTCCCTATGCAACGCAAACCAAGGACATGACATATCAATCGCAATGTTGAACCCACTCTGAAACCACTCATTCATTAATCGACCCAACATGGCCCAGTCCACAACTCCGAAATTCCACCTTCAATAGGACAGGTTCTTGAAACTAGCACTATGTAAGCATATCGTATAGATGGGGGGACTTTTCCTACAGTAACTATATGTATGCACCCACAAACACTGTCATATAAGAGTGTAGATATATAAAAATCGGGGAACAAAACATGCATTCATACATCTATCCCAAAAAAAAGAGTACAAATGAAGTAGTAAAACCATTAAAGGGGAAACACACACCCACCAAAAATAGTCAATGATACCAACATACTCATAAGGATATATTTATATCAATATCAACTATCAAAAATCTTTTTGGGCCAACTCCAGTAAACACATTGATTGGTCAAGAACACTTATCTCTTCCTACATCATGTCCTATAGGTACTTCGTCGAAAGGCATGTGGTTTTCACAAGACACAACTTATGTGGGAAAATCTTGTACATGGTTGATTATAACAACACATAGTAGGCCACCCAAAATAGAAAAAGAAAATAGAGTAACTAAAAGTCAATAGTTCACTTGACCTATCCATAGGGAACCTAATCTAGAGAGAAACATCATTTCAAACAACACTATACATGAATAGTCAACTTAGTTCATAAGGGGTGTCAACCTAGACATGTGAAAACACTACAAGGAATCCAAATATAACCCAGGTATACATGTTTTAGACTCAATGTCTTATAATGTACTGACCTCATAACCATATAAAGGACTCTTCATGAGGATATAAGAATAAAACATAAAAATGAAAACACACTCCATGAGATTATCCATCCCTAATGGCACTTGTCTGATAGATACACTATATACGGATTAAACCTACCATTATAGATGGTAATTCTAAGAGAATATTCCCCATTAAGAACAAATCACTAGTCCAATATTTAGTGATCATCAACAGAGGTCTTTTCATGACTAACATGTGCCATGTGAATGGTCAGAAGGATCTAAGTGTTGAGGCCCAACCCTCACCATTGTGCATAGTTTTGGGAGAAATTACCTAGAATATTCACCTCGTGAATCCTATCTAATAAGAGAGAATTTATGGACCCGCACCTCATCACTTTCCTATAACTAAGGCACTACCTGCTCTTAATTATCCTTTTTACCTCTATTTTGCTTGTATGGAGTGACCCACGCCTCAATCCATCTAGGGAACACTAACTCCTAAATAGTTATCACATGTAACATGTGGATGGTCCCTCTCTTTGTAAATGTAATCAATAGCTAAGGGATCTCCAAATATAATGGAGGACCTTATCCCCATAGCTATTTGAAGATGAATGGGTACTACTATATATATGTGGACCCAAACCCTGATATGATAAGGGATCGCCACTCAAATGATAGAGGACCCTCACCCTAGAAGGAGAAATGAATAACACTCTACAAGCACGATCACTATAGGGGACCCTCACCCTATCACAATAAGGGAATATCAACCCCAGGATAGAGTACCCTCTCCCTAGTATGACTAGGGAGTACCAACTCTATGTGAATAATAATTATGGTGGAGCCACAACCAGATAAAAGAGGAGTTATAAATTAAAGGATTGAGAACCTGCACCATAATATGATTTTGGAAACCCAGTCTACCTATATGTCACATATGGTGGACCCACTCTCTAACATGATAGAGGAGTACCAACTCCACTGATAGAGGACACACACCATGGTACAACATTGGAGTGCCTACTCTTTCTGGAAAATGATTATGGAGGGATCAAACCCTATCATGGAAGTGGAGAGATTTCTCCAACTATATGAACGATATGGGAATCCTACGCCCTAGTCCGACAGGGGAGTACCATCTATGAGATAACTACTACCTGGGTAGAGAACCCACACCCATAATGTGGGGAGTCCCATCTCTAAAAAAGAAGTTAGGTAAGGGAAATAAATGCACATATGTGACATAGGAGTACCAGTCCAAACATGTCTCTCTCCAATAACCACACTAATCAATAGCATCGTTCAAGCATTGCTAAATATGGTCTCACTCTTATCATACCTCACCTCATAAAAATTATATAGATAGGGGACCCACTACCTAATACAATAGAAAATAACCTATATACCATTCAAAAGAGTCTAGATGACGCACAACCTATGGTGATAGGGAAGTCTACCAACCCCGACGTCAACCCAAAAATCCACCCCATTCATTTCCCATGTTTCAACATTTCTACAAAAACTTCATGAATGAATCATCTAACATCCTATCTATTAGGATACTGTGGAGACCACCATCACATTCTAAGAAAAAAAATTGTAGGATAGGCTAATCAAAAGACTGATTCAAGTTTCATATAAGGATATACACATGGAGGAAAATGCATGGAGTGTACGTGATGTGTACTTGGGTCCACACGACGTGTGAGCCCACCTAAGAACCTAGTCATGCCCCCTCATTTTCATGTAATGTCTAGATATGTAGGCGTACATTACGTGTACGACCCATACACAATGTGTCCTACCTCACCTCGCTGCCAACCTTGTCCATCCTCCAAATGGGTCAACTATTCGTGCCTCACATATGGTGTGTACCAACAGGTACATGGAATGTCCAGGATAAATGGCTATATGGCCATGTCGTTTTCCCATGACCATGTCTGGAACCCCATGCCCATGTACTTTAACTATATATCTTCACACATCCATTTATTATCATATGCTACCATAGTCATGTCCTCTTGCTAAATGATATGGGGTCACTATAGGAAGTGTAACCTTAATAGACAACGTGCAGTCCCAAAAAGTCATCCTCACCAAACAGAAAGAAAATACAACATGTCTCACTAGTTTACAAACCATATTGAGAAGAATTCCATTTGGTATTTCCTTGTTAGTTGGTCGAAGTACCCCGATTTTCCCCAAAACCTAAGGATCAACATAGAAGGGTTCTCTAGAAATTATAATATGGCTCTAAAACCTTAAAATAATGTATAACAAGGGGAATTGGTACACAAAAAAATACTTCACCCTTGATGTAATAAAACCAAAGATTCAGCTATAGAATGATGGACATATCAGGTTAATCCTCTACTTGATGATAATTAATACCATGAACAGACATTGGAATCACCACATCAATTCAGATAGACATCAGTTCATCCATCGTGAATAATAGGAAGATGAGAGGGATGTGAATCTCATTTAATCATGGTCACTAAAGGGGGAATAGGGTGAAAAAATTGATTTTGTTAAATTTAATCAGTTAACAGCCTTTTAAGACCCCTCTACCAACTCACATTCATTCAAAAACAAAATTCTAAAAAAATATTGGTTGGTCCTAGTATAAAAATGATGTTCAAAACTTTACTGGAGTCTCTGAAACCAGATCCGAGACTCCACTCAAGATTTATTCCATGTTCCAAGATAAACTAAGTGAACTTTTTAAAAAATATTTAATATTTTTAATATCACCACCCCAAGGCTCTTTGGGCCACAGGATGCTGCACCAACTTAGAACCTGGCGTTGGAAATATTCTTAGAAGTATTCCAAAGTCTTACAGGTCAAGACCCAAGTCATTACAATATAATACTAGATTTTTACATATTTGATTCACTCTTAATACTTTCTGTTTTAATGAAATATAATTTCCAAATGTAATATCTCCTCTTTCATATCATTCAATATTATTCATGTTATTCAAGTTTCCTATCAAATTGGATGATAAAACACTATGAAAAATCCATGTCCTCTAATATTTAGATTCCTTGACTACAACTTCAACAACCTAGTTTTGAAATTATTTAATTCAAAAAAATTATTCTATTTAATATTTAAATTAATTGATCTATTAATGTGATGATGGAATAATTTTGAGATGTATATTTCTTATCCTTTCTTTATACATAGTTCCATCGAGTTCTAGAAATAAATTATCACATAAATATCATTCAAACAATATTTCTCTTATTGATTTATTATTAATAATTATCGTCTCCCCTTTATTTATGTTAATTTTTTCATCTATGTTAACAAATTATTCATCATAAACAATAAATTTCGTGGTCAAACACACAAAAACATTAGAGTTAACCTAAAACTATTATCTTTAATATAAATTATATTATATTATTTTTTGTTTTCATGTTATATTCTCTTGTATTCAATGAGTTTAATTGAATGAATACTTTGTTGGGTATTCTTTTTTTAAATTTTTTTACCGATGCATACAATATGTCAAAATTATTTATTCATATACATATAATATGTTTTCCCTTTTATTTATAATTTATAACTACTCTATATTATTAATTTTCAAAGTAACCTTTAAAAATATTATTAACCTTTAAGGTAGAGAACTTTTTGAATTGCCTTATTCATTTCAAATAACTTGAGCATCAACCGTACTTGATTTATCTTATCTGAAATGTGCACTTAATGATGAAACATCTTTATTAATGTCATATATCAATATTTATTTTTTATTTAAAATAAAAAATAAAATTATATTTTATACCTCCATATCATAAAGGATGATAGTGGATTCCATTTTATCAATTATATTATTTAAAAAAATCTAAAATTTCAGGCACTCAACCTTTTTTCCAACCCTTCGTTATCAATCTATATTTGATCATTATTATCTGGTTTTTTATTGTAATTTATATTTTCATCTCTTAACCATCCGATATCCTTCCTGAATATCATTTCCTATATTATCATGGTCTAATCTATTTCTTTAATTCTCTTTTTTAGATGAAATATCACTATGAATTGGTGAGTCATCCTCTAATGAGTTAATTCCTATATATTTTTGTGAAAAATGGTCCTTTTGAGAATAATGGCAGGCTTCCTGTCTATCATTTCTCAAAAACATATCATAAATTCCTTATTTATTAGGTAATAAATTATTAACATTGATTTCATTTCCTTATATCCTTTTGATAGTGAACGGTTATCCAAAATTAATATTTTTTTCATGAGGAATGTGTTAGAAAATTCTGCAACATCATTTTCATTTCAATATTTACTAATGAACAAGCAATAGAACTGAAAAATATTTTCATATTTGAAACTTTTAAAGTAATTTGTACCTTAATAAATACCATTAACCTTTTTTAATATTCTTGACATCAAGGAAAGGGAATTGTAAGAATCCTATATATTTTCTTCGTCATATGAATTAGTATACTTATCTTTAACATTTAGGTTTTTTAATGTATTAAAATACATTTCATTTTAATTATTGGCCATTAATTTGAGATCCAATCATTCTATAATCTCATAATTAATGAGAGTATTTTTATTCCCATTAATATTAATTTCACCATGATCTTTATCTTCATGTGAAGATATATTGGCATCAATGTTTTATGGTAAAGCATTCCTAGGATTCTCTACCATAGAAGAATCATGAGAAGTTCCTCTAAATCCTATAGTGGTGTTAAAATTAAAATGACCTCTATAAAAAAATAATTAACATATTTATATACATTAATTTTAATATATTCAAATTGATGTCTAAAAATTGAAAACATAACTACCTCCACCTTTTAATTTCCATCAAAAATACTATGAAGTGAATCCCAAATCACATTTTTAGTTTTGTTACCCATGGATATTATTAGTTCATTATAAGATAAAGATGATAGAAAATCATTTTTTCTTATACAAAATTATAAAAATCCATATGATCAAAAATAGTTTATGTAGGAATCTCACTTGTTACTATGAAGCATGGTTTTAATGAATCACAAACATATTAACCAAGGGTAAAAATATATGTTTTCCTCAAATTATCACTCACTCAATCACATATATATGAATTCCCACTTAAAAATAAATTGTTTAGAAATAAAAAAGAAATTGATATATTTTTTTAAAATATTTTCCTATAAAAATGGATTACTACGTCCCAAATATAAAGTGGGTATTATCACTTATACAGAGAGAATACCTAATATAATCAAAATGTTTTTGTAGGTAAAACAATGGCATGGGACCTACTATAAATGTTCAAACAGAATTTTATTTAATGAACTACATACTTAATTAAAATTAACCCAAAAATGTTTCTTTAATGAATTATTTCTATTGTAGGCATATGCCACTGATGGACCAATGATATTTTGATTTCTTTCTCATATTATTTAAAAAATATTTATGAGTTTTTATCAAATAAATGTTTTTCTATATAATTATTAAAAAATACATGAACACTTTACTACTTTAATATTTTTCCATTATATCCTCATCATATAACTTGAATATCTTTTTCATACATTTTATAATAAAATCCTTTAATCATTGAAAATTAATTCTATATAATTTTTAATCACCAAAACTAATTCTACCTCTCAAAAAAATATCTATTTAATTTCAACATAATATTTAGAATTATTACAAAAATAATTTCTACACTAAACCTATGTTATCATATCTTTGTCAATATGATAAAATATTGTGGAATCTATCATCATCATGAAGAACCTCACTATGATGATGGATTCATTTGGTTTTTTTGACATTCTATTATGGAATATCATGTCAGGAAATCACATTTCCCATATTCTCATTCCTATTAAATGATTATAATTCACAGTATAAAATCACTGGGTAAATATCTTCCAAACTTTTCTATTAATCTCACACTAGAACATGAACTTATCCTTATGGAATGATTACATTATACATAACACATAACTTTTCTTAAACCATGGATAATTACCATTAGAATCATGTCATTTATGAAACTGATTACTTGTATAGAATCATTAAAATCAACTTCTTGAACTATATAATTGAAAATCATCATTATCCTTGAATTTTTAAAACTTTTAAAACATATATAAGAAACATGTTTTCTTATTAATCATCATGAGAGATCACGAACATTTATAAGGGTTTTTCCATTGAAAATTTTGGCATAATACAGAATACATTTCTTTTGAATGATTCTGAAAACAGACCTATTTTCTTTGGTACATGAATATTTCTATACAATATTATTCAAATACAAATATCTTATGTATCTTATTCCATCTTCATTTTATACTAATTCAGAAGCATAATGTGTTATTTAAAATACTAAATTTATAATAAATCACAGTAGACTATGATGACTTATCCAAATTATTCATCTTGAGAATATATTAAATATGTATTAATTTTTCTTCCTTTTACTAATTTTCTTATTCAACTATAAAAAAATATTTTACTTAACCCTAATTCAATATGTATATATGGAAGCACAAAATTTATCCAATTTTATTTGATAGCCAAAAAATAACATATTTTTATAGGGAGTAACCACATGAATTTTCTAATTGCATCTATTTTAATCCAGTTAAATATATTACATAATCAATGATTGTTCAAATCTTTATCCTTGATCATAAAACATATTAATTTATTTAAAGTGACTCAGAAATTCATCAAAATTTCTTAAAGACACTCAAATCACTGTAGAATTCATTTACTACCATCTCAAATCATCTAAAAGCACATTTACATGAATTAAAAACAAATAACACATCATCCTATAGAGGATTTGATAAAAATAAACAATATATAAAGAAGAACTTATGTGGTAATGTGTACAGTAAGATAAAAATACACGTAAATACATATAATGGAAATTATTTAAATAATTCATATTCAATAATTGGTTCAAATTATTTTTTTTCGTTAACATCATTTTTAGTCATGTCCTTTAGATAATATATCTCTTTTTATGTGGAAAAAATGAATAAAGGAAACCCATACATTTATTGTTATAACTTTTCATGTGATTATTAGAAGTTTCCATATTATTGAATTTGATTGCGGGGAGATTTAAATATTTTTAACATCTAGTATCTAGTTTTAAATAATTTTTATTTGTTTTGTGAATAACCATATAGAATTATGAGATGCATAAAAACATAAAAAAATTCCCTATGAAACTATAATTAATTATAAGATAGGAGGAAGCAACCACGTATTTATACTAATTATCTTTCAATTATTTTATTTTTTATACCGTAGTCTCAAAATTCTTAACATTCTCTTATTACATCATTTTTTTATCATTAATATTTAAAATTCCCTCCTAAAATATTGACATTCATTTTTTAATACACTTAATGTAAAATCTATGTTGTAATGACCAATAAGTTTAATAAAATCATATATTATTCCTTCTAATTGAAGTGGGTATCATTATTCAAAAATTTACACTTTCGCTTCACACTCAAACAAAAAATGATTGATTAATAAAGGATATCATTTTTGGTCCACATAAGTGAAACACACATTTCAAATGAATCGTTTTTTGAATAAACATATGTAGGCTCAACTGCGGTCAACAACTAATTCCACTCAACATTCAATGGTTATAGCTACACATCTATACAAATTATAATATCATTATACATAGAAATTAATACAACTGTGAAAGAATATAAAATCTTTAGGAATAACCAAGGAGGAAGACTATATATAAATAGATACGGGTCATGGTTTATGAGAGGTATGAGACAATAGAAATGGATTAAAATTATCTCATGATAACCCTAATATGACATTACATATCATTGATGAAAAATCGATATATCATTGTGTTAAATCCTAGAATAATTTTTTTGTTGGATGATCATTATTTATATTTTTTTTATATTCCATATAATATCTTATACCTTTTCTTATCACATAAAAATAATATAAAGGCTCTTTGTTAATGTAATTTTCTATAAAACACTATGGAGAACTAATAAAAACATGCCATGTTTATTTGAATTCTATCACATTCTACCATGCCACTTAAAGTAATTTAATGATTCAATTTCATTCATATATAGAATAAAATCACTAGTTCAGGAATGTATTGTATTTATATAAAAACTAAGATAGTCAATTATGTTCAAAATGTCATATTCATTCTCTTTAATGTTTACACCATCATAAATAAATTATTTCAAAATGTAGAAATGATAGTCAATCCATGTTAAAAAAATACATACACATTTTTTAAATGAAATAAACTAATCAAAAATTCAGTTTTATTCATCTTGACTATCCCAGGATACACCTCTGCCTTAGCATCCTCTACCACCTTATTAAATTTAGCATTGTAATTTTCCTCACATATATTAAATAATCTTGACATTAAATTTTCATTCATATCTTCTACTTTATTCACTAGTGTACACTCAGGTTACCAAAAAAGGAAACATATAAAGTATCATATCTTCTAAACTATACCTATTTTTCCTTTAAATATTTATTTCCTGTTAAATTGTTCTACTATTAGGATGAAATACCCCATGGTTAGTTTGAAATAATACTCTAGGGATATGATAACATACTTATACATGAGATAAAAAAAGTCTATAAACAAAATTATAACAATGACATTTAATATGATAACAATGTAATGAATTATTTAAAGTGAAATATAAAAAACATATTATTATTTTAAAACTCACTCATCACTTGATTATGAAAATACATCCTACTTTTACAAATTATAAAAAGGAAAATATAATACTGCATAAAATTTAATAACTCTGAAATTTTTAAATTAATTTATTGAGAATATAATAGTCATTTTACAAAATACATAAAGTAATTAAATTTTAAATGTATATTAAATATATTATAAAATTATATGAATTGATAAAAATATAAAAGAATTGTTTTTATAAAGGATGGGGTTAAAGCCACATTTATTACTAAATAAATGAAAATACATCTTTCATTTGGGAGAGGGAGACCTATTAAATAACATTAAAGATTGGTGGGAATTTATACCATTACATGGCCTGTAAGCCTGGGTTTGGGCCCAAGGCCCATTTTGGGAATAATAATTCTATAGTACCCACTTGCTACAGTATACAACAGTACCCGCCGCTGCTACAGTACCTTGCCACCACTACAGGGCTCGTCATTGCTACAATACCTCCACTACTACAGTACTGCTATAGTACCTGTGCCCAATGGGTTTTGAAGCTCCATTTTTCATGTAGGGTTACATGGTGCTTACCACAAAGCCAAACCCCATATACAAATATATAGCTAATTGAATATATAAATTGTAAAATTATAATCATATCAATAAATTCATACATTAATAAATCATGAACATATAAAAAATGTTGGAAATGATATAAATGTATTGATTAAAAATGAAAAATTTATAAAAGTATCAATTAATAATTTAAAAATATTAAATAAGTATTTGAAATATTAACAATTTTATGAATTATATAAGTGATATTTAAAAAAATAACTTTTTTTGTATTTATGTATATAGATATTATTTTTTTAATATTTACAAATTTATAATGTTATAAAAGAATAAAAGTATAATTTATTAATGTATAAGTTATAAATGTATATAAATTTTTAGAAGTATATATAATTTATAAATGGTAGAAAAATATCATTAATTTATAAAAATATATACCTAAAATATATATTATTTATATATGTATAGAGTTATATATAAATACTATGACATTATTTAATCACATGGTAAATATATATATAATTATATTGTGTATTTTTTATCATTTAATAATAATATATTGAGTGAAATAAAGCCTTATGAACGAGAAATAAAAAACACTCATTAATTCCATCAAATATAACCCAATGTTAGAAAAGAAACAAAATGAAGCTTGGATTGAAAAAAAATATAATTAACACACAAATTACTAAAAGTATTTATGGAAATAATTAACCAAATGAATAATCATATACTGTGGATTTTATACCGATACTAGGGAGGGACATTAGGAAGATGAATAAAATGAAACCATTATTTTTATTAGGATGGGTGATAAAGGGAATATAGGTATTTGGAAAAAAATATTTTGTGATGGTGTGGTGATGATGAGTCTATGGTGTGGTAAATGAAAGGGATATAAGTTTGGGTGAAGTGATTAGGAAGGCGAAGTATAGTAAGAGGAATGGGGAGACTTTTTTGGGTATAATGTTTTGTTAATTCTATTTTAAAATTTTGTAATGCTGTAATAGGATCCTATATAATATTATGGTTGATTAAAAATAGTATCAATATATAAATATTTATTATTATTTTATAAAACACTATCAATAGATAGTATAATGTAATGGATTTTAAAAACAATCATAATAGATATCCATTATTATTGAATTTAAAACTATAAAATATGATCAATGGGTATGGAAAACACATATCATTGAATTCAAAGAATGGTGAAGTCTATGTAAAATTTATAGAGGATTAGTAGAAACCAAGAAATTATGGAGGAAAGAATACATCGAAGAAAGATATTATAGACTTTTTAAAATGACCTAATATCTAATCAATTATAATTATCCATTATAGATATTTATTTCTTTGGTGTAAAGATTTGCGATTTTCAAGAAATTTTCTCTTCATAATGTGTTTCAAACTATCTATGTTTATACCTTATAAAAAATGGAACACCGTAGCATTATTTTATTATTTTAACATCAAAAATATCCATAAAAATTTTATTTATCATTTTGAATAATAAGTCTCTCATTATAAATCCTTTATTTATATGTGTATCACATATTGTAACACCCATATACCACATCAATTTAAGATAATCAATCTATGAAACCAAATAATAATCAATATATTTATGTGTTTATTTAGAAAGTGAAACAAATAACGATATTATTATATATTTAGGCTTCATGAATAACCAAAGTGGAAAATTATAATTTACCAATATAATTGTTTCTATATAATGAGTGTTTATTTGTACAACTAAAGTTTTCATGTCATATTAATATAATTAAAGAATGAGGTTTCATACTTTATTTCCAAATTCATGATACCCATGATCAATTTTCTTTAATAGATAAAACTATATGGGATATCAAAAATTTCCATTTGGATTTGTTTTCTCTAGGAAACATGTTAATTAACATGAAGTCTCCTCACTTCTAAATAGTAATCAAATCAATAAAACAATTGGAAAGTAACAAATATATTTTGAAATTCTTCATTCATATAATTTGTAACAATATGTATCACACATAGTGTATTTTTTAATGAATCATAGTCCATTAATAATATTGATTTTTTACATAAACAATAATGTATCCATTCATTTAATTTAATATCATATAATCAACAAGGAAGCTCAATATCATCTTATAACATATACTTGATATGAAAAATTAGTTATTTAAAGTTTTTTGCCACTTCATTAATATCTATCATTTAGATTATTTATTTTTATCTAGGTTGATAATGTTATATATTTCATACTGTCAGTATATAATGAAACATCTATAGATTTCATTATCTTATCAAACATATTTGGATAATCATAATTTTCACCTTTAATAGTTGTTTTCAATTTATCAATATATTATATTGAATTTCATGTAGTTTTAATAATATTAGATGATATGTTAAAAATATTATTATTCTAGTCTCTAGTTATATTCATTTATTCTATTCATTAATAAAAAAATTTCAACATAGATATTTTCCAAGATAAAAAAAGTGTTTTATAACTCCTCTAGACAAATTATTCTTGGATAATAGAAATGAAAATGGAAACAATTACTTTTAGAATCTTTATTTTCATTCCCTAATAGAAACTTCATGTATTATCTTTACCTATCCTTAAACACTTTTTCTATGAAATTGACATACATTCATTATCAATTCATTTTCATCCTACATATTTCAATGGTATTAATACTTCACTTAAAAATTTAACACACTAAAGGTATTTGTATAATATATCATTTTAACATATGAAAATTATATAAAGTATACAATAAAAAATAGTCATAATAATATATATAGGGAGTATAGAAAAAAATAACTATAAAATCTAAAATTTTAACATATAAAAATATACATATAATATTCATGAAAAATAATCTTAATATAAAGAGAAAATATAAAATATAACATATAATGTAAATAATGTATCATGTATATAGTGCATTAACTATGCATATATATTATATTTTAACATAATTTTTATATATTAAAAATATAAATATGGGTACTTATATTTATATTTATATTTATAATTCATTGATAATAAGAATAATTATTATGAAAAAATTAGTAAAAATATATTGATATTTATGTGTATATATATGTGCCTATAAATTTACACACACACAAAGACACACATGTTCTTTTGTATAAATATATATATTTTTGTATGTGTGTGTGTGAAAATGTCAAAAATTATTAGGTAGAAATTTATATCCGTCTGTGTATGTGTTATATATATAAATTAATAGAAATTAATTTGTTTGAAATTGTGTTTTTGTGTTTGTGAATAGATTACAGATACACAATCCCATCTATTTTTATAAATATCTTACACACACCCAAAAATTGATATATATGTGTGTGCGTGTGTGTGAATATGTATATACTTGTTTATATATATATTATAATAATCAAAACACACACACATAGATATATATATATATATATATATAGGCGAAGAGGAAAATCTAAATTGATCACTAGTAAACATATATTTGATCTATAAAAAATCAATAAATTGATGTTTTGGGTACATTACTAGGATAATAAGTCTCCTTATCTCTAAAATTGAAATAAAATTTAGTTGGGCATCACCTCGACATAGAGCTCATTGTAGAAGACTGGACAACCCGAGAACTGGGTTTAAATAAAAATGGAATGTCCTTTATCAAATTATTTTGGAAAGAATTTATATGGGGGGGGGGTTCAATAATAAAAATATTTTTGATAATAAATTATATCTGTATCTATGGTTTTTATCTTAGATTAATGTTATCCTTTATCAGTGTGTTTTTATCATTGAAAATGATATATTTTCTAAATGTTAAAATTATCATTTAAACAAGATAGTCTATATATATAAACGAAACTACTCTTTGGATACTAGTGGGATTCAAACCCAATGAACGAGTTGCAAAGCATTTTATACAACCACTTAAACTGATGAATTCATCCAGTTTTCTATTCATTTTATATGAATATAAATATAAAATATTTCAATTTGAATATATTTAAATTTTAAAGCTTATAATTAATATATTAAAATATATTGTTATATATTTAAAAAATTTAAATATTATTAACTCTATATAAAAAAGATATTAATAATAATAATTTAAAAACTTTTATTAATTATTAGTTATAAAAATGAATAATTATATTTTAAAAAATAATTAATTATGATTAAATATTAAAAAATGAACAATATAATTACATCAATATATATATAATAAAATTAATAGTTGTTATTTTAAAAAAATATTATTATGTACCTCTAATATTAAAAAATTATTATCATTATATATGTAATTAAATTTTATTTTTACCTATATGTAATGTAATATTATTTAAATAATAATAATAGTAAATAATTAATATATATATATATATATATATATATAATATTTTTAATATTATTAATCTTGAAAGTTTTATTATTATTTATTAAAAATGTTTATATTAATAATTATATTTCGAAAAAATTAATATATATATATATTAATATATATATATATAATTAATATTGATTATGCGAATACTAAAATTATTTATACTTTAAATATTATAGTTAGTTTCATAGAATTTTATAAAAAGTATTTACAACTATTATTAAAAATACTTAAAAATAGTTATATATAATTATATACATATATGAAATAACATGGTTTATATATAAATTATATTAAATTATAATTATTATTATTTAAATAATTATTGATTTCATATTTTATTAATATATAAAGAAATAATTATATTTATAAAATTTCATTAATTAACCTTAATTTTATTGTTATATATGCTATTATATTAAAAACATTATTACCTATATATATAATTTAGACACACACACACACACACACCAACACACACATATATATATGTTAATTATATATAGGATTTAAATTATGAAATTTAATATTTAATATATATATATATATATATATATTGTAAAAAGTAAGTTTTTTCATTTAAAAATTCAGGTTTTATTTTTTTGATTTCATATATACACAGAAAACGTATATATATATATATATATCATATTTATTTAAATAATTTTTCATTTATAATTATTATTTAATATAATTTCATATACTGATTTGTATTATATAGTTATACTATAAATTTAATCATTGATATAGACACCCACACACATACACAGGCATAACATATTTATATTGGGTTATGTGACATGAAGGATGATCACTCAATAGATATTTAAAAATATATAATGTTATAATTTAAGAAGGATCATCACCAATAATGAAACCAAACATCCTATCAAGGTGTGTGTGTGTGTGTGTGTGTTATACATATATATTTTTAAATATTAATTTTATAATATAAACTCTTTATTCGTGATAGAATAAGCTCTAATAATGGCTGAATATTATCAATGATATGTTTAGAACTAATAAAGACCACCAATAATTTACTGGAATAGATATTAATGAGACTCTCTTAGAGGGTGTAAATAACACATATGGGTGGAATTTACCTATGAAATATATATTTTAAGAATGTAATTAATGATGAAAACTACAATATCAAGAACAAAAAAATCCAAGAGAAAATAATATAATAGACATTATATAATGCATGAATTTCATATACCATGATACAGCTACAAAAAATCATTTGAAAAAACAATCATTAATATAAACAATAAAAAATTCCAGAAATCCATTATAACTCATTGGTTTATAAATGAATTATTAAATAATATGATCCTGATATAATATGTGGTTGTTGAATTAACACCACTCGATAACTTCACAAACATAATTTATCATACCTTAAGTACTAAAAACCTATTCAATATCAAGAATTCTTAATGGTAAAACCATTAAAATCAGAATACAAAATAACAAACCCACAATAATATCTAAAAATCATAAACTATGTCTGCAACAATAAGTGAACAACCTCATCCCCAAATTCTTAAAATATTTTATGGGATAGTTTATTCAATTAAAGTTCCAAAAAGTTAAATTTTATAATCCTAATAGATTAGATTACTTAACCCCCAATCTATCCACAAACATAACTCCCCAAATAAACTCTCACTCATTAGTTTCCACATCTCTAGTGACTAACATCCTATCACCTAACCATTATCATCATAATTATACATCCACATCTATGTTTGGCATAAAAAATTAAAAAATCAATATAAAATTCATATCTAATTCCTACAACTCAATGGGGATAGAGAAGTTATACATGTTTGGAAATTTGGTTTGTCTTCTAACCTACGTGAATATTGGATCACACTAGAGAAAACCACCTTTAGGTGGTGGTTCAATAGTGAATGGTAGTTACATTTTTATATGGCAACCAAAATAAAATGTGAAATATCATAGATAATTGGACACCCATAATCGAGGTACAAACATCATTCATCACTAAAACATTAATGTGATTTCATTACCCTTATATTATACAAGACATTAATGTCATCATTGTACCTCTGATATCTTCATCTCTAGTAATTGTTGGGAAAAGCACAATTTACTCCTGGGAATAATCAATAAACAACCCTCACCCTAAGAAGGTTCCTGTAGGTTAGACCATTTACATGTCATTATTATATGTTGTGCACATCCTTACCACAAATATATAATGGGAAGTATAAATCTCTAGGCCTGTATTCCTTAGTCCAAAGAAATTATAACATACAATATAAATATTTTTATATCAACTCTCAAACTAGAAAGACACAAAGGCATATCTGAGTTCTTAATAACAATAGGTTAGTACATGTTCAAAGGTTACCAACAATCATATTTTTTTTATGATTTCACCCTCAAAACATCATAAAAATATACCTCTGATTTCAAAAAGATATCTTTTATGATGTATCTATATACTAGTATTTTTATATTAAACTAAATAATCATTTTAAAATAAATATTATCCAAACATGGAAAAACAAATACTAAAACATATGATTAATGAAAATATATATTAATTAAAAAATATAAAAAATATTTTTAAGCATCAATATATAATAATATTTTTAAATACATTATATAAAAAATATAAATGTAGACCAAAAAACATGATAGATAACTGATAAGGCCCTTACAATATAAAAATGAAAAATTGAAAACCAAAATTTACCAATGAAATAAAAATAAATTCAATCTGCATATGACTCATAGTCACTACTTATATCTTATCAATATTGATGCTTCATATGAGAAAATATGGAACCCACCCAAATTGTGAGACTCCTTCCATTTATTTTCATCACTAATAACAATTTTTACATGAAAACAATCATGTTTACATAGGGAGTGAGTATACAAACATTTGATACCTCAAATATTATATATTCATAATATTATAATGAAGATCATAATTATATGTTTTAAAATAAATAAAAATGTATCTATGAAATGCATTGATAAATGAAATTCTATAAAAATTATTTATATTTTCATCCAACAAAAAGATAAATTTTCAAAGAAAAACAAATTAAATAATAGAATAATTAATATCATAGGGATAAATAACTATCGTACATCAAGTATTATTCAACATGGGATAAATACATTTATCCTAAGAGAAAAATCTACAAAATAAATATTATGCAACTATCCTACTGGAATATGAGGAGTTCATATCTACAAACTCCCAAAATTATATCACATAACCTTATTAGAAGGGGACCCCCTAGAAATGTGAAATCATAGATAGGGGTAATTATAGTGTGTAATCTTACTTGTATATCACTTTTCCATAAAATTTACATATATATATCTAAGGTTACCCCATAATTTATCAAAATTCAAACTCCAAAATTACATAAATTTTTTTTTTATAAATTTATTGCATCATCACCCATACACCCAAATTAGAAAAATCCCCTTCAAAAATAATAAAACATAATTCCATTTTGATAAATAAAAAAAATTTACTCGAAAAAGGGGCATAAAAATTCTATAAATTAACATAAAATATATATAAAAATACTCAACTTATTATTTTTAAAAGTAGAATTTAAATATTGACATAAAAATTATTAAATAAATAGTAAATCATATAATAATTTATGAACTACAATAATTTTATAATAAAATTCAACATCCTTTATCAAAACTATTTCACATTTGAGATAACATTTTTAGATGAAAGTATACATGATTGGGGAATTAAATGTATCAACAAAATAATGTTTTTGTAAACTTGAGAAAACGTTACTCATTATAAAATACATATAATAAAATATGGGACATTTCTAGAAAATTATGTTTAGAAAAAAGAATCTAT
The DNA here is from genome assembly GCA_963277665.1 of Viscum album. Lineage (NCBI taxonomy): Eukaryota > Viridiplantae > Streptophyta > Magnoliopsida > Santalales > Viscaceae > Viscum > Viscum album. The sequence continues at coordinate 551,913,732 of OY728158.1, forward strand.
TATTATGTAAAATAAATGGAATAGTATATAAAAACTAATTGGAATTAGTGTAATAAACATTATTATTTTGAATAAGATATGAATATAAAAAATTAGAAATGTTTAAAATAATAAACATCATAACCCACCAAAAATTAAAATCCATGACCATAGATTAAATCATATTGGATTTTTTAGGTATGATGAACAAAGAATAACATAATAAAGGGAAGAACTAATAAAAGAGAGACCATAACCAAAATTTCCACCAAGAATCCTCCAAGAAATTTTAATGGAATGATAGAGAAGGGAGTAATCCATTTTATAAACCTAGAGGATATCCTAGTGTATCTATAAAATAAAATTGGTAGAGGAAGATCTAGAAAAGGAACTTTAAAAAATAAAATATCCACATCTTATAAAAAAAGTAAGATTTGATTACAAGTTCTCTAAGACCCTCTACTCTACCTTTCGTTTCCACTATCATCATTTATCTACCTCACATTTCCCCTATATGGTATCTTGGTCCATTCCCTCCCACCAATATTTCCTTAAAAAATTTTAATTTCTCGAAATTTTCCTCACATCATCTATGAAAAAAACAACAAAAAACAACAAATATCAATGACATCATGGGCCTCAAAATTCTTCCAACTATTCCACTCTATACCATTTAAAATTCAATGAATGTCACAACCCCCTTACCATCACCCAAAAGGTTCCCCACATAATATAAAATGTACTAAAGGAAGATAATGATCCCTAAATACCGCCTCTAAAAGCCAATGAGTTGGAGACTAGCAACGACGCCATATAATCCACTAAAATGGATGGTATTACCCTAAACATAATGAGTATTATCAAAACATAAGATAAATCCCCATAAAAACACCATATTATCTAATAAATAATAACTCGTGGTTCATATCAAGTGATATAAAGATAAAAATAAACAAAAAAAGCCATGGGAAACCATAAAGCAATGACACTACATTTACACCGACAACAAAGATAGTGATACCTACTTGGTCCTTGAAACCAACCTCAGAATCATAAAAGTATTTTATATATTTATAGGTAGAATATAACATGAATAATTTGTTGTATCATACAAAAATAAACTCATGAAAATTTGAAAATAGAACAATAATGAAACTGTGAATAAATAGTAGTAGAAACATGAACCTAAGTATGCCAACCTGCTATCTCAGCCTTACCAAGGCTCTCTCATTATATGAATTATCCAATGAAGTAAATTAATATTAATCAAACATTACCAACAATGTTTTCTCTTTAATGCACCAACAATAAATGTAATGTGCTCCCATCTCTTTCGTGTGTATACCATTCATTATGTATCTTCCTATATCTATTGTGGTTCATGTCATGACCATTTCTAAACAAGCCTCCTGCAAACCTCAATGCGATGTTCTAAAATTTTTCATTATCTACACATCACTTTCTATTTATACATCATCAAATACCTCACCTTTTATTCCATGACAACCTCATAGATAGAGTATTAGGGTATCATGAATATGATGGACATCAACCTTAAGCCCCCCATTAATCACACAAGACCCCCATTACATGTCATATTGTATCATCACCAAGAATCACCAACAACTGTGTTTTCAATGATCTTTACACACCACTAACTAGGTACCATCTCTATATATATTAACTAAAAGGAGATCAAGGAATATTCTTTATTAATTTATTCCCTCACTGTCTTGGATTTCAGGTAAAACACCATCAAAAAACATTTTCGTGTATATACCCAGTATTTGATGTGGTGTGTTACATATATAATTAACATTAAAAATATAAGGATAGTAGATATTAATGAATACATAAGATTTAATATCACATTAAAATCTTTTTTCATATAATAGAACACTACCATATCACTATGTGACATCCACCACTAACTATTTCCACTATAACCTAAAACTTCTTTGTTGAATACAACCGCATCACATCCCAATATTCTTTATTTTAATTACTAATTAAACCAATTTCAAAATTTTAAAAAACTAACCACATTCCACATAAGAACAATTTAATTATATATTTAATGTAAACTATATATTAGCAATACACCATGATCAATTAAAATATTTTCATTCCATTTTTCAGTGGTTATTAATTAATGAATTAGAAAAAATACAATTTTATCCAAAACATATTCAATTTATAGCACATGAAGTTACTATTCCATAATTAAGTAAAAACACATAATAGCTCTTATAAAATAACTATACATACCAAAAAATATCATAACATCCCAACCATTTCACAAGAATAATCATTGACTAACCACCACAACTCATCTCACAATGCACCCTATGATGGAGAACCATATCTCTTCACCCTCAACACATTCCACCACCAAGATGGTTACCCACATTACCATAAAAGCCTCACATGGTTATCCAAACCACAATAGAAACATCTCATAAATACAATAAAATATTATGGTATATTTGTTTCAATTATTTAATATAATTTATTTTTATGGTTTCTTTCAAAATAAATAATCGTCTCTTATATGAGATGTTTCACAAAATTTATTGATTCACACACAACTGGTTCATTGTCAACAAAAAAGTTACCATCATTTATGCATGATGTGTTTAATAAAATAACACAAAAAAGGACCACAATTTTCATTTGTTACATCATACACAATTATTATCAATAATAGCGATTTCTCAGCACTAGTATCAAGTGATGATAAATTCACAAGAAAAGCTACTACTATTTAAACACATGAGACATCATTCCCATTCCATTAAATTTCAGTTAAACATATTTATTAACTTTTTAATTATCAAATACCATCCACCCAAATGAAAATATAGTTCTATAATCACATATGCACCAATAAAGGAGATAGTGATTATCCCTTTCCTGGAAGAAAGATTTTTGATCCACAAGAAAGATAAAATAAGTATGAAGAGACCCCAATATGATGGAAACTGCACTAGAAAATTTCATCCTCCAATAAAACATTATCACACATAAACCTATCACCACAATAGTACATAAACAAAAAATTCCTACAACTCTTCAACCATGAACAAGGAATTAGAAGAGAAATTAGAAATTAATGAAGAGGAACCTATCTTAGATTTTACAAGAATAAATCTCTGGAGGCTATGAAACCAAGAAAAAAAAATGAGGTGAAAGGACTATAAAAAATTCTCTTATATCACCTTTTATTAAGATATAAGTATATGTAATATTTATTTTTAAAAGGTGATCTTAAATTTAAACCAAAAATTTAATTAAAATACCATGGTGAAAAGCCCTTGACTTCACAATAGTGAATAGGGTTTCACCCAAAACAACAATGTAGGTCTAGTTTCTATGTCAAAATCACTCTTGGTCCAAATGGCCATAAGAATATGTTTTTTAGATCATGTATAGATAATATCATTCTCTGGTAAGTCTATGGTGTAACCAAACCACCATATTATATCTACCCAAAAAATATAGACACATAGGACTGGTCTATCTAGACCTCCATAGGAAATCCCTCCCCTATGCCATAACTACCTATTATAAGCTAGTGACATGGGAAACCTAAACACTCATTACTCCACAAAAAAAACACCACTATTTGATTGACATGCCTGAATCGAAAGATCCACCAAAAGAAATGAACATTAACCTCCATGACACAAGACCCCTTCTATGCTATATGGGCCTCTTCAATAGATAATCTCATAGATCAAGACTGTAACATCCTCCTATAACTAATATTTTTTCTCCAACTCCACTGGATTCTTCTATGACCCACTCTCAGCACCATTAACAACAAAATATCCTCCAGTAAAGAGATGATAAAATATGGATCATTACATTAGATACCTCTTAAATGATCCTAATATTTGAGAATCAAATACAACCCTTTAAATAAAGATGAAATAATATGGTATGAGAAACCATCCTTTAATATACTTCTATGGAATCTTGTTTCTACGCAAAAATACCTACTAATATAAAAAAATATAAAGAGAAAATTGTTAAATTTCATAAACTATCAAAAAATAGTCATTACAAAAACATGGAATGAATAAAACCCAAAAAAAATAAAATTATAAAATGGGTAAAAACAACTTGGGTTTCTGAGCATGCATTTATATATCATGCTCCAATGAACTACCCTCCTAAACACCATGCCTCATTATCACATGAACAATTGGAAAATCACACCCATGCATCACATTCTCAAGATTGTCCCAGATCTCAAATGAGCACTGCATGAATTTCATGTCATCCTTAGTATTCAACTCTCCCATGTCAATATTATTTAGGCCATTATAATGATATTATTGATGTCAGCACATGTTGATTATTCTATTAATTCTTTCCAGTTGTGGTCGAACTTCCAATTGATATATCACATTTTCAATTCACATTAATGCTTTAAAATGACCAAAAAATAAAAAATAAATCTTAATCCCATGTTCGATCCTTTTCGGAACATAGTGACGAGAAAGTCTCTAGATCATGTGCTATCCTACTAGAAACTCGATGGGTCATATCCTCTATTTAGATAGTGATTTTTACGTCCTTTACAACCATCATATTCTCCTAAATTGTATAAATATTTTCCATTATGCTCTATAGTAGATCAGGACCAAGGAATGCTCACTCCCCAAACATTATCTTGAATAATGGAAATCAGCACATACATCTTTACAATGCCCTGAACTAATTTATACTAATGTTCAAGTGATAACTATTTTTTGGAAAGCTCAAAAAGGGTACGTGTTTCACTGATGTTCCATAAAAATAGAAGTTTCATCCCTATAAAAATCCGTCTATTATTTGAATAGTCATTTTTTATACTAGTCCATCTAGGGATGGAAATCAGTGTTCAGGCATAACTGAGAACCAAAATAATGATACAATCTTGTCAATAACCATGAGGTGAACTATGTGGCTTGACTATAGATGATGGTCCTTAGTACCCCATTGAGCCTCACCAACTCACCCACATATTTCCATGTTATATTATCAATGGTATCCAATTCTTGAAACTACATAAACTAGGAAGACTTCACTAATAAATTAACAATCACCCAAATGGAATCACATCCTATATAGGCATTGGGTATCCCGATGATGGAATTTATTGAGATTTCCTCCCACTTCAACTCAAGGGAATATAAAGGATTAAACTAAACTCTAGAATCATGGTTCACTATTTCTGCCTATTGTAATACCAAAAATCATCCCACAAACTCACCTATTGACCACTACATCAATTTCCCCCAATGGTATCTCATTAGTCTGTGAAATATTTTTGATGCACCCCATATGTAATGCTAAGGGGGAGATATAAAACTCATAGAGAACTAACTCACATTAGAATAAGAGAGAAAACACTATTCTATAAAATATAATCCAATTATGGTCATCCTATAACCACCAAACTTGAGCATAACCATGTCTAACATAGTCTCATATCACCTATTCTTTTGGATGTCCCCTTTGAGAGTCATCTACCGTTCAAATCAATGATTATTCCACTATCATGTAACATAAACACCCCTACCATTAGTCTCTTATTGTCTATTATTTAATAATGATAACTTTGACATCATAATCTATGCATTATTATACTTCTGAATAACATCTCCTTATGAAATCCTATTTTATTGGTTAGCCACAACATTCCGATTTCCTAGGACATAAGATATATCAAAATCATAATCCTAAAAAATTCAATCTACAACTTCTGATTTAGATTTATATCTCACTAAGTAAAGACATAACTCAAAATCTTAAGGAATGTGAATATGGAAAAACTTTCACCAACAGCATAATGATGCCACAACATTATAAAAAAACCACTACTGAAAACTCCATATTATGGGGGGCATAGTCACATTCATTGGGGTGTAACTTCCTAGATTCATATGAAATCACTTCCCTATGTTATATCAATTATCAAGTGAACCCTATATGGTAAGGTTCAAAAAATATCCTTCACACCACCCACTCTCATGGAAATTGAATCATTGGAAAATTGTTCAGCCTCTACTTTTGGTACTTGAATGATATTTGATGCTGATCTGTCTAGATAATGTCTTGGTTTTTCATAGTCAAATCTAAAAATAAGGTAATAATGTAATATAATTTAAAAAAACATCTATTACATCCTAGAAAACCATGAATTATATAAAAACCATCCCCATTATTAGGATAATCCTAAGAAAAAACTACTTCAAACTTTGATTGATCCATAATCACACCCTACTGAGACACCAAATGTCAACAGAAGTGCCCCTATCAGGTCAAAACATGAAATTGTATAGTTATCCATATATCTGATAGTGTTGAAAACCTATAGTATAGATCTAATGTTCTTAGTGTGCTTCACCTAAAACATTGATTATATAGGGATGTTTTTTATAAACAGAATGATAGACAGGTCCATGAACTCATGAATCGAGGAGTTCAGGAGCCCCATGAACACATCTGGTGTGATCGTGACATTGAATGACATGAATTTTAACATGATCTATTCATATATACAATGGATTTTACTCATTATGATGTCATTAGTTTTCAAACCCATTTGGTGGTGTCCAGACCACATATTTACCATTGAAAACCAGTTTCTCGTTTTAAAGCTCTTGAATAGATCATCAATCCTTAGAAGAGGGTAATGGTTCTCAACTATCACCTAGTTCAACCATTGATGGTCCAAAGCCTACTTCAAATTAACATCATACATTTCAGAAAAAATAATGAAACACCCTAATCAGATACATTGGATCTGATAAATAGATTTTGTTATAATATATTGATTTGGAATAACATCCCATGAAACATTGTGGGTCTTATATGATAGGAGGTAATAGAAAATATATACTCATCTGGTTTTGAATCTATCCCCAACTCAACATCACTTTAATGGGGTAGCATTATAACCTCATCTAGGAAGATATCTAGAAACTCATCAAAAAATGCTGGAATCCCCACTACTAGAACTTCCACAAACAACTCTACCAAGGGAGATAGGAGGGTATTCACAGAGCTACTACCCTTCTTGTATCATCACTCACCATTGAGTACAACATTCCTATATTCTACATCAAAGAACATGAATCTTCTATAAAAGAAGTTGAAAACTACATGAATAAAATACAACCAATCCAAGATAGGAAATACCTTGGATGAATATTCCAATTATATGATGAAGTCACCTAGCAACTGAGGCTACAAAATCATCAGTCAACACTCCCAAAAAATGTCAAATTACATAACATTACATCTAACAAGTTTCAATAAAATCTAGGGAATTGTATATCTATACCCATATATTCTTAATGCATGTAAAATATTTAATGAATCAAAGGATTGATAAGATCTATAATTATAAAATATGCATGAATGTAGATAATTAACTTATCATACGTCAAATATTCATTAGACCTACTAGTGTTGATTCTTTTATGGAATGCATTTATATACACATTGCTCCCTCGACTCATTGTAGATGGCCTCTATATACATGGTTTGGTCCCATTATCTAAGGATGAGAATACTCATAATTCTAACCACTACCACTACCTTATCCTCTTAAATGAGAATAATCTTTCTGACTTAGAAGTTAAAAACACACTATTGGTCCCTAATATTGATAAATCCTTGTGGAAACTACTATTATTCTGTTGAAAATTGTTTTGAAAACCTAAACCATTAGGACATCCTTGAATGACCTGACACTAGGTTGGATAGTGTATACATACTCCAAAATAAAAACCACACCGTTAGTGAGCTCATTGTAGATTCTCAAGAACATCTAGACCTATAATAATTTTAGGTAGACTATTGCAACCAACTTCATACTGATCAGATCATTGACTTCCCTAGAAATCATGGTCCCCTACCTGAAGCTCCGATCCATAAGAATCTATACTAACATCCCTTTTGGGGTAATCCTCCATTTTTTATCTTCCAGTTGATTAATTATTATTCCTTATTCATTGATAGATACATTCATTCTCTCACCTGACACTTTTTTATACCACTCTGTCATGATCCCCTCCCACCAAAGGAACCCCACTCAGGCTGGTAATGAATAATGGGAGATAATTAATCCATAAGTCCACCCCCATTAATCCATAGGTAGAAGACCAATGTCAAGGGTATATAAAACATTCAAATTGGAGGAAAAACCCTTAATATAATGAGATGTTTTTATTAGTAGGATAAACAAACACAAAATAAATTGCATCATATAGTTTAAAAAACCAACCCATGATGCATGTCATGTGATGCCAAGAAATATCCAAACCAAAACAATACCATTGGAAATACTAATGTAGAGAATCCATATAATAATCAACACCTAATATCATAATGTACAACTCAGTCTATTAAACCCACCAGGAAATGTGAAAAATAGTTTTTATAAATTCTTTAATCATAAAATTCATACTCAATAAGATCATACACAACCACTCTCATTGAAATGTTAGAAGAAAATACTCATGTACTAGTGAGTGAACAATATAAAAAAATAAACCGAAGAGTTTTAATTAATATCCTATCCTCACCACATTTAACACACCAAATAATGCATCAAAAGACTTAAAATAATATCAATGTAATATAGATAAATGTTGCATGAATCTACTTCCACATTTTTTTTTCATATCTCACGGCCCATATTCAAATGTCATGTTCTCCCATAACATTCATATATGTATCTATTATCCGATATCTAGGAATATATAATGTGGTTCATTTCATGAACATACTTACGTGAGCATCCTATAGGGCCTGACAACATGTTTTGGCATTATTAATCGTTCATTCAACACCTTCCTCTACGAAATCATATTCAATATCCTCTCATCTCCCAACACAACCCCATTAAAATACTAGAAGGGTATCCTGAACAATAATAATTTCAACATCATTCCCACCTCATACAAAACATAACCACTTCAATATATCATATCCTTTCATCTCTAGAAGTCACCACTAACTACAGAAACATTGATCTGTACTAACCATAAAATGGGTATCATCACCATGTAATATTATTAATGAGAGTTCAAGTGGAAGGGGAAATTAATCATACATTCTATTGACATCTTAGATTTCTAGGAAAATAATTGCCAAAATAATTGGGGTTTATATCATTGTAATCAATATGGGTGGAGTGCACATTGAAATAAAATAAAATTATAATCATAGTATATTGTACACAATACCCAACCTAAGGGTTCACATTAAATAACACTAGAATTTCACACAAAACTTCCACATAATGAAATGACATTTCTCACAAAATGATTAGCCGACTACATGGAACTTCACCAGATATGACATCCACAATATATACCACCATTACTTCCTTTATTTACAAATTCTACATATTTAATGAATTTAAAAAACATACCATATTTTATATGGAAACCATTTAATCCCATATTTAATACATATCCAATCCCAGAAAACCACATGTTTAATTGAATCAATTTATATTGATTTTATTAAATATTATTTAATAATCAATTTTAACTAAATTATTACCAACCCACACTTATTCAATTTACTACCCATGACATTGACATTTCATTATTACCAACCACACCCCATTGCTACCATGAAACTAATAAAAATTTCCTAAATCATTATAAAATCACAAAAACCGTGATCAAACATTCTTATACTAACTACCACAACATAGTCCAAAACATACCCCCTATTAAACAACTATAAAATTTCTTCCACACCACACAAATCCTATGATCTAGTCACCTTTGTCACCATAAAATCCTCCCAAGCTTCCCATAACCATAAGATTAAAATAAAAATCATTCTAATATATATAAAATGGAATTAATTTTATATAGCCTCTTATAGATCAATTTCAAATGGAATTTCCCAACTTTTCAACTTATCTTACATTGTGTCTTTAACACAATTCTAATAATCACACACAATTAGTTCATTATCTATTTATATATATTCATATACTTTTTCCAAAGAAAATATAAATAAAAAAATTATACAATTTTTTAGAGTCACATCACACATAAGGATTATTAATAATTGTGAATTCTCAGCTCTAATATCAGTTGAGAATAAAATCTATAGAAAAATAAAATGTTAGTGAACACATGACTATTTATTTCCCTGCACAAAAATTTAATTTCAAATGATTTATTTCCTTTATATTTCCCCCATCCATCCCCTCTATAGAAATTAAAGGCATTTCAGAATCATATAGTCACCATGAAAGGAGAGAATGTTGATAACATACCTCAAACAAGGATATCTGATTTTACATGCAAGATCCAATCTATATTAAGAGACAACCACAACATCAAAAACACCAATAATGATTTTTTTTTCATAGAGAACATCATCCCCCATCAATATCATGATTTTAAACAACATAAAATAACAAATAATGTAACATCAACCCTATATCATGGGAAGAGGATGGGGAAAAATTTTTAATAAAGAAGAACACGTCAAATATTTTCCAATAATAAATATCCCATGGTTGGAGATCAAATCCACTAGAAGAGGGGGAAAGGCCTTAAAAACATAACTTAATTTTCCATTAGTTAATATATATTTATAAGGAATGTATGGTTTTTGAAGGGATTGAGAATTTATTACTTATAATTAATTAAAATACTATCACCCAGACCTTATCAACATGATTTAGTGAATAGGGTTTCACCCCATTATATGAAATATGTCTTGGTGTTAAAAAATAATAACCCTCGGAAAAATCTTATGGAAATATGAGAAATTCACAAATTAATATTAGATTATTTTATATCAATATTTAATACAATTAATAAGAATACACACTAGAGGATCATAATGGATTGATGTCTTTGGAGAATAAATACCTAACAAACTTATTTATTGAAATTTCTTCAATATATTTGAAATAGTAAATCCCACCTTGTACACTTCTTAAACATGCCTTATTTAAAAACTATCTTCATAGCCTAGAGAAAGGATACATAAGAACAGTTTAGATTATATTTTTAGTTAATTTAAAAACAATAGATATAAATTAATGATCATAAGACAACATAGTAAAATTATGAGGGTAAGAGAACATGGGCATAACTTACAATAAGCAAACCCAATATATCAAATATCTTTAATAATGAATCTTTTCATATGGTTTTATAAATAAAAATAAATAATTAATAATGGTTGGAATCATCTATAATCTCGAATGATCTAATAGAAAATATTATAAGTATAAGAATTAAGTCTTTGGAATACACATAAGCATAGGATTTCATTTCCTTAGCCAAGGTGCACTCCGAGGACCATCATTATAGACAAAGTCCCGTAATGAAAATGTAAACCCAATCATTGTCCAAACACTCTTATTAGTAGCTTATTTCTAGTTAACACCATCGTAACTTTATATTTTATTGACATAATAATATATTATGTGCTTATTACAATTTTCTTCTCTTATGATATTCTCAACCCTTTTATAATTACCCAATTTATTAGATGATAATATGATTTTGGGCTCACCGGTTAAGTAATAAAAACAATATTCATGTATACCACCACATCAGAAATATTGAAAATATCATTATATAAAAAAATATGTAATGTAAATAGGTATCAATTTTTATTTCAAAACTATATCATACCATAACATGTGAAAAAGAAAGGGGTTTTATATATAATTTACCAAAACATAATTAACATGTAGGAAATGAATGGGTTTTATATAATCATTCTTATAACAATATCATCATAAGACATTAAGAGAAATAATGTGGATGATATTATAAGTTCATATCCCCAAAGTCTCATTGAAATAATTAACGGATGTTGATATACATGAAAAATTACATTAAAATATCATTCAACTCTCTCTTTCAAAACAATAGGAAATATATATTTATTTTTATAAAATTTTTAAAATGGATTATGAGAATATTGTGAAAATACTTTTAATTGAGAATAACCAAGTAAATTTATAAATGATTCTTCAATGAAAATAAGATTAATGGTGGAGGTAAAAATCATTCATACATTATTTATTAAAATAAAACATTCCCTTGATGACATTATAAAAATTCAAAAGCATCTTGTCTAGAAAAATATTTATTAAAAATTATTCATTATTAAACCTTTTTAAATAAATTCAAATGTATCAAAAATAAAAATATTACAACATAATATTTATATTTAATAGATTATATTTATTTAAAGATTGTGAATTTATAATAAAAACATCTTTAGCTGGAGAGGAAATATTTGGAGTTTTTTTAAAAAAAAATTCCAAATTATTTAATTGAAAAATTAGGAAAGTGCTATTAATAAATTAAATATACAAATATCACAAAAGTATAACATAAATTTTGGGGTTTAAAGGATTTCAACCACAATATTTACATCAAAATAAATTTATCACATATAATCTCTATATGAAATAATATTTTAAAATAAATCCCTTACCTCAAGTCATGTCGATCTTCGTATTAATTTAAATTAACTGTATAATAAATATAGATTTATTATACACATATTCCATAAAAAATAATTACCCCACAATTTAATATTCCTTTATAATTTAAAATTATCCTTTTATTTATAATTTCTATAATAAAATGGACATTTGGTGAAAACATGTAAGAACCCATGTTTTTGTAGACAATAGTTTAGAGTAAAAATTTTGAATTTTTACAATCAGATGCTCACAAGGGATAAAATACTCTTTTTACGCTACCAGTTGGTCTCAAATAATTTTTTGACCACTCCATTGTCCATGTAATATGGTGTTTACTATATTACAAGAGTTTGGTAGAAACATGAGCCGTTTGAATTTTGGTGGAATAAATAATAAATAATAATTATAAAATTAAATATTAATTTATTGATGTTGGTTCATTCATCCATTAATTTTTATCATAGATAGAAATTTAGATTCTATTTCTCTATTGAGTCTAGAATATAGAGTTTATCATAGGAATGGTATAAACTCGAGTTGGGTTTCAGGGCTAAACCAGACCCCTTTTTTCCCTTTTCATTATTTTTCTTCTTTTCTTTCTTTTCACTTCTTTCTTCCCCCTTCTCATGTATGCCTACTATGGATCATCCTTCATCATAAACTAATATAGAAAAAGTGGTAGGCAGAAAGTGTAAGAGAATGAAGGGAATAGAGGTATCATCTTGAAGCCCTGGATGTGTTGAGTCATCATATGGATACCATAGATGGTGAAATCAAGAAACGATTTAGTGGTATACACTCGAAGGTAGGCTTGTTTATGTATTCATTGTATATCTTATTTCAACTGGTTTTATCAATTTTTTATAGAGATATATATCTTTCTTGTGGCCTCTTAGAGACCGATATATTTATTTGAGGGTGAAAACAGGTTTTTTGGGTGATCCGATGGTTTTCCATTCAGGGAAACCATGTGACGTGTCGTGTAGTCCAAGGTGACACACAATGTGTTTTTTCTGTTTTATGGAAAAAGACCTTTTTGGGGTACATTCCAACTATAGTGGGGTACAAGTCATGTAGTGGTACTTAGCCATGTGGCCAAGTACCCGAGCATGGATACCCATATAAGGGTGCATGGTCGAGTATAATAATTGACTAGATCACATGTGTATAGTACACCATGTTTAAGTACATGGCTTGGACATGAATATGGGAAAGCTGATTGAGGGACACATGCATGTACCTCATGTTTGGTACACACCATGTACCGGTTCCACACTCTATGTACCGTGGTCATTACACGCCCAGGCCAGCGAGAGTACACGCCCATGTAGAGACCTGAGGGTACATGACGTTTATGGACTCAACATGTTGTGTACTCCACTCTTGTAACCCATTGAGGGGTTTTCAATCCTTTTTCCCTAGAGTTATAATTGGACTCGTGAGTAGTACATTCTATGTAGTTTTCCATGTAGATCGTGATGGTGAAACCTATGTATAGGTTTGATGACTACTAAGATGTGGTTTGGGGATTCTATCTAAATAGAGAGGTTCTTCCTCCAGTTATTGAATCCAGTTATCTCTAAAATGTGAGAATTTATTGTTAAAGATAGGTTGGGAGTTCATACCAACATAGATGAGACCATTGATCAGAGATGAGATATAAGTTATCTCTTGTGAAGTTTTTATTTTAAAGATTTTAACCTCGTGAGATGTGCCCTTCTGGCCTATGAGGCTGTAAGACCTGCTGCATCTAAGGATCCCATGAGGGATTCCTTTTCTTATATGATGATCAAGGGAGACCCTTATAGGATCCCTTTATTGTGTATCATTTAGAGGATCCATAATAAAGGATACCTATGTTGCTTATAGTTTTGAGTATCCTTTGCATGATGCCTCCGTTTTTGTAGTGCTTTTGATGATGTTGTGTTTGATTCCTCCTTTACGTTTACAGCTATATATCCTGAGTAGTATGCCTTTTTTAAGTTTACTGTTGAGGATCCAAAATAGGATGCCTCTTAGTTCTTTGTTTGAGGGATCCATTGGGTACCTGTAATTTGACTAACCTTGAGTTATTATGTCGAGTTTGGGTAAATATTTTGTTGTGGTTTCACCTAGAACAAGTAAAGAACTTGTATGTTATGGGGCAGTGGATGGAGTGTTGGTTTGGGTGTTTAGACCACCATCACTCGTTTGTCTATATCTTGACATGGTTATTATTGATGTATCAATGGTTACTAGAAGGGATTCATAGTTAGTGGTTTTTGAGCCTAAAACAAGGAATCTTTCCATCTTTGTAGATTCCTAGATGTTTTCCATGGGATCTATATTGCTTACTGAGATACTCAAACATGCCTTCCTAGGATTCGTCTTTTAAGCCTAGTTATTTCTTATATTTTTTGTATAGCTAGATTTATTACCTAGTTATTTGTTATTGAGCCTAATTATATATATATATATATATATATATATATATATTTTAAAATATATATTTGTTTTGGGATATCCGGTGGTGATTTATAGCATCTGGTTATTGATCCTTACATGTTTTTCTCTCCGAGCATCACATGGATTCCCAAAGTAGGAATTCCATGGACTAAATCATTTGGAAGTTAATTTATATCCCTAATTGGGATTATAATTAAACCATGAGTAACACCTAGATAAAATATATAGATTTGAGTGAAAAAAACAATGGTTAGATATGTTACCTTGAGTGACCCTTAAAACCCGGCAGACAGATGCCTTTAACGAGCTCATCGGGTCGGTTTTTCCACCCTTAGTGATACTCGTATTTGGTTGACAGATGTCTCAGACTAACTCAATGGTGTTTTAATTAATCCTTGAGTGACTCATGGATCCCGATGAGGGATTACATGATAGGATCAGTGGATTGATGACTTGTATACCATGAGTGAAACCTAGATCTAGTTGAGGTATGTTAAGGATGGATTGAATAGAGGTTTGTGCTTAATCCATGGTGATACTTGGATTCAATTAAAGGATGTTTTGGATAGTCTCATTGGTTGATTATAGTTATTTATGGAGTGATACAAGGATCTAGTCGAGGTATTCTTTAGACGGGCTTAGAGTGTTGATGACTTCTATGCCTCGATTCATTAGACATGATCTTTGGTTGGATGTTATATGATAGTAATGATGGTGATCTTCCGGATAAGTCATGTGACATTTGGGTTAGCATGGAATCTCCCTTAATGCCAAAATAGTTCATCTAGAAGTATTTCTTTATAGGATTGACCGTAGGTATATGGTATCCTTATTTTGGTGATTGGAGGTGAGTACGTGAGAACCAACGGTAGGACATGTTTCCTCCTATAGTGACGCACAACGCTCAAATACTTCTCCCACATTGGTTGATGTAGGTATATGTTTAATGGTAATACTAACACATGGAATAAATTAATGGTACACAACTTGAGTGGCATGATGTCCAGCTCAATTACCTTGCACGGGATGTGCAGTTGACCGGGATTATAGACTCGTGGTTCGACTACTATTGTGGTTCCATGTTATTGATTCACATACCAATAAATATTCAATTATATAAAAATATATGTATAGGTATGGGAATATACATGTGTTCATATATATTTACGAACGTCCATGGAGGAACTTACCGAGTTTATAGGGATTACATACCCAAGGTTCGGTTGTGGATTCACATTTGGGTTAATTCCTTTTATAGTGTTTCACTAAGGTTGAGCACCCTTCTTTTCCATACACTTTTAGTAGTACAATTACATTTTTTCTTTTGAGGTGGGCTACTGAGATTCATTCACACCCCTTCACGTTCACTTTGTTGCGTGTGTAAACCTTATGTCTGGTTTTTCGGTTGAGCATGAGTTGCATAGTGGATAGGGCTTAGGCGAGAGCTGCATGGTCGAGTGGAGCTGCTTGAGTGGGTTATTCAAATCAGGATGGTGCAGTTCGAATGTTTCTGGAGATTGGGTACACGAGTTTTCTTGGAGTTAGTAGAAAATCCATTTATAATCACTTTTAGTTTATTTTGAATATGTACCTGTATGGATGACCCAAGGGTGAAAAGTTTTGTAATTTATTTCATAGACATTTAGGATTTTATTTAATTTCTACTATTATGACATCATGTTCTATTTTAGTAGTTCCTTATTCTTCACATTATTTACATTCTTCATTTTATAAAACATAGCTATTTTATGCTGTTTTCTTACTCTAAAATGTGGGAAATGTCTCCCCACTATCACACCATGTCCCTCATTTCTAGATGGCAGGCTCTACCACCTAGGGAGGCACTGTTGAGGTCTTGTAACCCACCAACTCAGAGCACTAGTTAGTGGATTCTAGGTTAGGACATTTCAAAGTGGTATAGGAGGTGTTATTTTCTTATAAATTGATATTTGGGATATGATAAACTGGAGTATTTGTAATGTGTTGGGAACTATGATGGATAACAGACTAGTGCGTCAAGAACACTTGTTCCAGTAAGAAGCCCCTGTTTCTGGGGTTGGGATTGTTTTTCTGGTCAGCGATGTTATAGTTGTATTTGATTTTCTCTTTGAGTGATGAAATTTTTGTATGGATGTTATTTTTTACTATGGATATATGGATCTTTTCCATTGTAAAGATTCTAAAGATGGATTTTGGTTCTTGGCTGGAAAAGGCAAGAGGCGTCCCACGCCTTATTTTTGGGATGTAGTATTCAAAACATGTAGGCCTTCTAATATTTGTTTTTACTAACGACTGAGGCCTTTGGGCCTACTTACATATATATTCCACTCTGATGGACAGATATGTGGATCTACATCGATGCATTTTTTATGAGGGTGATGACTCAATCATCATGCACAACAGGTTTAGTGACCCTAGTTGGCTGATATGGCATGTAATTGCCCTTTTTTGTAACCATTTTGGGTGTTGTGTCTTAGGTAAATAGTGATCTTGATGGATTTCTGAGTATATTGATAATAGGTTCTAGAAATTTCTTGTTAAATGGACATCCATGTGGGTATTTCCATACATTTATACACAATGAGTGTCAGTTAAGTATCCTTTCTGCTCTGGTTGTGGACTCTAGGGATATGTTCCTTCTCAGGATGCTCAGAGAGAATCCGGGAACATTTAGGCCATGTTTTTCAGTTTCTTCCTTCATAGGTCATTGTGATCTTTACCTCCAATTGAGAGGTTTGATCTTTTGGGCTATGTAGTTTAAACTTGTCACCTAGTTGTGATGATTTTTGTGTGGGGTGAGGAGGGAGACCTAGAGACCCTTGGTCTGAATCTGATCCTTGTTGGTCGACGTCTATTTTATTCTAGAGAAACCTACATGATGGGATGAACCATGTTTTAAGATTATTTTTTATTTATTTTTATGTTTTATGATTTTTTATGATCGAGGAACCGTAGGTTCTCGAGTTTTAAATTATCGGCATGTTGATTCCTTCAGCTTTTGATGGAGCACCTATGGTGCTTGTTTTTCAAGAATGGATTCAATGGGAGGATCTATTAGAGTTCATGGCCTGGTAAACTATTGTTTCTTCTATTTCTAATGTAGTAATATCACAGTTAAGTACTCATGACTAGGATGATGTAGTGTATTGGGCGGTCATTGAATAAATCAGGGCACATGTGAGGTGCTCATTTCTAAAAAAGAGTTCCAAGGGTTCTTCTGTATTAATGAAATGAAATTACATGTAGCACAATCATCTTATCCATATGGTTGGATAACTCACTAGAGTATGATTTGGGTGATTAATATACATCTTCATCACATGTGATATTATTTGATTCAAAACTAGGAGTGGTTGGGTGTGAGCCAAGGAACGATGTTTATTAGACATTATGTGGACATGGATCTTAGAAGTTGTGCTCCAATCCCCCCCATAATATAGGTGACATCATGAAATCCTGGGTTTCCACTAAATGGATGACCCATGGTTTAATCTTTTTTAGGTTTTGAAAAGATGGTGAGCGTGTCTCCTAGAGAGTTGTATACAACTTGGTGGAATCTTAGTGTATCATGTTAGATTAAATAATGTGTTTCTTTGATTCTTCTTGAATATTTTGAGAGATCATCAGCCATACATCAGTCTCTTTTAATCTAAATGTTTTTTCCAACTACGGAATGAAACTAATTGAAGTTTCTCTCTAGGAGCGATGTAAGGTAATCCATATGGCGGGGAGTTCCCATTGGTTGTTTGATGGGGTTGACCCACATCTTTATTGAATTTTTTTGTTTTTTTGGTCCTTTGATATGAGAATTTAGATTAATAGGATGGTAAGGCTATCTATATGGTGGGGAGTACATGACCTGGTGTTGTTAATTGTCATTTATTTAAAAGGAAGTGGTTATCGCTAGGAGACTGGTCATTGGATAGACTAGATAACATTATTTTTTAGATTCTCATGTAGAGAGCATGGATTCTTGTCTTTTCACCAATATTCTCATGGATTAGATGTTTTGTGGTGGTGAGTTTGTAAGAAATCATGTTCTTTTGGAATATTGTTTTGAGAAGAAGTTTTGATTTTTTGCTTTTAGATTCTTGTGAGGGGAAAAATGGACTTTTTCCACTAATAGTTGATCTCAGTGAATTTCTATGACCACTCCATTGGTCCCAAAATAGTGTTTTTACCCTAGTATATGAGTTTTGAAGAAATATGAGCTGTCTGAATATTGGCCGAATAAATAATATTTAATATTTATCACATTAAATATAAATTTATTCATTCTAGTTCGATCATCCATAACTTTTGAAAATATGATCAGATTGATATTTCCACTCCTTCGCTGATTTTAGAATGATAATTTTAGCCTAGGTGGGGCATAAACTTGATTCGGGCTCTAGGGGTGGCCTGGGATCCTTTTTCTTTTTCCCTTTTCTTTCTTTTTCATATTTTTTTCTTTTCTCTTCATTCTTCCTCATCCTCATGTACACCTCCTATGTATTCTACTTCATCATGAACTAATAGAAAAAAAGTAAAAGGGAGAAATAAAGATAGTATTAAGGAATGAAATGTACCATCATGAAGCTGTCAACGTGTCGAGTTGGTGTATGGAGACCATAGATGGTGTAATCAAGCGATACTTTGGAGGTTTCCACCCAAAGGTAGGCATGTTTTCATATTCACCATATATCCCCTTTTAACTGGTTGTTTTACGTTTTTGTATCCATATATAGATTTCTTTTGGCCTCTTGAGGCCAAATATATTGATTTGGGGGTGAAAACAGGTGTTTTTGGGTGATCTGAGTGTTTTTTGGTTGGAGAAACCCTGTGGCACGTCGTGTATACTGGGGTGATATGTTGTGTGTTCTTCCAGTTTAGTAAAGATGATCTTTTGGGTGTATGTTCTATGTATTGGGGTGTACAACCCATGTACTAGTACTTGGTCATGTGGGTGAGTACCCAAGAATGACTACCCGTGTAAAGGTACATGATCATGTAGAGTACAAAACCAAAACCCATATAGAAAGAACACTATGTAAAAGTATCCAGGTTGGCCAAGTATATGTCCATGCAGATTAAGGGACACGAGCTTGTATCATGTGTTGGGTACACACCGTGTACCATTTCCATGCACCATTTACCTTGGTAATTACATGCCTGGGCCAATGAGAGTACACGACCATGTGGTGACCATAGGGTACACGTCGTGTATGGGATATACATGTTGTGTACTCCTCTTTTGTAACCCTGGGGGGTTTATTTATTTTGGACTGAAGTCATAATTGGAATCGTGATTTGTCCATTCTGAATATTTTTCAATTTAGATTATGATAGTGAAAGTCGTAAAGTGTTTTGATTACTTTTAATAGGTGTTTTTGTGATTCTATTTTAATGAAGATGTTTTTTCACTAATTATATAATGGATTTGTCACCTAAAAGTGAGACTTGAATGTGAACGATTGGAAGAGTGTTAAAACTGACCTTGAAGATACCTTTGATATGAGACAATCTGTGAGATACCCCACACGACGTTTTTCTTTTAAGGACATTACCATTGTGCAACATTCCTTACTGGCCTATGAGGTCATGAGACCTGCTGCTTCTAAGGATACCCTGAGGGATTCCTTTTCATACATGCCAATATATGGAGTCCCTTATAAGATCCTTCAGCCTTGTATCTTTTAGAGGATTACCATTATAGGATACATATGTTTCTTATAGTTTCAAGAATCCCTTGTATGATGCCTCCTTTTTCTTGGTGGTATTGAGGATCCCATCTTGGACTCCTCCTTTCCCATTACAACTAAGGATCCCGAGTAGGATAACTTCATTAGTGAGTTTTCCCTTGAGGACATTCAGTAGGATTCTCTTAGTGCTTGGTTTGAGAGACCCCACTAGATACCATTGTTTTTCAGACCCTGAGATATTAAGTGAGTTTTGGGTAGAGATGATGTTTTGGTGTCATCGAGAACCTATGATCAACTTGTAATCCACGAGCTGTGGCTGGGGTGTTGGGTTGGGCGTTCAGGCCACCCTCACTCATTTTTTTATATCTTATTATGGTTGTTTATAATGCCAAGATGGATACCAAAAGTTATTCCTGGTCAGTGGTTTTTGATCCTGATGCAAGGATTCATTATTTCATTAGGATTCCCATTTGTTTTCCCTTGGATTTTTATTGCTGATTGTGATACTAAGATTTTCTTTCTTGGGATTCAGCTTCCGAACCATGTTATTTATGATATTTATTGTATACCCAAAGGTATTACCTAGGAGTTAGATATTGATATGGATTATATATATATATAGTTATATATTGTGATATATATAATTTTTGGGAAGTCTAGAGGTGATTCCAGGAATCTGGTAGTTGAGACATACAATTTGCTTCACCCTGAACAATATCGAGATTCCTGCTGTTGGAATGCCTGAGATAGAATCAGTAGGCTGTTGATTTATATCTCCATGTGGGATGATAATAATACATTTATTGACACCTAGATCCAATTTATGGATTCAATAGAAAGACTTGAAGGATGGATATGTTACCATGAGCGACACTTGAAATCTGAATGACATGTGCCTTGAACGAGCTTAGTTGGTTGGTGTTTCCACCCTAAGTGAGACTCAGATATTGTTGACAAGTGTCATGGATTGACTCAGTGGTGTTTTAATTAATACTTGAGTGAATTATGGATCCTATTGACAGATTCCAGGATGAGCTCAGTGGATTGAGGACTTATATACTTTTAGTGACACCTGGATCTAGTTGAGGGATGCCATGGATGGACTCAATGCTTGTTTGTTCATATCCCTTGGATGATACTTAGATCCAATTGAGGGATTCCTTGGATGAAGCTCACTGGATGAATATAGTAATACCTTGAGTGATACATGGACCTAGTTGAGGGTTGAATTGGACATACTTAGAGGTTAATGACTTCCATGCCTTGAGTCATTGGACGAGCTCTTTGGTTGGATGTTCTGTGATCAGAATGATGTTTCTCTTCTAGATAAGTTATGTGACATTAGGGGTAACATAGATTCTCCACAGATGTCTGTATGGTTCTTTTGGAAACCACTCTTTATATAATTGACCATCAGTATATGGTATTATTGTTTCTGTGATTGGAGGCGAGTACGTGAGAGCCCAAGGTAGGACATTTATCCTCCTATGGTTATGTACATTTTATATAGTTTTTTCTAGCATTGGATGATGCATGTATATGATGATTGGGATTATGGACCTAAGAAATGATTTAATGGTTCAAATCATCAGTGGAATGATGTCTAGCTCAATGCCCTTGCACAAGATGTCAAGTTGATCGGGATTATAGACCCATGATTCGACTGTTGTTGTGGTTTCATGTTATAGATTCACATACCAATTAATATTCATATATATTATATATGTATAGGTATGGGACTATATATATTTACATATATAGTTATGGAAATTCATGGTGTCACTTAAGTAGTTTATGGGGATTATGTACCTTGGGTCTGACTATGGTTGCATGTTTTGTCTGCCTTCTTTTTGTATTGTACCAGTGAGGCTGAGAACTCTTCTTTTGCATACACTTTTAGATGCACTATTGCAGGTTTCTTTTCTGGGTGGACTATTTAGAATCATTCATACCCCTGCACATGGACCTTAGTGTACATGTATAATTTAGGTTTTCTTTTACATTTGATCATAAGTTTTATGGTTGATAGGGTTGAGTCCTAGTGTTACATGGTCAAGAGGAGCTTCTCGAGTGAGTCCCTCAGATTGGGCTAGTATTGTTCGATTATGTTTAGAAATTGATTATGTAGGTTGGCTCGGAGTTAGTAGGATTTCCCTAGGTAACACCCCAAGATTTCATAGTGTGTTATTTCTTCAAAATAATTAAATAACTTTCAATACATGCGACACCGAGTTAAAGCGCACCATCACTTACCAAACAAGTCGTTCAAAAGAGGTTATGAATTGTATTAACTAAATTTTAAACTATATATAATCCTTATAATTTTAGAATCCATATTATGAGTTTCTTAGACATAATGTAAGAACAAATTCCTGTTTTCAGATAAAAGAACTATTTTTCAAAAATGCACTTTTACCAACTTTAATAGTGATTCCGTTTTAAATCCAATATTTTAAAATTTTACATTTTAAATTTGACTAAATAAATTTATTCTTTAGAATGGGGACATAAAAAAATTTACAATGTAAAAACCCAAGCTTCTATGGCACGCTTCTCTTTGAATAATGCGATAGTGTGTGTTGTACGCAACATCGAGTTCTAACACACCACAACCAATCAAACCAGCCGTTATGAATAGTAATACCTACTTTTTGAAATTTTATAAATTTTATCTCTCAAAATGGGATTCATTTTTTGATTCTGAATATCAAAATTATCCTAGGGTGAAATTTTGGTACTTTTTGGATAACTTTCATATTTTGATGAATAGTGAAAATTACTAAATTTTAATTAAAAACTACTTTTTAATCTAAATAATTAATATTGATATATTATGAATTTTAGAGTTTTTAATGTATATTTATAATAAATTTTTACCATCTAATTCAATGTTTTTCATTGGAAATAATTTCAAAATTAAACCAGACATAAACAAGTGCCAATCTTTTGATAGTTATTATCTCTTAAAAACAGCCTTTTTGTTTTAAAAACAGGAATTAATTTTAAATTAATTTCTTCCACTTCTGTGTTTTGAATTTGGAAAAATGGATTCCATATTTGGAGTCATCTTGTTCAAATGGTGTAAATAGATAACTTTTATTTTTAGACATTTTGAATAATCATTTCGCTAAATATTTTATTTACCATGGTTAAAGGGTAAATCCTGTAAATAATGGTTAAAATAATAATATTATTATAATAAAAAATTACCATAAAATGTGTCATAACCTTATTGGGTGATACATGTCCGACCAGGGGCATATTTGTGTCGATTTTTGGCCCCATGGAGCCACTTGTAAGTGATAATGACACTTTATATTAATTAAGTTAAAATGAATACAAAAATGACACAAGCATATATATTTTAGAAAAAAAAAATTCATAGGGTTATAAATGTTGGATATTTGACTATAAATATTAATTAGAAAGAAAAAAATAATTCCTACATAATGATATTTAATTTATAAATTTTAATTATTAAATAATTTAATTTATTTATGACACAATGATGATGCAGTAATTACCATAATCTTGACCAATTAAAATTAATGATATTATAAATACCCAAATAAACATAATTTGAGACTTTTAATGAATTACACTAATTTTATATGTTAATATGAAATTTTATTATTGATTTAATTGGCTTTTTTTGAAGTAATCATTCTGTTATGAGTTTCACAAAAATCAATTATTGAATAGTGTCAAAATTGACATAAAAGAGTTTTTAAAACAAATATTATATTATTAATTGATATTAAATTCCTAAAAATAAAAGGTTCGGCCAAGAGATTTATATCATGATAGGTGTATCATTAATGGACCACTTGGGGGGTCTCTTGGATGTATATAGTAAGTTTATTGACCATATAATATAAAAATACAAAGAGACATTGTAAAAGTGAAACTAATTAAATAAGAGTTAATACTTAAAGATAAGGTTAATATAGTAACCCAAACCTGTCTAAATTGTATTGGTTGAGTGGGTTTTGAACCATAATTACCTTAACCTTTTAATAATCCACTTTTTAGCCAATGGAAACCGAATAATAATTTATTATAAAATAACATTTCTAGCTTTTCCATAGGTTCCCCTCACCCCTCTTATAAAAGGGAACTCCTCCGTATCATTAACTCACACCTTCAAAGCCTTTTTTCTCATCCAAACTCTGCCCAGATACTCTCTCCACTTCCCTCACATCATCCTAGTGGCATTCCTTTAGTCCTAAATCCAACTTAAGGAGCCCTTTTGATCAAATCAAAAGAAAGAACCCAAAGAAGAGGTAATGATTTCACCACCCTTTTTCAAGTTCCGTTCTTCTTCCACTTCATCTTTCTTTGTTATTAACATTCTAAAATAATAAATACAGTATCTTATATATACTCTGATTTTATTTTAAATATGGTACAATCATATTAAGTATTCTATGTATCCTTTGAATAACATGTCACCATACGAGCGTACGTACGGCGTACCGTCTCCACGTCGTGGTGTAATTGTTATTTAATAAATTATTATTTGGATAGGTATAATAATGATGTTTAATTCATGTAAATAATAAATTTAACATGATAATGATTATATATATATGATATACTATCCGATTATATATTATTTTAATATCAAAATAATGATATTGTCGCCCGTGCGTACGCACGGACTACCGTCTCCATGAACGTGATGAGATTCATTCTCCATCATCTCCATTGAAGTCTAATTCTCATTTTATGATTAATAATAGTATATAAGGACTTGATATCACTCTGGATATTATTAAGATACAACCTATCCATGAAAAAAATAGCTTACATAACAAAACATATAAAAGAAAATGAGTAAGTTAACAACCAAAACAACGATAATACTAAGATATTATTCAAAAATCTATGTTAAAAGATTGTATATGATATCATATTAATGTATATGATTATTTTATAATTTAACAACAATTATTTCACCATTATAAAGTAGTTTAAATTACCCCCAACCAAGGAAAAGAACAAGGTAAGGGTTATTTCACAATCTCTTCATTATCCGAGGTTGTTTATACGTAATAATCTACTGGGATCTTCTTTATCATCCACATCCATGTTTCTTAAAAATGTATTTCAAAACATTTTTAATATTTACATGAATATGGGTTAAAGTCATTTATACCCTTTTTTTACTTTTTATAAGATTTTTATAAAGGAATCTTTCCATCGTTTTCCAAACAAGGTTATTTTTAACCATTTTGACAGAATTAAGGTACGAATGTTTTTTTATCTTATACGGCGGGTGCGGCTATTTACCACCTTTATAAAATTGTCAAAGCTTCCATTAGAAGATTATAAGGATATTTTAAAAGTAAATTTTTTATTTTATAATTATGTGACTTTTAAATGATTTCAAAATGAATATTTTAAGAATTTCTGAAAGGTACTCTTTATCGAAATCATAATTTTAAATGTTTTAATGATTTATTTTTCTAAATCATTTTAATTAATGTCTATGTTTTCAAAATGATTTTAAGGATTTATTTATATGGACATGAATGTTTTGAAATGATATTTCTTTTCAAAAGTTTCTAAGTTGTATGGGACACTTTGATTCAAAAATTTCTTTTAAATTACTTCCTTAATAAATGTGTGACTTTTAAATGATTTTGAAAAAAGAGATATTTCTCTCAAATAGTTTTGATTTCATCTATGGATTTTAAGTTTATTTGATGTTGATTTATTATGATACAAAACTTCCATATTTTTTGGAAGTTTTTGTGATGTGTTTGACTGTGGATGTGTTATTCTTATACCATTCGTGGTCTAAGGATGAATTATTTACATTTAGTATGCTAGATTTAATATGAATGATGTTGTTATGTTTGAACCTTTTCATATGGGAATGCATTGGACATAATATGTGACGGGTGGAGCCCGATATAGCTCCTCGATGCATCGGTAGGTCTCATGAGACAAACTAGTGTCTTGGCACAAGTCCTTGACAAAATCTTATTTGTAGTCTTGGCACGAGGCCTTGGCTATGTGGTTATGATAGTCTGGAATTATGTATTCCATCATTATGAAAGTGGTTTTTGATATTGCATGTGATTATTCGATTAGTAGAATATCCATGTGAATAAGTAAATGGCAATATTTCATTTTTTACATACTATGTTGAAGTTCAAGTTTAAAAGGATTTTGTTTTAGTTATACATTACCTTAAATCTTTACGCTTATTTATGAAAGTTTATGATGTATTTCTTACCCCTACTGATCATTTGAGATCACCCCTTTCTATGATTTATTTTTCCCATGATTCCAAGAAGTGTAATGTGATTGATATGCAGGGTTAATACATTAGAATAGTGGCATTCATGAAAGATTATTTATGTTATTTTGTATGTTATGAAGTGTAATGTACCATTCATGTATGTAATTTATTTTCCAAGACTACTAAACTGATCGGTTCTTCGGGACTTGGTTCCTTGTAAACATGCCAATGTATTAAAATAATGCACCGACTCTGGGTCATTGGGGTCAGGGAGTTACAGTTTGTATCAGGGGAAGTTTAGAAATATCTATGGAAACTATATTTAGATAAAATCTGATTAGAGCACATAGACCTAAAATTGACATTGAGGATTAGTATAGAATAACTTCTTAGAAATTTGGTATTATAGAGATTTTGTGAGTTTTCTGAACAATACATCTCTGTCTGGATACGAGCAGGTAGAGGCGGCTCTGGCACAGATGTACCTAGGGGTAAAACCCAAAAACACCACTTTGAGCTAGACTCGAACGGAAACTAGTACACGACAACGGGCCTTGCTGCACTCTTGGTTACGACACTCCCAAGGGATATTCATAGGATAATTCTCATTTTATTTACAAACCATTATTAAGGGCTCATCAGTATATACTTACTCAAAGAAAACATTTTTTATGATTATGGATTATATACATAAACTGTTCAATTTTCATTAGAAATTATTTATTACAATTCATAAACTGACCTAGTTTATGCTATTGTATAGAAATAGTGCCCAGTAGAAGTAATGTGAACTCCAGTAATACGTATGATCCAAAGAGTAAGAATTATTATATCATTCATGGTATTAAGACATCATTTAGAAGGGAAATAGTCTCCCACGTATTATCATCATATGAAGAAATAGTATCATGTGTGGATAAGATAACTAAATAGTTTAATGAGTCCAATGGCTTTGAAGGGAAGCAAGAGAAGAAAAGGATGGAAGAGAGAATGATGGATAAAGGGAAGATGGAAAAGAATAATTTCCACATATGTGATAACTGTAGGAAGAAACACCCTGAAACTTGCCTGAAAGGAATAAGAGTTTGTTATAAGTATGGAGAAAAAGGGCACAAAGTACGTGACTACAAGGGTAAGAAAATGGTTTCAAATGTACAATGCTTCATTTTCAAGGAGTTTGGACACTACGCGAACCTATGTCCCAATAATCAGACTATGATGCAAATGATGCTATTGGATAATAGTCAAGTTATGATACTACCACAGATGAAGAGGAATGATTAGAGTTCTAATGTTTATTATGTCATTTGAGTGTTTTATCAACAATGTACTTGTTCTAATAATTGTGTAGTATATAAGGATTGTACTGCAATACTATTTCATTAAGGACTTGATATTGTGTGGAACCATGAAAAGTGACTCAATAGCAGGATAAATTTTTGGAAAATATTTGGTTGAGAGAATGATAAACCATAATATAGTTCTGATACCGAGGTAGTGATTTTTGAATAATACATGATTGATTTGGATAAAGTATATTAGATATTCTTGACTACCTTGAAACTGATTAATGATTTGTATATTTCATCATTGTTGTTTTTTACAACATTTTTGGATTGAAGGAGTTCATCCATTATTATTTAAGGAATAATGGATTATGAATGTAATCAATAAGGTTTTATAGTAATTCAGGATGTTGCATTGTTATAAAAAAATACATGATGAAGTTGTTCACATGTTATTACGCAGAAAAAAGGATCTTCATTTTTGGAATAAATCATTTTGGATAGTTCTAGTTTGGATTATTTTTGGATTTCCATAAATGGACAACTTGGAGGTTGGGCGGCAACCCGTCGCATCCGGTGAGGCCACGAGACTTGAACCCACAACCGAAGGGTGACAAGGGTGTATCACCTAACACTGGACCATGTAATGTTCGGGATTAAATAATGTTGTTTTTTTAAAAGATATGGTAGATTAATTATAAATTCTATTTTTTTGAACACTATACGAATAGGATAAATAGAATATATATTTTTACATTCTATTATCTTTTAGAGTGAAAGATGAGTTTGTGGTAGAAATTAGTTAAAGGATGGAACTCTACTTGTCAAGAATATATTTTTCTTCTTCCCATATTCTATGAGGAAATTACTTCTTAAACTTTACTTAAGGAATCCTAAAACCAAAAATGTGTTATCCTAATACACTATGTTTTGTTGAACCGATGTTATTTCAAATCATCATAGATTGATGAATTTAAGGACCTCAATTTTACACTTTTTTGTTATTGATGACCTCAATCACTAACTATAAATATTTTTGTTTTTCCTCCAATTATATGTCTCTAATTTCCACCAATGTTCTCATAATCTAGATCATAATTTTGTGGTGACCCTTTCATTTCTCTTTTCCTCATATTAAGTCTAAATTTTAGTAACCCAATTTCCGATGTGGGTTTTCCCACAAAGATATTTTCTAGTTTCAACCTTTTATTTTCGAAGAACAATTTAAAATTGTGAGGATTCAATTTATTGAAGGATGGTATAATGTAACACCCCATGATTTCATAGTGTGTTATTTCTTCAAAATAATTCAATAACTTGCACTACATGCAACACCGAGTTAAAGCGCACCATGACTTACCAAACGAGCCGTTCAGAAGAGGTTATGAATAGTATTAACTAAATTTTAAACATTATATAATATATATAATTTTAGAATCCATATTATGAGTTTCTTAGAAATAATGTAATAACAAATTCCTTTTTTTCAGATAAAAGATATATTTTTCAAAAATGAACTTTTACCAACTTTAATAGAGATTTCTTTTTAAATCCAATATTTTAAAATTTTATATATTCAATTTGACTAAATAAATTTATTATTTAGAATGGGGACATAAAAAAATTTAAAATGTAACACCTCAATCTTCTAGCTACGCTTCTCATTGAATAATGCGATAGCGTGTGTTGTACGCATCATCGAGTTCTAACACACCACAACCAATCAAACTAGCTGTTATGAATAGTAATACCTAATTTTTGAAATTTAATAAATTATATCTTTCAAAATGGACTTCATTTTTGGATTTGGAATATTTAAATTATCCAAGGGTGATATTTTGGTACTTTTCGGATAACTTTCATATTTTAATGAATAGTGAAAATTACTAAATTTTAATTAAAAACTACTTTTTAATCAAAATAATTAATATTGATAAATTTTGAATTTGATTTTGTTTAAAGTATATTTAGAAAATATTTTTACCATTTAATTCAATTTTTTTCATTGGAAATAATTTCACAAATAAACTAGACATAAACAAGTGCCAATCTTTTGATAGCTATTATCTTTTAAAAACAGGCGTTTTGTTTTAACAACGGGAATTAATTTTAAATAAATTTTTTTCCACTTCTGTGTTTTGAATTTGGAAAAATGGATTCCATATTTGGAATCAGGTTTTTCAAATTTTGTAAATAGGTAACTTTTATTTTTAGACATTTTGAATAATTACTTCGGTAAATAATTTATTTAACATGGTTAAAGGGTAAATCCGGTAAATAAGGGTTAATAAAATAATATTATAATAATACAAAATTACCCTAAAACGTGTCCTAACCATATTGGGTGATACATGTCAGACCATGGTCATCTTTGGGTTGATTTTTGGTCCCCATGGTGCCACTTGTAAGTGATAATGACACTTTATATTAATTAAGTTAAAATGAATACAACAATGGCACAAGCATATATCTTTTAGCAAAAAAATTTTACATAGGGTTATATATGTTGTATTTTATACTATTAATATTCAATAGAAATATAAAAACAATTCCTAAATAATTATATTTTATTTATAATTTTTAAAAATTAAATAATTAAATTTATTGATGACACATTGATGATGCAGTAATTACCATAATAGTGAACAATTAAAATAATTGATATTATAAATACCCAAATAAATATAATTTGAGAATTTTATTGAATTACAATAATTTTATATGTTAATATGACATATTATTATTAATCTAATTGGATTTTTTCTAAGTAATTATTCTTTTATGAGTTTCAAAAAAATCAATTATTGAATAGTGTCAAAATTAACATATAAGAGTTTTTAAAACAAATATTATATTATTAATTGATATTAAATTCCAAACAATCTAAGGTTCGGTCAAGAGACTTATATCATGAAATTTGTTTCATTAATGGACCACTATGGGGTCTATTGGAAGTATATAGTAAGTTTATTAACCATATAATATAAAAATACAAAGAGACATTATAAAAGTGAACCTAATTAACTAAGAGTAAATACTTAAGGATAAGGTTAATATAGTAACACAAACCTATCTAAATTCTATTACTTGAGTGGTTTTAGAACCATACTTACTTTAAACATTAAATAATCCACTTTGGAACTATTTGAAACCGAATATTAATTTATTGTAAAATAATATTTCTAGCTTTTCCAAAGGTGCCCCTCACCCCTCTTATAAAAGGGCACTCGTCCTTCTCATTAATTCACACCTTCAAAGCCTTTTGGTTCGTCCAAACTCTGACCAAATACTCTCTCAACTTCCCTCAAATCATCCTAGAGGCATTACTTTAGTCCAAAAGCCATCTTAAGAAGCCCTTTTGATCAAATCAAAAGGAAGAACCCAAAGAAGAGGTAATGATTTCACCACCCTTTTTCAATTTCCTTTCTTCATCCACTTATTCATTCTTTTTTATTACCATTCTAAAATAATAACTCCATTATATTATATATACTGTGATTTTATTGTAAATATGGTACAATCATATTCAGTATTCTATCCATCCTTTGAAAAACATGTCACTATACGGGCATACGTACGACGTACTGTCTCCACGTCATGGTGTAATTGTTATTCAAGAAATTATTATTTGGATGGGTATAATAATGATGTGTAATTAATGTAAATAATAAATGTAACATAATAATGATTCCGTATATATGATATACCATCAAATTATATAATATTTTGAAATCAAAAGAATGATATTGTCGCTCTTGCGTACGTACGGACTACCGTCTCCACGAACGCGATGCGATTCATTATCCATCGTCTCCATTCAAGTATTATTCTCATTTGAGGATTAATAATAGTATCTAACGACTTGATATCACTCTGGATATGATTAAGATACAACTTATCCATGACAAACATGGCTTACGTAACAAAACATATAAAATATAATGAGTAAGTTAACACCCAAAACAACGATAATACTAAGATATTATTAAGAAATCAATGTTAAAAGATCATATATGATATCATATTAATGTATATGATTATTGTTTTATTTAATAACAATTATTTCACCATTATAAAGGAGGTTAACATACCCCCAACCACGGAAAAGTACAAGGTAAGGGTTATTTCACAATCTCTTCATTATCTGAGGTTGTTTATATGTAATAATCTATTGGGATCTTCTTTATCATCCACATCCATGTTTCTTAAAAATGTATTTCATAACATTTTACTATTTATATGAATATGGGTTAATGTCATTTATACCCTTGGTTGACTTTTTATAAGAGTTTTATAAAGGAATATTTTCGTCGTTTTCTAAACAAGGTTCTTTTTAACCATTTCGACAGAATTAAGGTAAGAATGTTTTATTTACTTATACGGCGGGTGTGGCTATTTTCCGCCGTTATAAAATTTTCAAAGATTCCCTTAAAATATTATAAGGATATTTTGAAATTAAATGTTTTATTTTATAATTATGTGACTTTTAAATGATTTCAAAATGAATATTTTAAGAATTTCTGAAAGGTACTCTTTATCAAAATCATAATGTTTAATGTTTTAATGATTTATCATTCTAAATAATTTTAATCAATGTCCATGTTTTCAAAATTATTTTAAGGATTTATTTATATGGACATTAATTTTTTGAAATGATATTTCTTTTCCAAAGTTTCAAAGTGGTATGGTACACTTTGATTCAAAAATAGCTTTTAAATTACTTCCTTAATAAATGTGTGACTTTTAAATGATTTTGAAAAAAGAGATATTTCTCTCAAATAGTTTTGATTTCATCTATGGATTTTAAGTTTATTTGAAGTTGATTTATTATGATACAAAACATCCATATTTTTTTTTCTTTTTTTGTGATATGTTTGACTGTGGATGTGTTATTCTTATACCATTTGTGGTCTATGGATGTAGTATTTACGTTTCGTATGCTTGTTTTAATAGGAATGTCTATGTTATGTTTGAAACTTTTGATATGGGAATGCATTGGACTTAATATGTGACGGATGGAGCCAGCTATAACTTCTCGATGCATCGGTAGGTCTCATGAGACAAACTAGTGTCTTGGAACAAGGACTTGAAAAAATCTTATTTGTAGTCTTGGCATGAGACCTTGGCTATGTGGTTATGATAGTCTGGAATTATGCATTCGATCATTATAAAAGTGGTTTTTGATAATGCATGTGATTATTCGATTAGTATAATATCCATGTGAATAATTAAATGAAAATATTTCATTTTTCCATACTATGTTGAAGTTCAAGTTTAAAAGGGTTTTGTTTCAGTTATACATTGCCTTAAATGTTTATGCTTATTTATGAAAGTTTCTGATGTATTTATTACCTTACTGAGCATTTGAGCTCACCCCTTTCTATGTTTTATTTTTCCCAGGATTCCAAGAAGTGTAATGTGATTGATATGAAGGGTTAAGACAAGGGAATAATGGCATTTATAAAGGATTATTTATGTTGTTTTGTATGTTATGAAGTGAAATGTAACATTCATGTATGTAGTCTATTTTCCAAGACTACTAAAATGATCGGTTCTTCGGGACATGGTTCCTTGCAATCATGCCAATGTATTAAAATAGTGCACCAACTTTGGGTCACTGGGTTTGGGGCATTACACCTTATACTTTTACTTTTAGTTTACTTTTTACCAATATCTATATGATGGTCTTAGTGGGTGACTATTTTTGTATCATATTTCATAGTTTTTCAGGATTTTTCATCATTTCATTTATTATTACAACAATTCTATTTCAGTTTTTACTACTTCAACATTCTGTTAACTTTTTTCTGTGTTTTATACTTAGATATTTCTGTTGGTTTCTACTTTGATATGAGGGAATAGTTCCCTATTATCACAACCTAGTCACTCACTGCTAGTCAGAATCCTCTAGTGTATGGGGATCCATCCATGAGGCCTTGTAAATCAATAGTTTGGATCAGTGGTTTAGTGCATCTAGGTTGGGATGTTACAGAACTGGTCTATTTTCCATGCATTTTTTGGTTTGATGGGTCTCGTAAATTATCCTTTGTCATATTTTCATCATTCCAAAAATATTATTCATCACATAAGTATAATTTTTTCATCATATAAACATTTATAATTACCTATATAAATTGGTGATGGAAAACAAATCATTTTTTTGTGTGGAGGTGGTAGTCCACATGTTCACACAAGCAACATTATCGTTTCCCTAGAATGGAAATAATAGAAGATAGTTAAGATCATAGAATTATAGAGTTATATTTACATATTAAATATAATATATAAATAATAAATCATTTAATAATAACCATACATCAATTATGGTGATGTAAAATGAAATATATCTCTACATGGAGGCAGTAATCCACTCACACACAAGAGATACTTCTATTTCTGATTTGAGGGAAATGGGAGGAATAATGATGGAAAAATCATGATAATAAAAATTCTGTATAAATAAGATACTAAGTTAATTCTATTAAAATGGATACCTAATATTTAGATGATATAGAAAATGAAATAAAATTTTAAGTACTATGTTAACAATTATTTCTCTTTGTTGAGAAACCTATTTTTTCTTACCCTGTAAACATTTACAGGATGGTATTCTGATCAAACAAATACATATAAGATGTTAGAGGGGATGTTTGGGTGGGATTTTGGATGTTATTAACTAAGATATAAGGATTATAAAATTTTGGAATACTGGAGAAGTGTAATCCTTTTATTAATGAGGGAGAAGAAACACGTTGAATTTTCAAAATATTAAAATATATTACAGTCTTAATCAAGTAATAATACTCCAAAATACCAAATCATCAAATACATATTTATAAGGTAAAAAAATTTATCCAATAAATTTAAATCAAATTTTGGTGACATTTAAATCTGAATCACTTTTGTTAACTTCCATGTAAACCCTTTCTTAACCAAAATCAGGGTAAACAAATTTATGTTTTTTCTACAAATTACGGTAATAATATTATGTTTCCATTATTACATTATATTAATTATTATACTATAAAATATTGATGTTATTTTACAAGATCTGGTTTCAATAAGTGGTAGAAATTTCTTCCAAATAATGACTGTGAAATCCCAAGAAAGATATTTTAAAAAAAGAAATTTTATGCATAAATCTACAATTATCCATACCGCATGCCTACTAAAAAATTGAGATGATTTTTTTATTAAATATATATTAAAAATATTTCATTAAAAGTGCTCACTAATATCAATAAATATAATTTGTTAATAAAAAAATTGGCACATAATGAATTTTCATTATATAAGACATCTCTATTTACCCTCAAATTTTTTAATTTTCTTTTCTATCCAATCGATATCCAGAGAATTGATTTTATATATATAACCAAAAAATTATAAAAATTTATTTACTCTTATTAAGAAACTATAATCCAATGACCTAGTGATAAATATCATATTAATTAAAAGTAATTCATTTTTATAATTGAGTTTTTTTAAACTCGGTGTTTTGTGTTATGTAGTATATCAACAAAAAAAATTATTTAAGGATAAATATATCATAATATTTTTGGGTGTAAAATTATATCCCCTTAAAAATATTTTTTTCCATCCGAATTTTATCACATTGATATAAAAAACTAATGATACTTCCACCCCATCACATCTTCATGGTCCCCCATATCTTTCTCAAATTTATGGTTTCCTAAAAAATATTTGACACATCTAGTGGAATATTATCATCTAATATTATCTTTTGTATCCAAAATATCAACTATTTTTTCTTAATAAGAGAGATCATGCTCTGGTTGAATGAACTCTGAGTTCATTACATATAAAAGATCAGATATAAACATTCTTAGGAGAGATAGATGGAACAAATCATGAACTTGAGAGAGATTTGATGGAAAAAATGTGATAAGAAACCATATTGATATGATTAAGAATTTATAAGGGAATAATAAATCATTGGATTTAAATTCCCTTATTTTAAAATATCATAACCTCTTTTAAATGTTATATTTATATAAATTCCTTTTCATTAACTTGGAACTCTGGATATTAAAGGTTACTATCATCATAAAATTTTATTCATCATTGAGAAACAATGATGTTCTATATAATAGATATTTTAACATCCTATGATATTAAATGATCACTATGTTTGATAGCGTATACGAGACCCAACACTGAGCTTTAACTACCATGAAATTTTATTAATTAATTTCAACCATGAAAACATAGCCCTTGAATTGGAAAGTGTGAGTAGGAAAAACCAAATCAAGAAATATATATGAAGGTTATATTTAATACCAATAAACTGAGTAATTCTTAAGAAATAAACATTAAATATTTAGCAAATTCATATTATACTTTAAAAATATGTTTCCCCTAAAAAAAATTTATTTATTATTATAAAAAAAATATTTAATTATTTCTTATTTTAGGAAACTTATTTGAGAGAATAAACTAAATTTTTGAAATCATCATTTAAAAAATATATTATAATGGATATTTGATTTTTTTTAAAGATTTATTTTTTGAGGAATAGTTAAAATTTTGAATTTTTATTGAAAATTGAATTTTGGTTTCAAGAATGTATGTTCTATTTTTTAAATGATTTCAAAGGAAAATCTGATATATGATTTGATGAGTAATCCAATTCAGTTCTTTGGAATTAATTTTATGGTTAAATTTGGTTTGAAAATATTTGCGTCCTTAAAAATGCATTTTTCTAAAAAAATTGTTTTTGATTATGTTTTTTGTTTTTATCTAAAATTTATTTTCCTCTTTATATGAATTTAATTGTATAAAATGGAATACATATTTTTTACTTATTTGGTGAAATTTTTTTAAATGTGTCAAATTTATTCTAAATTACCATGAATAGTAGTCGTGGAAAAATTTCTCACCTCTGTAAAGAGTAAATCTTGTTGTTTTAGGTTAAAACAATGTTTAAAGTGAGCTAATTTTTATCTTAATTCTTATTAGATGAAGGTACATATAACCTTATCACAATATTATTTAAATATAGTTTTTTAAGTGAAACTTTTCATTGAAAATAACCTATATAATATTTGATAAAAAGAAAAATATTATAGGTAACTCTCTTACATTAAAATATTTTTTATGTGTTAACCTAGGGATAAGAGAACATTGTTAATAAATATTAAATTATATTTTGAACATAAATTGATTTTAAAATTATATTAATTTATTTATAATTTTTAATGATTTTATAATTACTTTAAATTCGTACTCAACACTGACATATTATTTCCTCAATTAATAGACAAATATAATAAATGATTTCAAAAATATTAAATGTAAACAAATTTGAGTTGCTTATACTATTCAAAAAAATTATATATTAATATAACATATTATAAATATTTGAATTTATTATATTCTACTTCAATAATTTTATTGATGCAGTTAAAGTAAAAATAAAAGAATGTAGTAAAAAATAACATTAATTATATTATATTATATTAATATATAAATAAATTATTTAAAAATCAAAACAAAATTTAAATATGATAAGGGGGATAATATATGGTTACAATTTTCATCCCATTCCCATTTATGGGCCAATATTTACCTTCTATGTAAAATTATAATTCTTAGATAGCGAAAAAGTTATTACCTCAGTTAAGGATAAAATGGGTTAACTAATGGATTACACCAAAATATAAGTTTTAAAATAACTCATAAACTAGTTTAAATTTTTTTAGGTGATGATATTTCCAACATATACTACCTTATCTTCAAATATCTATCAATTTTTATGTTTCTTTCTTAATAATTACATTTTTATATTATAATCATTTAGGAAATTTTCAGAGTGTACCCATAACATAAAAAGGGAACCCCTCCTTTCTATTAATTTCACCACATTAATAAATCTTTCTTGAAAAACCCCTAAAATATTATTTTCAAAAATTACACAAACATGAAGTAGATATGTAGGTATTCTTAAAATACCATTCTAATTGTCTATACGATGTGATCTAATAAAGGCATACTGAAGAGGTGGTAATCATCTTTCCCAAAAACATTTTATTTATTTCTTCTCTTAATTCTGATATATAATATATATTATACAGAAAATATAAACATTAGTATCCTAAATATATAAAAAATTTATTATCATTATGAAACCATATTTATTATCCCTCTCTTTTATCAAATGGGAAGTGAAATTATTGCTCATTCATACTTACATCATACCGTTTCGATGAAGCGATAAAATTCATTTTCCATTTACACATTTCATGGATGGAAATTATGATGGTTTTAATTTTTATATATATTATATTTATGAAATAATTATGCTTCTGTAATTATTTTAGGACATCTACCTTTTTACTATTTAATTATTTTGAAAATGATAACATTTCCTTTGTGTATGTGTGGATTACCACCACCATATAACAGTGTAATTTATTTTTCTATCATTAGGATTTATAGATGAATCTATATATATAATGATTATGTATGATATTTATATCCTGATTAATACTTTTCAGTTTCTCGAACCCTTATCAAGATAAAATCATCGAGACTTCCCAACTGAAAAAGGTATAGAAAATGAAGATCATATCACCCATAATAGTGATATGAATAAAATTATTAATAAATAGGTGGTATGTTCTCAAAATTATGTCCTCAATATTTTGATATATGTGATTAGGGTTATATAATAAATTTATAATAAATCAATATTTATTATTAATGATTTTTGAACACATATGAAGAAATATGAGTCTTTAGGTAATGGTTTTATGTAACAATATAACTATATATCGAGATTGATTATGATTAAGTCTAAAATGACGAGTTTTTTTTAATTACCTATTAATAGACTCATGAAATATTTTTTAATTTGGTTATTTATATATATTACAAGTTTCCATTTCATTTTCCCCTCTCTAAGTAATCAATATTCCAAGTAAATATTTTGAGGAAATTCAACTTTATTTCTCCCTTCGATCTGAAATAATTATTTTCCACGATCCATGATTTTAAAAAATATTTTCGAGAATGTTTTTAATGTTTTTCATGTGAATGTTAAAATTCATTTTTACACTTCATTGAATTTTGAAAAACATTGTTTAAAATGAATATTTTTTTCATTTTCTAAATAACTTACTTTTCTATTTTCTTATAATGGTGTGAATAGAATATTTTATTTTATCTTATATTCCCTAAATATAATTTCTCACCATATTGACCACAAAATGATTTCAAGCCTCATTTATAAGTTTCCAATGTTTTTTTAAAATATTTTTTTAATATTTGGGATCGTTTTATATTTTATATTAGTTATTTTGAAGTGAATATGGTATTTTTCTAAAGAAATGTTCCATGTGATCTTATAAAGTCACTTTCTATATATGGTGAAATATTCTGATGTTACCTTTGCTTTACTATGTATATGATCCAATGACACCAATTGAATTCATTCTCTGTATTGTTTATTTTTAATAATATTTTTTTGTGAAAAGAAATTATTCTCCATTAATTATACAATTATGAAATGATAAATTATTTATAAAACCAAATTTATTTTTGTGGGTAATTATATTATGCAATTTTAATGATGTACATTTCAATTTCATTGGTTATGATATGATGAATGTTTTTTGATCTTTTGGAACACTAATGTATAGTTTTTATTATGTGAATAATTGGCCTAGAATAATATATCACTAAAATTAATTGGCTAAATATGGAAATATCATGATATAAATAAGAATTTTTTGGATATTAGACCCAATTTAGTAAAGTATTATATCCACTAAAATAGTATTGGGAGTGATCCATGACTAATATTATGGAATGAAGAGTTACTAATCCAAAATGAATGCATTAGTAGTGAGCCTTTACATATTAAGAAATGATTACATATTAAAATTTGTATACTAACAATATATTCCTTCTTCCAATATTATGATCTCAGGGATCATTTTTTTGGTTTTGTTATGATTTATGTCTTATAAAATTCCATGATTTTCCATTACTTCAGATTATGATCTATGATATTCCTGGCCAGATTTTTAATTATTATGATCATGTTCTCAGACCATTATTCCCATTTTTTGTAATAGATATTTAATATATGTAATGTATATTCATCAATTTAGTGGTAATATTTATATATGATAATTATTTATTGCTATAGTTGGTAAGAGAACAAAGTATGGTAAAATTTGGAATCTTCGATATAAAAAATATAGTGGAAACCCTTATGATAATATTATTTATAGAAGAATTTCTTAAAATATGTAAATGAAATAATTGTGGGGTTCTTAGAAAAAAATATTTATAGATACTACAAGTGTGCAGGGTTTTGTAACCAATTAATCTAGGGTTAAAAATACCAAAAATGTTTTTCGAGTATATATCATCTGTAATCTTGGATCAAATTGAGAGTTCTCTTAATACACAACTAGTTTCACAATTGTAAGGGATACAGATTGGTTAATTAAAATTTTCATTAAAATCAATTAGGAAATATCTTAATAAATAAATACTATGTATGACCTAGGTTAAAAATATAGTGTCAAATATTGAAAATAATGTATCATGATTTAAACTTACTATGAATGATTTTTTTCATGATTAATTGATTAATTAATATTATTAATGTTACTCAAACAATTATTTGTGGTAATTATAAATATATTGAACTATGTGTATTTTTTTTAACTCTGAAATTCAAGTTAATGGAATGATTTTCTTTATTTAAAATAAATGAATAGGGAGCTCTAATGTGAAACCTTATGATTATTAAAAATTAGTAATATTGTTATATGAGTAACCACCTAAACTAGGATGAGTTTCCAGAAACACCTAATAATTGAGAGATGTTGTATCATTAAGACCATGTATGAAAAATGATATATCTTACTACATATAGAGAATGTGAAAAAATCACTCAAGGAAATGTCTTAGAGGAAGGGTTAGATGTTTTACATCTAAAAACAATGGGTATAGATCAAATAATTAATGATGAAAATGATGTATTTAATGGAAGAGAATAAATTTTATCCTATGTTTCCATTTGTAGTTCAATGTTTAATTTTTATAGAACATTGAAATTATTTGATACAATTCACTAATCCAAAGATAACTCTTAATACATTGAAGGACCTATGACATTTTAAAAATTGATGTGAATTTATTGAAGTATTTATGTATCAGGATTCAATATTAATGTTATAGAGGTTTTCTTCTAGTGATATTATTGATATAATAATCATGAAACATCTAATTATTATTCCACAATTTTTTATCATTAAGTATTTGAAAATATATGTTGAGATGTTATGATAACCATGAAATATGATTGAGTGGTAAGCTGGTATTTTTGGATTACATGTTATTAAAAGAAATATATCCCTTACTATATACATAATATTAAATTAACAATGTTTTGTTGGGATAAATATATGATTATAATTGATGAAGTAAATGATATATTATGGTAACCTTGAAATTTGTTAG
Organism: Viscum album; assembly: GCA_963277665.1. Classification (NCBI taxonomy): domain Eukaryota; kingdom Viridiplantae; phylum Streptophyta; class Magnoliopsida; order Santalales; family Viscaceae; genus Viscum; species Viscum album. The sequence goes on from OY728158.1 coordinate 551,955,354, forward strand.
TGAATTTATGATAATGTTATTTAGGACATCTTTGTGGATGTTTATTGTATTTTTAGATAAATTCAATTGTCTATGATATTATTTGAGGAATATGGATTTTCCTAATTTTTTAAAATATATATTCATTCACATGATGTTTTGTTAATATTTATTTACAACATTATAAATTTATAAGTTAAAATATGATTATATGTTTAAAGGAATAAATAAACTATTTTTGGTTTTTAGTGATAGTATTTTGGGATGATTAAAAAATTATACTATATTTTATGAAGAATAAACTATTGATTTTTTTTTAAAAAAACTCTTTATTTTTAATTTATTTTATGTTATGTAATTTAGGGAATATTTAATAGAGGTTTACAAATAATATCGATGGTTGAAAGGTGATCTGTTGAAAAGTGATCTATTGAAAAGATGATATTTTAAGAGATATTTATGGTCATGCTAAGGATTATCTTTTAAGTTAGTATCTATATTTTATTCATGATATTTTGGTACAGTTCACTTAATTATAACATTATATAGTTATTTGTCAAGGTGATTAATGATATCTTGGGAGATTTATTATTGGGTTGAGGTATATGTAACATTTTGGTCAAACATGTGATATAAGAATATGGTTTATTTAGGAAGAAAGTAATTAATGTTTTTAATATTTATGCAAAATGGTATGATATATCCTTTTAGGGTAAAAATATTTTATTTCTGAGATTATTAATGTGTTTTAAGATGTATTATTTTTTATTTATGGAATTATTTATGTTTAACTTTTAGTGTTTTTGTTGTTGCGCCTTTGAAGATTAATCTTGTAATTTTTTATATTAGGGTATGTACATTTTGAGAATTATCTAAACAAAATTATATCCTTTTATTAATTTCAAATGAATTGAAGAATATCATGATATACTTTTTGTAATTATTTTATCTCTTATAAATTTATCATAGTTCCTCAGGCTTGAAAAAATAATCTTCAATATTCATCATTTTTAGAATGATATGATATTATGGTTGAAATATATTAAATATTGAAAATTTAGATTGAAATTATATTTTATTATTTTATTAGTCTATGTGGTAAAGGTACTACTCAACTATAGAAAAAGAATCATAAAATGAAAATTTTCTCTTATTAAGATCACTTCAAATGAATTGATTGTACTCTCACACCTCATTGTTCTATAGTATTATAGTTGTTAAAAATTTCTTAATCATTAAATTTTTTATGATAAATTTTCCCTATAACACCGCATAAATATTTGTACATTATCTTATTCTCTATTTCCAAATTTTATCTTCCGACCAATTTTATCCTATTTGTAAACCTAGTTAAGCGTTATTCAAGATGATCTTCATATTTCACTTTCCACCTTCTCAAGTGGAAGTTTTATTAACCCTTTATTTGTAGTGGATGTAAAAAAATGAATTATTAATTTTTTATCCATTGGTAACAAAGTTTTAATTAATATGAATTAAATGGGGTATAATTTAACAACAAGATATTTTAAAATAATACTTTTTTTGATAGTGTATATGACATAAAAGACCGAGTATAAATGACCCTCAAATATTATTAATTTATTATAACTATTAGAACCAAATAGTTTATTATGTTGTTATGAATAGGAAATCAAAAATAATGAAATATATATAAATATCTTATTAAATACATATTTATTTACAACTTATTTGGAAATAAACATTCAATTTTTAGTAAAGACATATTATGCTTCAAAAATACATTTCCTCCGAAAATGTTTCTAATTTCATTTTTTGAGAAAAATAATATTTTTTATCTATTTTATAAAATTTATTATAAAAAATGTACATTGTCTTCAAATAATAATTTTTAAATTATCTTAGAATGAATTTTTAAGCATTTTCTAAAAAGAGTGATTTTTAGATCATTGGTGAAAATACTTATTTTGATTAAAAGAAATATTTTTTCACACATTTAGAAAGAAAATCTTTATTTTTAAAATGATTTTAATGTAAAATTAATAATATAATATTATTATTAATCAAATTATGTTCATTAGAAAAAAATATGGTTGAATTCGGTATAAAGACATTTTTGTTATTTGAAAGGAATTTTTCTAAAAACCCATTTTCATACCTTTTTGTGTCCTTGTCAGAATTTTATTTCTTTATTTTATATTAATTATTTTTATAAAATGAATACCATATTTTGAATCACATTTTTCGGATTTTTTAAATAGTTTCCTTTTATTTTTATGCAGTAGGAATAATATTCGTGGTAAAAAACACATCAATAAAGGGGAAATAATGTTATCTTTGGACACAATAATGTGTTAAGGTATCTATTTTTCTTCTAAATTGTTATTATATGAATGTATTTTAACACTTTTCACTTTATTCTCTATGTTTACTTTTTTAAGGGGAAGAGTTTCATGAAAATTATTTATATAATATTCAACAAAAAGTGAAATACAATATGTCACTCTCTTACATTTTAATATCTTGTATATGTTCATGTTAAGATAAATGAATGTTGTGATTGAATAATAATTTTTATTTTGATAATAATGATATTATTTTAATTATTTTATATTATTTTTAATTTTTAGTGATTTTATAATTTTCTTTTAATTCCTATGAAACATAAAATATATATTACATCAATAATTATAAAAACATTTAGTGATATAATTATATTTAATGTAATATGATTTCAGTGAGTTATAGAGTTAAAATAATTTTATAGATAAATTTATGTTATTAGTGACATATTAAAGGATTATTTTTGAATTTTATATTTCATTCAAAATCAGCAAAGAAAAATTAAATGAATAGTTTTCAAAATGGAATTAATGATACTTTATGAAAAAAAAAATTTAATGTTTAAAAATATTGAAATAGGGTAAATGTGACAATATACTATATAAAGTATCATAACATTGCCATTTTTAACCCTATTTTGTCCTTGTAAGTAAAATTATAACCGGTTTAGAGTGAAAAATAAATTACCCTGGTTAAGGTTAAAATAGGTTAACAACAGGGTTAAAAAGGATAATGTTTAAGATACCACATAAACTAGTCTTAATTTTAATTTTTTATTATATTTCATCCATATCTTTTCTTATCTTCAAATATCTCTCTATTTTGTATATTTTTCTTGAGAATTACATTATTAAATTTTATTATTTTGAGAAATTATTAGAGTGCCCCTCCACTCACTTATAAAGGGAAACTCGTCCTTTTTCTTATCTACACCAAATTTATAAATATATATCAAAAAAACTATAAATAATATATTATAAACATCCTTATACACAAATTATATGTTTTAGTCTTCCTGAACAACAAATCGAAGGGTCTTTAATAAGGGATCTAATAAAGGCCTACCGAAGAAGAGGTAATTGTCTTACCTAACCTCTATCAATTTATTTCTTCTTATACATCCTATAAATATATTTTTTATTCATAAAATTATAAAAAAAGTATCCCAATTACAATGAAATTAAATCATGAATTTTCAAGCACCTTTTCACCTTTTTTTCACCAAAGGGAAGTAAATGTTTCATTTATGCATATATACAACATACTGTCTCTACATAATGATACAATTCATCTTCCATCACCATTTCTCATGGATTGAAATTATTATGGGTTTTATTTTTATGAAATATATTTTTTAAATAATTATTCATGTAGAATATTTATGTAATATCTATCTTCTTACTTTCCAATCTATTGGAAAATGATAATGTTGCTCATGCATAAGTGTAGAATACCACCTCCATGAATTGATGTGATTCATTTTTTTAATAATTAAACGGATTAAATAATAATATATTTGATTAAAATATATTATAAATATTATTTAATAATTATTTTGTATGGTTCAATTATTATTTTCCTTTCTTTTTTCCATTCTTCAAAAATGGAAACTACGTTCTTGCATATGTACGACCTACCGACTCCATGAATAGTTTTATTCGTTTTATCACAAAATATTATAATTAAACCTATATATATATATATATATATTTATAATTAATATATATTATATTTATATTATTATTAAGATTTTTTAGATTATGTAACCATGATAAAAAAGTATCATGAGTGTCAAACCAAAACATGCATGAAAAACAAAGTAGTTTTTACCCAGAAGAGTTATTTTAATAATGAAATTTTAATAGATAGGGGATAAGATATCATTTGTAAATAAATCATGGATTGATTGATATTATTATGATACTATTATACATTTATAATAAATTATATTTAATATAAAGGAGGTTCGAATGAATATGAAGAAATACATGACTTTTGGTAATGTATTTATGTTATAATCTAATTGTGTATCAAGATTATTTATGATTATCTTTCCAATGATGAGATTTCTCGATCCAAATATCAATAATGTCCTAAAATTTATTTTCTTATATTTATTAAATGTGATTACATGTTTTTAATTAATTTTCTTCTCTTTAATTAATCAAGATACCAAAAGAATATATTAATTAAAACCAATAACATTTCTCTCTTTAGTCGAAAGTCTATTTTCTCCCATATCTCTATTTTCTAAAAATATTTTAAAGAATTTTATATATATTATATTATGGTTTTAATTTAATTTTTACTCATGATTTTAAATTTTACAAAAAATTTGAAAGGAATATTTTTCCATTTTCCAAATGTTGTACTTCTTTGTTTTTTTAACAAAATTTTGAAATAATATAATGTTTAAACATAGTGACACGAATGTCATTTCCCATAGTTTTGAATAATCAATTATTTTAATCAACCTTTAATAGTTTCCAAATTTATTTCTGAACAAAATCATTCATTTAATATTTAAGAAATTTTTTGTTTTTGAATATGTGATTTTCAAATGAAAAAGTCATTTTCTTTAAATAATGTTCTAAGTGATCTGTTAAATGAATTTGACATATAATATGACAACCGTTAATTTTACATAGGATTTTTTGGGGTATGTGATAAAATGATACCATGATTCTCTATATGCCTAATTATTATGATTAAATGATTTTTAGGAAGACCATTTCATTTCAATAAATTAATCTATTATGAAATGATGACATTTTTATAAAACATATTTATTTTCAATATTTCATGAAATTATGAATGTTTTACAAATCCCATTTCATTTTTAGGTGTTATGATATGATAATTATTTTAATATATCATTTCACACATTTGTTTGGTTTTAATTATATAAAGGCTGGTCCCAGAATTATATATCCCTCTAATATGTTTGGTAAAGATGGATATCTCATTTTATAAATAGTACTTGAATGGAAAGTGAACCATGTTGAGTAAGGGACTCTATTCACTATGATTGTATTATGAGTGATCCATGAATTATATGATATAATGGGTAGTGAACCCAATCCACTACTATTTTCAAGGGATTGATGCTTGACTATTATGGAAATAATTTTAATGCTTATGTGTATTCCATAAAAAATGTCTTATTCTAATGTTCTTATATCATAGATTATGTTATGTGATTCCATTATGATTCATGTTATATAAAATACCAAGATATATTCAATGGCTCAATATTATGAACTATGATATGTAGGGTACGATTTTCAAAAAGTAATCTTATGTTATCATACCCTTATAATCATGTTATTATTAAGAGTTATTTTATATCTCCCTTGTTTATTTTCACTAAGAATATGGGCTCATCCTTTATTATGTTACCCTTCCTCAGGTTATAAACTAATACTTTAAGTATGATGTGTCTAAGAAGCATTCTAGATATGAAGAACTAAGAGGGAGATGCTGCATATATTTTATTAGCATGTAATTTATATTTCTAAGCTTCCAAATATACTAAACCTATATATTTTGGTGTGAATTTATATGTTATTTATTAAATATTAATTTATATAGATGTAATTTCCATGTATAAAAAGTAATTATTTATTTATCTATAACCTAATCTACCATTTCCTTGGCTATATTAGGTCCCGATATTTTTCTACCACCAAATTTATTCAACCATGATGGTGTTCTACATTTCATACATTATATGGATTAATAAGGAATCATCTTTCTACTTATGTAAAATCTATTTTTGTAAGAAAATTATACCAAAGTATGGTTTTAGTACCAACCTCCTTTTAAATCTAAAGAGAAACTCACTAAATGTATTCTAGAGTTTGAATTGACCTATATGTTTGAGAATATTTATAAATATGATTTATATTATTGAAAATAAAATCTATATTTAGAGCCCATAGAAAACATATCATGAAAATTGAGGTAACACATTGATCTCATTCAGATACAATATAATTTACTACTATATGCATCCTTACCACTTTATTAATGTATATCTTTTCATCATAAAAAAGAAAGGAATATTCTCTAATGGAAATTAAATGCATTGATTTTTTATGGTGATTGAATACAACCGAAATTGATTTATTAAAAAATCATAGATGAGGTTCCACTATAACCAGTTCCTCAATCTAGTTTGTAGCATCACCTCATTTACACCTCCCCATATGAAAGTAGTTTATAAATAGTATGAGGTTCTAATAAAGAACATGAGGATACTACACCCACTTTATCAGATTAAACCGATAGGTGAAATCATGGTAAACATAATCATGAAATAATAAATTCCAACATATCACATAGAAAATGAAAAAAACAAGGATGTTCCATAAATCAAATATTGTAATGCGAGACTTATCATGATGGTCGAAAGAACCAACATAAAACCAAAATAATACACTATGGACTAACCAACAAAATGGGTCTTGAAGTCATATCTTGTTCCCTCATCCATACTCAATCCCTAGTCCCATATTATCTATCAAACATATGTCTTTTTCTCTTATTTTGACCTAAAACGATGATTTCTTCTATGGTAAAGAATGGAGGTCCGAGAAGGGTGTGAGTAAAACACAGTATGCTAGTACTGAAGGTGTCTACACTAATATAGAGTCTAATATAATATATGTACAAGTATAAAAATCAATAATAAACAATGGATAAAATGGGTTCTATAATTTAAAATCATTTATGTTAAAATATATTGATATAAATTCCTTGTTTTTTCATATCCAACAAACCTTCTTCAACCCATGTTGGTCATCCGAACTATATGTTAATGTGGTCACAATATAGAATACATGGGGAATTATTCAATATATGGAACACCATGACCTTACCCTTGGAGTTAGAATCATCAACCTATCCTTAAAAACATACTATGCATAGGGGCTCTAAGAGAACTAGGTTTTCATTCCCAAGGGAGAGGGGAACCATTCTAACCTCCCTAGCCATTAGTCACATGTTTAAGGTTCAGAAATAGTGATCCTTTATCAACCATTAAAATAAGGGTGTCCTTTTTTATTTTATCAAATTTTTATGGTTAATTATTTTCAACATGGTCTCATATTCCATAGCTATACCATTTCACCGTTTAGTCTCATCAAAACCATTTTTTCACCCCTTTAATTCCTTTTAACCACCTAGACATTCCTATTTATCCATTTTTCACATGTACCCATTTTTAGTTATAAAATCATTTGACTAATCAAATTCAACCAAAAACCCCATTAATTCCATGTTAATAGGAAAAAAGAAATTTTATTTTCCTTAATCTCATATACCCTTAAAAATCATTTAATAACTCAATTATCTTGTCTAAGGGATTGTAACACCCCATGGGGTAAAATTAGCCTAGTCTACTCAACATTAATTATCCAAATTGCGATAATAAGAGGTAGAAAATAGCATTAAATCATCTAATATATCATTTCCTACCATATATTCCAAATGAATAACATAGTGGTACCAAACGAACAACACCATACACATGAATAAACCTCAAGACAATGGGATATAACATTTAGAATGCATACCTCAAGTTCATAGAAGAGTGATCTCTCATCTTTATCACTTGATTCAAAATAAAAATACCTTCAAATCCTAATAATATAATATAATAAAAAATAAGGGTTTTGGGCTTTATAAGGACAAAAAACATTCCACCATGATATCATCAAAAATTATAAGAAATAGGAGTGGTAGACTCCCTCAGATAATTGATTCATACCCAAAAACACATCAATTGACCCAAGATTAAATGGAATCACCATTAAAGGTGGAGGCATCCCTTGGTTCATCACTATAGTAACTAGAAATAGAATGGGAACGAAAATAAAGTTTGGTTTCCTAAATCCAGAGAGGGTAAAATTGGAATTCAAACTCTTTAATGAGGTGAATTCATGATTTTCTAGACCTTGTGCATATTGTTTATTACCCTCGATCAAATAGGGTCTTGGGTCTTATCGTTTTTTGGGAGACTAAACATTTTTCAAATCCATATTGAGGTAGTGAATTTTGATTTGTAAAAAACCACATGGATTTCAGGATCCACATGCATGGTTTTTTAATCGTACACCCCCTATAGGTTGTATGGTTAAGGAAAATTGTTATTAAAAACCATGTGATAACCAAGTTCTGTGCACATTATAGCCACCTTTTTTCCTTCTTTATGCGTTGAACCCCCCGAGTCACCCCCCTGAGCCCCCTCATATATTTGGGAAACATTTCATTATCCAATATAAAGGGAGTTGGCATAAAATTTAAATAATAAAGTAACTTCTCAAACGGGTGGGATATTACAATATCCCCACCTTATAATAGCTCGTCCTTGAGCTACACTCCCATGAATAACTAAACATCTAATGTAAAATGTTTGGGCCACTATGCCCACATATCCGCATCCCACTCCAAGGTTTCATCCGAAATGTTACCGTGCTTCCACAAAACTCAGTCTAATGGAATTATCTTACACTGCATGCCATTATGATTGTGTTCCACAATATGAAATGGATTCTCATCAAAGGATGTATCTACAACAATATAAATATCATTAACATATATCACATGAGAAGGATATGGGTGATACTGAAGATGCTTTGACATAAGGAAAAATCATTCATATTTCTATACAAAAATGGAGGAGCCAATCAATACACAAATAGTACTATCCCCTACATGATCTCAAATGACCTAACATACATAGGATCCAACATTCACTACTTTTTATTATGACTATGACTGAACCTTGAAAACCCCCTACTAAACACATTTTCATCCACTCAAAACTCAATATTCAAGTAATGTCGATAAAAATAAGAATTATTCATACTCTAAGTCATTTCCAAACACATCTAAATCAATTGAATATATTCCAATGTTTTTTATGTGAGGCTTTGTCCTAAAAAACTCTGACTCACCCACTTCTAACAAAAAAAATGATGATCTACATGGCCTACCATAGAGAGCCTCATATAATTCAATCTGAATAGTCTACTGGTAATTTTTTTATTAGAGGGCTCAAAAATTGATAAATGTTTTTACAAATAACCACCAAAGTCCAAAACACGTCCACTAAACATTTCCCCTATCACTTGAATTGTACATTTTGATTTCTTATCTGTCTGTTGGTGAAAAACAATACCCAAAATCACTTGTGTACTAAGGGATTTATATTGAACATGATAAAAGAACAAAGTAAAATTCAAGTATTGATCCAAAACTATATTCCATGTTACACTATGAAAAGTTAATATCTCTTAGAAGAATAGGTCACTCTATTGGTCAATGGTTAATTTCTCTCAAATCAATAACAAATGAGCTACCATAGTCCACCAATCCACAATCAATTAAACATATTACAACACTTCTCTTTATTTCACATTAATAAAAAATTTATTATGTATGTTTACACTTAATACTACAGATAAGATCGATAATTATAGTGACATTGAGAATTAGGTACATTATATAACAAATTAAAATTGGAAATGAATATCATTATTGAATACTTCCATAGTATGATCACACTTATAATCATATGGGATAACCTGGGGACAGACATAAGAATGGGGCGAGCTATAAATCTCAGCAAGGGAATTAACCTAGAATAACATGAATATAATAATACATGTTAGACAATATGTATATCAATGGGGAATAAAAAGAGTAGTAATCATTAATATGAACAACGACACATGATATTGCATGATAATAATAAAGGAAACATGGGAAATATGGAACCAACATAAAACACTACCTCATAAATATAGGTAAATGATAACTACTATGACATCATGATGGAAAAAATTCCATTAAGGAATCAGGTTCCCTCCCTATCCCAACATGATCTCTCATGAAACTGAACATTAACCAATTCATTTGTGTACTATATAATTTTGGGCTCACCCATCACATTTATTTTATTCTCATGCTTATGTGGTCCTAAGAGATCATACACCATGGATACATTCATTATCAGGTTTTATAACATAATCAAGTAATGTGGAATAAATTCATGAAATCCCCAATCAAATATGTATACGTTTATAAATCTGAACACCTTAGATAGTAAATGGGTACGTGTATTCACTAAAAAATTGTTTGGAAAGGAAAATGGTGGTGAAAGTTTCACAACATAATAGTGTCACATAAAAATAAATAAAATGGGAATATGAGATGAAAAGGGTAATATATTCAGCTTCACATAAGATGGTAATTAATTAGGATATGGAAATACATTTCCCAATTTTAGAAAAGGAAATAAAAGGCATAATATAATAAATAAATTTGATTAAAGAAGAGAAGTTGAAGATCCCTTACCTAAAGAATGTTACTTATAATGCTTTGGAGGGGACACATGAGAACTTGAGGGAAACTTTGGAGGACTCTAGGGAGGGGAAGTCAGAGTAAGGAAATTATCCATGGATTTTGACTAAATGGAAATCCAAGATTGGGTATCTTTATATAGTAAAAGAATTTGGAATTATTTTTCATTTCAGAAACATAGGTTTTGGACTCTATATAATAAAATACCCCAACCCACAAACCTTCTAATGGTTTTGAAAATAGTATCTTCCAATGTGTTGTGGTTTAAATTATGTTATATGTACATGGTCTAAAATTTAAAAAATATTATCATTTCTTTTTTGCATGTGGGTCATACTCATAAAGAAATGATTTTAAAACATTAAAATATATTATATACTTTGGAGGATTCACTATGGATTTAAAAAATAAGTCATTTAAACATAAAATCACATCATTTAAATGGAAAAAATATATCTGACCATTTTTACCATTTATTGTATTTATTACATCACTTTATTTCATTATTTTGTCATAATAGTTACTGAATATTAAAAATGTATTTAATTTTTTTTCCAGAAAATTCAGTTGTCTAAGAAAATTATGAAAAATTCACTATTAGAAAATTTTGATGTTATATTTCAAAAAATAATATTTAATTTATCTAAATAATGTTCTAAATATGTTTTTTAGTATTAAAAATAATAATTGACATTTATTGTGAAATGTTGGATTTTTTGACAAAAACAATTTTTGAACCCTTATAAAAAATATGTTTGACATAATAAAAACTATTTGATCAATTATTTTTTATAAACATTATTTAAAGATAATATTTTATAAAAACATTATTTATTTCTTGAATCCATTAATAAATTAAAATAAATACCATAATTTGAGTTGAATATTAACAAAAATTAAAATTTGTGTTTTATTGAATAAAAATAAAAATAAATTATAAAGTAACAATAATAGGATGAATATATATTCATTATTATATATAGAATAATTTAAATAATCATATTGATAGGGTATTTATATATATACCTTTAATACACAATCACACACCCTAACAGTAATGTGCAAGATGGTGAGACAATCATTGGGTTGTTTGGCATACATGTTTTGGGTCATGATCAAAATGATCATGAACAAATCCCATAAAATTGTTTATAACATGATTATGTTGTTGGATCTCAGCATAATGATGCTTAATGGGGAATCTCAGTGATTCTATCTCATTCAGAAGCTTCAATAAATTGGATTCATATGGTACAATCATTCTATTTTAGGTCATCACTTCCTTTTTCCATTTCAATTGAATTTGATAGAACCATATATTTAAAATAATCATGTGATCACTATTAAAAGTATTTATTATCAATGTTAATGATGATTAATGGTGAATTAAATCCAATAGGATAAAATAAAACCAAATATCTACTTGTTTTTTCATAACTATAATACAAAATATGACATTTAATTAAATCACAAGGGGGAATTTTATTTATACCAATATGAATCAATATAATCTTCATCCGTTAAAAAATTTAATCCTCAAAATTATCATTTCCCATAAGAAAATAGATGAGGGTAACTATGTTTCACCACTTCCTCTAGTTACCATGTTTCTTATTAAAACATGTTGTTTCTCCACATCAATTTTACCAGGTTAATTGTCTTATTTTGTAGAACATTTCTCTATAATCAATGATCTTGACCATCCACTATTTATAAATAATTTCATTATCCAATGATACCACATATGGATTGAGTTCATTTGATGGGTTTGGTTTGTTCTTACTCAAGGGGGATACATGGAATATATCATGTAATTGAGATATGTAAGGTGGGAGAGATAATTAGTAGTCCAACGCTCCAATAAGATCAAGGATCTCAAAGGAGATGATACATCTTGAGTTAAGCTTTAACGTATTCCCAAATATTACGACATTATTCCATGGAGATATGAGGTAGAATACCATGTTTATAACATCAAACTCTTATTCTTATCAATTATTTTAAATAGATATATTTTTTCAACTCTGAGCATCCTTGATTTTCTACTGTATGGTCTTATCCATTTACACCATTTTATCAACCATTTTAGGACCTAGTAATTATCGTCCCCCAACATCATAATATCATGTTGGTGTTATGGACCACTTTTTGTAAAGGATAATAAAATGATTCATTTTTTCCTTGAATGATTTTTTTATATTATAACTTTAATAGAGGAAGATATTGGTATCATCCTTATTTGAAGTCTATATAACTTTCTCCCATCATGTCTTCCATTGTTTGAATATTCTAGTCATACTAACCATCATTTTAAGGATGATAGGTCGTACTGAAGTTCAGCTCATTTTTTTAGAGAATATTGGAGGATTTCTAAAACATGTAGGTAAATCTTGGATCATGATTAGATATAATATATAGTGGTGCTCCATGAATACCCAACACTTCTCTGATGTATATCCATGCATGTTGAGCTGATGAGAAGTCCTCTCAAATAGTTATAATATGAGCTATCTTTGTTAGAAAATCCCCAAAAACAAATATAAAATTGATTCCTATATATGTCTTTGGATATCTGGTGACAATATACATGGTGGTGTTTTACCATTTCCATATTGGTCTAGGTAATGGGTTCATCATCCCCTTATAATTTATCATTTCATCCTTCACTTTCTGACGTACCATGCACTTTGATGTATTTTTAGTGATCTCTTTCATCATAACGTACCACCAATAGTTCTCTCAGAGAACACAATACATCATTCTTCTACATGGGTGAATAGATATTTTTGAACTATGTGCATCGTTCATATGATATCTCTTTATCTATTTATTGTATAGGGCACATATTCGTGACCCAAATCTTATGACTCCTTCCTCATCAATTTTGAACTCTACAGATTTCTATTTTCTGATTGCTTCCACCTTTTTCTGAATTTCCATGTCATCTATTTGAGAATCTTTTATATTTTACAAAAGAGATGGTTGATCAATCATTTAGGAAATTTGCAATGATTTTTATTCTTTTATAATCACCATGACCTTCTTATTCATGTCTATGAAGATCATATCCCTTTAAATTCTCATCAATGATTGAATTTCTAGATCCTTTCTACATAGTGAATCTACCACTTTATTTTCCTTGCCATGATAGTAGTGAATTGAGTATTCGTAGTACTTGATCATCTAAAACCATCATTTCTTGTGCATATTCATATATTTCTGTTTGAATATATACATGAGAATTTTGTGATTTGTATTTATCTCACACTTCTCTCTAAAGAGATAATTATGTATGATTTTCTATGCAATGAAAACTGCAACTCAATCCAGATTATGTATTGGGTAGTAATGTTTAGGAACATTCAACTACCGTGAATCATAGGCTATCAATTTTTCATTTTTCATTAACAAACAACCCAATCCCTTCTTCAAATCATTTCTAAATACCATGAAAATTTATCCATTTGTGGATAGTGTGAGAACATGTGCAGTAATAAGAATTCTTTTTAGCTCCTTTAATCTCTCTCTACATTCATCATTCTATGAAAACTTGGATCCCTTCATAGTTATCTTGGTTAGAGTGTTTTATAATCCTGAGAAATTTCTCACAAATCGATGATAATACCTAGTTAATACAAAGAAATTACCGATATCTATCATAGTTGTTTCCCTCGACCATCCTTAAATTACTTATATCTTTGAAGGGTTGTTAGATATCCCATTACATGTGATTATATTTCCAAATAATGAAAATTCATTTATCCAAAACTCAAATTTTATTTAATTTTTAAAAACGTTATCCTTCTGAATGTTCTTTACCATAGTTACAAGATGATCCTCATACTCCTCCATAGTTTTGAAGAATATTCGAATGTTATATATAAAGGCTACCAAATATTTTTTAGTAATCACTAAATAATATATTAATCAATTCCTTGAATATTTTTTGGAGAATCACTGAGTCTAAATGGAATTACGATGAATTCATAGTGCTCGTACCATCTATGAATATTATTCATGGGTTTATCCTCTTTAATCACCCTGACGTGGTAATATCCCAACCACATATACAACTTAGAAAAGTAATGTGCTCTATGTAGTTGATTGAACAATTCATCGGTATATTTCATAGGATACTTATTCTTTATTGTGATACGTTTGATCTCACATTAATCTATAAAAAGGTGCATTGACCCATCCTTCTTCTCGATGAAGTGGGTTGGTGAACCCCATGGTGAAACAAATGGGTGTAGGAACCCTCTATCCAGATTCTATTATAGATATTTCATCTAATCCACATATTCCACAATATCCATTCTATACAGAGTCTTGGAAAATCGATATTCCCTAAGTTTAAGCTTGATTGAAAACTCAACCTCTCGACTAAGAGGAATACCATGAAATGTTTCATGAAACACATCAGAATATTCCCTCATAATGGGAATGTCATCAAGGTTGATTCATTTTTTAGAATCAATCAATTGATCTGGATATGATTACTCATAGGGAAAAAGTATCAATGAATGAGATTTTTCTACTAAAGAAGATTCATCATCCCCTTTATAATTGTGTAGAATCAAAGGATGATTCATAGTGTAGAGAGTGATTTCCTTCCCTCGACAATTTATGTAGGCTCTATATAGGGAATGATAATTTATTCCCTTAATTGAATCAAATTCTACCAAAGGGAGTATGAAAACGTTTTCTGGGAAGTTCAACTCACAAATTTTGATAGGGGGAGTTATGTACTAGGAATGAAATAATTCCCCATATTTTATATTCACCGACATCTCAACTTCTATTCTTTTTTTGGCGTTAGAATAGTTCTACTAAAATTACATAATATGTATGAATGTGTAAAACCTGAATAAAAAAGTATGATCTCTATTCATGGAAGAATAACTATCTAACATATTAACACTTTATTTTTAGGATCTATTTTAATATTTGTGATGGTAAATTATCTCCCTTTCTACCATGGAGGGTTTTGGTTGTCAAACAAACTCTTGGCATACTGAATTGGTTTGAAAAATACCATGATTCTTAATAGTTGAATAAATGAACAATACACTAAGGATTGATTAAATAATTCCACTCCTCCAATTCATTAGTGGGATTCTCCTTTTAGATATTATTTGTTGGGTTCCTTTCCTTTCCGCATCTAAAGAATTTCTTCTCCCCCTTAGGCAATTTTTGGGGTGATTCATTCCACACATTTGACAAGGGGGTGATGAAATATCTTGGCCCCATTAGATTTCTACATAAATATTCTAGAATTAAACTCAACTTTCCCCAACATATTCATAGGATACCCATGAGTTTTTCTAATCCCCATATTCAATTTGAGGGCATAGTTGACAATTTCCTCATAGCTATCAACGTCTCTGATCACTAGGGAATTTTATAGACTGGGTTTTATCCCACTAAATAAGTGGTGAACCATGAATTCAAGGGTAATGAAAAATCCATTTGCATAACTTGGAAGTATTTTTTAGTTTTCCTTATGCTCCTAGATTGATTATTCATGTTTTTATTGAATTAAAATAAATCCCTTTCTAATTTAAGATAGAGAGTTTGTGGAAAAATATTTATTGAAAAATATTTCCAAAAATCATTCTACATGATCACTTTGATCTCTTCCTCTTACTCTACATACTTGATGAATTTCCACCAATGATCAGATTCTCCCTCCATATTTTAAACTTCCAAGAGAACCTTATCTTGATTAGAAAATTTAAGGATGGATAAGATCTTATCAATAGAGTTGATTCAATGTTTTGTGATTAAGTGAACAAATGATCCATTGAAATGCAGCGTCCTTTCACATATAAATACCTCAATTGAAGCTCGCTAATTTCATGGGAAATTTTTAAGCTCCTCCTGATCCATGTTTCTATTCCAATCCATATTCATATGATGGAGTATTATCTCAAATTTCATGACACTAACTCTCATTGGGTTGGGAATCTTTTTGGGTAGTCATCACATTTCCTATCACATTTTTTGTTTACATGATTTCTCCTATTTTCAGTCATTGGGTAGAATAAAGTAAAATTGGGGATGAGTATTTTTAAACTATTAAATGCATAGAAGGTAATCAACAAAAATTAATGAGATAAATTATAAATTACATGTATTAACTTATCATATGAATTTATAGGCATAAATTTATGTTATATACGATCAATTTACTAAAATATATTATTATGGTTATTTTTTCCTCCCATAATAATATTTAGTTATGAGATTATGAAAATAACAAATCATATTCATCTAGAATATTAAACCAGGGGTGCAACAAGGCTCGTATTCCTGAACCAATTCCTAGTCAAGTCAATCTCAATGTGGTGTTTTCATGTTTTACACCTATGTACATATGTGGAAGAGTCACATCCACCTGTAGTATCTAGATAAGGATTTTTTTTCTTGATAAACTACATACTCTATTCTTACCAAAATTTAGGGATCTTTTCTTATAGTTATTTTTATTTCTAAGGCTTTAAATATATTTTTCAACTCCTTATCCAAAAAGTAACTAAGCATTCACTCATATATCAATTATAACAATCATTATTTTTTATTAAAAATTAATACATGATTTATTACATAAGGTTTTACTTAATACTACCTAGTAGACAGAGAAGTGTAGTTAATTTTGGAATTAGGTAAATTAGATAATATTTTAATACAGGAAAATATCACCTTTATTAAAAACACCATAAATAAGATCAAACTTAAAACTATATTGGATAACCCGAGGTCATACATAAGAAAGGGGTGAGATATAAATCCCAATAAATGAATAAACATGGAATAATAAGATTAAAATAATATATTCAACATGGGAAATGTAGAACAACATAAAACACTGCATCATAAACACTAGTCAAGGATAACTGCTAATAAATAATGATAAAAAATCCCCATAAAGGAACCAAGTTCACACCCTATCATAACATGAAATATCATGAGACTAAACATTACCCAATACATTGAGCACTAAAAAATTTTGGGCTCACTTGTCACTTTTATTTCATTCTCATGGTTGTGTGTGCCACATAGATCATAAAACATGGATTAGTTTATAATCAATTTTTTTAAAAAAATCAGGCATTGTGGAATAGATAAATTAGAGCACCTAATAATATATATATATGTTCATAAAGACGAACACCCTTGATAGGAAATGGTTATGAGTATTCACTACACAGTTGTCTGTCATGGAAAATCATGGTGTTATTTCTACAGCATAATGACGTCACATAAAAATTTATAAAATGTCTTAATGAGGGTAAAAAGTGACTCTCATCATTTTTACACAAAATGGGAAGTAATAAGGTAATTTAATGACATGTACCAATCTTAGGAATTGTAAATAGAAGGAATAAGATAATAAATAAATTTTAATAGAGAAGAGAAGGTAAGGATCCCTTACCCTGATAGCGTCACACGAAATGCTTGAGAGGGGGTTCTTAAGAGCATGGAGGAATCTTTGGTTGACTTTAATGAAGGTAGGTCAGATTAATAATTTGATCCAAGGGTTTTTAGTGAATATAAGTTGGAACCAGGGTTTGTTTATTTAGGAATTGAGTAGGAAATTCTCTATCATTTATAAAACAGAGGTTTCAGAATCTATATAAGAAAATAAAAAAAATAAAAAACAATCCCATAGTTTTTTTACCATAATTTATAACAAATAGAGCTGTTTTAAATATTTTATATGTCCAATGGATTAAATTAATAAAATAATACCCTTAATTATTTGTAAGTGACTCATACTCTTAATTATATGGTTTTAAAACCATAAAAAAATATTATAAGTATTAGAGGATTTAAAATGGTTGTATAAACTAAACCAAATTAACATAAAATAAAATTATTTTAAAGGTAAAACATATATTTGTTTCATGGATACACATTAATTTATTTATTATATCATTTTTGGTTCATTATCGTGTCATAATACGCATCATATATTTATACCGTATTTAATTTTTTTTAAAAACTTTGCTCTCATAAAATTATGATATATTTTCCATTGGATATTTTCTACATTATAATTACAAAAATTATATTCATTTCATCTAAAAATTTTTCTAAATTTTTTTTATTTCACTTGTAAAAATATTAGTTTTAATTTATTGGGAAATTCTTCTTTTTTATAATAATAATTTTCTACCCCTTATAAAAATTACATTTGACTTCATAAAAATTATATGATCATTTTTATTTAATAAAAATTATTTAATAATAAAAATTTATTAAAATATTATTTATTTCTACAATACATTAATACATAAAAATAAATTCCTTAATTGAATTGTAATATTAACCAAAAATACTATTTCTGTTTTATTGTATCAAAATAAAAATCATTTATAATGTAAAAAATAATATGACAAAAATATATTTGTTATTATATTAAAAATAATGTTCATACTCATATTACTAGGGTATTTATAAATATCCCTTTAATACCCAATAAAACACCCTAATATTGAGGTGCGCAATAGTGAGACATGCATATGGTGGTTCAGCGTACATGGTTTGGGACTTGATCTCAATGATCTTGAACATTTCCCATTAAGTTTTTCACTCATTATTAAGTTATTGGGTCTCAAAATGGTATTCATCATGGTAAAATAATAGTGTTTCTATCTACATTGTATGCTCTAATAAATGGGATTTATAGGGTATGATTCTACAGGTTTAGGACATCACATCCTTTGTCTGTATCAATCGGATTTGTCGAAATCCTATATTTACTTGAATGGCCCGAAGGCCTTCATTTTTGTTGATTTTGATAACCCCCCATTCAAGGGATGAGGGGGATCCCTTAAAAGGCCCGTATACTGAGAGATTACATGGCCCATAGGCTTAGGAGATTACATGACCCGAGGGTCTTAGGCAATTCAACCAGACTATCTACAAGGAACTGGCCCTCCCTAGCATCTGCATCATGATAGTAGCTCTCGGACTTTTCATGACAATCCGACTAGGCTTCTCGTGCAAGCACAGGCTGGTACTAATGGCATAGTCAATCCATCTCATTCTGACAATCCATTTGGCTCCTCTCTGGTGAGTGCACCTGCTCTAAATCACCTTCTAGGGATGCTTCTTTTTGTAGCGTGTCTGTGGCCTACATTCATGTGGCCCGAAGGCCTTGGGGTGGCCCTAAGGCCTTAATGTGGCCCAAAGGCCTTGATAATCAACGGGCTCAAAGGCCGTGGGTGGCCTGAGCGCCTTGTAGGATCCGAGGACCAAACTGGTGGCCCGAAGGCCTAGATTGATGAATAGATCCGGCTGATATAGTAACGAACAGTACCTGCTACAGTGCCTACTACAGCACTGCTATAGTGATTCTACAATGATTCTACAGTACTTCTACATCACCTGGAAATATGCCTCCACCCAGATTTGATCTCGGGTCTATTGGATGTACCTAGCGAGTCCTCACCAATTGGGCTGAGGCTCATGTGCTTTGTTAAAATCCTATATTTATAGTAATCATGTTATCAATTTTCAATGACTATATTATTAGTGGTAATGATTCTTAATAAGCAATTAAATATTAAAGGATATAATAAATCCAAATAAGTGCATTTTTTTCTATAATAATAATACATAATAATAAATTTAAATTAATATCAGGGGGGATTTTATTTATTACAATTTGGGTCATTACAAAACTACATCATTCATTTGAGTAATCCTTAGAAGTCCAATAAAAACCATTGTAACATCATCCTAATTATGTTATTAGATTGGAAATGGTTGTAAAAAACAACCATGCTGCTGATTCTTGGATTTCACCTACTAACAGGTGTAACATCATTCCATGAAACCTATAATCACTTTTTTCATTCTCGGCAACCAATATTATCTTTGAAAATCATGGTATATCTTGATCAATCTAGGGTGTAGTTCCCACATTAAAAATTGAAACTCATGAATTAACTCTTCTCATATACAAGTAGAAACAAAATAAAATATCCATGTACATGATTAATCTCATCCTCATCAATTTCTTAATCAAAATGTGGCTCCCCACCATCAAAACATTATCTCAAAGATAGAAATTTTGAGTCCTCATACTATATCCTCTTAACAAGTTTTTTAGAATAGAATGAATGGTATATATGGATATGAATTTAATTATCTCTTGATCCTTCTAAACACCAAGAAACATCTGAACAAAAAAAACCATTATCCTCCACTCAAATATAAATTCTTGAACTGCATGATTCGGTGTCTTCTGTCTCATTGAATTTATAATGTTTTTCCCATTACCTAGAATGTAAGATAACTTGAAGTTGAAATACTTCATGTACTCAAAAAAAATTCACTACCAAATATTCAATCACTATGGTAAAAAAAATCACTTAAGGCTCTTATGATCAATTTAAACAACAATATTCTCACCCAAAAGATAATCCCACTTAAATTTCAATTAAAACCAATATGGTAAATTGGAGATCATATGTAAGTTATATTCTAATATAGATTCTACATCCATAATCGATATTCCTTCACTGAATCTCACTATGTAAACACTACCCCAATTATAATCCCATAAATGTCACACAAAATATACTCTCCACCTATAGTGGGTAAGATATAGATCAGTGTAGTGGTAAAATGTTTATTCATACACTAAAAAGAATTATCACATACTTCAAAACACTCAATCCCAATACCCTTCTTGTGGATGATAATTATTAGATATTCAAAGAAACAAAAATCCCCAATAAAACTTATTTAACAACCTACTATTCCCCAAAAAAATAATTGATATCATGAAAATTCATGGGTAGATCCCAAGAGAAAACATTATCAACATTCTATGGTTCTTATAACGAACATTCCTATTAGATGATGTGACCCAATAAATATACCTCATCTCTCAAGAATTGAAACTTAGATAGCTTGACAAATAGCTAATTCTCTATTAATGTACTCAAAATGATGTCAAGATATTGGTACTGATTGTCCTTTGTCTAGATGAACAACAAGTTGAAATCTAAAAATGAACAAAAAAATAATCAAGGTATGGATGAGAGATATAATTCAACAAATCCACAAAACATCAGGTATGTTTGTCATCTTGAACAACATCACCATGAACTCATACAATCCATATATTCTTCCGAAATAATTATATGGTATATTAGACAGTTTCACCCTTAAGTGATGATACCCTAATATCAATTAAATTTTATTGAAATCATTGGAACCCCTTAGTTAAATTTAGTGATCATAAATAAGAAGAATATGAAATTGGTTCTTTTCCATCATCCGATTCAACATCCAATAATCAACAAACTACTGAAACATTCTATCCTCCTTATTAAAACAGTCTAGAGAACCCCAAGGTAATGTAATCATATACATAAAACCATTATCCTATAACTCATCTAACTATGTCTTAAGATTTAGGATTACTCCTAGTTACATTATATAAGTCTTAATATAAACTTTCTCAACCACAAGTATTATTTATATCAGGAAATCAACATCTCTATTAGGTGGAAACCCTAATAAGACCCCATGAAAACATCCTAAAACATTTCTAATAAGGCAATAAAGACATCAGGCTATACCCCTTCATCACTAAGAAGAATAATCGTAACATGGGTTGTCAAATCTACCATTTTTAGAAGAAACATCCCCAACAACCTTTCATGAAATCCCATTATCTATATTGAACATAGGGTTCACCCATAAGAGTTGTGAAACATAGTCTTCTATGGTAACTATAAATTTGTTCCTATAATGTACCCATCATTTCCATTCTATGTATCAGGTAAAAACATATCATCTCAAGAATGTACAATTCCTAAATCATATGGTACCCACTATCCTCTAAGGAACAATCCATACATTGATGGATACCCTCCGATCACACCCTCAATGGGATGTCAATTAATATAACCCCAAATATATACTCAACTACAATATCTAAAAAATTTACAAATTTTACATATATATAATAATTTGAAGCTCTTGTATCAATAAAATATATAGTAATCGTAGATGATACAAGAATCATACCTCAAATGGTTGATGGCCAAGCCTCACTACCGATAGGTATAGGCTGAACAACCTAAAACTATCTTTTTTCTATACCCTTTTCTCCAGTATAAGCACCCGGGGTTTTCAATTACCTAATTTTATAGGTTATATAATATTAAAGTACAAAATCCTCATCCCATACCAATACAACATTTATAAATCTAACTCTCTGACTGACATGGGGTATCTGATCTCCTATAAGTTGTCTACATCATCATAGGTCCCCATCACCACCCATTTATCAGGGGTTCCTAGATAAACTCTTTGTGTGATCCATCCTATCACATGATCATAACACCAAATGTGTTATAAGACACAAGCAATGTATGTGACCAGTTTTTTTATACTAATAACAAATGATCGAAATGATTCCCTAATAGATAGATCATATCCTTTGGCCACTTTGTCTACTATTTCCCAGATGAATGTTCTCAAATTGGAAATTCCATATATCATAAGATATACCACTATATCACCCAAAATAAACTGGTTTCCACCACAGGAATCCTCCATCAGGTTCCCCTCAGAAATGATACCCTAGTCTATAACCTCATCAATCTCTTCATATCAAAGATATTTACCTAGCATCTGATCTCACATCTATTTCTATTCTGAATATTCATTCCCTCAACTTCCTCATATCCTATAAATGTTAGATAATAATGGTACAAGTCTATAAAGTGGCCCGCATATTCCATCACCATTATACTTCACTATGTTAGACACATAATCTTTTTGTTTTTCCTCTTCCTCAGGGTCTTATGGTAAAAGAGATCTGTGAACTTGTATTTTATGTCCTTACAAGTAATACCCTCCAAATAACCATCTTGAGTATGGATATACCACTAGCGCTTCACTGGTCCTCATAAAATATAATCTTCCAACATGACCTGTTTCACTGAAGGGGTCTCTAAGTGGTCCAATATCATCTAGATCCACTCAATTCGAAAATTTACAACCTTAAGACCACCCTCTATAGAAAAAATTGGATAGTATTGTAGCTAAAAATCTCCCAAAAAATAAAACATACTCATCATATATCTCTCTGGATATCACTCTAAAAAATGAATAAAAGTTTCAATGTTCTAATGGAATTACTCTTCCCCGTACTTATTGGAACCAATAGGGGTTATTTTATCAGTACTCGAGGAAACATTATAGGAATTTTCTCTTATCACCCCACTATTAAAAATCGTTATCATTGCATCGGTTTATAATTCAAAATGGGCATCTCAAAAAACATAACATACATTTTTCAAAAGTTATATAAAATAAGGCTCAAAACAGGCCGTAACCCGTCCACATTACTTCCACTATCTTGGAGTCCATAACCACGAATAGTTACTACCCTTGACAATCCTTATATAGGGCTATGGATAACAAGGTTCAACAAACATCCAATTCAATATTTTATTAGACACATTTTTTATCATTTCACTTCTAGAAAAATCTTATATTTATAATTTATTTTCCATTTTTTTTATTTGCATTTAACACCTCATTATTAAAACCAGTTTCATTCCATAGGTGGAACAATTTTATATAAAAAATGGAAAAATAAAATCATTTTTTGAGTTCTTGAAACACAACCATAACTATATATTTCTTTTTCGGATAATATTATTCATGTCATAGTTAACATTGAGTTCCTAAAATGATGCATGAATATATAAACTTCAATCCATGCCATTCTAAGAATAAACTATTAAGATACATTAACACCATAAAACATCTGTATTACGAAATGGTGAAATATAATATAAATATAACCAATGAATATAGAGAAAAACAATCCCACCATGTGAAATTGGGGTCTCCCCAACACATGGGTTAGAAAAACCCATGTATGAGCTCATTACCATGTCCCAAAACATACTAATCTCCTATATATCATTCCAAAATTGTAAAAGAAAAAAATAAAAGAAAACTCATCAGATACCACTTTGTAACATCCAAGCCCAGGTTCCACTATAACCAAAACATTGAGTTGGTTATCCAAAAAAACTGAGGCACACCTCCCCATATTCCAGATTCTAGTGACTAGTAGTAAGGGAATAATAAAACACATAGGGAGACTATACCCTGATTACAATAGTAATAAAATATAGGAAATCATCGTAAAATTAAACATTAAATAATAATAAATACCAAAATATCACATAGAACATTCCTAAAAACAATAAGTACCCATAAAAAATACACTAAATTAGGACTTCTCACGATGATTGAATGTTCAAAAATAAAACCAAAATATGACACTGAATAAACACCCAAAAAAATAGTTTTTGATGTCATGTTTATTTCTCTTATATTTGATTATACCCATGTCCCATATTATTCATCTAACATAGGGACTTTTCCTTTATCATATCCTACAACCATGATGTCTTGTTGGGTACCTAACTATTCCCTGAGGATGGTGTCATTAAAACTCACTATACCACTTCCAATAGTGTCTAAATAATGTTTAGTCTAATATATTGTATGATGAAATATAGTATATAAAAAACCTATAATGAGTTGAGTTCCATTATTTAATAGAATTGCAGTTAACCCCTTTATTCTTAGATCCATGTGGTTCCCATATCCATAAAATCTTATTTGTCCCATGTTGATCCTCTATACCATATATCACTAAGGATATAAGTCATAAAAAAAGTAAAATAAGTCAATGTGTCTATTTGGGAATGAGAAATCCATGTCTAAAAATCGCATCCCATGATGTGTAATTCCATATCCATCATATATAACCTTGATATGGAATTCCATGTCCATACCCATGGATTTAGGATAATCAATTAGTTCGTTGAATCATAATATGCATTGGGGCTCTTGGAGAATCAGTTTTCACTACCCAATGTAGAGAAGCATTAGTCAAACATACCAAAAACCATTCATCACATGTATAGGGTTCAACAATAGTGAACCTTTATCAAAAAATAATAATAAGGGTTCTCCTTTTAATTTTATCACATATTTATAAGTTATTTTTTCTAATATTTTATCATTTTATATAACTATCCAATCTCACTATTTTATCACATCACAACCATTTTCACCCATTTCATGCCATTTCACCACATAGACATTCCACTTTTCCTATTTGTCATATTTAACGATTTACATATTGTAAATCATTTTACTTATCTAGGATAAACCAAACACCCCTTTAATTCCTTGTTAACATGTTAAAGAGAATTCCAATTATTTTAATCTTAAAAACCCATCAAATTATCATATTTAAGAGAGTATAACACACTATGTGTGACCATAGGCTCGGTCTACTCATCCTCAAAGACTCCCATGGGGATCGTGAGAGGACAATAAAATCATCTAAACAACAAAATTATCCTTTCCTACCAAATATTTAAATTCACATCATATAGTACTAAAGGAAAAACTATGTACACATTAATATACCTCAATACTATGTGATATATATTTTATACCACTATCTTCCTCTTCGTAGACAAGAATTGCCTCAACCTTATTCCTTGAATTATACTCAATCAACACTAAAATCTCAAAATTATAATCGTTTATAAAAAATTTTATAGATATTTGAAAGAAGGAAATGGTTCCAACATGATTCTGCCAAAATTTAATAAAGGGGAGTGGTAGACTCACCTAGTGATTAAATTTTCATCCAATGGTGCTACAAGGAGACCATCAGTTATGGATAATACACGTTGTATGAGGAGGGAGCCCTTTCTTGACCACAATAGATATTGGAGGTGGATAGGGGAAAATTAGGTATTGTTTCATAAATATTAAGTGTCTAAATTGGAATTTCAACCCTATATAATAAAAAGTTTGTTTTATCCACATAGTTCACCAAATTGTGCTATAACGATACAAAATCCGCTATCCAAGAAGGCCCCTATGCCACTTGGTTTTCATGGGAGCACACATAGTTTTCCAAATAGTAAGTATGTGTGTGTTTGTATCTATCCAATGAATTATTGTTTCAAGTCTCTCCTTATATGGGTTTTCAACCGTGCACACTCCCCTTATAGGCTACATGGTTATGGATAATAGTTCATACTAACCATGTGCTAATCATATGACCTACATAGTATGGCCTCATTTCTTCATCATTCATGTATTAAACCTTAGATACATCCCATGAGTCTCTTGTTATTTTTGGGAAACATTCCATTAACCATTATAAAGGGAGTGAAGTCAAAATTTATACAAGAACACACCTCCTAGAAGGATATATATTTTAATGTTATTCCCTTTAGATGTTATAAAATTTATGAAAATTAAATCCATTGATATTGATTCCCATTTATATTATAGAATGAGTAATGGTGATGAATTCCACATAAAATTTTATCTCTAATCCTATACTTACATATATACCATGCATCAAGATATGTACTCTCTATTATACCTTCTCATGTTATCCTATAAAAAAATAATCTTATATACCTTTATACATATTAATACATTCATTATGAATAGATAATGATAAAATATAAGCACCATCTAATATATCCTTCTTTACTATTAATAATTAATGGGTAAATACTCTATTTATAAACCATATCATTCCATCACAATCATGTATGAACTCAAAAAAAATTATCACCTTCTTCTATTGTTCGATATCCAACCTCTATACTTCTTTAATCCTCAAATTCATGGTTTGTTGAACATAAATATATGAAAAGATATAATTTTTTCACATTTCTTATGATTTCAAGATCTGTCTTTTAAAAATACAAAAATATTGGACCTTTTTCAATCCACATTATGGATAAACAATAATTTTATTTTAGAGACAACTCATTAGCGACATTGTTATCCATCCCGGGGTAGTAGTTTATTGAGTATTCATAATCTCAAATTCACTAAACCAATTTCCTTTAGAGAATATTAAAATCTTTATATGTAAATATATACTTCTATATTTTATGATCAGTATATATAAACCCATTTACCATAAAGATAATACATCTTTATTTTCAGTGTAAAATTTTCTAATCACAACTCATAATCATGAGCCGGGTAATTGTTCTCATGAATTTTTTATAATCATGGGGAATAATTTATCAATATGTAATCTTTAATATGGATCTATACCATTACCTTAAACGATGAATCCTTAATGGAAACAAACCCTTTTTCAATATAGGGTACTGTAAGCATAGGATCACTATCCAATCTTCTTTTAATATCCTTAAAATTTCCCTCACATTCATCTATCCAAAGGAACCTAACTTCTCGTCTGGTTAAATTTGTTTTTTGATTAGAGAGAAATGCGAAATCATTCACAAACCACCTATAGTATCCATACAACCCCGGAAAATTATACATTTCAATTATATTAGTTGGTATGGGTCATTTTTTGATAAATTATATCTTTTATGGAACCACCGATATACCCTCACGTGAGATTATATGAACCAATAATGTGAATTTATGTAGATAAATTACACAATTTTTAAATTCAGAATACCATTTCTCATTCATTGGAAGTTTTATAAAAAACTATAAATGGCCTAAATTGTCTTCCATTATCTTTTAATATATAATAATATAATCAGTAAAGACTATAAAAATGATAAAGGTTATATCTAAAAACAATATTCATTAAATACATGAAGTTAGTGGGATCCTTGGTAAGTCCAAATGGAATCACTATATATTCATAATGAATATACCTGGTACTAAAGGTTATATTTGGCATAACCTCCTTCTTAAATCATAATTGATTATATCTAGATAAAAATCCAATCTTTGAAAAATATCGACCACCTACTAATTAATCAAATAGATCATCAATATAGCATAGAGGATACAAGAACTAAAATGTGATCTGGTTATGTTCTCAATAATAAATGAAAAGATGAATTCACCCATCTTTCTTCTTAAAAAAAGAATAGGTTTCCCATATAGTAATGCTCTACGGTGTAAAAATACTTCATTAAGAATCTCAAGGATTTACTTATTCAATTCCTATAACTCAGTGAGGTTTATTCTATATTAGATCTATAAAATAGGTGTACGATTAGTTTTGATTTATATTAAATACTTTACTTTATAATTTTAGGGAATATTTCATTGGAATTTTGGAAATATATCATTATAATACCAAAAAATATATGAATATATTTGATGTCAATTTTCTACCTAACTATTTAAGATAAATATCCCTCATTAATAAGTAGTATGACCCATAAAGTTGAAGTAACTTCCATTGAATGTACATAGTTATCCCCACACCAAAATTTGATTATATGTTAATTTGGAATATCAAACATTAATTCACTTCCTTTTTAATTGATATAATCTCTCTCTATATATGTATCCAATCCATGCCAAAAATCACATGAAATCAATATTTTAAGGATAATATCAAGATTTTCATGTAGTAACATCAAAAAAACATATATTAGAGAGGAGATATAGACTTGAGATATGATCAACATACCATTATGAGTTCTTAATACGAAATAAAATTATAATTATTTAGGTGGTGATATGATAACATTTTCACATTCATCATATATGAGAGAGTTGGTGGATCTGAAGTCAAAGGAAACATTTACTGTTTTTATGCACATGGTATGTGTAACTTTTTACACATCACTCTCATGACACCTTTAGAAGTTTTTATCACATGATATTTACCTTTTTCATTTGTCATAGTATGTTCATGATTCCAATTTACTTCATTAACACTCAGAACAATTCATTTATTTTCATAATTTCTATACTTTTTGTAGTTGAATCATTACAGGGTGGGTGTCATATTCAGTGTATATTTTTTACTCTTAAATTAATTGATTGACCTCATAAAATCCCATTGAAATTCAATTAATAATGGGAAATATTTTTATATTTAAAACTTATACCATACCCAAAACACAATTTTTTCTATTCTTCTTTCCAAAAATCTGACAAGAGGGAGGTTTTTTTCCCTCCATGAGTTTTATTAATATAATTTCCAAAAAATTATATCATTTTTTATTTTCCAAAAAACTATGATAACTCTATGATTATGAAATTTATATTTCTATCATGGGACCATATACAAAATATCTTCATTTATAAAAAATTATTTTATCGAAAATACATTTCTATAACATGGTATTAATCCACTATAGAATCCATCAACATTTATTTTAGGATCGATGATAAAACTAGATGAATAACTCAAATGTATAATAAAATTTGTCTCATCGGTACTAATGGATTCATTCCCTTTTTGAATTACCTATTGGAATTGACATTCCATTTTCATGTAAATAGTTCGAAGAAAATACTGACTAAAAATAACTTAAAGTCTTCCAATGTCATGGGGTTAAATTTAACATATTTCATTGATTTCTTAAGAAGAGTCCACCATTGATCTGTTTCATAATCCAAATGATATTATCTTGAGAAATAATATCTATGTTAAAAACTTTGGTGAATAAAAATAAAATTACTTTCGGTACTGTTCCATTTATATGAAATTAATGGATTAAAGGAACCACTAACATAGGGTGGAAAAGATTGCATATAATACTTAATAGTGAGTGGTTTATCCATCTATATTTTTTAGAATTTCAAAATATTTCATATGGTCATTCATAGTATTAGATATTTTGGTGAGCACAATCACTATATTTAATATCCCAAGTCCCATTTCAATTAATTTATCAAGAGAATTTCCATTTAACTTTATTTCAAATTTATCATTAAACTAATTTCTCTCGGGTCTAGCCATTGACAGAAACCAAAAATCATAGTGTGAGAAATAGTAATCATAGTGATTAATCATGTAATCATGAAAAATCATTCAAATGATGTCCCAATTAGGTCACCACAATTTAAACCAATGAAGTGATTGGTTTAGCTTAGTTCATTAATGGGAATTCTATATTAAAATCCATTATACAGGTTCATAAATAAAATAAGAAATAATCCAACCATATCCCACAAGGAGTGTCTAGGTTTGTATGCAGTTTTAAGCCCACTCATCCTGCACTAGTGTTGAAAATGTTAATACCCAATAATCCCCTTTTTGAGTTATTACCCATAAAATCATATGTTTCATATCTGAATCCACATTCCATTATCTAGACGGGGAGGTAGTTTCTAATAAAACCACACAATATCTATATTAACAAAGAAATATAATGTTATATAACAACCCTTCACTTTATTAAATATTTAAACATGATTTATTACATAAAATTACACATAAGACAACTCCAAGGATCAAGATGTCTAGTGTATTATGAAATTAGTAACATTACATAACAACTTAAAACATAAAACACGACATCTTTATTGAAATATTCTGTTACATGACCATAACATTCCTTCATACTTAGCATTGCATGGGATTACTAGAGGATATACATAAGAAAAGGGTGAGCAAAAAATCCCAGTAAGAGAGAAAACAAATAATAACATGAAGAATA
Source organism: Viscum album (assembly GCA_963277665.1). Lineage (NCBI taxonomy): Eukaryota > Viridiplantae > Streptophyta > Magnoliopsida > Santalales > Viscaceae > Viscum > Viscum album. The sequence goes on from OY728158.1 coordinate 551,986,514, forward strand.
TAGTACATGTTAGTAAATAGACATATCGATGGAGAAAAAGAGAAACATGAACATAAAGGTATGATATAGCATGAATTATCATGACATAGAAATGTGGCAATTACATACAACATGATATTATCATGATCCAAGGCTCATTGCACATAGATTAGCATGATTTAACCCTCACTACATGTGAATTATCATGATTAAACCTTCATTTAACTTGAATTATCATGATTAAACCCTTGTTGCAGATGGGGTATCATGATATTAAACATTACCTAATGCATTGGAGAGATATCAAAGCACACCCTTTATAGATATTTCATTTCATTCATAAGTGCACCACATGGATCATATAACATGGAATCATTCAACATCATAATTTATTACACGATAATGGAATATGGAATACATACATAAAATTATATATTCAATAAGTAAATGTGTGTAAATTTAAATACCCTTGATAGAGAAATGGGAATTGTATTCACTACATGATGATTTTGTTATAGAAAATTGTGGTGCAATTTTGGAAACCTAATAGAGTGACATAAAAATTAATAAAAATGGTTGATGAGAGAGAAAGGGGTATCTCATCATATTTACATGAAATGGATAGTAAAGGAATCATATTGATATTTGTCTTGAAAAATATAATTTGGAAATACAAGGTGGGACATAATAACAAAATATTAAGAAAGAAGAAAAAATGTAATATCTCTTACAAAATTTTGGCACAGAAATAGGTGCACATGAGAGGGATTAATGAGAGGGAAACATGTATCTAAATATTTAGACATAAGTATTTAAATATAGGTGAGGTGATAAATCATACCCCAAATTTTATAAATGAGAATAAAATGGTATATCAACATAACGAAACATAGATAAAAATGTGAACAGAAGAAATCCCTTACGAAAGTTTGGCATATTAATAACTTAGGTAAGGGTCAAAATGAGGGAGGATAAATAATATCTTATTAAAATAAAATAAAATGTATATTAAAATAATGATTAAAATGGATCTTGGGGGGAGGCTCATACTTTTAAGAGGACTAAAAAATATTCTAATGTAAACACACCCATCATTAGTCCTTATACTGGTTCCTAGGTTAGATGGAAGCCTCCAAAGCGGGGCTTGAAGAATAACACTGACGAATCATGTGTTTCAATAATCATGTGTTGTATGGTAATTGTTCATGATAGAATTAGATCAGTCATTATTTCATTCTCTATTTGGCTGGTCAATGGCACGTTGTTGTTGGTTGAGGCTAAAACTTTGTTGGCAAGCCTCATGGTATGTGGGTAGAATAGTTTGGATATAGAGGAAGCTGAAACTGACTCATTTCTAGTTCACAATGCACATCATAGTCTTAGAGAGGTACCTTGGTCTATTTTTATATCATTCATAAGTTTCAAGACATCATTTTCACCAACAAAAAATTGACTCACAATTGGAAAGCGTGGAACAAGGAAACATATTATCTGGCATCGTTGGACACTCCTGGTGCAGACAACCTTTATGTTCCCAACCTGAAAATCCTTAAGACAACTGAGGTTAACATCATTAGGGGGGATTACCTCATCCTTTTCCACTTTAGACCCCCATATTCTGGTTTCCCCAACCTTCCTTTTCGGGATTGTATTTGTACTGTTTCCTGTTTTTGAATGAAAATTTACATGATCCTGAAGAAAGGAGGACATGAATGTGAGGATCCAATACTTGAGTGTGTGACTTAAAGAGATTAAGCATGGGATTCTTGATAGATTGTGGTGACTTGGAAGGTTTATATATATAGTATGGTAGAGTATATATGTGCTTCATAAATTTTTAGTGAAGAGAAGTGGGATCTTCGGTGGATTCCTATAGGAAATGAGAGGGGGATTCTTAAATATTTCACAAACATAGGTTTTGGAATCTATATAATTAAAAATTCAAAACCACAAGCACACCCATGGTTTTTTCTTAAGGTTTTTGGAAAAGTTTAATGGAATAAATTATTTTATATTGAAAATTTCCTAACTTATTAAAATATGAGGCTTGCTTATGTGGAGGTGAGTCACACTCTCAAAGAAATCATTTTAAAATGTTAAAATATTTTACAAGTCTTGGAGGGTCCACTAAGGTATCATAAAATTAATCAAACAAATATAAAATCAAATTATTTGAAATATAAAACATATATTGGTCTCATGTATCTTTTTTTGTATTTTATTACATAACTATTGGGTCATTATGATGTCATAAAATGCATTATATATTTATACGGTTTTTAATTTTTACCCAAAAATTAGATTCTCTCAGAAAATTGTGAATAATTTTGAATTTGATAATTTTGACATCCTGATTCCAAAAATAATATTCATTTTATCTAAATAATTTTCTAAATATTTTAATTTTCAATATTAAAATAAATACATTATTTATTGAAAATTGACGAGTTTTGATAAAAAAAAGATTCCAAATCATCATAAAAATTACATTTGACTTCATAAAAATTATATGATCATTTATAAAAATTATATAATAATAATATTTTATTGAAATATTATTTATTCCCAAAATTAATTATTTCATTAAAATAAATTCTTTTATTAAAAATTCAATTTTTGTTTTATCACATGAATATATAATTCTTATCAAACTAAATACATAATAATTTATAGAGTAAAAACAATAAAGAATAAAACAACAACATATAATTAAAAGGAGTGTTCATATAACACAATAATGATAACAATATTAATAAAACCTCATTTTAATATTATAATTTATATATTTCTAAAAAATACCACTTTACCAAAAAAATAAATATATCTAATTCATTAAATTTTGAAGAACAACTATTATCACACAGGAATTGAAAGAATAAGACTTTTATCTATAAATGGGATTACAAAAATAATTAACTAATTACTTGTAACATAACCCCTTATATCACCCTCATAAGACCTAAGGGTATGGTGTGTTATGGTGATAGACTCATGGGGAGGCTCTTATAACAATGCTCGACTTGAAATCTCTATTAAATTTCACGTCTATTATAGGTGATTATGGTAATGCTTGATGTGTTGAATCTCAGTTTGAGCTTGGTCAAGAAGAAAGCCCAGTGATGCTACCTTTTTCTCAGATCTGACAAATTATCTTCATATGGATCACGTCTACTGGATGAGGCCATCCTCAACTTTGTTTGTTTCAAAAATATTCCTTTTAAAAACCATAAATTTATATCAGTCATGTGATCATTGTTCAATGTCTATTTTATCAATAGTTTTGAGACATAATAGTCATTTAAAACCAATATTAAAAAAGGATTTTATGAGTTTTCTATATCCATTATACATTTTATTAAATAAAAGAAAGGTAATTTTATTCATCAATTTTTATATCATTACAACCTTCCCCCTTATTCAATTTTACCCTAGAAATTTCCTTTCCCCACATTAAAATATATGTGTGTAACTCCACCTCATCAGTTCTCCTAATTCCCACATTGATTAATTAAACTTGTGGGGTTCTCCACAACACTTTTATGAGAGGAATTATTATATTTCATAAAACATTTTCCCTAGGATGTAAGATCTTAATTGTCTTTTCTTAATAATAGTGGTCTTTCTCCAATGGTACCATAATTGGATTGAGTACATGCGATGGTTCAGGTAAGTACTTCCTCAAGTGTGATACATGGAAAACATTATGTACTTAAGATAGTTTTGGAGGGAGTTCTAGTCGATATGACACTACTACAATGAGATCAATTATATCAAAATGGTATATGTACCTTAGAATATGATTTTCCTTCTTCCTAAATCTCATAACTCTCTTCCATGGTGATATGCATAAGAATACCATGTCTCCAACCAAAAACTATAGCTCGTCGATGATTATAAGCATAACTATTTTGTTGACTTCGAATAACTTTAATGTGTTTTTGTATGGTCTTGTCCTTCTCCACCATTTATTTAACCATTTATTGACCTAGTAGATTTATCTCCCCAACTTAAACCCAACATGCCAGTATCTTTCACCTCCTTCCATAAAGTGATTCATAAGAATCTATTTCGATTCTTGAGTTGAAACTTTTATTGGGAGAGAACAAAACTAGAGGAAGATGTTTATCCCATCCTCCTTTCATATTCATTAAGCTTGCTCTCAACATTTCTTCATGTTTTTTGATAGTCTGACCAGATTAGCCATTAGTTTGAGGATAATAATCCATACTAAAGTTCATATTAGTATTTAGAGTGTGTTGGAGACTCTTTAAGAACATATAGGTGAATCTTGGATCTCGATCAGATATAATTGACAGTGGTACTCCTTTCAACATTAACACTAATTTTATGTATATCTGTTCTAGTTGATCCAATGAGAAATCCTCCCAAATTTAAATGATGTGTGTAGTATTTTTAATAAGATCCGCATCCACCCATATATCATTGTTTCATTTGGATGTCTTTAGAAGTCTGATGAAAAAGTGTATGGTGATGTTTTCCAATTTCCATTTCGGTATTGGTAATGGTTACATCTTCCTTTTATACTTATAACTCTCAGATTTCACTTGATGACATACTAGTCACTTTGATGTATACTCAGTGATCTCCTTCGTCATGTTATCCCACCAATAATTCACTCTGAGATCATGATTCATCTTTTTGTTTCCTGGGTGAATGGAGGAATTCGAACTATTTACTTGATGTAATATGTAGTCTTGACCCAATTATAACATTTAATTTTTCATTAACATTGAATGCCAAGGATTCCCCTTTTCTAATAGTTTCCACTTTCTACTAAATTCACAAATCATCCTTTTGATCATCATTTAATCATTCAAAAAGAGACAGTTGAGCCATCATTTAGGAAAGGATTCATTATGTTCCCTTATTTATGATTATCATGTCCATCTTCATCAATATAATATGATTGGATCCTTTTCCATTATCATCAATGATAAAATCACTAGGTCATTCCTATATAGAGAATCTACCACCTTGTTTGGTTTCCCAAGGTGGTAATGGATTGAGCAGTCATAGTCTTTGATTAGCTGTAATCATATTCTTTTTCCCATATTCAATTATTTTAGTGTGAATATATTCTTGACGATATTTTGATGTGTATATATTTCACACTTATCCCCAAATGGGTAATGTCAGATAATTTTTAATCAAATATTACTGTAGCCAAATCTAGATCATGTGTTGGATTATTTTTCTCATGAACATTCAATTTCATTGAAGAATAGGCAATGGTGTTGTTATTTTGCAGAAATACATATACCAATACATTCTTCAAACTATCATTGAATACCATGAAAAGTTCTCCACTTATTGGTAGTGTGAGTATGGGTATAGTGATAAGCCTCCATTTTCAACTCATTGAATTTATCTTCACATTCATCACTCCAAGAACACATGACTCCATTCTGAGTTAGCTTGTTAGGAGGGTTTGACAGTCATGAGAAATTTCTCACAAATTGGTTATAATATCCATCTATCCCACAGAATCTATAAATATTTGACATATATGATTTCCACAACCATCCCTCCGTTTAATTTTTGATGGATGGATCCACAGATATACAATTTCTTTTTATGACATAATCCATGAGCGATACTTCTTTTAACAAGAACACACACTTCTTGTACTTTTCATTGATATTATCCTTTTGCAATGTCTTTAGTACAGTTCTTAGATGATCCTCATTCTCCTCCTTGGTATGGAGTATATTAGATTATAATCTATAAAGAAAACCAAAAAAATTATTGGTAATCTATAAAGACTCTATTAATCAAATCCATGAAGATTGGTGGATCATTAGTGAGTTTGAATGGAATTATTATGAATTAATAGTTTCCATCTCTTGTATGAAAAGAAGCCTTGGGGATATCCTCATTCACCATTACATGGTAATATCCCGACAACATGTCCAACTTAGAGAAGAATTGTACTCTATGTTGCTGATCGAACAAGTCATCAATTCATGGTAGAGGATACTTGTTCTTTATCGTTATTTTGATGATCTCATGATAATCAATGGAAAGTCACATGGATTCATCCTTCTTATTGAAGAAGAGGAATGGTGAACCCCATGGTGAAGATCTTGGGAATATAGACTCTTTATATAGATTCTCCTATAGTTTTTTCTTTATCTCCTCAGGCTCCACAACAACCATTCTATATGGAGTCTGGGATATTGTAAAAGCCCCAAGTATAAGATCAATCGATAATTCAACATATTTTCTAGGAGGAAGACCAAACAGTTCCTTAAGAAACACTTCAGTGAATTCCCTCACAATAGGAATGTCTTCAATAATGGTTTCTTCCTTAGAATCAATCATATGAGAAAGATACACATTCTCATAGGTCAGTAATATCCATTCTTGAGATGATGGTGATAATGATGATTTATCCTCCTCCTTTAATGTCTATAAAATATAGGGTCGATTTTCTATATAGAGAGTGATTTACCTATAACTTCAATTTATGTTTTCTCTATATATGGGAATCCAATATATTCTATGAATTGCAATAAATTTTACCTAAGGGAGTATGAATAGGTTCTCTGAGAATTTAAATCTACAAATTTTGATAAGAGAGTAGTTATATTCATGGGATAGAATATGTTCCCCATTTTTCATTCTCAATGACATCTCAACTTCCCTGATTTGTGGTGGTGTTTGGATTGTTCTACCTGACAATAGGGATATATGAGAATATTTAGAACAAGAATAAAAATTAATGTTCACTTTTCTTGAATGAATAATTGAATACCTATCACCACATCATTTCTCATATTTTCATCATCGGTAGTGATGGAAAATGATCTCCCTTATTACCATGGATGTTTTTTCTTTTCTCCAAAATCCATTGTCTAAGGGAACTGGTTTGAAAACTACCCTAGTTATTTGTAGTTAATGTAATGAACACTGTGTTGTGGGTCGAACAGAGCATTCCTCTCCTCTGTTACATCAACGGGTTTTTCTCGTCAGAAATTAATGGAAATATTCCTTTCTCTTACACACACCTAAATCATTTCCTCTTCCCCTTCAGGCAATTTACTTGGTGCTTCTTTCTGCACCTTTGGAAAGTGGTGTGCTAGAATTTCTCAGCACCATTGGATTTCTCCATCAGACATTCAGAATTAAATTTCACTTTCCACATCTTATCCTCATGATGTCCCTGAGATTCAACAATATCCATTTTTACTTTGAGGACACATATAAAATTTTCTCATTACTTTCGAAGTCACAGATCACCAGGGATTTCATTAGTCTAGGTTTTATCACACCAATGAAGTGGTCAACCTTGCATTTGGGGGAAACGATAAAGAAATAGGTGTATCATTCAATTCTTGTGATGTTTTCTTCGTATGCTATGTTGGATTCATCATATTTTTTATGGACGACAAGGAATTCAGTTTCCATATTAATTATAATGGTGTGAGGAAAATATTTATCAACTTTTTTTACAGAAATACTTCCATTAAAATGCCTCGATATCTTCTTGTAGATTCATATCTTTGATCAATGACCACCATTTGTCAGCTTTACTCTTCATATGATAATCCTCTAGAAGAACGTTCTCTTGTTCATAACATTGAAGGATGGAGAAGATCTTCTTAATGGAGTTGATCCATTATTTGACGATTGAGGAATCAGATGATTCATTGAAAGTAGGAGGCCTTTGTCTCCAGAAGCTCTTGATTCATCTTGTTATTTCATTTGGGGGGGGGGGGTGGACTTTACTCCTCATGCATGTTTCTATTCAAAATATTGGTTAACTGAGAGAGTATCATGAAAACGTTTGTGATTCCAACTCCCATCAGACTAAGCATGTCATTAAAACAGTCATCACATTGATATTTTCATCAGTTGTTAGCATGAGTCATCTTATTATAGTCCATTGGCTAGAATAAATTGAAAGTTATGGTTGACACAAAAAGGGGAATATAATGTCAAAAAAGGATAGCTTATAAATTAAATTTATTTCCTTGAATTATGAATTCATAGGCTTCAATCTAAGTTATCCATGATCTACATCCCAACATATATTCTTAGGGTCATTTTCCCCCTTAATAATGGTTCATACTATGATTATGAATTAACAGATCATATTTCCTAAGAGTGTCTAACCAGAAGTGCAGCAAGGCCCATTGTTGTCCACCAGTTCCCATTCGAGTCTGGCTCAAAGAGGTGTTTTCATGTTTTACCCCTAGATACATTTGTGCCAGCGCCACCTCTAATTTTTTGTACCCATAAAGAGATGTATTTACTTGATAAAACACTTACTATATACTAACTAAAATTTAGAGATGTTTTTTTTATACTTAGTCTTATCCCCAAGGATTTCATTGGGGTTTTATAATCCTAATCCCAAAAATAACTAAACCTATCCTTTGATACCAACTATAAAAACCCTGATCTTTATTACATATTTAGAAATTACTTATTACATAAACTTGCACATAATACAACTCTGAGTGTCAAGAGGTCTAGTTTCTTTATAAATTAATAACATTACAAAACAACTTAAAATATAAAATATGACATCTTTATTGAAAACATCTTTTACATGACCACAATATTCTATCGTACTTAACAATAAATCCCAGTAAGGGAGTAAAAAATGCATAACATAAAGAATACAATACAGGTTAGGAAATAGAAATATTAATGGTGAATAGGAGAAGCATGAACATAAAGTCATAATATATCATGATTATCCTAGCATGGGAATGTGGGAATTACATACAATAAGATATTAGCATGAGACGAGGGTCATTGCACATGTATTTCCATGAGTAAACCCTCAATACACATGAAATAGAATGATTAAAAACTCATTATACTTGAATTATCATGAGTAATCCCTCATTGCAAATGATTTATCATGATACAAACATTACCCAATGCATTGGTGCGCTATCATGGCACACCCTTTACTAACATTTCATTTCATGCCGAAGTGTGCCATGTGGATTATATATCATGGATCATTAAATATCATAATTTATTCCATGATAATGGAATGTGTAATACATACATGTAATTCTATAATCAATAATTATATGTTCATAAAGGTAAATACTCTTGATAGAGAAATGGGCATGGTATTCAGTACACAATGATTTTGGCATGGAAAATTATGGTGCAATTTCGGCAGCCAAATGGCGTGACATAATAATTCATAAAAATGGTTGATGATAGAGAAATGGGACTCTGATAATATTTACATGAAATGGATATTAAAGGATTCATATTTATACTGGTATCGACATATATAATTTGGAAATAGGAGATGTGACATAATATAGAAACGTGAAGAAAGAAGAGAATTGGAATAACTCTTACGAACTTTCAGCATAGTAACATGTGTAAATGGGAGAGCTTAATGAGATATAAAGAAGAATATAATAATTAAATCATAATGAGGGTATTATATGGGTGGTTCTAAATCATACCACTACATTTTTAATTGAAAATTAATGTGTATATCAATATAAAAATACATGGACAAAAATTAGAAAGGAAGAAATCCCTCATGAAATATTGGCATAATAACGGATTAAGTAAGGGTCAAAATGAAAGAGGATAAAAAATCTCCCATTAAAATAAAATAAAATGTACATTAATAAAATTATTATAAAATAATTACATCCTAACAGTTCCAAATTATAAAAACTTCTTTCATATAATATGTATGAATTTGAAAGGAGAAGAAGAAATTGATGATCCTTAACTTGAGTGTGTGACCTAAAGATCTTGAAAATGGTCTTCATGAGAGATTGGGGAACCTTGGGAGGATTATATATAGAGTAGGAAATATTAGGGATGTGATCTAATGATTTCGAGTGAAGATAAGGGGGATATTGGGTTGGTTTATTTAGGTAATGAGAGGGGAATTATTTAGTATTTCCCAAATTTAGGTTTTGGAATCTATATAATTAAATATTGAAAACCAAAAACCATTCCATTGTTTTTTCCAATGTTATTTTACAAGTGGGAGTGGAAAATATTATTTTATAAATCCAATTTCCTAATTTATTAAAATATTAGGCTTGCTTATGTGGAGGTGAGTCGCGCAATCAAGGAAATAATTTTCAAATATTAAAATATTTTATATGTCTTGGAGGTCCACTAAGGCATCATAAGATTAATCGAACAAATCTAAAATCAGATTATTTTAAATTTAACTAATATATTTTCTGAATATAAATTTTATACTATTTTATTACATCACTATTAGGTTATTCTAATATCATATAACACATTATATATTTATATGATATTTAATTTTTACCCAAAAATCTGATTCTCATAAAATAATATTCATTTTATCTAAATAATTTTCAAAATATGTGAATTTTAACAATTAATATATAAACAGTATTTTATTGAAAATTGGATGGCTTTGACAAAAACTGTGTCCAAACCTTAACAAAAATTACATTTTACATAATAAAAATTTTATGGTAATTTATTAAATTATATAATAATCACATTTTATTAAAATATTTTTTTATTAAAAATTTTAATTAATTCACTAAAATAAATTATATAACTAAAAATACAACTTTGGTATTATTGTATGAAAATATAATTCTAATAAAACTGAATAATTAATCATTTATAGAGTACAAACCATATGGAATATAATAACCAATTAAAATTAAAATTAGTGCTTTTATAACACAATTTTAATAATAATATTAATAAAATCTCAATTTAATATAACAATTTATATATTATTAAAAGTACTATTTTACCCAAAAAATAAATTTAACTAATTCAATATATTTCTAAGAAAAACATTTATCATATAGGAATTGATGAAATAATATTTTTATTTTTAAAATGGATTACAGAAAAAAGTAACTAATTAATTGTTACATAACCACTTATAGCACCTGCATAATACCTAAGGGTATAGTGTGTGATGGTGATAGACTCTTGGGGTGTCTCAGATAACATCGCTCGGGTGGTAATCTCTATTAACATCCACTTCTACTGTTGGTGATTATGTTCAAACATAATGTGTTGATGCTCGGATTGGGCTTCGCCGAGAGTGAAGCCTAATGATGCTACCTTTAATATGAGTTCCAAAAATGATCTTTGTATGGATCAAGTCTGCTGGATGATTCCATCATCGCTTTTTTCTATATCAAAAGTATTATTTTTAAAATCCATAAATTTATACCAGTCATGTGATCACTATTTAATGTTTATATTATCAATGGTAATGAGACTTAACGGTAACTTAAACCCAATAAAAAAGAGTGCATGTTATTTCTATGTCCATAATAAATTTAATTAAATAAATAATATGGGATTTTATTCATGCATGTTCGGGTCATTACTTGTTATCATATACTAAGAAATCTCCTATAGTTTTCACAAATATTCTTTAATCACAATAGCTATAAATAACTAAACCATCCTTTCATAACAATTATTATGACCTAAGGATTTTATACATTAATATTGCATAATTTTAGATGAATAATCAATTATTTTTAAAATTGTACATTCCCATGGACCATAAAGGATAAGTAAATTTGGAGACTATCAATTTAGTAATTTTATTTCATGAAATATCTTTAATATCTTCCCAATGATCCACCCACGTAATACAATTCATAGACATTCCCAACTAAAAACCATTATTCATATCCTGGGGAAACAAGACATTTAAAATTGTGAACAAAGATGTAAAATAATGATAAAAATAAGATATATCAGTCAATGATCATATATGATCACAAAATAAGCATAAGTTTATAAGAACATTCTAAAAATATAAAATAATCAAATCCAATCATTAAAATATCTTTAATCATGAATCATAAAATAAGGATTATTAATTACAAATAAGAATCACCTTATAATAAAAAATGAAAAATAATCAATTATTATCTGTGAGAACATACCATTAAAATAACACATAAGTATATTTCATTCAAATTAGCATTGAGAATTGATTCCTCATTCATGGTTTACTCTCAGTACTGTCATTCTAGAAAATGTCTCATAATGGGAATTCATAACCAGACATTTCCAACATTATCTTAGGATTAATTCCATATTTTTATCATGTAGGAGTTTATTAACTCTATCGTCTCATAAAAATTTATTCACTCTATCATTTCTTGGTATATTTTCAACTTGATCATCATTACCTAATGCATTAAACCATTATATAATCCCAGGCTCGCCCATTCGATTATGAAAACCACATATATGTGTGAAACAAAATCACAAAACAATTATCATATAATAATATCACAACCCATGTAATGGAAATTTGTTTCATGAAAATTTCATAATTCAATCACGGTATAACATGGGAAAAGAAACTGGTTTCATATAGGTTTCATCATATATTTATCAACAAGTGTAAAGGAAACATGTTTCCAAGAGTCATCCTGAAATTATAATCACCATAACTCATCTATAAAAATAAATAGTATGGTATAATAAGATCATATCCCTAGTTAATTTCTATAATCATTAAATTAATTTTACATAGAATATAATACCATTAAATGTTTTGTCAAACTATTTTTTGAAAACATGAGAAAATATCCTTTTATTTTGAAAAACAATAACAGAATATTTCTAGAATATTTTAAACATTATATCACTTTTTAATAACCAACGAATTATTTAAAATTACCATAAAATAACATAACATTAATGACATTTGGAAAAAAATTATGTTATATAATTTTAAAGAAATAATTTATTTCATAAATTTGTAAAAAGTAAAAAATGACTGGTTTGAAAAAAAATTCATCAAAAATAATCATTTATTAACATTTGAAAAATATTCTATGGTATAGAAAATGGTAAAATTAAAACATTTTATTTTTTTAAGAACATTAATAAAACAATCCTTAAGATTATGGATGTGATGAAATTGTTTGTCAACCAAAAATAAAAAGGTCAACTTTTATTTAAAAATATTTTCATTATAAATTCATGCACTAAAGAGAATAATATGATAATAATAAATAGTAGCTCTAGAAATAACTAGAGTTTAAGAAAATATATTGGGTTTAAATGATAATATCAATATAATTTCGATAATGTAAATTAATCCTAGAAAATACTTAAATGAGTAGAAATCATACAAAAACCCTTACCACAAGTCTTGTCTTACTTATAACATGTTCAAATATCCATTATATTATATATGGATTAATTATAAAAAAATTATAAACCAATACACATAAATAACTTACTATTCTTCATTACTTTATAATTGCAAAATTACCCCTTTATTAATAATTTATTCAGTAAAAAGAACATTCAGTTAAAAAATGTGTGTCTTACTTGCATGTTTTGGATCAATGGTTCCAGTAGATGCTCCTTGGTCATGGTTTAATCATGTAAAAAATATTAATAGTTATGCATGTAATATATTTATTCACCATAATAATTTTTTTATTATTCAAATAAATCAATTATGAAAAAAATCAAAAATTTTTATCGAGGTGGTTGTCCACACGTACACAGAAGAGACATTATCTTTTCTAATGAATAAAAATATAAGAGAAAAAAATAAAATCATATAATAATTGAAAAATAATTATAAGATAAATAACCTATATGAATCATTAATCACTCATAATATCTAACCATGAATTATGGTGACATAAAATGAATAATATCACTCTGTGGAGGTAGTATCCCACATATTTGCAAGAGTGTTACTTTAATTTCATATTTTATGTAAAGGATGTGATATTAGTTTCTATATCATAAAAAAATATTTCATTATAATTAATTTACTGTGGTAATTATTTTAGAGTGTATAATATATATTTATATTATGAAGAATAAGAAATAAAATCGAAATTACATGTTTAGTAGATATACATATTCATTGAGAAATCACCTGTGGCTTACACCTTATTATTAGAATGGATTGATTTATAATCAAAAAAACATATAGTACATGGGGATGGAATTTATTATGGGATTTGGGATGGTAATAGATGGGGTATAAGCCTCATGATGTGTGAAGAATTGAATATAATTTTTATTCTTTAAAGAAGGAGAGGAAACACTTTGATTTTTTCAAAAGATAAATATATATTAATGTATTACTCTACTAAAGTGGCTCTAAAATAAAAAATATTCAAATATAACAATGTTGTGGTAAAAATACCGTCAATATTTTAATTAATTATGTTTTTTGTTATATTTTAATCCATATTTCTTTGGGTAACACCTCAACATGGTAAACCCTTTTTAACCCTAACCGTTGAAAGAAAATTTTACTATATTCACTATTAATTATGGCCAAATATTATGTTGTCAAAATTTAATTATATTAATAATTCCATTACTAAATTTATATTCAATTTTAAAAAGGTTACATTTCAAAAAATTTCATAAATTAAAATAACAATTATAACTAAAAACAAAATAGAAAGTCATTTTTAGAAAAAAAAAATTTGAACCATAAAGCAGGATTTATTCATATTCCATGCTGAGAAAAAACTCATAGATGAAGCTTGAAACTTTTTTTTTCAATATATAATCTATAAATTTTATTAAAATAACACACCCATAGTTATTAATAAAATTTATTAACATAAAAACATATTATGCACATAAAAAATATTTTTTCAGAAGAAACATCACTATTTTTCTTAAAATACATTTCTTTTCAATTTTAACCTATATATTATGAGTGAAATAATTTTATAAAAATTTTAAAAATAAATTTTAATAATTTATGTTTTCCTATTAATACCCTTTAATCTAATTACATATAGATAACTTTCACAGAAAAATTAATAATGCAATAGTATTTCATGGTGCATTTATACTTGGTGTTCTATGTAACACAATAAATCAAAGAAATAAATTTTATTTATGGAGAATTATATCATAAAATATATTGGTGTTACAATTTCATGTCTAGGATCCGCACTATAGATCACTCCAAATGCTATATTCCTAGGGTAAGGATATGATATAACCAAACCACCACCTCACAACAAACCCCAAAATGATATAGACACAATATTGGAATCTCCGAGCCTTTACTTGGTATCCATCCTCTGTGATACAACCACATCTTGGGAGGTAGTTTGATGGGATTCTCAACCCATTAATCGTTCAATCAACAATTCTTCTTCACTCTATAACCATGAAAAAATCTATAAATCAACCAAAACCATCAATGCTAACCTCCACACTACAAAACCCCATCTATGCCACTAGAGTCTCAACCATATTGTATCTCATAGCTCAACTATGTAAGATCCATCTCCATCTTTTCTTTTATCTCTATCACTTCTCTATTTTCCTTAATTTTCCTCCCAGTACCACCAAAATCTAAAGAACACCAATTAATTTACTTGGAAAATACATACCATTATATAAGCATTACTCCGAATAAAAAATTATGTTATTGTTCCCTAAACATAGATTAATGTTAGCATATCTCATTTTTTTATTTCCATTAAAAAATACAAAATAAATAAGAATTTATTTTTCTCACAAAACTATATAGTGATAATCATGAATATAAAATGTTTCTCCATTAATTGAACATCATATCTTAATTTAACATTTTTAAAGTGGAAAAAATATGATGGGTCACAATGATATTTATTTAACAATGATATATATAACTCATTATGAAAATATGATTAATAAGGAAGCACATATATTTTGATTTACACTTCAAATGTAATCCTAAATTCTCAAATAGACATACTTATCTTGAGAAAAGTTTATCCCAGTTCCCCAGTCTTCTATATCTCATCCAAGAATAAACCCTTTAAAATACCTAATGGAAAACTAATAGTTGAATTTTATTAGCATTGATACATATATTATCAAGGGAGAATATGATTTTTTATCCATCATTTAATAATAAATTAGTTCTTATAAATTTTTTGTTACCAAATTATTGTTCCCAGTAATTACTTTTATCTTACTTAATCCTAAATAATAAGATAATGTCCTCATTCAAACATATATAGATTTAAAATTATAAATATAAATCAAATAATAATAAAAAATTTTATTAAAGAGATTAATAAATTTAAATTATTCTCTAAGAATCCACTTAAATTAATAAAAAGGAAAGATTCATACAATCAAGAATTTTAATATTTCATTACATATGACTGTCACTCAGTAAGGTATATTCCATGTTAAATTTATAGTATATAAAAATATCTTCTAGAATACACTTATTTAAATGAGAGGTGCATCAAGGAACCAAGTTAAAATAATATTAGAGAGAATTATATATAAATTTCAAATATTATGTACCTTTAATTTTCAAAAATCTATTACATGAGAACTATCTTTGATATAGATTGTATGGGTAGATTTAGTCATATATTTGATAATAACCAATATCAATTTTTTACATGAGTGGATTATATAAATAAAATCCAAAAATAAAATGATTATTTATATCACTTATAATTAATAATTTAATGTTGTTCTCATAGATTATTGAGCTTTAAATTCTTAACATTCAATTGTAGGTATTTGAGGATGAAAGCTAAATATTCCAAAACATTATGCCTTTTATTTGGTCAAAAATATTGATTTTAATCATCTCTATATATAATAGTAGAAACTAGGTTTAAAACTCTTTTAAATTTTGATTATAACTTGTAACATCGTTTCACAAGGAAAGAGGAAAACACTATATTCCTAAAATAAATTCCTCTAACAGAGGTATGAAACTATTAATTATTATCCCCCTTCAATTTTAAATTACATTTATATACTTACATTTTATATCAAACTATTTATCTTGACAAAATAAATAAACCAAAGAAGCTATGACTTCCATACTAGAAAAAAACAAATGATTCTAATTTTCCTTTAAATCCAACTCAGATATATAAATAATTCCCTTCAACTTCAACACCTCCAACGTTTTTATAACATTATGTATTAAAACCATCCTAAAATTATCATCAATAACCTAATTTCATTTAATATGGTTATATGACACATAAAAATAAATATCTTTAATGTTATCAAACCATTGCCTTTATATGATATTTATATCCATATGAGACAAAATTTTCCTCAAAATATTTTGAACAATAAAAATTAATTTCTCCTTAAATAAATAATTCAATAAACAATTAAATTAATGTTTCATAGTATCATATTCAATTCACTAGGTGGGATAATATGTTTCATGTGGGTGTAACTACTGAGAACCATGATCAACCACATGGACATCTTACATATGCTATATACTTATGCTTGTCATAAAGATGAAGTATATACATGATTTATTATCTCATGATAAGATAATTATCATTGTTAAATAATAATATATTTAGAATTCATTATAGAGATTTATTATCCCAAGGAAAATTGGTATTGGACATGTTTCCTAAGTACAAGAACAGTTAAGAACAAAGGATTTGTCCATTAAAAAATATATAATATTCCCAAGTGAGATTTTTATGATGTTTACATGGACTATTGTATTTAATATAGAGGATGTTACTTCTAAAGATAATATTAAATTGGACATAAAAAGAAAAATAATTTGAAGAATATCATTGAATATACTAGAATCTAGTAGTGGATTACCATGTGTAGTGATTCCACGTCATTTATGTTGGATTTTAAATAAGTTAGAATTCATTATATTCATTTGATAGATCATGTAGGATATTCACAAAGGTATATATAGATCTATTTTAGAATAATGTCATTGAGGGGAATATTCCATGAAAAACTAATTAGTTAATCATAAATGATGTAGAATCACATGGTGTATTAAAAACATGATGGGTTCTATGAATCAATGGGATGATCAAGGATGTTTTTATTGGACATATGAATAATTTCTCATTAAAGGATTGAAAAATATCATACATTCTATATAAATTGATATCAAAGTGTCATGAATCTCCAAATAGAGTAGGTTGTGCATTTTGTATATGATGGGAGTTTAACAGCCCAACATAATCTATCTCTATATATTTTTTTGTTGTCTTATGATGGCTCCAATGGGAATATGTCCAAGTTATTGGAACTTGTATTGACCTATATTTTTATTTTTACTTGGGTAATAATTAATATAAATGAATATAAAGGCATGCAAATGGAAGAGGAATGTATGGAGATCATGTATCACTAAGATGGTAATTTTGGGAAATTATGGGCACTGGAGAAGAATATAAGAGTTGAGCCTTACAATAGAGTAAAAGGATGATGTTTTTATGGTGAACTATATTATGTTGTGGAATATAAATAAAGATGGAAAAGTTTGTTCAATGATAAAAAATGAGAATTATTAGTTTACAATATGTCACAAGACACACGAAAACACTAATGATAGATTTTTATAAGATCAATGGATGAGATAAATCCCAAAAATATAAGGGCTAGTCCAAAATTGGGGGTTATAATATCCTTTATAACATGTTTAATAGATGAAATGGTCTTAATGGTACACATCTTAAAAAAACCCAAAATCCGTAAGAGTTTCATTATAACTCTATTTTGGGATAGGTTGTTTCCAAAAATGAAAATTCACATGTTGGATAAATCATCAAATCTATAGATATTGAAGATAAAAGAACATCCACTTTTTACAAGGACTAAAAATTAGCATTATGATAAAAACACTATGTCTCGGTCTAGGAGGAAATAAGATGAAACATGAAATGAATTGATTCTTGGTAAATATATAATTGTAAAATTGGAAACCCCATTGAATATAGAGTTAAAAATAAGATTTTAAAATCCCATGGTGTTTTTGTAGTTTTCTCTATCAACCATTATTTGTAATAAAATAGTACTATGTATGTTTTTATGAGTTCTAATTATTTAATGTACTATGTTGTGGCAATCAACACTATTCCACAGGGTTTGTTAGATTTGAGTTCAAAGAAGAAAATTACCAAACACAAATTATTGAGAAGAATTGATTATATATCCATTGATATTGTGTATGATTTTTTCCAAGAATATTTTACCATGGTTCACTACCCATCACATCATGGTCTGGGTTAATTTTAGAATTTAGATATAACATATTGATTATATATTAGGTATGAAATAAGGTCTTTAAATTGGTCATCGTAGTAGTCCAGTAGATGATGTTTATATTAGTTCATTCACAATCTCATTCTTGTAAATGATATTTATTTTGGTAATCTCAAGAGTATTATCACTATCATCAAGGATTTCAATGAGATCATTCGTATTTCTTGTGAAGACCACCTGTATGTCATAAATGTATTTTTATCTTGATACTTTTTAAAATTTCATCAATAAATAATAATAAAATTTTAAGGGAATATTTTCTCATTCAATCAATTTTTTCCTTCAACCACACCATGATATTCGTTCATAATTGAAGATTTTTTAGTGTTTTTACATAAACAATTTTTTTACTACTTTCCTCTTCTACTTCACTCAAAATAATTTTATCCTAGATTGAGTTAACCATAAATTTTGTTTTTAATTATCAATATAATTATTCTTTAACTATTTAAGATTCTTTATTTAAATATTTTGGATCTTGTTTCTAAATAATATTTTTATTCCTTGATTTGATGTACAACCATTTTGTTTTAAGAAAATTACTCTATTGGGACCTCTTTCTATATTTTTTCATCTTTCATGACATTTGATATTAGCCAATGTCATCATGTTTTTCACTACACACCTTTATTAATTAATTGTATTAATTCATCAAAATCAGTTCAAGTGTCATTTACAACAATTTCTTATTTAATACACACCTTAAACTCATGTTTTTACCCTTTTGATTCTCTAAAATTCATCCCCTTCTCATATTTGTTCTCTTTATGTATGAACCAATACCTCTCTCCTAGGAAATCAATACATTGTTCGGTTTATCAATTATTTACTCTTAAAACTTTTTATCCTTAAGGTAATAAATCTTTTCATTGATTTCATTAATAATATTATTTTTTAACTTCTTTAAAACCAAGGATTATTAAAGAAAATCACTATAAAATTAAACAAAGATAAAAAAATTGTATACATTAATAAAACATGCATCCACCAACTCACCTCCTCCAATTGAAATATCCAAAATATTTAGCTTCAAATGTTTATAATTAATACTATATTACTCACTTATCTTCTCATTGTCTTCATTTCATGCATATGTACATATATAATATAAAATTAATTGATATATATATTTTTTTTTCATGATTTTACACCTAATTTTATTGATTTTATTTTTCATAAAATGTGAAGTGTTTATTAGAATTTTTGATAAAATGATGAATTCTTCTTTATATGTGATGTTTTAAAGAAACATAAATAAAAAATTAAATGAAAAATAAAGAAGAAAGTCCAAAAGAATATCCAACTCAATGCCTATGCCAGATTATCCTAGATATCCATCACTAGAAATATAACCTAAATTTATTTTAATTATAGATTGGTGGGAAATAGAGCATATTGGAGTAGAGTGGAAAGGATATTTTGGATCGGCACACATTGGATTACTGAAAGAGGTTACACAAGAGTGGGGTTGATTGCTTAACTTCTAGCACATGAAGTTTCCTAAGGGATTTAACCATTTATTAATGAGGTTCATGAGAATTTTAAAAATATATTAAGAAAATAGAATATTGATTTGGGGGAATAAAATAACACAAAATTGTTAGTTTTAACAAATTGAATTTTTTAAACAGTGTTTCAATTCTTCTTCCTTGGATTGAATTTATACACTAGTTAGACTGGTTTACATAACATCCCACTTATTTGAACAATGTAAAAGACTAACATGGGTGTATTGATTAGTCTCAATCATATCTATATGAAATATGGGATAATCATAGATAACATCATTAGAGCAATAATGATCATTATCATTTATTGGAAGGAGTGACATTCTATACATGCAAGGAGAATGATCCATCTAGGACAATCAAATAAAAAAATGATGGAAATGATGAATTATTTATGTTTCCCCAGACATCATACTGAATTTTTTGATATTACCATGATCATTTCAGAGATATTTCATAATGTTAATGGCTTTTCTATTTTTTTTTGAAAATATTTATATCACACCTGGAAAGATTCAGGTTGCGAAGGTTTTTATAAGAGTACTATCATGTACCAAGGGTTTTTTTCATTCTATAATGGTTTGGTTTCTATCAATATTATAATTTTATAAGTGAGTCAATGGAACTATATTTTTTTAGGGAATCCTTGTGCCATAATGGATGTTTTTCTTTCTATGAGCATGTATTGAGAAAATGGGATGTTATGTTGGTGATACATTTTTTCCTTGATCTAGATCATATGGAAGAATTTTTAAAGGGATAATAAATTTTTGTTGATATAAGGATATTTTCATGCTATGTGTTAAACTTTTCACTTCACAATCCCTGCATGCCTGTGGAAAATAGTGAAGTTTTTTTGTCGAATGTTATCTTCACCTTGAAATGGATTTTGTTAGTAGAAATTTAAATGAATGAGATATCAAAAAAATTAATGAATTAATATCTATTTTACCAATACTTTTTCATGATACTTGGAGTAATATTTTAGATTTGATTAATGAATTTTATTTAATGAATTATTTTATATTAATTGAAGATTAATCCACATCTATAATAACCTAAACCCTGGAAGCATGTAGTCACTTCCTTACATTTTTACATTGTCATGGATATAAGATTCAAATCCCAAAGCGTATAATAGCTTGAAATTTTTAGAAAAGCATATTAAAAACATGGTACGCATATTACATTTAGAAAAAAAATAAATCAAAATAATGGTAAATGCTCAACATCCTTGAAACACATTCCAATAATTTATCTTCATATCATAGGGAAAGGGAAAAAATATGTGTCTTATCAAATGATTATTAAGGGTTATGTATTGAGATATCATGAATAAATAATCATAATTTATATGGAATGCTAAATAATTGAACACATATGTCACATAAATATCTGTACAAGGAATAATCAATATAGTAATGAAAAATAAATGAAACACTTGTCATCAAATCAAAAAATGAGAATGGAATGAATCAATAGAAAAGGTCAAAGAAAAAAATATGATGGATTATAATAATAAATGAATCTATATTTTAGGATGTTCTTAATAACTAGATTCCATGTGTCAAAAGAACATGGTATAACATGGAACCATTACTGTCAATACCTATCACAAGACAACAAAAAACATACTATGTAAAAAATAGATTTGATTTGGAAAATGATTTTTTACATGAAACTACCAATGTATCGAGGGTATTATATTAAATGTTCCTCTCAAAATTTAATAAATTTTCAAATAACTGTTCATATATAAAAAAATTACTTAATACATAAACAATATTCATTAACAAATATAAATATTTAGTAATGTTTATATATTTATCAATATTCCCCAATTATTTAATACATTTCAAAGTAAGCACCGAATATAAAAATGGTATACAGTTTATGAATAATAATATCCATTATTAGAATATACATAATCAATATAATTTTAATTTAAAATGAAAAATAATTAAAATAATTTGAATGTTTTAGTATAATGTTAATAATCACAAAATAAAGTTAGACTGGTTAATAAATTTAACCCCTTGGTAATTTTCAAGTAAGATCCCATTGGATAAAATAATAAAAATTTAAACATGAAAAATTAGGATTTATGGATAATTATATTACATTTCAATGTTAATTTATATACACCACATAAAATTTAATTGGTGCATAATAATAAACAAGTCTAAATGGATTGTAAATTGAGACGAAATCCCTTACCTTATGCTTACTTTTGGTTGAACACTCTTTAACCTCCTATATAATTATTTTGAGATTGTTATTAACATATACTAGAATAGTATTAATATTAATAGTATTATATATGATCGTTTTATAACATCTAATCTCCCATTTGTTAATAATGTTTTAGTTTTTTTTATCATTTTGGGATTTAATTACCTTATTTTTTTTATATTATGACTTTTTATTTTCTATTGAACTTAATTAAATAATTATTTAATATTATATCAATCGAAAAAATATTTAAATATCATGTATATTATATATATATGTATTTATATTATTTCATAAAATTTAGTGATATGAAATTTAAATACATTGTCTATGGAGACAGTAGGTCGTATGTACACATGACTTTTGTTTCCATTTTCTTATTGTATTGAAATAATGAAAAATAAATGTTATATTTTTTTTATAATTTAACTATAATTATTATGTTATATGTACCAGATATTTTTATTTAATAAACCTTAATACATTCTATGTAATTCATAAACTAATTACAACGCTTCGTGAGGTTATAGTCCTCCGTAAACATGAGTGATGATATCATATTCTCAAAAATAGAAATCATAAAGGTATGTGTGATATAATAATTCCACAAGAATAATAAAATTATAAAAATAATATATATATATATCATTTATAAATGATAAGTTTATCATTATTCCCAATCTTGAATGGTGGTAGTGGAAATTAACAACATCAGTTCGTGAGGTGGTAGATCACCATACACTAGAATGATGATTTCATAAGACATTTGATGGAAGTGTGTGATGTTTTATATAATAACCATAACATAACAACATCCATGTATATGTAAGATACTTAGGATATTACATAATCATGTTATAATAAAAATCTAGTTAGCTGGAGTTAGAAATAAAATAAAAACTCTTCTATAATAACATTACATATTATTCAAGAATCCCCATTAGGATCACACTAATTCCATTATAATATATCTTTATTTCAAATATAAGGAATCTAGGATGAGTTTAGGGTAGTTTGTGAGTCATTTAGGTATGTCTTCCCAAACCCAACAATTTTGAAGGTGTGAAGCGGAGAAAAGAGGTGGTGGCCTTTTATAAGTGGGCTTAGTGGCACTCTTGTATATTTAGGAAATATTTAATTCCATCCACGTTTTTTCCATGTCACTATGCTCATATAATGATTAATTATCATTAATATATGGTATAAGGTATAAATTTATCAAGAAAATTATTTTTTATAAGTTTTTATGTCAGTTGGCACCATATTTTTAATGTTTAGTCCCTGGGTAAACTCATTTTTCCATTAATCGATATAAATAATTTTAATTATTTCCACTATTTATATTATTTAAATATTATGCTGGAACTATTATAAATTACAAATTATATGGTTCAAAATAATAAATCCATTCCCCCAAATTTAATTCAAATATGTGGAAAAAAATATAAAATTAATCCTATAGATGAGACGAGAAAGCGAATTTTTAAATTGAAAATGTTAAAATGATTACAAAGTTTTTATAACTAAATTAAATATAAAAAATAATAAAATTAATTAAATTGGATAAATATATATACAATTGAACTATATTTTCATAAAAACCAATTAACAATATAATATTAAATTATAAATTTTTTAAATAAAAGGTTAGTTTTAAATTAAAATGTAATATTTTTTAATATTCATCAAAAAGGAATCTTCTCATAAATATACCTAAAACCATCCCTCTTATATTTTTATATTACTACTTCAAAAATTAAGTTATCTTTTTCAGGTAACTTTTATAAAAGTTTCAAATTTTAATTTTAGAAAAATGAACCATTAAAATGTTACCAAACAACCTTTAGAAAAATGCACATTTTTATATGTAAAAATATATTTGTTATATCTCATTCCTATAAAATATATTAAATGAATTTAAAATAATTTTAGTGTATATAAAATTTATAAATTACACTATGTTTATCCAATAATATTAATTAATTTAATTTATTATGATAAACAAGTTTTTTGCATATTATTATTTTTTTATTAAAACATTTTTATTCTATTCAATGGGGTTTTATATTCATTTCTAAATATTTGGTAACCGATGAATTGATACAAATTTATTTTTATAAGTTATTAAATATTATTCATAACAACTAATCTAATGTCTATGAGATAATTTTCATTTTAAAATTACTATATTAATAGTATTCTATAAAACCCGACCTTGTGTGGAACACAATCTATCAAATTAACTCAGTGCTACGTGAAATTTAATCAAATTATGTATTGTGTGCATTGAACACTATATAAAATATTTAATAAATTTAAAAAATTAATTATATTATAAATTCCCAAGATGTTATATTCCATTCTCGGATTAGTGTTGTGGGTTAAACACATTCTTGGATATGGTGTTCATATTTAGAAATTTAGGGGGGATACATTTTCCCCAACATAAATAATTAGTGTTGTTGCAATTTAAAATTGATCTTGGTAATAATGAATTTGATGTTTGGAATTATCACTTTTGAAAACCCCACATACTAAAAGGGTTAATAAAATATTTACTTTATAAGAGAGGAATGGGAGTGCAATTGTTATTTGAAATAATCTCATAACTATGTTCCCGAGTATGATAACATAGGTTAGAAATGAAAATATGGACATGGAAGAGAAAATTAAAACCTGGATACTAATGGATATTGGTAGATGATATTGATCAAAAGAAAGTGGGTGATCCTTATAATGTTAATTACTATAAGGCCATAAACCAAGGAGATGTTAAAAAAAAATTATATCAAAAAAATAATGATAATAGAACAACATTTTTTTTCTCAAGATCCTTTTCCTAGAGATGATGAACTTTCCTGAGAAGATATACTTACATGATTTCATTCCATTTCATAATCAAAATCTCATCCATTTTTTTCTTTCGTGATCAATTTATAATTCATCCATTTCCCTAAAAAAATAAAATCTTTTATGCTTAAAGCACTAAAGTTCTTTTTTAATGGATAATAAAATCTATAATAGAGTGATAATTCATTCATGTTTTCTCTATTTATTATTATGATAAAACTATGATCAATTGTTATCCAATATTCATAAATCATAAAAATATTAATTAATAAAATAATCTCTAAAACCTTTCCTCATGTTGAAATTTAATCATTTCACAAATGGTAACCCTTATAAACCTTCCAAAATATTATGATCCTTAAAAATAAGGTCATTGAATTTATAAAATTATTTTATATTTAATAACTTATAAGGTAGATATTTGTATGCAATTTACTTTATCTAAATCAATCTTATTTAATGGAAACTTCATTTTCTTAAAATCTGGAACATATTAAGGGTTATCTTCCCATCAACTATGTGTTTTGAAAATAAATAACTTTCTAATAAATCACTTTTATTTTTAAAATTCAACATATTCTCCCAAATCAATAAATAAATAATGTCATAGTATAATCCTTATGCATTTTAAAATTATTATAACCAATATATTTTCAATATAATTATTTAACAATATATTCCCACGATACGCGACCACCATGGATCAGTATTTCAATTGAGACAATACACTAAAAGTGTAAACTTTTCATTTTTACCACTTGGTAATTCCATAAACACCTTATCAAAATACTTAATCCATTTCTCAACATCCATTGAATTGAAAACCCAACTAAATAGTAGGGGCCACTATCTTTTAAGGCAATCCAGTATCATAAAATCTCATTGTGGAATAAGTTGATCATTCTGGGAAAGGATTTTTTTCACAACATGATCAAATTTCCCTAATATTTATATAACTTTCTCGGTTCCAACACTATCTATATCATCTTCATAGTAAGGGAAACCTCTATATTAAACAAAATTATTCAAACCTTTCATTTTTTCATGTTCCATCTCTAAATAATGAAATATACTCGATTGTCTCATAAAAGTATCAACTTTTTGTAACTCTAAATATGGTGTAACACATAACATAAATTAAAACTTTTATGCATATATAATCTCATAATAATAACCATCGTTTCATTGGGGGTATCATTTTATTAAAATACATTATAATGGAATATAAATAAAATGTGAATTATCCTATGTATATCCCCCCTGAGTTTTGAATCAATTTTGAAATAAGGACCATTGTTATACAAGAGGTTATGCTCGAGTCAAATCTGACACACACATTACTGAGTTATGACCACTGGGTACATCTATTCATGAACCACACTCACTTATAGTATCCAAACAGAGATGTATTCTAATGAATACTCACATAATATCTACCTTACAAAAACATTATGATTTCTTCTATTCTTATCCTCATGTTTTATCATAGAGTTATGTTCCATAATCAATGTTTTTCTATATCTTTTTCCCAAGATTTTTAGTAAACATTATTTGATACCAAATGTAACAACCATGACCCCAGTATCTGAGAGTCGAAGCCTTACTTTATTATATATTCATGGATACAAGATTCAAATCCAAAAGGACCAAAAAAATTATTTGTTTTGGAAAATAATATTAAAAATATCACACCATATTATATTGGGAAAATAAAATAAATCATAACAAAAGTAAAAAATATAGAATCCTTGAAACTCATCCTAAGAATTCATATTTAGATCATTGGGAAATGAAACAAAATAAGGGTGGGAAAAATTATAAGTAAGGTTTAAATATATAAAAAGATATTATGAACTAATAATACTAATTAATATGTAAATGTGGATAACTAAATACACATTCCACAGAAATATATTGATAATGCATGATCAATATGTCAAGCTAAATAACTAAAACACATGCCTTTTAATCAAAAAAATGAGAATAAAATCCATCCATAGATAATTTCATAGACATAATATCATGGATAATAATAATCATAGAATCATTAAATAATGGTAATCTTAAATATTGGATTCTATGTTTCCTAGTCACATAGAATCTTTATCGTCAAGACCTTCCATACAACAGTTTAAACCCTATCAGATAAAAACCATCTGATTTGGCCAACTGATTCATCTCATGAGACAACCAATTCATCCGAGGAATTACATAAAATGGACCCCAACCCATTTTATACCAGTCCAACATATTCCTTTTATATCAAATAATTGATTTAATTCATAAAAATGATGTCTTATCAAATATGTTTATCGAAAAAAGGATACTGATTTATCAAAATTTTCCCAATTAATAATTTTTTTTAAAAGTATACACCATATGTAAAAATTGAATAAGTTTTTGAAAATAATAATATCCATTATGATAATGTGGATATTTAATAAGAATTTAATTTTAAAAGACAAATAATTTCAATAAAGTGATTTTTTATGAGAAAGTTAACAATCTCTAAAGAAAGTGAAATCACTTTATAACATTTACCATATGAAAAATTTCATAGCCAATCCACTGGGATGAAATAATTCAAATAGGGACTTAAAATACCTTGATTTAGGAATTATTATATTACATTTCAAATGTAATATATACATACTACATAAATGTGAATTGGTGTATAATAAGAAGTAATTCACAATGAAATGTAAATTTAGATAGAATCTATTACCTTATGATTCCTTTTGGGTAAACACCCTTAATCTTATTGTATGATGGTTTCCATAATTTTAATAACTTATAAAAGATTCATATTAATGTTTATAATATCATATATGATCATTTTATAACATTTTGCAAACATTTTTTAATAATCATTTTTAATTTTAATTTTTATTGGTTGTTAATTTCCATGTTTTTCATGTATGTTTTGACTTCATATTTTTTGTTCTTATTACTTTGATCACTATTTTATAATATCTATAATTTAAATAATGATATAAATATCATATATATTAATTATGTATGTATTTTGAATAATATATACTATTTTTTGATAGGGAATGAAATACATTGTTATTGGAGACGGTAGGTCGAATATACACATGAATATTGTTTCCATTTTCTTATTGTCTTAGAAGAATGAAAATTAAATGATATATATATATATATATATATTTTCATTACAGTAAAATTATTATTTCATGTATATCATATATTTTTATTAAATAGTTCTTTAATAAATTCCATGTAATGTGTGAATGAATAATAGCGCTTCGCAAGGCGGTAGATCATTTCACACATTAGCGACGATATCGTATTCCAACAAAATAGAAACCATAAATGTATGTGTCATATAATAACTCCAAATGAATAATAACATCATAAATATCATAGATGTCATATATAAACTATAAATCCATAATTATTCCCCATAATTAAAGCTGGTAATAGAAAAACAAATGACATCGGTTTGCAAGGTGATAGTGCTCCATGCACACAAATGATGATTTATTATCCAAGTTGTTATATATATAATAATTTGTAGGTTATATTAATAAAATAACAACATTTATGTATATGGAATACTCTGAGGTTATTATATAATATTTTTATATTAATAATTCAAGGAGGTGGATGAGTAAATAATATAAAATTTCTTTTAGAATATAATTAGCTGTTCTTCGGGTATCATTCTTCCCAATATATGGAATATTAGATTAGGGGATGGAATATTTAAATATTTTTTTAGTAAAATTCCAATTAAAATTAGTTTCAATGTGTGAAGTGGAGAGGATAGGGGGTGGACTTTTATAACTAGGGTGAGTGGCAATCATGTAATTTTTTGAAGATGTGAATTCCACCTATGTTTTTTACTATTACAAGGTCTAAATAATGCTCCATTATCGATCTTAGAAGATATAAGTTCATAATATATCCATCCATTAGTTTCTGGTCAAATTTTTAGGTTATTGTTTCCCTTATGTTTAAATTTTATTCCCTTGGTAAACTCATTTTTCACTTAATCACATTAAATAATATTAACTATTTCTAATAATTACTTTGGCCAAAAATTTAGTTTTCACAATTAGATATTATAAATTATTATGATTAAAAATATGGAATAAATTTTCCAAATTAAATTCATAGAAGTATATAAAATTATTTTACTATCAATATCATAGATGAGAAGACAATGAATGTTTTTAAAGTGAAAATATTCAAAATATTGCTATGTTTTTATATCTAAAGTCAATATAAAATAAATTAAAATTTTATAAATTGGATAAATAAATTTATAATTTATCTATTTAGTCTTTAATACCAATAAAAAATATAAATTTACATCATAAATTCATTAAATGAAAATTTGTTTTCAATTAAAATTCAGTGTTTTCACTAGTCATTAGAAAGTAATGCTTCCCAAAAGAATACATAAAATTTACCCTATGATAATTTTAAAATTACTATTTCAATTTTTTTTTATTATTTAATATAAAATTTGTAAAACTATAAAAATTAAGTTTTACAACATGTTCACTATTAAAAGGTTGAAAAAATGTCTTTAAAAAAATACATAATTTCAATCATAAAATTGGGATTGTTCTTATCTTATACCTATCAACAATAATGGATGAATGTCAATAAAATTATTGAATATATAGTATAAAAATTATATTAATATCATCCAAAATTTTATATTAATTTAATTTAATAAATTATAACACCTTTTCCGCATAAAAGTTTTTTTAGAAAAAACCTTTAAATTTAATTGGTTTTATGTTAATTGTTAATTAATTAGTAACCAATGAATTAAAAAATATATTTTAATCAATTATTTAATCCCTTTGGTAACAAAACCATCCCTAGTAACCTGGATTAATTTCCTCACTTTATTACATTTTCATAGATTTAACACTTGAATCCCAAAGGATTGATCACTAAAGAAGTTTTGGAAGCTAGATTACAAACCTGAACATTACATTACAGCTAAATCTATAAAATAAAATATAGAAAATACTTTGAGAGAATCAATATGCTTCTATATTAACCATTAATATAAATAATAATATACATATTAGAATCCTAAAAAATAGAATTTAAGAATGCGGTGAGCTTAGATGCTCAGTATGGGTAAGCGTATAATGGAATATATTATGAATAAATAAGAAAAACAATTATGGAATGTTATATAACTGAAAGACAAGAAAATTAAAAAATATATAGATCCTAATATAGAGATGTTAAATATAAATAAAATATTTACATATAAATAATCACATGGATATTATAAAAATTTAATAATCACATGGAATATCAATAAATATTCTCACAATGGGGGAATACATAATGTCAGACATCATACCGCCAAGGATTCTTCCAAGATACAATACATAAATGGGTAAGTCTCATCCAATAACCAAACTAGTTTTTCTCATTAGACATAATGATGAATAGAGGAGATATATCGGGCCCCGCCTATCACATACTAAGTCTAATTCATTTATCATATCAAACCATAAACAACATATACATTAATATTGGAAAACTAGAATATGAAATGTGAACACATTAACCATAAACCATGAGTGTTATCAAAATATATTATCCAAAATAAAAATGATCATAATGTTATAATTAAGGTAAATAGTATCATAATATATCAATTTCAATAAATCATAAGATCCAACAATGGATTTTAACATAGTTTAAAATACTATACTAAAATCATTAAAATTTTCTTTATTTCAATAATCATTTTTTACATTAAAAACATTTTTATGAAAGGACCTGAAATCCTAAAATAAATAATTTTCATTGAAAATAATATTTTAAATTTTAAATTATTATTCAGTACATTATTGTTTCATGATTGTGTAAAAATTTATACATACTAATTAATTAAAAAAATAATTCCTTCGATATTTTTTTCAAAAAAATTCTTAAAGGTCTACATTTACAAAATGAAAAGAAGATTCATTTCAAACCATTTTATAAAAATTAAAACAAGGGTAAAAATAATTTAAAAATTTTTATCATAATATTAACAATCTTTTCAAAAATCTTTTTAAGAAACATGAACATTGATCATAAATATTTCCTATTAGAAACTTATGTTTAAACAATCTGGTATAATATTGAGTTTGTGAAATCAACGACTACCTTTTACTTTCCTTTAGTTGAAGGTTATTTAACCTCATTTATAATGGTTTAAATAATGTTATTAATTTATACTAGATCCATATTCAAATATAATATATCATATATGATTTTATTATTTGTTTTTGTTAATAGTGTTTCATTATTATCCTTGTTTTGGGTGTTAACTGCTTCATTTTCCAATGTATGTTTTGTCATGTAAGTAATGTTTCTTATGAATAGGATATATTTAATTCAACTATATAATAATATTAAATTAATTTATATTATATTTACTCATTATATACATTTTATAATCATTATGGAATGTTTATCATAGAAAATGACTCACCTCACGTCGTGGAGACAGTGAGTCTTACGTACACATGGGTGATGGAATCATTCCCTTAATGTTTATAGGCTATAAAATTGGATGGTATATTGATTATAAATAATAAATATCATTCTATATTTATTATTTATATCCATTATATCTTTCATTATACCCATCTAAATAATGTTGCCATGAAAAACAAATTACACCATGATGTTGAGATGGTATCATGTACATTCCCAAAGGTGATGCTTTTTCCATAGGATAGATAAAAGGTGGAATATTTTTATATTAAAATCCAAATAAAATATAAAAATATATTTCATAGTTTATTTATTAATTTATCATGGAAACTAAAAATTAATAGGGTGTATTTGAAGAAATTAATTTGGATGAGTTGGTAAAACAATTACCTCTTTTTTGTGGAATTTAGTTACATTTATTCTCAAATGATCTATGGTAAAAAATATTTGATGAATAAGACCTAATGAACATTGGTAAGGATGTTTTAGGATAAATGGATATGTATTGGTTGATCTAGAAGGACAAATGTGGTGTAAATAAGAGAGGTAGGAGGTTCCCATTTATAATTGAGTTGGGGGGGACTTTCAGAAATTCTTGAAATATTAAATTAATATAAATTAATTTTTAATTCCAAAATGCCCCAATGTGGGTTATCTCTAAGATAATATTATGTTAAGTTATAATCCTCTCATCCAATAACTTTTATAATTTTTTTCGTCACATTCTTATACTTATCATTTTTCTTTACCCCATATTTAATGTCTTGAACTCTTACTGTGACAATATGAGTTTTTACTACCTATGGTTTAATATAGTTACTATAAAATTAATTGATAACCCCAAATGAGTCATGGAAGATTGTTTTAACTTTATCCAAATAATTATCCCACATTTCATATTTTTATGAATTTTATATCATTAAATAAAATATTATTTACTTTAAAATATGATTAATGCCAATTTTGATAATATTCATTACTTGAATTTTTTTAAAATATTTTTACAACATGATATCGAAAAACCATAACCTTTAATACATCCATAATATTTCTAGGTCATCTATAAAATTATTGGATGACATTAATTATATCATATTATATTTATTTCAATAATTCTAATATCATTTGTTTGATACTTTCATTAATTAAATTATTATTGTGCCATCATTTTATAAGACATTAAGAAAATTATTTATTACCTATAAATAAAAAATAAATTAAAAAGATGAAAATAAAATATTTTATATTTCAATTTATTATTTGTATTCGAATTTATCTTCTATAAAACCTTATATTAAAAATGACATAGTTATTGAAAAAATAAGAGTATGACATTTCAACATCTCTTTAAATAAAATATAATAAATTTCATTCTTTTATAAAGTGTCTTAAAAAGGTTATAATCGAGG
Organism: Viscum album; assembly: GCA_963277665.1. Classification (NCBI taxonomy): domain Eukaryota; kingdom Viridiplantae; phylum Streptophyta; class Magnoliopsida; order Santalales; family Viscaceae; genus Viscum; species Viscum album. The sequence continues at coordinate 552,020,040 of OY728158.1, forward strand.
ATAAAGGATGAATTTTATGGAAACCTGCATATCTAATGATATCGGGACAATTATAATGGTAGTTTTATAATATTTATAATATTATTCTTACCCTTAATTACTAGGTTTACCTTTAATTATAATAATAAAAAAATCAATAAAGTTATTATTCATAATAACAGAAAATAAAAGAAACCTATTTAAAAATTTGGACCCACTTATTCTAAATACGGAATCTATTTTTTAAAATTAAAAACACATATTTTGTAGTAATTATTTATAAATTAATCCCATTGAGGGAATGAGAAACAGAATTGTTAAGGTGAATCTTTCAAAAGATTGTAATATTTTTATATCCAAGATCAATATAAAATTGACTATAAAGTCCTAATTTGGATTACCAGATCAAATATTAATCTATTTATAAATTATAACCAATTGAAAATATAATTTAACACTATAAATTATTCAGATGAAAAACTATTTTCAATTAAAATGTATTAATTTAGAACTATTCATCAAAATATAAAACATATTAGAAAAAACTAAAAATTCAAGAAAGGTAATTTTTTATATTCCAATTCCAAATAAATAGTTTATTTTTTTAAATATAATTCATAAAAAAACTAAAAAAATATATTTAAATCAAGGTCACCCTAAAATTGTGGTAAATATACCTTTAGAAAAATATATCCTTTTAATGCGTTAAATTTGATTCATTATTATCTTATGGATATAAAATCTTTTACATGAATATTAAATATATAATTTTCATAATGTGGTTTTTACTATTTTTTCATTCTATTATAATATCTGGTTTATAATAGTCACTTGTTAATATATAACGATGCATTTGTACTCAATTTTTTGTGCAACACAAGCTATTAAAATTTTTAAAAAAGAAAACATAATATAATATCAGGGGGAGTTATATTTATCCCATCAAAAAAATCATCCTCAAAATATTCATAATATCATCTAATAAAAATATTTTGTCAGTTCTTTATCATTATTTCCTCATGTTCCCACATAACCTTTTCTATTTTTTTATTTTTCCATAATAACTTTACCAACTTAGTCATCTAATTCCTTAACACTTGTTCTCTAGTATACATAATCTAGACAGAATCTTCATAGTAAGATAAATCATTCCCTAATTCTATTTCTTCATAAGTGAGAACATGTTTTAGGTATGACATGTGCTTCCTTACCAAATAGATATGGAACACATCATGTACTTTATAAAGGCTTGGTGGAATTACAAAATTAGAAGCCACAGTTCTAACTCGTTATAGAATTTCAGATGATCCAATATACATGGGGATTAGTTTCCCTTTATTACCAAATCTTATAAATCCTTTCCATGGAGATAATTTGAAGAAAATATGATCTCACACATGAAATCCTAAATACATCCTTTTGTTATTAGCATATACATTTTGAATAATTTGAGTTGCTTTGATATAGGTTTGAATAGTATTTACTTTTTCTATTGTTTCCTCTAAATGTTATAGGAATAAAAGCTTACATTCTCAAACTTCAACCCATAAATTTTTCATACAACATCTCTTTTAATAAAAAAATTCATATGGTTCCATTTGAATACTTGAATGGATGTTATTATTATAGGTAAATTCTACAAAAGGTAAATAATGATCTCATATTCCTTGAATGTCAAGTTAGTAGAACATCAATATTTTGTATGATATATGGATGGTCCTTTATGGCTTCCCATTATTTTGAGGGTGATATGTGGTGCTCAAATGATATTTAGAATCTAAATCCTTCTGAATACTTTCCCAATAATTTTGATGTAAAATGTGGATCTTAATCAGATGAAATAGATATAGGTGCACCATGATGTTTTAAAAAAATGTTTATATAATGTATTTATCAGTGAATAATCGGTAAATGTTCTCATATAGAAAGAAAATATTCTAATTTCGTAAGAATATTAAGATTAACACATACCACATAATTCCTTCTATGAGTCCTTGGAAATAATTTAACAATATCTATTGTAATGTCATCCCATTTCCATAATAGTATAAGAAGAGGATTCTTGACCCCTCTAGGATACTGTATTTTAGAATTTATTAACTAAAAAACCAGAAATCATGACACATATTCATAAATTTTCCACTTCATATTATCCCACAGATTATGTTCTATTAAATATATATACATATTGGTTCTATTAGGGTGTATAGTAAAATTTTATCTATGAGAATGATCCAATAATTCTATTTTTAGCTGAGGTATAGATGGAAAAAAATCATTTTTCAAAATGGAAAATTCTATCTTCATATACAATGTCGATTAATTTTAAGTCATCCATATCATTATTTTTAGTTTTTAAAATTCACATCATCAAACTGGTAACTTCTTATCTTTTATAGTAATTATAATTTGGAAACCATTTGATTGAGGAGTGATTTTTCTCTTACCTTAACAATTCCCATATCTATGTTTACTAGATCCATAAATAAATGATTCATATTAATCATCATTTTGTTCAGAACACCACAATCCTTCTTGCCCAATGCATTTGTAACCTTATTCTCATTCCCAGGGTGGTAGCTTATTAAGAAATCATAATACTTGAGTAGCTTGAGCCATATCCTTTTCCTCAAATTAAATCATTTTTTTGAAAAAATATATTTCAACATATTTTGATCTTATATATCTCAGAAAATTCACCATATAGAAAGTGTCTCTATATCATCATAGAAAATATTACCACTAGTAACTAAATATCACGATTTAGATAGCTTGTTTCTTCGGTTTTCAACTATATTGATTCATGTGAAATTCCTCTATCATTCTGCATAAGGACACTACAACATCCTTTCCTTTATTAATAACTATAAATAAAAAATACACCATTTCTTAATGGTAATGTTAGGATTGAATCATTAACCAATCTTCTCATCAATTCTTTAAAACATTATTCACATTTTTTTATCGATATGAACTTAACCCCTTTACATGTGTGTTTATTTGATGATTTATCCAATTGGGAAACATTCTGAATAAAATTTTGATAGTAACCTATTAAACCAATAAAACTATAGAACTTGGTTATGATTATTAGTATAGACCATTCATGGATTTATTTTATCTTTATAGGGTCAACAGATATTCCACACATGGAGACAATATTGATAATAATGGAAATTTTTTTGTAGCTAGAATATTCACTTTCTAAATTTACCATATAACTATTTCCTTATAAGATACTCAAGAATGATTCAAATTTCATTCTCATTGTCTTAATTTCTTTTAAAATACACTATAATATCAACATGTAATACCACAAAAAAATCAATATATTCCTTGAATACTCGGTTATTTAGATCCATGAAAACCGTGGGTACATTAGTCAATCCGAATGGAATCACTGTAAAGTCATAATTTACATACCCCATCTGAATATATATATTCAAAATGTATTCCTTATTTAATTGCAGCTACTAATATCCCAATGAAATTCAATATTAGAGAAAAATGATCTCCATGAAGTTGATCAAATAAATCATCAATACAAGGTAAATGATACTATTTATTTGTTATAATAGAATTGATTTCCCTACAATCAAAACACAACCACATAGATCCATCTATATCCATAACAAAGCGAATAAGGGATCCCATGGAGACACACTGTGGTGAATAAATCCCTTTTCACCCAAATCTTCAAGTTTTTTATTCACCTCCACTAGTTCTAATGTGGCCATTCTATAGGGTTTCTTTGATATTGTTTTTTTATTAAGAATTAAATGAATATAATACTAAACATCATGATGTGGGGGTTGTCCATGTAATTCATTAATAAACACATTAAAGTATTCCATTATAATAGGTACATCTTCAATTTAAAGATTATGTTATTAATAAATTGTTGTCATTTTCTTTTCCTCCTGAATAATTTCATTCCGTAGAACTATTGAGGGCAGATCTAGATAAGAAATAAATGATGAAGTTTATTCATTATAGATAAGGGATTATTATCCTTCCACAAAAATCACAATTTCTTTCTTCCTTCAATTAATTTTCACAACATATTTTGAATGCCAATACCAAATAAAGATTATATCAATGTCAATCTTAGTTTTAATAATGAGATAAACAAGTAAATAATGTTTATGTCTCATAAAGGTGACTTCCGGACACATATTGTTTTCAATGAGACACACCTTAAAAAATTTTACTTACAACTCCTTTATGAAATCTAAAGTTAAATGTCAAATTTTCATTATAAATGTGGAATATATAAAATAATATGACGATTTTAAATCGAATAAAGAATTTTCTATTTTTGAGGAGATGATTAATGTATATTCTACCACATCATTAGAACTTTATCCTCAATAGTTGTGATCATGTAATCTTTTCTTTGATCCCTTGGACTTCTTTGGGGAATGTTTACATGAAGGTCGGGATAATACCTTGAATAATGTTTCATCTCTTTATAGCTAAAACATTGAACATTATAAAATTCTTTATTTCCCTTGAGATCATGGTCTTGGTGTCCTTTTTCTCCACATTTGAAATAGTATTTGGACCCCAATAAGCATGTTCTATGATGTTTATTTCAACATTTATTTCAAGAAAGAATGTGAAATTTTTCATTCTTCCCATTTTTCCTTATTTCATTTTCAAGAGTGTTGAGAAGGACTCTTCTTCTATAGGTTTCCCTTAAATTAATAAGACTTAGATAAGCTTTTCTCTATCTTGATAGAACACGTGACAATATCTTCATATGATCAATACATTTGGGATAGTAGTTCCCTTCCGATTAATTATTTTAACCCATCACGGAATTAATAAATATTGATATTTTGTTTGTATACATAATCCTTATCATGAATTAAAAACCATATAATGATGGCTTTATACATAAAAACATTCTCATCTTCATTTTTTCTCAGACTTGGAAATTGTCTTTCAATATCCTCTGTTGTTCATGAGAAAATTATTTTTCTAGAAATTTTAATTAATATCCATAAATTCCATGTTTTAAATTTCATCTTCCTCCATTGTGTATTGAATCAATGAACACCACTGATATTTATCTCTTGAGATATAATAAATTTCTATAATAGCCTTTTCACTTTTGTTGCTTCCCAAAGCCCAAAATATAATATCAAATGAGCTTATCCACTTCATAACAAAAAAATTATTTTTAGTCCCATTAAATGATGGAGGTTGTTGTCTCATGAAGAGGTGTAACATAATTCCCCTAAATTGTGGATCCATATAATCTATATGGGTAAGGTCATTATTCATAATATAATTCAAAAATTCCCAGTACATTTATAAGTTTTTCAGCACCAGTTGCGGCTCTAGTAAAAACATCGTTATCATGTGTAGTAGGGAGATACATACATGGAATAAGTGGATTGATATGCTTTCCATTCTTACCAATAGGTGATATTTCTAAATAATGGAATACACTAAATTAGGTTATAAATGATAATGCATAATTTCAATCATGGAAAACACATAATAAATTGATAATTTTTTCATAGCTAATCTTATAATAAAAATGGATCAATGAACCATGTAAAAGATGTTTTGCATAGGTGCTTCTATTCCAACACCATCTCCACAAGTAGTATCCATACATTGATATATTTCTAAGAATACCCACATAATATATACTTTACCAAAATTTTAGGATGTTCATCAATGAATATCCTTAAAGTCTATTTTAGGGTTATGTTCCCTAATCTATTTTTTCTAAATATAGTTTTTAGGGTTTCTACTGAACTAGGTCTGATACAAATTTAAGGACCCTAACCCTAGTATCCCAATTCCAAAGCCACAATTTATTACATTGGTATAGACACTAAATTGAATCCCAAATTACATGCCAGTTTAGCAGTTTTGGAAACCAGTTACATACTGGAACCATAAATTAAAATTGAAAACATAAAATAAAATATAGAAAATCCTTTAAGAACATAAATATTATCCTATATTAACCCAAAATATTAATCATAATATACATCTTGGCATCCTATAAGAAATAAAACATAATAAATTGTTGATATTATATTCTCTAAATGGGTAAGAATACAACAAATGATATTATGAATAAATAATCATAATCATTATTGATTTTAGAACCCAAACCATAATAGCGATCGATCCAAGACTACCTCAAGCCCACCTCCATATTCCATGGATTTTCAACCAACTCTGAAGTTATAACAAACTCGGGGAGGTCTTTTACTAAGTACCTATACACACACACACAAATCCATCTTAATCAAAAAAATGAAGAGGGTAAGGAAAAACAAGATACAACACTTCTATAAATAAACCACAAATCTGTATAAACTTATAAAGAGTAACAGTATAGAAAATTAAAATGAATGGGAATGGGGAAAAAATACACACCAAACCAAAAAAGTGCCACAAACTAGAAAAAGGTAGAAAAGTAAAATAAATTATAGAGCCCTGCTCCTAAATCCCAAGCTAGAATCACTGAACACAGTCTACGTACCATGTATTCCTACGCTCCTTTAAAGTCATGATCAACTTGTCTGTCATCTGTAAAGGCACACCTATCATAGTAAAATCACATGCGGGGGAGAGTATAAAATACTTGGTAGGATATCTCGAAGGCTTAAGGGAGCATCAAACAGTGTACTGAAGAGGGGAGAAATAGATAGAACAAGGTACAATAAAAGAGTACAACTTATCCTAACAAGATACTGAAGTAAAATCAACCAAACATAAAGGGATAGGAATAGTGAGAATATGAACTAATCATCCAGTCTTTGATACCTATATTAGGTGAGTGGAATCATCCAATAATGATAAGCTATACCTAGAAAGCACGTGGAATACCCCACACGTCTTCACCTCTCCTTGAAAGAGAGTAAAAAAACCAAATGAGTGGGTATTGAAATAGGATACATATATTTGACAAGTCAATGAAGCCTAAATAAGAGAGTAAGGGGATATCCATCTCATAGCTCATCCAAAGAAAATAATATCTAATAATTCAAGAAGTATCCATCATCGATGCCCATCACCCCCACACATTCCATGAACTTCAAGTCAAAGGTACTCAATCACCTCACCTTGATACTATCTGCTTTGGGTGGGTCTATCTTTCATTTACAGTTTTAGGTCACGTCACAGGGATGTGTCTCAGTAGAAAAAGAGTCCCACATTCTTGTGAGTATAAAGGAATATTAAAACATGTCTCGTCACTGTGTCGCACAGTCAAGAAGTTATCTCATGGTCGATAACCCATACCCAGCCCAGCTGGAGGGTTCCATTCTAGTGTTTTTGAGGACTGATACCCAACCCGGTTAGAGGGCTCCACTCCAGTGTCGTCAAGGACCCATGCCCAGACCACCTTGAGGGTTCCACTTTGCTATCATCGAGGACCCATGCCCAACCTGGCTTGAGGCTTCCACTCTAGTGACTTCGAGGACCCTTTCCCAACCTGGTTGGAGGGTTCCACTCTAGGATAATTGAGGACCCATGCCCAGCCTGAATGAATGTTTCCACTATCCAAACATCAAGGAACTACACTATTAATCCCTACTGGATGGTACCTTAGAACAATCATCGTTATTTACAAAAGCCTGTCCTAGTGGAGGGTATGCTCGAAACTTCTCTTGTGATTCTGAAAACATCACTGCCATCACATCCATCATCGAGCATCACCTCGGATCAAAGATGCATCTAGAACATTGAGAACCACCTCATAAAATCTCTCCTCATATCTCTAAAGCATATAATAATGGAACCATCATGTTATATGAAGAAGAACACATAGGATAGGCTACTCACATGCAACAATATGAGTTCATAAGAAAGATATATGAGAGGCATAGGATTCGTAAAGTAGTAAACGGTGTGTCTGGCGCCCACTTGAGGTGTGGCCCCACCTCATCACCTAGTCATGTGCAAAGCTATACTTGGGTACTAAACTATGAACTATTACCCACCAGTCCTGCAAGTGCACTCCCAGAATACATGGAACCTCTAGCCAAAAGGGTGAAGAGCGTATGTCTCTCATTACTAGTTAGAAGGGAGAAAACATAATTTTACTGACATGCCTCTTGAAAATATCCCTAGATAATAAAACGGGTCACGCCGTTATAATAATTGAAAAAAAAATACAGAGGATCGACTATTCATTCACCCAAATTGGACTCTTGGTAAGAAAAACTATATTTCGCAGTTTTACGCATGAAGAGTGCTTTATAGGATGCACACCACAATTATGAAACACATTAAATGGATTATGCCATTGTGATCCTCTTGAATAAGCACACGAGATTTGTTATTCATTCTCCCAATATGAATCCTAGTGAAAAAACACCATTTCATAGCATTTTGCAAAAATAATGCCTCATGGAACCCACACCGTGTTCCTAAAACCCATTATATGGATCAAGCTAATGTGATTCTCATGGAAAACCACACACGATGGACTTATCATTCTTCTAAAATGGATCACCGGTGAATATCATTATTTCACCGCAACATGAACAAACCAAACCTCATGGGGATCACATCTTAACTTTAATTTAAGCACAATAAATTTCTCTTGAAATCACTACACAAAGACTAGGGTCGTTCTGCCACTAACAGAACGTCAAATAGACATCGTTTGTAGAAGTTAGGCCCGATCCAAGAAGCATCAAATAATAATAATAATAATAATCTTATTTTTATTAATGAAAAAGGACATTTTATTCCACAAATATTTAAGACCATAAAAAAAGTTACCAAAGTGGCCTCAAAATATGCTTCTCAAAAAAAGGTTCTTGTGGCTACAGACAGCTTGTGAAACGGAGACTTAGTTTGAGAGGTATGGGTTTTTTTTATAAAAACCTAGGTCCGAACCAGCTGGACCGATCTGGCTCACCCAACCATCCCACTGTCGGTCAGAGCATCGTGTTGTCACCACCAGTCCAAACCACCACCTTCCACAGTTCCCAGCTGCCATTCCCCTACAATCTGCTATACCGGCCACTGCACCAGCGCCTTCTTCCACACTAGGTCGTCGCACCGTCGCCTGTCAAAGCCGTCCTCGCCGATCTTGTGCTGAAAGAACATCCACAAACCACTATGAGCACTCCAGTGATCAAAATTTAGATCTGAGACTAGATATAGACTCCCCATGATGATATTATCATAGATCCAACCTCCACTCAAGTATCTGTTGACGTTTTGGCGAGACAAAAAGTACCCACCGCTTCTGCTCGACGCTACTCTTCCTCTGGCACCCAAAACATGAATCTGAGCATAGATCATGACACCTCGAGTTGAGATATTCACATATATGGTTCTTTCACCAATATCATAGGTCAATTGAGCAAGGATAAATCATTCTCATCCATGAATTATGAAAAACGTGAAGAATGAGATGTCTAAGAGATCTCGAATAAAAACATATGATGGTCGATGTTATTTTTACCATCAACAAAGGATTCTAAAGAAGAGAATTTAAATGGAAATTGAAAATGTAAATAATTGATTATATAGGTGGATAGATAATCCAAAATAAAATACTTTCTTCAATTTGGATTTGTGAGTGTGTCTCCTTTACTCTGATATACTAGAGCATGCCATATCATTGTGATCCGATGAAGTTTGGATGTTGAATCGTTGTCGACAAGAACTCCACCTTTCGAAAGAGAAATGAGCTAACTATAGCTCATTTCTCTAAACTCATATATATAGGAAACTATTAGTGTTTCTGAAATATGAATCCCACATACACTCTCAATTGAGGTTACCCTTGGGGAAAACACAATGCTACAAACTCAAATGTGGTCTTAGATTTATAATCTATGTCCCAATTCAGATGTTATTCGAAGTAGCATTTCAAATAAAATAATTTTATTCAATTTATTTATTTATGGGTTTTCCCTCTCAGAATTTTTATAAAGAAGGAATATTCTTAAAAAAATTATGCCCCTCATATGGTAAACAACAAACTCCAAACTCAATAATGGCATCATATTTCCAATCTGAGTTACCTTTTGAGAGTTATCTATGCCTGAGATATTAAATTAATGAATTAATAAATTAATTAATCCATATAACATATCTCTAATTAGATAGGGGTCCGAACATCCCGTGTGGACATATTTTATGTCACTCCTAGGTTAAAAACTGTGTTTTGGACCTAATTGTGGTCTCAGATTTTGTTATCTCATCAACCATTTAAGAGATATTCCATTTATGTCACATGAATTGTACAAAAACACTTATTAACTTTTTATAATTTATTCCGAGCACACCAGGCCTTGTAATTTTAATCTGTCTGAGTGCCAAGCTCTGAAAATATATATTGGAATATTCCATTGTATACATGTCAAATATCGTGCATCATGATGGAATGGTGTATAACTGAAACATAATCCAATTAAACATAATCTTCAGCGTGATATGGGAATAAAAGATGAAAATAAAATAATTACATATAAAAAGTCACATGGATATTCTACTAATCGAACAATAACATGGAATTCCAATAAAATATCTTCTAAAGAGGGAATTTATAATATCAGACATCATGTTGTCAAGGATTTGGACAAGAAACCATACAAAAAAAAGGAAATACCTATAAAAATACTAAAACTAGTTTGTAACATGAGACCTGCCGATGCATTGAAAAGCTATAGAATGCCCCGACCATCAATTACTATGTCCAATGCATTCATTATATGAAAACATAAAAAATATTAACATTCATATTGAACAACTATCATATGAAATGTGAATACTTTAACCATAAACCATGAATGGTTTCAAAATATCACATCCACAGTAAAAATGATCACAAACCATTAAATAAGGTGGAAATTATCATAAGCGATCAACCTCAACCGAGATAAAGATATGACAAATCATGTTGACATAGATGAAAATACTCTAATAAAATCATTAAAAATATCATTAGTGAAATACTCATTTTACTTCAGAATAATTTAATTAAAAATACGCAAAATATTAAAAAAAAATTGTACATGAAAATAATATTGTAAACATTTAAAGAAAGATTCAATACATTACAGTTTCATGATGGTGGAAAAATTCACTCATTATCTATATGTTAAAAAAACATTTCAACTATATATTTTTTCTAGAAATTTATAAATTACATCATTTGGAAAATGAAAAATGTTTCATTAGAAAATATTTAATAAAATGTTTAAAAGGGGTCAAAAGACATTAAAAATTTATAGGATAATAGTAAAAATGTTTTGGAAAATGTTTTTATGAAACATGGACATGGATGTAAAATATTTCTCAGTAGATACTTTTGTATATACAATCCCTGATAATAACAGACTATGAAACTGACCATTACTTTGTCCTTTACTTTAGTTGAAGGCTCATTAAACTAAAATATAATGCTTTAAAGAATTTTATGAATATATAACAGAACCACATACAAATTTATGATATCATATGTATTATTATTATATTGTTTGGATAATAATATCTCATAATTATGCTTGTTTTGGGTGTTAACTAATTCATTTTCCTATGATTATTTTTTCAATTAAGGGATGTTTCTTATGAACATAATATCTTTCCATCATCCATAGAATGATATTATGTTCAGATATTATATATTTACACATTATATACATTATTATTATTATTCTTGAATGGATGACTTGTAAAATGAATCACATTACATCGTGGAGATGGTAGGTTGTACGTACGCACATGTAGTGGTGCCATTACATTAATAGTGAAAGGGTAACAAATTGGATTTTATATTAATTATAATCTATCAATATCAAGTGTTATTTATTATTTTAATCATTTATATGATCATTATACCCATCCAAATAAAGTGGTAATGAAAAAAATATTTACGCGACGACATGGAGACGTTAAGTCGTACGTACACACACGCGGTGCTTTTGTTTTCTATAGGATCTATAAAAAGTATAATATGGTTATCCCATAATAATAATTACATATTATAATATATATTATATTGGATTTTTTACTTTATCATAGAATGAACTCATTAAGATGATGCAGAATAATAAATCAACTTGAATGAGTTGGTAAAATAATTACCTTTTTTTGGTGGAATTCATTTAGATATCTTCACAAGGGATCTAGATTCCAAATTTTTAGAAGTCCAAGTCCTCCAAAACATGGCCAATGATCTTTTGGGGAGAAATGGTCCGGTTTTTTCCAACAATATTTCTAAAAGTTTTGTGGAGAGGTGATGGAGGAGGTTCCCTTTTATAATTTATTTGGGGGACTTTTGGAAACATTCAAAATATTAAATTAATATAAATTAATTTTTATTTAAAAATAGAACCAAATTATGTTATTTATAATTTGATATTAGTATGGATATAGATAATCTAAACTAATTATTTTTGGACTTGTTTAGGTCAAATTCCAACCCTTATTAATTTAACCTTTATTTAATCTCTATAACTCTTATCGTGACTACATGTGTTTTTACTATTTAAGGAATAATATAGTTACTATAAAACTATAAAATGACCTAAAATGAGATATGAATTACATGCATTACTTTATCCAAATTAGTTCAAAGAATTACATATTTTTATTAATTTTAAATCATTTGATAAAATAGTATTTACTTTGAAATAAGATTAATGTCTTTTTTTATATTATTCATTACTTTCCATTTTTTAAAAAAATATCATAACATCATGATATCTTATAAAAATTTAATACATTCCTAATAAGCCTATATCATCTATAAAATCTATGTATTAAAATAATTATATCAAACTATATATTTTTTTATATTTTTAATATCATGTTTTTGATATTTCAATTAACTAAAAACTTATAGTGTCATCATTGTATAAGCCTTTAAATAAATAAATTATTTCTAAAAAATTGAAAATATATTATTATGATGAATAAAAAAAATTAATATTTCGGTTGAATATTTATTTTCTAATTTATCTTATTTATATAACTATATTAAAACTTATATAATTATTAAAAATATGAGTATGTCATTTTTAACATTTATTTAAATTAAATATAATAAATATCATACTATCATCTATTTGGCTTTAAAAGGCTTTGATCATGGTCTAAAAAATATTTTTCTTAACACCTAGTTATACAGATATATTCAATCAAGTATTAGTTTAATTTTCTAATATTTATAACGTTATTTTGACACTTAATTACTCGATTTACATTAAACTGTGGTAATAATTTTTTAACTAATCTAACTATTAATAATGAAAAAAAATAAAAGAAATATATTTACATAATTTATACCAACTTATTCCAAATATGGAATATATTTTTAAAAATTAAAAACAAATAAGATATTGTAAATATTTTAAAATTAATCCCATTGAATGAAGGAGAAATTGGGGTTTTTATTTGAAATGTTCAAAAGAAGGACCTATTTTTATATAGAAATTTAGTGTGATATTTATTACAAATACCTAAATTTTATTAAATGATATAAATTTATTCTAATTATAAATTAAAAAAAATTAACACTATAAATTTTTTAGATGAAAATACATTTTCAATTTAAATGGAATATTTTACCACTATTCATAAAAATATTAAAATTCTTAGAAAAATACCAAAAATTAAAGAAAAGTAAATTTTTTTCATTCCCATTTCAAAATAGAAGTATATTTTTTAAATTTAATTTAATTTTTTTTAAAAATGATTTCTAACAGTTGCACCATAAAAAGGTGGTAAAACAACCTTTAAAAAAATATAGTCTTTTAATGCATAAAATTGGATTCATTTTATTTATTCCTATATAATATTTTGGGTGAATATTAAATTTATAAATTTCATAATTTTGATTATATAATTAAATCCTTCTATATTAATAGTTAGGATATATCAGTCACATATTAATAGATCGAAGTGTGTTCATACTCTATGTTGTGTGAAATGTAAAATATTAAATCATTTTAATAAATAAAAAATACCCTAAAATATTATGATTATACACTATTAATTACCACCAATCTAATTTAAATCGGAAAATTATCATTTTAAGTAATAATATTAATAGTATGCGATAAAACTCATTCCTGTGAATAATGCAAGCTATCAAAAAAACACATTATTGCGTGCATTTCTAGGTAACTCAATATTGTTTGCATTGAATGCTATAGAACATATTGGATTTTTTTAAATTATTAAATATATTATAAATTATCAGGATGTTATATTACTTTATTAACAATTTTTTGTGTTTCATAAATTCAATTGTATATGATTTCCATTTTTTAAAATTTCGGGGGGTTACAACAATTATTCATAGGAGACACTAAAAATGTTGTAAATTTTTTATACTGTAGAGTATTTGAATAATTATTTTACGTTCAATTATATATTTTTTTATTTAATTTTTTATCAACCATTCATTCATATAATAGGTGGACTAATTTCTCTGTTTTATGGAAAGTGTAATAATTGTAATTTTTGTATTATTATATAGTATTCACTATATTAATTCATGTGTTTTCTTGAATTCTTCCTCTATTCTAAATCACTCCTTCAATTTATTTTGGATGACCACATCATGTGAGAGATGGAGTGAAATTATACTTCCTATTCTAATATAAAATTATGTAAATATCATTAGATTAATAATATAATATGATTGAATATGTGTTGGGTTACTTGTAATCTTAACAAAACAAAGTACCTAACTATGAGAATTGGTGATTTTTGAGAATATAGAGTAACTACCTAGAATAATTTATTTTCTTAAACCTATTTCTAATAAATTCAAGATTTTTTTCATTCATTATGGCTTTCCTCAATACTTTATAAACCCATAATTTTAAATTTCTAATGATATTCATTATTTATATTATATTTCAAAATTATAATTAATCATTTTTCATTCAGATGAAAATTAGTTTTCATTTTTATTTATTCTTTGTTTAGTTTCATAAATATTGAGTTAAAATATTCTTCTACACTAATATTCATGGGATCAACCGAATACATGTATATCCTATACTACTTAGTTATATTTTGAGTGTTTTTTTAATTTTAAATTATAAACTAGCCCAAATCATGGGGAATTACTGACGATCAATGGATGATCATTTTTTGGGTAGTGTTTTGTGGAATTAGGTTTGTAGCTACTCTAATGTGATATTTAAGAAAATGTTTTCAACATATTTAAATTTTCTAATTTTAATGTATGTTTTCATTATCTTTATATTATTTTTATGTTCTGGGGTGTCTGTAGTTTTCTATGTTGATTAAAAACAAAATAAAACCTTACATTCACATGAAAATAAAAATGTCTAATATATAACAAAACAATTATGGCACTGAAAATGAAGATTCAAATATTTTCACATGCTACAACAAAATTATAGTGTTTAAATGAGGTGTTCCAAAAAATTATGGTAGTAAAATTGAAATAGGTATTTAATTTTTATGAAATAATGGAATAAGATATAAATAATTCAATGGAAGAAACCAAATATAATTACAAAATCAAGGACAATCTTGAGGAGAAAAATGTTAGTGATCCTGAAATCAAGTCAGAACACATGGTGACTTTAAAATAAAGATCTTAATAAAAATTTACTAGCGATGGAAAACTACCATTTTTTGAGGATAAAGAAAGAAGAGAAATAAGATAAGGAGGATCATAATGAGATAAGGAATACTAACTTGGTAAAGGCGATCCTTGATGATTTTGAAAGGAATCCAGAAGAAGAATCAAGTGAAAATGAAGATGTTGATAACACTAAACTAAAAATAAAATAATTTTACTGAAATAATTAAATTAAGGAATAGGGGAAGTTAATAGATTCTATAATTTGAAATGAAATTTTCAATTTTAAAGGATGTTATTAAGGTGAAGAGGTAAATAGAAGCACTAACATTTTTATAAAACCCAAGATTTACTTTTCCAATATTTTAAACCATCCAGATTCTTATTTCCACCCTCACAAATAGATAATGATACTTTAATGACTATGATTAATAATAAAATACAATTTAATAAATTTTTAAATTTAGATAGTATAAGTATATTTCAAAATATAATTAGTTAATAAATGTAAAGGTCAAGGTAAAACAACTTAATTATAGAGCTTCTAGGAGAAAACCATTGATTTTTTATTTCTAGTAACAAATTAAATTTTATAATAATTATCTAGATACTTTATTTTATGAATATATTAGTACTTAGTTTAGGTTACTATGTCTTTTAAGAGCTCTATTAACATGGTCTGGGGTTTTTCACTTTTTTTATTTTCTACATTAATGATGAAGAAGAAACAATAAGAAAGGAATAAAATAGATTCATACTAAAAGTGGATTAGTGTTTTAATAATTTAAATTTTCACTCCCCGACAATATGAAAATATTTTTAGAAATTGAAAATGATAATTAAATTCCACACATTGTTTTCAATGCATTATTTTTAATCTACAAGATAAAAGTCACATAAGATACCCATCATTCCATATTTTATAGATCATTTTTAATTTAATTGAATGAGTATAATGGTGGATGAATTAATAAAGATAAAAATTGGTTAATGGATTTAATGAGTCCTGATTTATGGGAAGGGTTTCATTATCATAAATAACTTTCTCTTATATTTTTCGTGGTTTAATTTTCGAATTTTTTTAGATTATTTTATTTTTATTATAGATTCCATGAGTGACTTAATAAATTTATATTCTTCCCATTTTGGAGAGGGTTGTAAATTAATTTTTCATTATTTATAATACCCATTTATTTAGTGGTTTGTATGGAATTAATTCCTTCAATAACATTGTTAGAATATTTCAAATTTTTTAAACATAAAGTATATATATAATGTATTCATCAATTTAAAATTAATGATTGCATGTATCCTTTGAGACCAAACATTATATATAATCCTAATTTTAATATAAAAAATCCATGGATGACCTTGTTTGGAAGGAGCCACATTATAGGCCTAGTATATCCTGTCTACCATACTCATTGTGTTTTATAATATTTTCAAATTTTTATGTTTGGGGGTATTTTTTCCACAGTGTAAGGGGATCTATTTCATTGAAATAAATGTGAGGAATTATAAATTGGTTTTGGTGAATTTTTCATGATAATAGTTCGGTATACATAATTATTTAAAATCACAATAAATGAAAAAACATTGTTAAAAAAATAGGATATCTCTTGGGTTGGTCAGCCAAATTTAACTGAACATATAGTCTACTAATAACTATTAAAATTGAGGTTTTTAGGTAATCAAATATTATTTAAGTGATGGATATACGATTTTTTCCAAGTGGAACATCCAAAGAATGAAAAAACACGAGTTCTTTTTAGTTCATTTTTTTAATTCTATGTTAACTTTATTTAGATTTAAAGCATTGAGTTATTTAATTTAAAGAGTAATTTTACATTGATGATTTCATTTTATATTCATTCATATCACCTTAGTGTTAAAATACAAATGTAGCCTTATATTTTTTTAAATAATTATATATTGACTCTAAACCTTAGAGAAACTTGATCCTTAATGTGATGTCCTCTTGATTAATTGTGACCCTTTTCATTATTGGGTAAGGACTTGAGATGACTTTTAAATCAATTATAAGGACATTTTACTTATGAAATGAGCATAACTACATTTCAATTTTAACCTTTACTAAGGATAAAAAATAATTCAAAGTGTTTTAAATAAAATTTTGGTATGATGATTAATAATGAATTGAAATTTATTAATAGTGGTTAAGATAAGCAATTTCACTTCAAAAGGCGGAGTGTAAAATACATTAATGAAATTTATGTAATTATAATTTAGAATTTGAATAAACTTTCTTATTTTATATTTAATTTTTTTTACATATTTATAAAAAATAATTTGATGAATTTAATTAGTAAATATTGGTAGGATGGTACTTACTTTTTGATGGTTTTTAGATTACATGCGCATGAAAAATTATAGTTTATGTATTAATATATTTGATATCTATATTTCTTTCATGTGATTTTTATATTATGTTAATTTATTTTATGAAATGTTTTATTATTTAAATCGAATTTTATTTATTTTCTTATTTTTTGAAAGGGAATTGTGAATTAGAAGTTTGGAATAGAATTATGAAGTATACCTCAAGAAGAATAGTTATGGGGAAACAAGGATAATGGGAATTGGAATGAAGAATAAGTAAGGATAGAAATTTGACCAATCATAGTCCAATTATAGAGGATCCTAGAAATTCTTTAGGAGGCATCTAGCATACCTTAACAATAAGTCTGGGTTGGGTGGAATCAACATGTATGGGGGTAGAGCGGTAGGGCTAGTGCATGTAGGTACTTAGAATATTTTTTAGGAGGGCACACATGATAATGGAAGATTAGTGAACCACCAATATATATTGGTTCCTAAGGGATATAATTAAATATTAATGGTTCACCCAAGCATATAAACCGGAATATTTTTGATAAAAAATATTAATGTGGGGTAAATCAATTATGTGAGATTATTCATTTAAATAAAAAATTAAATCATTTAAAAATGCATCCCATGTATTCTAGAATAGGTATAATCTCTAATATACTACACCAAGTTGTCACCATATCTCTCATATGGACTCCACATAGTATACTATTATGTTAAGAGTACATAAGCATAAGCTGGTCATTGAGAGGTACAGGATGATCATGTATAATTATAGAGGACTTTGATAGATCCCAAGAACATCCGTTTAAAGGAGGTAAAATTCATGTTTGAGTGAAGGAAGATCAATTTGTCACTGTGAAGATAAAATAATGTGATAAAATGGTGAAGTATTTATGTTTCAGAAATTTGCATCAAGCCCATGTAGGTAATATTATGAGGACAATGGGGAAAGTTTTCAAAGATAAATGCTTAGCTAATTTTTAGAGAAATTATTGCCTTTATGTATGGTTTTAAATATTCCAAAAAGCATACTATAGTAAATGTTCCATGTTTGATGGATTTTTTTAATATCTATAGGTTTCATTCATAATATAAATATCATTTTAAAAGTGTGTCTATAAATCTTTTTTTTATTTGAGAAGCCTCATACCATGAATTTTGTTTTCCTTTCACAAGCATTTATAAAATTTAAGGGGATTGAGGTTAGTGATGATTCAATGTAATGAGTTTTATTTTTTTACATGACAAAATAGATAAAAAATTTCAATTATACATTGAGATGTTTAGGTTGTGAGATGAAGTTGATTGGTCACAATATATTCATACCCATGAAAAACAATGAAATTCTCACCTCTGAAAAAATATTTTCTTTTAAATGATTCATTAAGAAAAATAAAATTAATTATATGTTGTAATATATTGGGATGAATTATTACTTTTTTCAACATACCGGTCTCTCATGAAAAAGACCGTAAAAGTGAAGAAGGTATTAAATTGAAGGGATTGATTCTTAAAAATTTAATAGGATTACACTACTATATAGAGGAGATTATATTCTAGGTGAGAAGTGATACTATTGTAGAGTCTTTGGAAATTTATACTACTTTCCATTTTAATGGTTATTATTTCCCTTGTTTTTATCACCCTCTAATGGCATTCCTGAAAGTATTATTTTTTTAAAAAGAAATTAGCAAGTCAAGTGGAGGGGAATTTATTTTTTAAGATACGGTATTTTGAGTATCAATTCATGTTGGGTTTGTGATTTATTCCCCAATTCTATATCTCTCATTTGATTCATTATGAAATTCCATTGCATGGGGGTAGGGAATTGAAATTTTAATACATATGATTGTATGTATATTTTTTCATGATCATTTATTTTTTATATACTATGTATAAAATTTTTTTTCAGACCTTTATCCACTTAAAAACTCACAGTAGTTTACTATGAGAACTATGGATATTTAATTGTATATATTAACTACCCAGACTATAGGGTTAGCTTATACATAATTCCATAAACTTCATTCTTGGTAAATTTTTATCTATATCCTTGGTACTTCAAGAACAAATATTTATTATTACCCATAACCCTTAATTATTTCATGACTATTTTCAAATAAGCATCAATCATTATTCTTTCAAATACAATGTACATTTAGTTTATATTCATTATTAATTTTGTGTCTTAAATATTGAGTTAATGTATTATTGTACCTTCGTCTTCATGGGTAGACCTTAAACATACACAACTTGAACCATATAGTTGTTATTTAAGTTTTTTAATGATTTTTAATTTAAAATTATTCAATCTTATTGGTAATTAATGATGCATTGTTGGTGATCACTAATTAATGGGTATCATAGAGTTTCCCCTATATTTTATTCAATGTTTTAATCCTTCAAATAATTTTAATTTATTCTCTGAGAATGATGAAAGTAGAAAATTGTGCATTGCCCTGCCAGTTTTAATAATATTCTTATCCCTAAAAGTAATGGTACCCCTACTTTTTCAAGATATACACCATTTTTTGGTGATGATAAGAGTGTTAGTGTGAATAGAAAAAAGATATAAAACCATATCTCCTTCCATATATAGAATCTATTTCAATCATACATAGTAACTCTTTTATTATCAATAGTACTCATAACATCCATTAATCTCACTAATATAAATATTTTAGCATTTAAAATTTAATTATATTCATAGAAAAGTTTCTTATAACTGTCTTAAGAATACTTTAATTTCAACTAATAGGCAATGGAGAGGGTATTACGCCATTGAGAGGGGGTGAATTCATAGTAACAAAAAAATATTAATCATTTTTTCCCAATTTCTAGTTTTTGATATTGGATGGTGAATGTGATAATTAAATGATGGAATATATAGTGATATGTGGGAATAAAAGACATCATTTATGAGTTATATCATTATAGTTTCTGTATGGATGGATGTACATTGATTTATAGCAAGATAAATATATAGTAATTTATATTATATTATTTTATTGTTTGGTGATATCACAATACTAAAATATAAATGTGTTGTCTTATGTTCATTTCATATGAGAACATTAGAGGATATAGTTCATATAGTTTGGTACACGAGGGATTATGTTAGGGACATAATATATGTACCCTCTCCCATTGATGGTGTTTTCAATTATTGTAAATAAACACTCTAAATGTGTGGATAACATAACTACATGAGTAGATATTCCGTAGAAATTTATGACGGAGTATATTCCTGTAAATAAAATTTCATAACATGTTAAGTCATGAAAAAATGACTATTGGATGAACTCATGAAGGAAAATTTTTATTTATAAAAACCCCATAAATTAATGAAAATTACAGAACACAAATTATATAAAGAACAAAGGAATGAATTTTAAACTTTTAGATTATGAGTATCAGGAATAGTTCAGGTAGAAACTGTCACTCAATTACGCACAAAAAACTATTATAGGTTATTATAATATCATAGAATCACCTCTAAGTTACTAAAGGATAGAATAAATTCTATGGGTTATAGTATAACATAAGTGGGAAGCCGTTTTCCCCATATGGTAATAAAATAATAGTGAAAAGTGGTCTATTAATAATTCAGCATGACCATAGGGGTTGATATATATCCAAACTGAAACACTAATACTCATTATATATATACCTAAAATCAATATAAATGTTTTATAAGAGTTTAAACCATTATATATTACAATGAATATATACCAAAGTATATCAAATTTTTTATAAGGTATATAGAAATATGAAAATGAAAAACAAATATTTTTTCCATAAATAGAACAATACAATCATGGAATAAAGACCCCTTATGGTATGTCCTAATTATTGAAACTCAAAAAATCCAACTATAAGAAGCCCTAACACATCACATCTATACATCAACAAATAACTCAAAGAGACCCTACCCATGCTTCATACTCCAAAGACACCTCTGATAGACATATCCATTATCTTCACAAATCTATGATGTTCCTAAAAATATATTCATAGAGATTCATGTTAACTATTTTTTCCATGAAGTGAGAAAACATATAAATACATAGTAGTTCACCACCAACGTGCCTCATCATTGTTGTGAATAACCATATGTATGTATAAATTGGTCACATTATTTATATTTTTATATGATGAAAAATATTTTGTAATTAATAAATATAGTATAAGAGAATAACTAGGGAGATGTAGAATATATATCATCAACAACTATAACTTTTAACTTTCTATATAGGGAGGTTTCAAACTTACTTTTGGCTAAACCAGAAATATGAAATGATAACTCATGGATATTCCCTACATGATGCATTGACCAAACCAGGGAATAGTTTTGACATGTACAAATATGCACACACACACACACACATGAGTAAATATGTTCAAAAAAATCGACTCCTTAGAGAACATTATGATTATTGAAGAAGACATATCTGATCTGGAAAATCATATTGGCCTTCTTATGGAATATGTGATTGGGTATACTAAATCTGGGAATTGTCAGAACATCCCATATCAAAGGTAATTCAATCATATAGCCTACCACTTTTCAATATTTACATAAATAGATAGTGTACTTGTATATAGTTTATATATAATGAAAATATGTAGCCCTACTAGTATCATTATTTTCTAAAAAATTGTAATAAGTATCATGGGAAATTTTCAATCAAAAAAACCACCATTATTGGTACAAAAAAGATTATAAATAACTCTTTACTAAAATATAACTATAATATAAGTATGTTATTACATTAGGAATCATTTAATATAGTAATAACAATTTCAAATTCCTAGAATACCACACCATAATTATCTTATAAGTGGAGAACCTATATTTTGAATGTTTTAAAATTTATAGATTCATTTCCACTTTAGTGTTTTGGTAACACACACCCATCAAACAATGTCTTCAACATAGTGATCTTCATATAGATCACCGTATCCTGTATAAATAGAAAATTAGGAATCATAGGTTTATCAACATATTTCCACTAGTAGTGACCCCAGTGGATGTCATGTTCAATTTTAGACTTTATCCTATATTATATGGAGTTTCTCATAGATAAAGTGATACAAGACCCCATTTTTATATTAGAAAATAATTTCCAAAACCATGTTTCATTTAAGAGTGGTTTTCTCTTAATTAGTAATTAATTTTAAGAAAAAATACATTAAAAATATGGTTTTATATATCTAAATACATTTACCACTAAACAATAATTATCTAAAATATATTTATATAATTTAGTAAAATTCATTTTCCTTGTGAAATATAGTAATGTTTGAGTTCCCAAAAAAATGAATGACTTAAAAAACTATAAACATTATTCATGGGTAAATTCAAAAAAAGGATCAATACATCATAAAATACCGTTGTTATTAGAAAACACTCTTTTTTATTTAAAATAGAAAACTATGTTTAGGAAAATATGTTTAATGACAATCCATACCACTTCTAATATCTATATTTTCTAACTGTTATGTTACCAAGAAATTTTTTTAACCAAAATAATGATTTGATTTTGAATTAGAACACATTTAGGTTGTGGAAAAGACAGTGGAAACCTTATGGAAAAATGGAAAGAGAAAATAATGGTATTCCTATAAAATATGTGATTGAGAAATTTAAGTTCAAATTTCAAGATCTTACCATACTTATAATGGCAACATTATGGAATATCATGATCAAAAAAATTTATATTAAAATACCCTAATTCATACAGTAACATCTAATTGAATGAAACATTAGATGGGATTCAATGAAATGTTTTACAAGATCATAAATCATCTAAAGTTCAAGAAAATTCAGAAATAAAGAAATGGATAATTCATAATAACATTATAAAAATTTCAATCAAGGCATTCCTAACCCCATGTAAGGATTTCACAATAAATTTTTTAGAAAACCCCATTTGATCATACATGTATAATCCATAGGCATTAAATAATAAATTTGAAATCATTTTACAACATGTCTTAAGAACCTAGTCTTTGATCATTAGCTTGGTTTTATAAAATATATGTATGGAAGACATAAATTTATAGCATAATAAATAAGGTGATTGTATTATTAACTTTAATATCATAATAGATGAAAGTTACTAGATATGTTTTAGAAATTCAATTAGTTAGTTGACACTTTTCTACCCTTGTAGATTATGCGATTTATAATTTTTACAATCCTCATGTAATTCCCCAGCAATGACCAATTATCCCATACCATCATCAAGTAATTGGTCTATAACTATTTCTAACCATTAACCAATGAAACAGAAATAATCATATTGAAAACTCAAGTAAAACCATGATAAAACATAGGATAAACCCATTAATAATGATACTAGTCATTAATTATAAGGATGAAACATTAAAAAAAGTTTCAAATCAAGAAACCTTAATAAGAGATTTCGTATAAAGTATATTTATCCAAGTATAGAAAAATAAGTGGAAAACACATTAGTCTCTACTTAAACTAAAATAAGAGGATACCCAAGGGCATGGAATTAATTAATCATGGGTAATTATTGATAAATTTGTGGAAAAATTGATATGCTCCTCCTTACCCAAAAAAATAGTATACCTAATGACATTTGGAGAAATTCTTAGAACAAAACCCCATCCAAATGATTTGGGAAACTAAGATTATGGGATTAGGAGGGAATAGATTTATTACCTATAATTGAACATCAATAAAACCACTAGAATTTAGAATCATAAGGTAATATATTTAAAAAATCATAAATTTTAAGGGAAGTGGGCAACTAGAGGGGTACTTAACCAAGGAGAAAGTAGGTAAATTTGGGAAGGGGTCAAAGTTTAAAGGTTAAAAGAATAAATTTTTAAAAAATACTAATGAATAATATAATAAAATATACATTGGTGTACAACATAGTATTAATGACCCCATAATAGAATTATTCTTGAACACTAGTGGCCACAAAGATAGTAATTAACCACTAGACTTTCCATGGATCTCCACTAAAAAACTGGTGGTTCCCAGACCATCATCCCCCTTCTCATTTCATCCACCAAGCATAATAAACCTCAACCAAACTCCTCTAACACCTATGAAAATACAACCAATATCATAAAACACCGAAATTCTATTTTTTAAAACTCAAAATCAATGAAGTAATCCCCAAAAAAATATCCTACAACCAATAAAACAAATTAAATTTCCCCATAATCCCATAACTATATTTTTTTTATGAAATATAATGAAAAAATTCATGGCCCTTAAAAACACCCTACACGTATTTTTTCATACCATAAAAATAAAAGGTGATAAAAAATTAAATTCTTCTAAATCTTAAAAATTATATATATAAACAAGGGTATGAAAAGTCATACCTACAAGGACTCACTACATTATCATTATTTGACTCCATCAATAGGAATACACAAAAAAAATCCTTTACTCCTTTAATATTTTATTATGTCATGAATTACTAGAAATTATAGAGTCTTTCTAGTCTATAATCTAAGATCTCATTTAAACCCACAACACTATACCCAATGTCTGTTATCAATAGTATTCTATAAGCTATATTACCAAATCATACTCCATAATTTTTCATAAGGCTAGAATAATCATCAACAGGTTCCTAGAATAATATCACCAAGAAAAATACATACAGAACTATGATGAAAACACTAAAAGTCCCAATACATAATTATAATCCGAACCATTGGAAATATAATTGATCTATAGATGGTTGACCTGCAATTGTATTTCTACTTATTAAATTGATTCTTATCAAAATTGTATTACTAGAGTTTGAAATGAATTTAAAAATAAAAATTCATGTTCACTTCTCAAAAAATGGGACTTACAAACTACTGTTGTGAAACAAAACCTATATGTTTTTGTAAATTTATAATGATTTACAATTTTTATAAATCCATTTAACATCTAAAATTCATTCCATATAAAAAATTTAACGGATGATTTCAATGGAAGACCATTTAAATTAACCAACATTTTTCAAAACAACTTCTCAATTTAAAAAACATATTATGATATTTGTTTTTATTGATATAAAAATATTAAAATACCTAAAAAAATTATTCAATAACTCAAAATTTTAAATATATTTTCAAATCACAAAAAACTTCTAATTCCCAAAATTCAAATAAAAATTCTTTTTAAAAATCCATTTACTAGTTTTCATGAAATTTTAAAATATTTTTCCATTTAAAAATTATGTTCTAAAAAAAATATTCGAAATATTCATAGATAACAAAAATAGAGAAATTCTTTCTGGAGAAAACATGAAAAAAATTCTAAGTGTCATTCTACAATACCAACTATAATAAATTCCTAGATTCACATTATTATGATAGAAATTATAAACATTCTTAGTAAGGGATACTATGAAGATGAAAACTATAATATAAATATAAAATTTGAAATGAAATTCAACCTGTATATCACCAAGTTGTAAAAGGAAGCATACTTAGTAAAGAATCTCCAATCAGAGGAAAATATATATTCTCTTATGATAATAGTAAATAAGTAAACAATAAACATGCATAATAGTAATAAGAAATAAATTAATATTCAATGTTGTTAAAAATTTAGAACATATAAATATATTATATTTCATTATTAGGTTTGGATGTAAAAAAATAGAAAAGGAAAATAGTTTATTAACTTTAATTAATTATTTAACACCTAATAAGGAATACACGAAAAGATTATTTACATTATTTGTTATAAATTAATTAATAAAGTATATTTTTATAAGATGAGAATCAGAATAAGAATGCACATGGAATATAAAAACTCTAATGTTCCACTTGATTGTATGAAGTATGAACTAATGAAATGAGTATCTATCAACCGGGATGATTTTAATATATCCAAAATTTATTAAATTTTAATTATAAATCACTAAATCTAATTATTCACTTGTAACTATAATTCTTTGACCACTCACCTAGATACCGTGGAATCTTCGGTTTAAACCACAACCATGTTGGCTAGACATGAAAAAACGTACCACCTATGTCCTTACATTATAGATCTTATATAAACCCCCAAATCCATGATCTCATATAACCTTAAACCACTTATCTAATTCCAATTTTTTGTGACTCTCACCTGATTACCCATATGGAATAAGGATATGCCTTTAAAAGAACTCTGAAATACCACCCATTTTCTATGGGCTATTGAAAATGATGGGGGTTTAGTATTACATGGGTGATAGGGTGGTATCCATACTAGGGAAAAATAAAAATGGAAAGATTATAATTGATAATTCCATGTGACCATATAAATTAACATATTTCTAAACTAGAACACTGATACCAGCTGTAAGTGTACCTGAACATCATGACACATGTCTAGGAAGAGGTGTAGTAGCTATATAAATCAATTAATAAAAACTAAATATGATATAATATAACATTATGACATCAAAAATTGATAAAATAATAATAACTATCTATGAAAAAATACAACAATCAAATCATGACCTAATGACCCATAGTGGGAGGCTCCATGTTTGAAAACACTTAATACTATTTATGTATTTCCACAAAAAAATCGATATACATATCCAATATGTACTCTAAAAACCCTTTCTATGTTCTATACTCTAGATACAACCCCATTAAACAAATATACAGTCTTCCAATATGTAATGAAGTACCAGAAAAGAAGGATGTGGAACTATATGTCCACTAAGGTGTCCTTATAAGTTTTAAGCATATATATAATCAGTAGGGAACCAAAAACATAACTCAAATAATATATGAGTAATCATATGTATTTGTAAATGGGTATAATAATTTCTATATGAATATTATAATATATTTTTAATAATCAATAGATTAAATAAATTTGATTCAAAAAAATATGTTGTAAATTTATTTTTAATAGATATATATAATAACTCCCTATATTGAGAGGCTACATATTTCTCAAACCTATATTGAGATAAACTGAGAATATAAGATGAAAACTCATGGATATTTTTTATGTGATAAAATTCTACTACCTATGAATACATTAAACATATACACTTATGTAACAAAAAATTAATTGAGGTATAAAAAGATATTAGGAACCTATAGACCAATCATAAGTATAGAATTATGTCTATCCAATCAAATAAATCTTAAATATTATCCTTGAAAATAGGGGAATGGGTATAATTTTTTAGATAATTATGATTCCAGATGACATCAGTGGTAAGTGAATCATTTATCCTACTCAATATAAACTTTTACAATAATAGCAGTTGTACCTATATACATATTATATAATAAAAATTCATATACCAATACACGTAATCTAATATTAAACAAACATTTAATCATTAACTTAGAAAACATTCAATGAAAGAAACATCACATTTAGTACAAAAATTCTTATACATGATTCTTTAAATGACACTAACTATCATGTCAATATAGCATAACATTGATTTGTATTAAATCAGGTATTTATGGTTCTATAATCAAATAACATAACACCATAACTTCCTCAAAATGTATACAAGTTATATTCTATTCCTAATAAAAACCTGAGAATCATATTCTGCTCATGTGTTTTTATAACACAACATATCAAACACAAACATCATCATAGAGGTCATCAAATATTTCACTCTCTATATATCAAATATGATATTATGCATGGTTTGGATATCTCAAGTGTAAATTTTTAGTGATGTTGTAGGAAGTCATGCTAAATTTGGTATTTATTTTTGTTTCATTGGAGTGTCCTATGTATAGGATGCGATAAGGAAGAAGTGGGGTTTTAGAAAATTATGTCAAAAATAAGCTTCTTTTTGAAAAATGTTTTATCTTCAATTTAATTTCATTTTATGAAAAATATACATGAATTATAAGTTTATTGATATATTAATATATTTCCCACATAACTCTTATTAAAAATTAGGATTAAATTCATTAACTAAAATACATTTCCTTATGAAATATAAAAAAATTGAGATCCTAAGAAAGTAATCCATAAAAAACAATCTACAAGCCTTAAAAATGCGTAAATTATAAATTAGGATGAAAATATCATAAAATGTTTTATTATTAAAAAATCAAAGTTCCCATTTTTAATAAATATATTAAATTTCAGAATATTGTATTAATGTAAATCCATATCACTTATTTTCATCAAGATAAATATATCATCGAATCTATACTATTTATTGTCTTATCCAATGTTATCATTAGTCCATGACCTATAATTCAATTTATATATGATAATGTTTTGTGAATAAATTATGTACATACAGCTCGGGAACATAAATTTATACCAATGTATGATATAATTGAAGAGAATATCATCAAAATCTATGATAGTATCTTAATAACAACTGATAATATGAAGGCATTAGATCATTAATACCAATTCGATGAAACTCACCCTAAGAAACCAAATAACCCCTATCGGCTTGAAACCATTTTAGGGTAATAATGTAAATGGATAATAAGACAAATAATAGTCTCAATTTCATAAAAATCATGATATCATGCAACAGGTCATCTATAAAATCATTACTAAAATTCAAAGCATGGAGTTAGTAAAATAACATAATATATTCATAATTAAGATTTTATCAAAACATATTTCTTCACCAATGTATGTAATATAAATAATTAAGAATTTATTTAAAACCATTTTTAAATATTACATAAAAACCAAAAAAAGGAACTTTGACTTAATTTTATTAAATATTTCTAAATAAATCATTAATTTAATGTTTTGAAAATAACATGGGGGTTTATTATTTAATTTTGGTTCACAGTTATAGACATGTACCATGAATATCATAGAAATTAACTCAGTGATATGTGACTTATATATCTATATATGTGATCATATTTAGAAGTCAAAAAATCATCAAGACATGTTGAAATGGTAACAAACCCCCCCCCTAGAATCATTAAGAAATCATTCCGCATCCATTCATTAACATTAACCAATCATTCAAAAATATTAATATAAAAACTGAAATTAAACATAGAATAAACCATATTGAAATACAATAATTATAATAATAGTCAATAATAAGAAGGAAACACCACAAAGAAACAAATATATAACTATACTAAAGTCAAAAATCAAGAAACCTAATTAAAACTAATTGTGTAGTTGAAATTTTTATATGAGTCTGAAAATGGGTAAACCCCCCTAAGGATTCCCCTTTAATCCAAAAGAAGAGGATTTCCTAGAGAATAGGGTGGTTTCACCATGTCTTGGTGAAATAAAAATAGAAAATCCCCAACCAATGTTGTAGGAAAAAAGAGAACAGAATTGTTGAATATAATAGATCTATTACCTATCCTTTAAATAAAATAAAACCATTTTAATTTGTCTTTACTATTGAATAGGATGAAGGGAACATTAAGAGATGATATTAATGACTAAAAATGTATAATATGACATTAAGAAATGCGGGGGAGATGAGCGGGGGTCCAAGGTAAAAGGGTTAAAAGAAAAAATTTACAAATATTCTATTAATATTAATTTAAATAAAATCTCTGTAGGTTACAACTAGTCATTTGATAATTCCCTAATAAAAAATCTAATGGAACTCTATTGGATGCATAGACACTGTATGGCCACTATAATATTGGTGGATTCTATACCTCCATCCACATACACATTTTCTACTATAAGAACACCAATACCTTAAACAGGCTTTAGAAACTCCTAAGTGACAAAAAAACATATTTAGAAAACAATAATACTATTCCTTAAAACTAAATATACAAGTGAAAATTATAGATTGAAAAATTACCCACTATCATAAATCCAAAAATACAAAACTTTTCAAAATCTCATAACTAGAATTTTCATGATATATAATTATAATGGTTTTGGTTATTGTATTTCAGGTCTATATTATATTAATATATTTTCAAGAAATCATAATAGTAGAATTATACATTCTAATTAGATGATAAACTGAAAAGGATAAATAAAATAAGAATAAAATTACTTTTAATAGTGAAAACCACAAATAGACATTAATTATTTGAATTGATGTTAATTTTTAATAGGTGAGTGGGGTAATTCAAATATGCACATTATAATAAAGAATAAACCAAAGGGTTAATGTGTTTAAAATAAAATGATATATATTTATAGAAACCCAATTGATTTAAATTATTACTAGTTAATGATTATGAAAAATTGTTTAAAGAACCTACTTATAATAGATAATGGGATAGAGTCTAAGGGAGAATCAACTATGACGAGGATAGTTCATATAATTCTTCAAAAAGGATAAGGGTTTTTCTTCTTTATAGAATCAAAATATGGGGATAAACTCATTAGATGAATTATTTTTTTCTAGAAGGAATCATATACATAATATTTTTTTGTTATGGTGTGGTTTATTTGGATAAAAATTATGAATATTCTAGTACAAAATTTCAATGGTTAAATATAAGAAGAAAAAGGGAGGACCATTATCTATGGATAAAAAAATTACTTCAAAATATTATTGTTCTTGAGAAGAATTTTGGTTCATATAAAAATTTTTGGGCACATTGCCAAACATTTTATCACATTGATATAATATAAATTGGTGAAAAATATTTATTCAAATTCTCATAGGTATTGAATTCATAATAATGACCATGCAAAGATCACATAGAATGAGTAAAAGGATATATTCAAAGATCCAATATATTATTGTTTTAATTAAAATCCTTTTACTCATAGATTATATTGAATTATTTAGATTGTAAAAATATCCTAATCCACTTGAAATAAATAATGGATAGTTATTTATAATGGATACCAATCTTTAAAATCCAAAGGATACATTGATAGTACTTCACATTTGTAGATATCCATTAAAACCTCTCAAATTTTAAAATTTAAGGGGGAAAATGTTATGGAAAAAATAAATAGACAATGAAAAAAATGATAATGATGTTTATAAGAAATGATATAAGGAACTTAATTAAATTAAAATATAGCATGTGGTGAAAAAACATAGAGAAACATTTGGGAACCATATTAATATATGGTTTTCTCAAGAGGAACATCCTTCTCCCACAAAACATTATACTATTAATTGATGAAACATATTCCCTATTTATTCATAGAATACATGATTATATCAAGGAATAAAATAGAATATTTATTTGAGTACCAAATAGGGTATTCAAAATAAGATTTCAATTACAGACTCACTTTTGGATTACTTAGTTTTATAGATTGATTAATCATGTTTCATAAAATATGTTTCCTATCATGGGATTAAAGTTATTTATAGATATTTATATTTTCAATTATTTAATGATTTATATTCTCAAAATTCTATTTTAGAAATTTCATGGAATAAATTATTAATATAAGGTCATGCTGTTTTTTCTATTTAAAAATATGATGATAATTATTCACTTTATTGATTTCTTTATAAAATAATTATTTGTTAGTCAAAAGGGGAGAATTGTGATATTAATTTTCTATCAAATAGGGAGAAAATATATATGGGAAAAATTTATTGCATCCCCATGATGTTTAATATTTCTTCCTTATTCAAGTAGGGTAAATGTCTCAAACCCATCAAGGGGAGAGACTAAGATACAATCCTAATCATTTACTCTATATTGTTACATTGGATTATGATATCAAATGGGAGGGGAAACATATAAATAAAAAGACACTTTTAAAACCACTTTGATGGGTTTAATAATACGTTTTGGTGATTTATTTGTGTTAATAACTTTAGTTCAAGTGATTTCATAATGTTTCACAATTCAAATTAGCTCTTGTAGATAAATATTAATAATTCTTATATTTCTAATAAATCCAAAGGGGGAGATTTATGTGTTCATTCACTACATAAATATCAAGTTTGTGTATTAATTTTTATATGTTTTCTGATTTTTTAGATATTCAAGAATACCAAATTTGTATTTCTTTAGAGTATTATGGTCTTAAGGTATTTTTAATGTTGGATTTTTTTTCTATTGTTCATTAATAATCAAGCATGACAGATTTGATGCATATAAAGGAAGTGAAGTGAACATTTTAGATGAATTTGTTTCTCACATGGAGTGATGGATTCATTATTAAAGATTAAAATTAATGATAAAAATAATGAATATGATATGAAGATATTTTTTTTGGGAAAAATAAAATTAGCGATTCTATCATCATCTAATTGATAACTATGAATAATGATTTTATGTTGTCAATGATGTATTGGGAAGATATTTAAATTCATTATATGTTATTGTTGCATCATGGAGGAGATTCATAAATGGGTTCAATGTATCACCTAATGATATTAAAATAATGGAATTTTATTCAATAGAGTATTTTACACACAACATATATTTTATATTGTGTTACATGAAAGCTATGTTTAGCTTTTTTTACACACAACCCTTACATTATCTTGCATTACCCGGAACACCAAGTTTAAACAAAATGTGAAATATTATTAAAATATAATTATTTTTTTAAAAAATTTACCACATATACATTAGAATGCAAAGTATGAATAGTAGTAACAAAATTATGAAAATAATGGTTATCTATTAATTAGAAATAAAAAAATAATATTTTAAAAGTAAAAGGAAATATTTTTTGAAAACTGTATTTTTCTAAAATTCAATTTTATAAGGATTTATAGACATAATATAAAATAAATTTTTTCCACTTTTATAAATTGTATTTGAAGAAAAAAATCTAAAATCAGAAAAAAATTTATTTTGGGGTGAATTTTTCGGATTATTCTAAAAAGTCTCATTTTTATGAATATTGAAAATACCTATTTTTAATTGAAAAGTGCCTTTTAAAAAATATTTAAAAAGTTAAAATATATTTTATTAGTGTTTTAATCTAAATTTACTTAAATTATTTAACAATTAATCTAATTTAGATCATTCATTCATTTTCATATTTTGTTTTCATATAAAAAACATGTAAAACTATGAACATTTTCTCTTTAAAAACAAACTTTCTCATCGTATTTGCGAGATTAATTTAAATTAAAATTTCCCAATTATGTAAATTAAATTTCGAAAAATATATTCTATATTTTGATTAATTAAAATTTATAATGTCTAATATGTTCAAAATATTTTTTTACCAAAATTAGTAGTGAAAAAAGTAAAAATTAATTATTGAATGTAAGGTTAAAATGTATTTTATATCAATTAAACTATCAATAATAGGGAAAAAATGAACTAAAAACGTTTCAAAAAATTACTAGTGTGCAACTCACCTAAAATATACAAGGCCACCCCTATCGTCTTTTCTTCACACCTTAATTCACTTTTTTTAGGCTAGTACTAGGACAAAAAATATTTGAAAGTAACTCCTCTCATTCTAGACTCTTTATTTTGGGCATAAATTCAACCAATAAATTTTTTAGTGGAAACATAAGGAGGATACCTAAAGAAGAGGAAATTTTATTCAATGAGAATCTTTATTTTATCTCTTTCTCCACCCCTTTAAATTATTATCATAAAAATAATATTTCACACCCGATATTTGCACTATGTCTCTTTTCTCATTTTTATTTTTATTTTATCCTATAATTTTATCTTCTTTTAATTGTTATTATTATTTTTATATGAAATATGGGCTGAGACTGATTGTGGTTTTGCATTTTTGCACTGATAAATAAGTGTTTTGTCCATGAAAATATTTGATGCACCGCTATTTAAGCCCCTCGGCCTCGCCTAGGTCGTCGCGCGACCTCACTCGGCTCCCCAGATGCCTACCCGATGTTCTTCAAATTAAATGAAATGAATTAATAATGAATAAAAATTAAATGAGTGGTAAAATAAAATTGAAATTAAATAAAAACATTCCA
This sequence comes from Viscum album, assembly GCA_963277665.1. Classification (NCBI taxonomy): domain Eukaryota; kingdom Viridiplantae; phylum Streptophyta; class Magnoliopsida; order Santalales; family Viscaceae; genus Viscum; species Viscum album. Next base: position 552,054,768 of record OY728158.1, read on the forward strand.
CTGATAATGATAATATTATTGTTTGGTGATATTATTAATTATTATTGATTATTATTACTATTTATAGTAGTGATGGCAATTAATTTATTTTATTTATTATTATTACTCCTGTTTTAGTTATTATTATTATTATTATCAAAAAATTTAGAATTTATTATCATTATTATTATTAATTTCCATTTATTTTTTTATTTTCTTCCTTTTCCCCCTAGGGTGTGCGGCACACCCTCCCTTTTCCCTCTTCTCCCCATCGCGGCACCCCCTCCCATTTCCATCTTCTCCGCGTCGCGACACCCCCTCCCATTTCCAATGTTTTCCCCCTATTGCATTGCAGGCTCCCTGCATGATGCTGGCCGCCCCCAACATCTCCCTCTATTCTTCCACATTGGACACCCCCACCTGGTTCGAAGCCCTGCACAATGACCTCCGGCAGTCCCGCTCTCCCTACTCTCCTACTCATGTCGTTGGTTAGCTCTTCCCTCCATGCTTGTTGTTAGCCAACATACTCCCCATCCCCTTCCACTCTTTTTGTCAGCACCACTACTTCTCTTCTGAAGACCCTCCTCCTGGCCGACCAATCCTCAAGGTTTCATGTCGTGCTTCTCCTTAGCCAGTGTCGTCGTGCCCTTCCTCTTCCCCGGACACTGCCCTACAGTAGCACCATTTCCCCCCGAGAACCGTACAAGTGTCTCACCCCTACTTTGCCTCCGTCCGGAAACCATGGTCCCGACCACCCCTACCGTCCCATACAGCCACCCACACATCCCCTTGGCCTCTCCTCACTGGTGGCATCCCTCGTAACTCCTTTCAAAAGATCTCCATTGTGGTAGGTTTCCTAATTTTTATTACCATATTTTATAGTTTTTCTTGCTTTTAGGGATCGATTTTGATTCTTTTTTGTTCGAATTCATGTTTTGGGTTCACACTAGGTTTATTGAGGTGTGGTTGAGGTCTGATTGCGATTTCGCACAATTTTGTGGAATCTTTTTGTGTTCAAGGTAGGTGGTTCTGCACATGAGTATTAATTGATGAATTCATTAGTTGATTTAATTAACTTAGCGTGTTTATTAATCATTTAGTTTGATTCAAATTTTATTTTTCCTAAGGTTTTGTGTTTTTTTATGTGTTTAGTAGTGTGTTTCATAATATAAGTATGTTTTTTTTTGAATCCAATTTTGAACTATTTATTAGTTTTTTTCTTTATGTTATGTATTTAATTTGTTAGGGTGTGAAAATAGTGAATTCTTTTTATTGTTGTGTAGATCTACATTTAGTCAAAAATGAAATTTGGAACAGTTTTTGACATTTAGTGTCGTGCGACATATCTTGAAATTGTTTGGCGTAGTTTTTTGGTAGTTCGTTTAATTATAGAAATGATCTTTTTAACAGTGCGAGTGTTTTCATTAATTGTGTGCATGATATAGATTGTGTTCGTGAAGTGGTGTTGTTTACGTTGAGTCATGTGATGGTGGGTTTGGTACGGTCTAGTGTGTAAAGCGTTGTTTTTCTCTCAAACAATTACTTAGGAAAAATTTGGATTGTTTTATTAAATAAGTATTAAGGGTGAAAACTTGTTTTGGTTAAATTGTGTGAATATTTTGGTGCTTAAATTCATGCGACGCATGTGGAGTTTTTATAATAAATTTTCTTATTGGTGTGTTTGATAATGAAAGTGATTTCTTGGATTGTGCAGCTGTTTAATTGGTTGTGTAATTGATGCAGATTTAGTTTTGAGATATTTTTAGTGTGCGCCTTATTTCAATGTGGTGTTTACATGTGTAAGAGGTGGTTCGTTTAGTGGTGATTGTTTTTTTGAATTGACTAGATGGTTTAGTTGAGTATGTATCCTATGCAGATTATGATTTAAAAAGAATTTGGTGTGTTTATGGTTTGAAAAGCTGGATTGGGAATGAAAATTATGATTTTGAGTGTGTAAATACCATTTTTGGCTTTTATGCATTAGTGTCACATGTGACATGAACTTGGACCTTGTTTGAGCACAAACCGGGAAGCCCGGGTAGCTAGGAGGGTGGACTAGACTAGTGAGCTAGTGTTCCGGAGGTGACTTGACCCGGTTTCACTGGAAGGACTGACGATTGCAACCCTAACTAATCATATGTATTTCTCAGGGTCGTGACCTTCTAAGCCACATTTTCGGAGGGTCGTGCCCTTCTAAGCCATGTTTTCTGAGGTTTGTGGCTTTCTATGCCATGTTTCACCGAGACACAAAGATCTAGGGGCCCAATATAGCTAACACCCATGAGGCCTCTCCCTTATTAGTGCCAATTGGTTACTTTACCCTTATCAGTGTGACACAGTGGTTATTTTAAAAAGTAAGCGGGTATGTATTTTAATTTATGTTGTTCCATATGAAATTGTTTTCCTTAATCCTGTTTTCTCTGAAACTGTTCCAGCATTTACTTTGTTTCTTTAATTAAAATTGCAAATGTATTTTTCAATTAACAATTTTGCGTGGAACCTTTTAATTGGTTGACGTCCTACTGGGATTTTGGCTCACACCCTACATACAACTTTGGGTGTATTTAGACTCTATCTCTTTTGTATTCCAGGTCGATGCATTGAACTCATTGATAGTGGTTCGGGTTGTGGATGGTCTTCTCACGCAGGTTGGTTTTTGTAGCTTGTGGTAGTCACACCACTCTTTTTGATTGGAGTTTTGAGTCAGGGTTTTAGTCCCTTTTGTGGTCGGTACATTTTGGATGTGGGATCATGTTGTAAACCATTAAATTTGATTTTAGTTTCAGTTCATGTTTTGTTGTCTGTTTTCAGTATTATTTTTATTATCTTTCTAGTTGATTTGTGTTTACTATTTTGGGTAAACCGTTCCCACATGTTACTCTTGATACCTGGGCACTTGTTTCAGCCTGTGGGGATTGGGAATGCCCTTTGGGCCATGTCGCGGACTAGGTCGGGTGCTGGGTCAGATGGCGACCCGGCCTGGTTCGTGAGAAAATGGAATCATGGGAGGTTTTCTCTCTTGGGTCGTTTTCTTTTGAGATAGAGTCTGGTAAACCATATATAAGATTGTCAAGACTCAACGTCTTGGCTATGAGTAAGGTGCCTGGCCAGCACACCTCATGGAAGGACTCGAGTTACCAGAGTAAGTTGTGGGTTTTCTAAATCTTTGGTCTGTGTGGTTAATCTATTTTAGAGGAAATGAAAAGTGGTTAGGTTCTGTGGTCCCAGTGAGATCACAGGGTCTGGCATGCCATGTGGAGTCAGGAACGATGTCCTAGAATACCCTCTGTGGTGGTGGCATGATTGGCGTATGGCCGCCAACCATATGTTCCATTTACCTGCTGACACAATCATTCTATTTCACTGTTCCTCGTTCCATTGTTTTGGAGTTGTGGAAGTTTGGTTTTTATGTAAAAATGAATTGGTCATGAATTTTATTTTGAAATTAAGAACATTAAAAAAGGAAATGATGTATTCCGTTTGAAAGGTGTGGGTTGAATTTTTTGGTTTTAAAAAATCGAAAGGTTTGGTTTTGATCCTTGGTGTTCTCATGGGCAACCGCATGTAGGAGTGTATATAGTGAAAAGAAATGGTTATTGACGCGAACGGGAGACTTCTTGGATGGATATGAGGTGGGTGACAGTGACTCATGGGAACATGCATGTGTGAGGCCCATGAAACACCATTGGTGTTTGTGAAACCCATCATCCTTAGTTATTTTCGAAAAGTTTTGTTAAATAGGAATTTTGTGTCTTAATAATCAATGTTTGTGTGGTGTGTCCTTGTGTTTTGGAAATGTCGGATGTGAGGAATTTTTAGTCGAGGGTCCTTTCTGACTGATTTGTATCCTGAGTTTGAACTCTTATTTGAATGTTGGTATACAAGCATGTAGTTAGTGAATTCTTTTGAAAAGTACATCGGGGAGCCCTTGTAGTGGTTCCCCCTAAACATTTGGTGTTCGATTTTGGTATGTATTAACCATTGGACCAGTTTGGTTGGGTCCATGGTTTTCGTTCTTAACTAGTGTATGCCCCCCATAAAGCTTTGACATGTGATTGAAGTGTGGCCACATATAATTCACTATTGGTCGACCCTCCAGTTGATCAGAGGAATATCTTCTTGAATTCAAGAATTGAACACACCACTCCATTTGTACAACTAAGTAGATACTCTTGCAGTTGGATGATAGATGCATGGGGAGTTGAAGGCCATTTTCATCTTTTGAGTGTTTGACTCATCAGGTATAATGTTGGACAATGTCCTATTTGAGGGTTCCCCCTGGAAAAGGAGAAAGGAATTTACGTGGGGAAGGGTTAAGATAGTTTTGAGTTATCAATGTTGATTGGTGCCTAGAAGGGATTTGTTGTAATTTTATCATCTGAAAGGTTCATTTTTGGAGACATATTGAACTGTGAGTTCTATTTGAAGTAAAATGGTGGATTTCGTATGATCCTTCAGGAATCCCTATTTTAATAGGACTGTGTTCTCTTGGGGGTTCTAATTTTTCTATTCAAAGGGGAGTGTTTTTCATGTGTATTTAATCCTTAGGTTTATTATTTAAGGTGAAGAGGTGATGCATGTGCATCATCTAAACCCCCTGTTTTGGTCTAGGTGTCGCGAGCGAGTAGTTGGATGTTGTGGTGTGTTTTGTTTGATGGGGATGTCTCTATTGTGGTGTGGTTTCATGAATCACCTAAGAGAGAGGCTCTAATAGGGAGTCTTCAACACCTAACTATGAGGTAGGAGATGCTTCAAACATCAGGGCTCCAGCCATAGGACTTAGAGTGAAGCTATTACATGGTCAGGAACCCCGAGAGTTTGTGGGACCCTGAATTCATTTCTGTCATCGGTGTTGAAAGTAAAGGAAATTTAAATTGTGTATATGGTTGTTCCATTCCCAACGAACCGTCTGGCTGCGTAAGTTTTCTGTGACTATGTGGAGGCATGTTCGTCTCGTTGCCTTAAAGTCATGGGGGTGGCATCTCACTGAATGTAATTGATTTTATTGGTCCTTATGGGGTCTATTTAAAAACATTACTCTCAAAGTTGAATGGTGATCATCCAGGGATGTTGAGATGTTGGTTTGTCTTCGACTATGGTTTTGACGCCTGATGTTTGGGCCCCGCCCTCCCCTCCCTTTTTGGTTGGGTGTTGGGACAGTGCCGGGAAGCCTCTGAGTTCTAATGTTTTCATTTGTGATAACAGTTGTGAGACCCATTAGGGCCTTGCTAAAACTCCCCAAAAATAAATTGGAATTACCGAATTCTTATGGCGGGGATTCTGGTTAGGCCTCCCCATGTCAATTTTCTAATCTCGTCTTGGGCGTTAGTAGGTTTGCAATGCTGGGGAGCCCCTCGAACATCCCCATACTGACCTTTTGGTTCTATTTCTACGGATGATTTGGTGATAAATGATAAGAGTGTTTATGGGGTGTGGTTTGACATTGTTTGTTCATTCTAACCAAATGATGTGGTTTTGGTTCAATTTTGCTTGAGGTGTTTTTGTATTGTGAAGTTGGTTTCTATGGGTGTGAGATTTCCTTTCCTTGATCAGTAAACTAGAGGCATTCTAGCTCTTTGTGGTGGGAGACACATATTAGAATGACTTTTTATGCATTTCATGAAGTTGTCTTTGAGTCACATTCTTTGATAATGATGATTTTTCCTCTTTTCACTTGTTGATTGTGGGTATCCTCTTTGAACCATAGTGGGGTATCAACTTCTTCTTTGAGGCGCAAACTTAGCTGTGGCCTTCTGGGGACAGAATGCTTTATTGTGGGGGAGAACTGTTACACCCGACATTTGCACTGTGTCTCGTTCCTAATATTTATTTCTTTATATTATAATTTTATCTTCTTTTAATTGTTATTATTATTTTTATATGAATTTCGGACCGATCTCGATTGTGGTTTTGCACTTTTGTGCTGATAAATAATTGTTTTGACCGTGACAATATTTTGTGTGCCGCCATTGAAGCCGATCGGACGTGGCTAGGTCATCGCACGGCCTCACCCAGCTCCCCTCACGCCTATCTGATGTTCTACAAATTAAATGAAATTAATTAATAATGAATAAAAATTAAATGAGTGGTAAAAAAATTGAAATAATATAAGAAGATTTCACTGATAATTATAATATTATTATTTAGGGAAATTTGTAATTATTATTTAGTATTATTACTATTTATATTAGTGATGGAAATTAAGTTATTTTATTTATTATTATTACTATTGTTTTAATTATTCTTATTATTATTATTATTATTATTATCACAATTGTTAAAATTTATTATTATCATCATTATTATTAATTTCCATTTATTTTATTTGTTTTTTTCTTCTTTTCCCCCCTAGGATTTGCAGCACACCCTCCCCTTTCCCTCTTCTACCCATCGCGGAAACCCCTCCCATTTCCCTCTTCTCCCCATCGTGGCACCCCCTCCCATTTCCCCCATTTTCCACCTACTGCGTTGCAGGATCCCGGCGCGCTGCTAGCCGCCCCTTACATCTCCCCCTTTTCTTCCACATCGGACACCCCCACCTGGTTCAAATCCCCACACAATGACCTCCGGCAATCCCCCTCTCCCTACTCTCCTGATCACGCTGCTAGTCAGCCCCTCCCTCCCTGCATGTTGTCGGCCGATAGACTCCCCATCCCCTTCCACTAATTTCTCTGGTGCCCCTACTTCCCATTTGGAGACCCTCCTCCTGGCTGACCAATCCTCCCAGTCTCCTGTCGTGCTTCTCCCCATCCAGCATCATTGGGACCTTCCTCTTCCCCAGACACCACCCTCCCATAGCACCATATCCCCCCATAACCGTACATGTGTTGCACTCCTGCTCTGGATCTGTCCAACAACCACTATCCAGACTGCCCCTAACCTCCCGTCTGGCCACCCGTAGATCCCCTTGGCCTCTCCTCACTAGTGGCTTCCCCTATAACTCCTTTCAATAGGTATCTATTATGGTAGATTTTGTAATTTATTCTTTTTCCTAGTTTTTAGAGTTATTCTTACTTTAAGAGATCAATTATGATTCATTTTTCTTTGAATTCGTGTTTTGGGTTTTCAGAAGGTTGCTTGAGGTGAGATTGAGGTGCAATTGTGATTTTGCACCATTTTGTGGAAGATTTTTGGGTTCGATGTAGGTGGTTCCATGCATGAGTATTAATTGATGAATTCATTCGTTGATTTAATTAACATAGCGTGTTTATTAATCATTTAGTTTCATGTGAATTTTTTTTCATAAGGTTTAGTGTGTTTTGATGTGTTTAGTAGTGTGTTGCATAAAATAAGTATGTTGTTGTGAAACCAATTTTGAATTGGTTATTAGTTTTTTTTAAGTTGTGTAGTTAATTTGTTAGGGCATGAAAAGAGTTCAATTGTTGTTTTATTATTGCATCTATCTGCATTTAGTCAGAAATGACATTTTAAAGTGTCTTTGGCATTTACTGTCGTGTGATATATCTTGAAATTGTTTGGAACATTTTTCAGCTAGTTAGTTTAATTATAGAAATGGTCTTTTTATCTATGTGGGTGTTTTCTTTAATTGAGTGTGTGATGAAGATTGTGTTATTGAGGTGGTGTTGTGCACATGGGGTCATTTAAGGGTGGGTTTGGGTCGGTCTAGTGTGTAAAGAATTGTGTTTCTCTCAAAAAACTACTTATGAAAAATTTGGGTAGTTTTATTAAATAAGTATTAAGGGTGAAAATTTCTTTTTGTTAAATTGTGTGAATATTTTGGTGCTTAAAGTCATGTGATGAATGCAGAGTTTGTTTAATAAATTTGGTTATTGTCTTGTTTGATAATGAATGTTATATCTTCGACTCTGCAGTTTTTCTAATTGGTTTTGTAACTGATTCAGATTTAGTTTTGAGATATTTTTAGTGTGCGCCTTATTTCAAAGTGGTGTTTACATGTGTAAGTGGTGGTTCATTTAGTGGTGATTGTTTTTTTAATTTTCCAGATTGTTTAGTTGAGTATTTAACCTATGCAGATTATGTTTTAAAAGGATTTTGGTGTGTGTATTTTTTTCAAAGTTGGTTTGGGCATGCAAATTGTGATTTTGAGTGCATAAATACCCTTTTTGGATTTTATTCATTAGTGTGACATGTGACATGAACTTGAGACCTGTTTGAGCACAAAACAGGAACCCCGGGTAGCTAAGAGGGTGGACTAGACTAGTCATCTAGTGTTCCAGAGGTGACTCGATCCAGTTTCACTGGCAGGACTGACGATTGCAACACTAACTAAACATATGTATTTCTAGGGTTTGTGGCCTTCACAGCCACATTCTCTGAGGGTTGTTGCCTTCTATGCCACTTTTTCTGAGGGTCATGGCCTTCTAAGCTGTGTTTCACCAAGACACAAAGATATAGGGGCACAAGATAGCTATCACCCATAGGGCCTCTCCATTATAAGTGCTCATTGGTTACTTTACGCTTATCAGTGTGACAGAGTGGTTATTTTAAAAATTAAGGGTGTGTGTGTTTTAATTTAAGTTGTTCCATATGAAACTATTTTCTTTAATCACATTTTATTTAAAACTGGCATTTACTTCTTTACATCAATTAATATTGCAAATGAATTTGTCATTTAATAATTTTGCATGTAACCTTTTAATTGGGTGATTTCTTATTGGGCTTTTGTCTCACACCCTACATACACCTTTGGGTGTTTGTAGACTATGTATCTTTTGTATTCCAGGTCGATGCATTAAATTCAGTGATGGTAGTTTGGGTTGTGGATGTTCTTCTCATGTAGGTTGGTGTTTGTAGATTGTGGTTTTTTCACCTCTCTTGTTGATTGGAGGTTGGAGTTAGAGTTTTATTCCCTTTTGTGGTCATTACATTTTAGACGTGGGATCAAGTTGTAAACCTTTAAATTTGATTTTAGTTTAAGGTCTTGTTTGGTTGTTTGTTTTTAGTATTAGTTTAATTATCTTTCCAGTTTTTTTGTTTACTATTTCAGTTAAACCGTTCCCACATGTTACCTTTGATACCCAAGCACTTGTGCCAGCCTGTGGGGATCGGGAACACCCTTCGGGCCATGTTGCGGACCGGGTCGCGCACTGGGTCGGATGCCGACCTGGCCTGGTTCGTGAAATAAAATATAATAACATTAGGATTATTAATATAATTTCATGTTTTTATAATAATTTCATTACCTTTATCCATCTCTACATCAATCAAATGTGTTATGAAATCACCATTTGTTTGTTTGGTGAACTACTGTCTCGCAAACCGATATAATTCGTTCTTCCATTTCCACCATTCATGGTTGGTTATGATGATGGATCTAAAGTATATATATGATATTTATTAAATTTTTATACCTAAGGATTCAATATATCATATATATATATATATCCCTTCCATTTTGTAGGAGGTACAATAATTTGACTCATGTGGACCATAGATTAGTGCCTCACGATGAGATGTGATTTGCCTTTCACTAACACTTCACATGGATAGTTATAAGTATAAATTTAATGATTCTATGTGATATAAATGAAATAATTATGACATAAATGAAATATTTATAATTCAATAAATATAATATATCATTTTCTTTCTTACTTTTTCATTCACATTAAGATGATAACATCAATCATGGACTTGTGGACTACCACCATCATAGATCGATGTGGCTCTCTTTTCATCACCAAAACACATGGATGATATATATAAATATATCATATTGTATATATGATATTATTATCATTATTGATATATTTTATATTACATAACAATTTTCTATAATGATCTTTGGAAAATTGAAATGATGTGAATCCGTACGTACAACCTACCTTCCCCATGATCATAATGTACTCCATTTTTTATAATCATATTTTGATGATTGATTACAAAGTAAAACTGATGAAAAATGATAATAATGTCATGATTATTATATTGTATATTATATAACAGTATAATTTTCTCAATAATGGGATCTTTCATGATAATACACGCAAGAGAAAATAAAAAAAATTAACAATATAAACCAGGAAATTAATGAATGATTATTAATAAAAGGGGGATAAGATGTTCTAAAAGGATAATATATGACATTTTAAATATTAATATGGTTCTATTATAATTTAATAAATTTTTTAAAACCACTATATGGGATTTAAAATAACTTTTATCAAAAAGGAGTGAAATGTAATAGATTTCTTATTGCTATCTCTATTCATTGGGTTAAACATGTACTTCTAGGATTATATAATTATATGATTATGTTTATAATGATGTTTCTTCACCTTGTGGTTTATTTTAACTTGTTTTATAAGAATTTAATGTTAAAATTCACCATATATTTATTGAATAATTCTCACTTCAATAATATGATCATTGAAAATGTTTACATCACAATCTCATTCTATTTGAGATTGTTTGATCTTGAATTTTAGTTAAAGGAAATATTTTAATAACTATATAATAAACTCATTTAATATTATTTTTCTCATGTTATTTATGATATTTTCACATCATAGTACAATTCATATACTCTTTAAAACTAAAATATTTTGGTAAAATGTTTTCCATAAAATCTTACGGTATTTCTCTCTTCAGTAGGAAATTTATTTTCATCAAATCCACGTTTTTGAAAAATGTTTTCAAACTATTTTATCCTTTTAAAATAATTTATTAATGAAATATTTCCCATGATATGCATTAATAAAATGGTTTTAAAAGAATATTCATATCATTTTCTAAAAATATAACTTTTCTAATCATTTTAAAATGATTATGGAATGTTATTTTTAATTTGTATGACATATACAAAATTATCCACCATTATTTCATTGAATATTATTTTTCAAGTTTACAAGAGTATTTTAATGAATCATTTTCTCCTAATATTCTAGAAATTATATTTTTTAAAAGTTATTTTCAATGAAAATTATTTTCAAAATATTTTATGTATTAAAAAAAGTAACTTTCCAAATGATTGGGATTTTAATTCTTAAGAATGTTTTAATTGAATTTTTTATGGTATTTCAATTCCTCAATGAAATTAACCCTTCATTTCACTTATGATACAGTTTGGAAATGTTGTATTGATATCATATATATTCATTATTTGGATTGTTTATAATCATTTTGACTGTGGATGTTTTATTTTGATTCAATTATATAAATTTATATGGATGGTTTATAGTTATGTTTATTGATTGAGAAAATTATTCACATTTTTTATTCAAGTTTTTAATATAAATATTTTTTTTTGTTTTTTATGTTTCTCCCATTTATATGAATAATGAATCTTACATAGTATGTGACTGATGGGGATTTAATATTATATCCCCTTTATGTATTGATAGGTCTCATGAAGAAAATCACTTTTCCAAATAATAATGGATTATACCCACATATTTAAATTGTATTGAGGATATATCTTGGCATTAACTATCTTGAGGACAAATCTTGACAATTTATATGTCCAGTTTTATGAATTTTCTCATTATGATTTAATTTATTGGTATTAAATGTGATTATTTGATTTTTATTTTTTTTTGAAAATAAGGAGGATAATATTAATGAAGAAAATCAGCACTAGTAAAGAAGAAAAGCCAAAAATGGAAGTTGTCCAGCTGTAGATTGTTGACATTGAAGGGGCCAGAGGCCGCCAGCAGATGGGCCGCATTATTTCCTTCACTTTTGGTAATGGAGAAGGTGCAGTAAGTGAAGCTTTGGTGCAGCGAGTGGATTCTCCTGACGATGAATCTAAAGGCCTGAAGTCCAGTGTCATTGTGGTTAATGGCATTGATAACTGAATGACCGTCCGACTCGATGATGATAACAGCCTATCCACATTCCACATCAAGAATCATTCATGCAAGAATGGCATAGGCCTCAGCAACTGCAGGTTCCCATATGGAGTGATGTGGTTCATATTTTGCTGCAATGATCTGCCCCAGATGATTTCGAGCTAGGATACCGAGTGTAGAATGCCCATCCTTGGGTATAGAAGCGTCCACGTTAAGCTTAAGACTCCCTTCCATGGGGGGTCTAATGAGGGGGCAGGAGGGTGTAATTCCTGGAAAAAGGTGTCCATTGTGGTCCTTCCAGCCCTCAATCCATGAATTGGCACGTTCAATCCAGAACTCGTGGGGCTGATGGATATGGTGTAAAATCGAATCGTTATGCCGAACCCCAATGATCTAGGATACGGTGCAACAAGTTCTTGAATTATTTGACATAAGAGAGGAACGCCACCACATTATAGGATCAGGGAGGTCAGCGGAAATGTCCGGTGAATCATCCGAAGTCAAGTCCCATTTATTCTAAATTTCATTGGCTCCTGGGCAGTTCATGATGGCGTGCCATGGAGTTTCAGGAATATTTGGGCAGAACAGGCATGAATCAGCACTGGACATATGTCAGTAAACAAGGAGGTTCATTATAGGAAGGGTTCTTGTGCATACCTACCACCAAAATTGGCATATTTGTTAGGGAACGTTGAGTTTCCAAAGGGCTTTCCATGGTCCCTCATCACGGTCGTGAGATTGGATGCCAAGATCCAATATGTACCCGGATCTCACCGTGTACTCACCTGAAGAATCATTAGTCCAAAAACGATGATCGAGGCCTACATCAGGGACCCAAGGTATGCTCAGAATTATTCTTTGGTCACTCTCATTAAACCATTCTTGGATATTTTCGACACACCATCCTGGGCCCTCGTCTGAAAAGTGGCAGTTGACTGTAGTGTCTTATAGACCAGGTTGGGAGGGGGATGTGGCCCGCATACCATCCTTATCAAAAATCCAAGGATCAGTCCAGATGTTGACAGAAGAGCCATTTCCAATCCTCCAGCCTAGTCCTTTTTTCAGGAGTGTTTGGGCACCCCAAACACTTCTCCAGAGGAAGCTATGGCGGGGTCCAAGAGTGGAACCGTGGAAGTCCGTGTGAGGAAAGTACATGGCCCGGATTATTCGTGCTCATAAATATGATGGAAGGTTAAGGAGGCGCCATCCTTTCTTGGACAACAGAGAATCATTGATTGGAAGAAGATTCTGGAATCCAATCCCTCCCTCTTCCTTGGGTTTGTAGAGCTTCTCCCAGGCCAACCAGTGGGGTCGATTTCTTCCATCATTTTCCCCCACCAGAAGTTGGCAGTATGTGAATGGATCAGTTTAACGATGGCCACCGGGAGCTTAAATATCGACATAAAGTAGTGGGGGATGGACTGAATGACAGTTTTAATGAGGGTTCCCTTTCCATCTTTGGAGATTCTTTTTGGGGTCCAGCCTTGAATTTTTTTCTCAATCCTGTCCACAAGAGCTGTAAAGATTTATTTTTTGGTCCGACCAATCACCATAGGGATTCTGAGATACTTCTGGTGTTTATCGACCAAATAGATGGCTGAATATGCACAAATCTTAGCTCTCTTGTCAAGAGGCACCCCTGCGCTTAAGTAGATAACCAATTTACCGTGATTAACAGACTGTCCAGACGCCCGCTCATATTGTTGGATTGCTTGGCTGATCACCTGGAATTCATTAACTGTGGCTCTAGAGAAAAGAAAGTCATCGTCCATGAAGATTTGGTGTGAATGTTGTGGGCTCTCACAGCAGACCTTTGCACCGTGAATAGACTTCGAGGATTCATCCCTAGAAAAAAAAAGTTACAGAAAACATCATCCACAAAAATGAAGAGAAAAGGGGAGAGAGGATCTCCCTGGCGCAGCCCATGAGTTTGGGTGAATCTTTTGGTAAGCTCCCCATTGACGTTGATTCTGAAGGAGATGGTCGAGATGTAGTGCATGACAATTTCTGTCTATTTAGTGCAGAAGCCCATTCTCAGCATCACAACTCTACAGAACTTCCATTCCACTTTATCGTAGGCTTTGGTCATATCCAGTTTCCAGGCCATGGTTCCTCTTTTCACCATGGAGTGAATTTTCATATTGTGGAACTCTTCATGGGCCACAATTTCATTATTAGTAATCAGCCTCTTGGCCACAATTTCATTAAGTTCCATGCCCATGTGATTATTTATATGGAATTATTTGAAAATAATTTATTCATACCATGTTATGATCATGTTATTGATTAAATGGAATGTGATTCATTTTTTTACGTTCTCAAAGTGATTATACCTTATTTTTTTCATTTCTTTCATTGTATACATACCCTTAGGAAGAATTTTAGATCACCCCTTTCTTAGATTTTATTCTCCCATGGACACTAGGATGTTTTTTATAATTTAAATTTAGGAATATGATAAGTAGATAATGGAATTCTCAAGAAAATACTTTTTGGTGTTTTGATTAATTAAAATGTAAATGGGATACATGTATGCATATAATTTACTATTTCTACTAATATTACAACCAAATATTGAATTACATAGACATTGAATTAAATTTTTGGAATAATTAATACATTATAAAAATATATGCACAAATACTTTATTAGATTGGTGTGTTAGGAACATTAAACACATTCATCTAATTTGGTGAAATATCTTCAACATATCCCATGAATGTATTCCCCTTTAGTACCCCTGCCTAAAACACATCTTTATAATATAACATATATATAGGTGATCCGAGATGCCTAGTATTGGTATAAAAAGAAAATATGTAGGAATATCATGAGAATAAGGTTATGATAACATGATTGTGAAAATAAAAGATCATACCCTAAATATCAAAAATCATCTAATAACATTTTGAAAGTTCATAAGAATAATAATTGAATAAAATAACATATTCCATGAGATCATAACATTAACATAACACATGATATTCTGGCATACATGGCAACATGTAACTTTTTGAATATGTATATATATTTAGGTTCACTCATTAAATAATGGAAATGAAATCAAACCCCTTGCGACCACATATAGACAAAAAACCAGGTCCACACATAAAATTATGGACTTTAATCCCATGCCCACACAAAAAATTTTGAACATGAATTTAGATTTACACATAAAATATATACCTAATGAGTGATCATTATTTACCCAATGAATTGGATGTAAATATTTTTCTCAACCATTTCTTTATTAAATCCTTCTTACTTTTTCTAAAAAAACAAAAATCATTCATCACATTATAACCTAAGTAATAAAATGGGTTATCATAAATATCATTCGATCATAGTGAAATCTATTAAAAACAAAAGGATTTCATAAATAGCATAAAAAAATAAAAAAATACGAATAATAGAGATTTTATTATTTAAACATAACACTATTAAATAATTCAATCTTAGATGTAAAATAATTTTAATCAAACACTTTATATTAATTATTGAGGAAAATATCCTTTCCTCTTTGAAAATGATTACTTTCCGTAAAATACCATAATATTTTAATAGAAAATAATTTATTTGAAGATAACCTAGAAATATTATGAAGGAAGCTTTACAGAAATGAGGCTTCATAAAAAAATTAAAAATTCATTCATGTCATATAAAGAAAAATAAAACATTCTTCTTATACTTTTGTCAGATAAGTCAAATAGTACCTCATATTGAATACAACAAAACATTCCTTTCCTACCATTTAATAAAAATTAACCAAATGGTAAAATTTACTTTAAAAAATTATAAAATAATAGAAATAATTTTTGGGAATACATATTTAGGAAACATATACATGGATGATATATATATTCCAATAAATACTTATGTTTATACAATCTTAGATAATAATGAGATTGAAAAATTATCCCTTACCTTAGGTTTGGGTTCCTTTGAACATGTTTGAAATTCCTATATAAGGGTTAAAATATTGTTATTATCTGATTCTATAGTATTATTCATTTTTATTATATAATATATGATCATACTATAATCCTTTTTTCAATAATATTTCTTTATTACTCGTTATTCATGTATAAACTGCTCCCTTTTCATATGCATATTTTATCGAATATGTTCTGGTTCTCCTTCTTAGCATATAGTTATATCTCAAAAATAATGATATCAATATAATATATATCATATTTATTAATTATATGAATTTATATTATCAGGCTTTAATGGATATCATGAAGAATAAATCACATCACATCGTGGAGATGGTGGGTCATATATACGCACGACCGATGATACCATTCCGATAATTGTGAAATGGTATGGAAGTGGATGGTAAATTTTTTGTTCCAGAATACATATCAAGAAATAATAATATTATATATTTATTATTTCCATCATTATACCAATCCATGTAATGTTTTCATGAAGAAAAAATTACACAACAATATGGATATAGTAAACCGTACGTATATACGCGTGGTGATTTCGTTTTTCGTAGGATTGATAAAAGGTGGAATACGAGTGTTACATAAAAAAAATTACATCTAAGTTTATAGTTGATGCTATAATTGATAGTTTATGATTGAAACAACACAATAATACGATGTCAAAGATGATATAAATTTGGAAGAATTGATATTGAAGATTATCTCTTCTTCGACGAGCTACCTCTAGATCTCCTCTTAAAGAAACTAGAGTAGTTATTTTTCAGAATAAAAGAAGATTTATATTGTGACTATATAAGTTAAGAATGTAAATTGGTAGGGTATGGAGGATCATTAATTCTAAATGATTTGTGACAAAATGAGGAAGGATGTTCCCTTTTATAATTGAGGTTATGGAGCCTTTGGAATAACAAGAAATATTAGTTTATAATAAATTCGAAACACATCCAAAAACCTAAAAAAATGTATTAGTTTGGAATTTTATAATAGAAAAGGTTGTAATATCATCTTAAAATAAAATTTATACATGTTTTTCTATCAATTTAAACCATATCCTTTTAATTAACACTAAGTTATTCTATTTAATATTTAACTAAGGTAACGAATATTTCAATATTAAAAGGGTATAATATTTACTTATTTTTTGTAAATTAGTTCAGAATGAATACTTTAGAAAATTTTAAACCATATCATAATTTTTTTATTTTCTAAATTTTTTTATTTTTTTTTATTAATTTAATAATTTATTATTTTTATAATAAATCAATAGTGTCATGTTTGACAATATTAAATTTATTAATTATTTAAAAAACACAAGTTAAAATTCTATCTTAGAAACAAATATTTAATTATATCCCTAATGAGCCAAGTTCATCTAGAAAATTAATATTATTTTTTAATTATCATAAATTATATTTATATTAATATTTCTTATAACTTTAATTTTATATTTCTATTAATAAAATAATTACTACATCAGTTTTGTGTAACTATTTAATATACTTATTTATTCAATAAAATTATAAATAAATACTATTATAAAGATCAATCCATTATATTTTATAATAATACTTATAGTTAAATATATATTCTGGAAAATCATACATTAAAAATGTTATATATATTAAAACATGAATCTGACTACTGTAACATAACATAAAATAAAATATTATAAGTTTCATAATCCCTTTCATATGGATCCAAATGGTCAATAACTATACCCTTGGACAATTATTGTTGGGATATACTCTAAATATAAGATTTATTCAAGTTTATTTTTTCTTTTAATTTTAATTATAATTTTAATAAATATTAATTTATTGATTTTTCATCAATTAAATAATTTATACATCGTCAATATATAAGAATTTAAGGACATTATTTATTTTCTAAAAATTATAAATACATTTATAGTAGATCTGAGCCTATGTATAACCTTATAATAAAACTATATGGTTATTAAAATTTGTGTAAGTCATATTTAAAATTTTATAAACTAAAATATATTAAATTTTATAATCTCATCCAATTGGCTTCCAAATGATACCATTTTGACCAAAATATGAATTAGGTAAAAAAAAACTGATCCAATTGTATCACAAAAAGTGTTCGGGTATATTTATAATATTATTTTAACATTAACTAGTCAATTTACCGTTTTACTGTATTAATAAAAATTACCAAAGTTACTATTTATAATGAAAAAAAGAAAGTTATTTAAATAACTAGTACCTCGCCTGTGCATACGCACGATGCTATAATTAAAATATAATTTTCAAAATTGTTTTAATATTTCGAGTAATTAATAATGGAAATAACATAAAATATGATAAACTTACTACTTTAGTGGTAGATAATAATGAAAATAAATGAAAAATAAGAATATGAATTCAATAATATATGTGAAAATGAATGAAAAGGAAATAAAATAATGTAAAAAGATACAAAAAAACATGACGTATTATAAAGAATTCGATGTGGTGTCTTTAAAAGGTATTGTAGTAGGAAGTTAATTTTTTTAATCTGTCATCATCCCACGTAATGGTAACTTTATGATTGGAGAGGAGGACGAAATTGGAAGAAAAAAAAAATAAAATATAATGACTACAAGTTGTAAATAGAGTGATGAATAGTGGCATTAGAACTATGTTGGAGGAGCAGTGGAGGAAAAGGAAGAGGTGTAAGAGGAGGCAAAGGTGGAGGTAGAGGAAAAGTTAAAGGCCAGTGCAGTGGAGGGGGTGGGGCTCATGAGGTGGATACACATGGGGATGGGGGTTATCTATATAACATTCAATTTTTAAAGAGGTTACTAACCACTTATCAAACATTTAGTTTTGTATAGAATACATCTAAATATAGAAATAAGATTTCATAAAGTAACGATAATCATCTAAAAAATGAAAATAAAGTAATCAACATCTATTTCAAAGAAAATAACATTCGAACTAATTATTATGGATCACCATTTTATGGACTAAACCAAAACTAGACTAAACTACAACATTAAAAAACAATTACTATAGTAAAGACTCCATTACACCAACAGTATTCAACTTGTTACCTTTTAATAAGATAAATCCGTTGTAATTCATTTTTCAAATCCACTGTAATGAATACTTCAAGACTCCGGTATTAACATTTTTCCCTCACAAAAACCATCAAAAGAATCAATACAAATATAATACAAAGCATTAAATTAGCACAGAAAGTACAAATTTCATCACATTAGTATACAACATACTGAAATACCATTGATCACAATAACCATTTTTCATAGTTAAGTTCTTTTGATTTGTGAAGATGACTGCTCTACAAGTCAGATCTTTAAACGAATCCATGGAATCACATTCCAACATAGTATTTGGAATCAAATTGCTCTGTGGATTTAACAATTTGGTCATAAAACAGCACCCCATCAAACATCAGTGATGAAAGTAGATTTTTATGTACTATTTCATGCAACTGATTATTCAAATTTCTTCCTCCACTAATTCATCTTCCTTCATAGTGTCACAGATCTGCCAAATAAATGAGAAATCAGGTAAAAAACCAACTTTAACCTTGCAACCAAAGCTTACCTATAAGCTGGGAAATGATAACAAACACACCCATACAACTAATCCGCAAAAAACATGATGTTATAATAGCTATTTAACCTATATTTGGAATGTATTGGATTTTCTAACATTGGGGTCTGTTTGTTTGCATAAGGTTCTATTTCCATGCACCATTTTTTCACAGAAGTACCTATACAGAATAAAACAAGTAAGTGAAATAGTGTTTGGAAATCTGTCTATATGCTGGAAACTGATAACAAAAACGCCCATAAAGGTAATCTACAACAAAAAACACGATATTTAAATGGCCATTTTACCTATATTTTTCAATGATTGGATCTTATAACATTGAGGTGAGATTTTAAACATAAGGTTCTATTTGGTTTCACGTGATAAGTTTGCACAGAATTACCTAAAAATAATAAAAAAAATAGTGAAATGATGTTGGAAAATCTTCATATATGCTGAATACTGATAAATTACATGCTGAGAAGGACACTCCTATGAAGGTTGAAGTGGTGGATGGATTTGATAAGGGATAGAACTCTCATTAACTTTCTATGACATCTACTAAGAATCCTAACTAAAAAAATGTATAGGCTGTCCAGGTGGATTTTTTACAGGATAAAAGGGAACTCCAATGAGACCTTGTATACAGATCATGTCATCCATGATTTTGGTATATCTAGCGCTACTGATAAAGACATTGTGAAGGAATCTGGGCCTAAGAATAATGGGAGTTGATCAACATCCCTAAGGGCTTCATAGAATTAAACCCTAAATTAATATTTATTACATTGAATATAATGAAATTATAAAATACATGTAAATAATATAACTCTAAATGTGTACTCCATATTTGAAAAAAATGAATTTTTGTATAGTGAACCTTATAAAAAGTAGGATATGAAATACATATACTAAATTAAAAAACATTGAAACAAAAAATATGGAATAAAATATGGGAATACTCGAATGTATGTCATTTTATATAACAAAAACTCATTATTATTTCTTATTATCCAAAAAAATGTATCCTTGGTAAATAAAGAAATTCAAATTGTTGGCACATACCCTAAAACAACCGAAACACATAACTTGATGATTTTTCATCCTTAGAATTAAGGTAGTTAGTGAATGATGCACATTTTTAGCTTCCCTGTGCACAACCCTTGAGTCTCTGCTTGAGGTCATATCAGATTCTCTCTCAGCTCTCTATTCTTCTCATTTGATTTATTATGAGATTCTAATCCTTCAACTGGAATAAAATGCATAACCCCTCCAAATTTAGGGTACCTAAAAAAATAGTGATGATGGATGGGATAATGTGGTGACATATGATAAAAAAAACTAATGAAAACAACTTTTATGAAAATTTACTTATTTGAAGAACTTGAAATACTATCAATATACTATCCACTCTAGGTTTTAATCCATAGAAAAGGGTTGTAAACTTTTTTGTGGGGGAAATTTATCATAGTAGATAGTTTGAGATTAAATAATAATTTATTAATTTGTTCTAACTGAAATTCGAGTGAAACATTTCATGTCAAGAACAATATAATTGACATTTTTCATCTTGAAATCTACTACAATTGTACCACACGACAGTGACGTTGTTTAAATTTATCTACAGTAAGATGGATAGAAAACTGAATAAGAATTAACGGTTAATTCCAGCTTCATAATTCGTTCTATTTTCCTTGTTTGGATCATAATCATAGGGTGTAACCATTGTTTGAGGAAAATTTATCACAATAGAATCCCTTAAAGGTGTTAATCTTTAGTCACATAAAATAAAATAAAACCATGGATTCTGCTTCCATTACACCACCTGATATTCATGATGTTGACATTTATCTACAATCAAATGGTTAGAAAAACTGATTAAGAATGAATGATCAATTCAAGCTACATTATTCGTGCCAGTTTCATTGTATAAAAAACATAAAATTATATCAATTTTTTGAGGAATAGTTATCACAGTACAATCCATTACAAGTTTAAATCTGTAGTCATATAAAAGCAAAAGCATAGGGAAATATTCCAATTGGCAGCATATATCTAGATGAAATATAAATTCATGAAACACTAACAATGATATCAGAGGATTCATATTTCATGAACATGACCCAAAGAACACTATATTTTAGTGGATAGTGATTCCACTTATTTTTATCCATTCATCTCAATGATGAATAAATAATGTTCTTGGGTCTGAACATGAAATGAAAGAAGTTCTTGTAAGATGCTGCATTTGTACAGAATCATCAAAAACTGGTGTGCCACTGAAATCTGATTCAAAGCCTGAATCTCCCTGCATGAAATATGTAGAAAATTAGTATGTTTTATTTGGATGCAAACTCATCTAGGTAAGGCACTGCAACCTGTTAGAAAACGTCCATAAAATTTTATAAGGTAATACAACTCACTGTAATACATAACAGATTATAATAGAAAACAAATCTAAAATCCGAATTCAAACTAAATATGTTCCCTCATGGTATGTTTATTTAAGGTAATACCACCCACTTTAATACAAAAATAGATTATAACACAAGAAATACCAGTTCTGTGCCCACACGGTATGTTTGTTAACCCAATCTAGGAAGCTTTGAGTATTTATGTTTTTCAAAAAAGATTTAATTATGTCATACTCTTGCAATGAGAATAGAGAGTCAGAGTTTGTATGTGGTGTTAGTTATAATAAGTTCTAATTTGATATCGTAGAAGATTTTTATTGCAAATTTTTGATTCAACGTAAGACAATGCAAGTGTACAGAATCACTAACAAACAAGATAATGCTATTCAACACATTAAGAGGTCGGAAGACAAAATTTTACACAGATAATAAGGACACCCATTGGTTTATCACCTTAAAAGAATAATTGAGTAAACTATATATATTTGAAATATGTTGTTGAAAGTACCTATGGAAACATTGTATATTGACTTTTAATCTGAACAAACCTACCATAATACTTTAATTTAATATAAGAAAGTTTATTTTTGTGGATTAAAGTGAAAAATTACACTACCCCTTCTTGAGATTTTGGTCAATCTCATTACACAACTTAACTTAGTCAAATACTAGTTTTCAGCATTCAAATTTGATTTGATTTTAAAAATGAACAAATCAAACCCACACATTTAAGAACTACTAAAGTACATAAAATTAAAATCAAAAAACATATAAAAGGAAATTATAAATATCTTAAAATAGTAAATATAAATTAACAATAATTTCTATATTAAAATATCAATATGTTGATTAATCTCATTAAATACTGGATGGAACTCACATGATGCTCAATATAGTTGAATTCAAGTTGTTGTATAGCTTTAGTATGTTGATCATAGATTCATCTCAAAAAATAAAAATTAAAACTCATAGACTATCCAGTCAAAATCATGAAGAATGTGATTATCATTGTATCATTTCCTGCTTGAGTTGTAACCAATGTAAACTTCCATACATACTATATACATTCTATCATGTTGAATAGTTAGTTGGGAAAAAATACTTGCATCATTCCTCGCTGATACATTGATATTGTTAATATTTTCATGTCTTATTATATACTCCCTTTACAGATTTTATATGAAATGTGCATAATTTGTGTGAAATATTAATGTTTTAATATTAAGTATAATTTTTGAGCATTTTTAGAAGTAGTCCAATTGAGTCAGTTTACTATTTTAATAATAAATATCACTATACTAATCCAAATAGTTTGTTTCTTGTTTTTGGGCTTCTAATTTCAATATACAAAATTTCATTAGAAGGTACCATGAGCCAATTTTTCCATTAGAGGGGTCATATGGTCCTCACAAACAAGACCAAAGAATCTGTGAAGAAACTGGACTATTCATGAAGATTGATTTACTAGGATAAATACAGAAGTCTAAATTCCAATAATCTCTACCATAGTTCGGGGGACAATGAAAGGAGTCTTGGATAAAACTTGCAAGGCCCGACTCAAAAAACAAGGGGCACAACATATGATTTGAATTCTAGCCCACCATTCTGGACAAGAAATAAAATCAGTATAGTATTCATGACATATCTCATGATGTTAGCATAATATCAAGCTAATATTTTTCATTGTGAAAGGGGAGTTATAGGTGTCAGACTTTGTTGAAGAAATTATTCGGATTTGAATGTATATTCCTGTTACAAAATCCATTCACATTTTGGCCATTGAAAAAGCATGGATAGAAATGGATAGTTTATTTTTGTTAAAGAAAACCGCCATAATATTGGATCCACTTGTCCAAGTTCCACCATATTTTGGCAGTAGTCGGCCGACTGCATTATCTACAATTTTTAAGAAGGATATATTGGATGATTCAGCTGTCGGAATAGCCAAATTTGCGATTCAAGTGGAGGGACAGATAGGGAATGAAAACAGTCCACTCCTTGGGCTATAAATACTCTCCCCTTCTCTCTTTGAGAGGGGTTGGCACTTCAGCATTTAAGGAGGAGGCTTGGAATTACTAGAGCCTTGGCAAGGTTCTGGGAGGATATTCTTTTTTCTTGTTTCAACAAGAGACACCTCTCCTCCATTTCTATTTCATGTTTGTTTATGTTATCATTTAATTGTAATTGTTTAACTTTGTTTCCATTTCATTCAAATTTTAGTGCTTATTTCTTCTTCAATAGATCTTATTCTTCTCCACCTTATATAGAATAATATTAATGGTCTTAAAATATTTTGAATCATTTTAAATTATAGTCCCTTATTTTTCTTACTCATTCAATTGAAATTCCATTTATGATTCTCAAAAGCTTTCGTGTGTGTGTTCGGCACACTACTCTTTTCTTGTCACTTTATTTTTCTAATCTTTTTAAATCGTCACCATAAACATTAAAACCAGATTATAAATAATCCTAATGGTTGAGTAAATCTACCATTGGAGTGAGTTATAATTTGTGGATGTTAAGTGATTGAGATTTTTTTCTCGATGAGTATTCTTTAAATTAGTATTGTGTATCTTAAACTTAATATGTTATGGATTAATGATATGATTTGTTTAACAAGTGATTTCCATGTATTATTGGAACCATAAATATACTACCATAAACAAGATATGATCAAGATTAGAACCCTATGTAATGTTAAGGCTTGTATTAAAGTCTTAACACTTGGGAATTCCAATCAACATCAACTTGTGATGTGGGTTTTAATTTAATAGAATATAAAGCAAAGCTCAAGGATATCACATGCTTAACTCCTTAATGATGAACTCACCCCAATATTTATCTACTTGTTAAATTAAACATCATCCATTTAACATTTCAATTAAGCTTTGCAAACAAACCCCCCACCCTCACCCCCCCAAATAAAAATACAATCAACTAAAAAAAACAACTATTACAAAGTATCATCACCGAGGATTCAACCCGAGTGTTGCTATAAACATTTGTAGAGCACCAGAACATTGACTGGTTGATAGGCGACAATCGGACATGCATTTAAAATGGTTCCATTTTTGGAGATGGTTCTTTATGTAGTCATTAGTTTCTGGTTATTGTAAAAACACCAAAAAACAAAATTTTAATAAAAAATTGAAAAAAAACACAAAGAAAAACTCGTCATCCTCTTAAAAATCATAAACTGAAAAAACAAATACAAGGAAAACTTGTCTTCCTATTTCTTCCAAAATCTCTCTAAATGCCCCCGTAGTCTTTCAAACAATCCCTCGGATTTGTTTGACCCTGAAATTGAGCGAACACTTTACCAGCTTAGGAGGAACATCAAAGATAGTCAAATAATTCATGAATCAGTCCTCATCGAACCAGTTGAATTTGAAATGTCCAATACTTGGGAAAAAACCCTTAATGAACTCGCCGACCCTGATATGAATTACCAACCTCTTATTATTCAATATCCGAACATAGGGCTGACTTCGAACTCATATCAGTTTTGATTCATCTTCTTCCTCATTTCCATGGGCTAGCCGGTGAGGATCCACATCTCCACCTTGAAGTGTTCCAAGTGGTGTGCTCTACCATGAAGCCTCAAGGGGTTTCTGAGGAACAAATCAAACTCCGAGCATTCCCTTTCTCCCTAGCTTACATTGCTAGGTCATTTATCTACTAAATACCTCCTGGTTCCATAACCACATGGAATGACATGAAGCGACTTTTCTAAAAAAAATTGTTTCCTGCTTCTCGTACTGATTCTATCTGAAAGGGAATAAGTTGTATACATCAATTCCCAAGTGAATCACTCCATCAGTACTAGGATAGGTTCAAAAGGCTTGTTTCAACCTTCTCACACCACCAAATTTCTAACCAACTCTTGATCCAATACTTTTATGAGGGGTTATTGGCTATGGAGAGAACTCTCATTGATGCCGCAAGTGGTGGTGCACTTGTTGATAAAACTCATGCAGCTTCAAGAGATCTCATAAGTAACATGGCTTCAAACACATAAAAATTCCATACTAGAGCACATGATCAAGTCAAACAAGCCCAAGATAATCAATCAATTGAGCCAAACTAATTGACCGATTGGATGAATGAACTTACAGGTCTTGTGTGACAACTAGTTGTGGCTACAAAATCTCCAACCTCATCTTCTCCACAATCAATGTTTCTTGGACCTGTCAAAAACTATGGAATCTACAACTCTCCATCTCATCCAACTAACACATATTTATATCTTCAAGAGGATCAATCTGATTCATCTGGACCAGTGGATCTCAATGCAGCATATGCTCAGTCGAACACCAATCCTCAACTATCTGGTCAGTTTGATAGAAACTTCAACCAACCTCACTATGAGCCCTTCTATTCTTCCTATAACCATGGCCTGAGGTATTGTAATCCCATCTCTCATCCCCCTCAATTCCCTCCTCAAAACCCAAACAAGTTTCAATACAGTCAAGGTGTTGGTAACTTCCAACAACCTTAACCTTTTGTTCCTCAACCTCAAAGGATCAATCCTCCTATTCCTCCTCTTGGTTTCCACTATCCTAGTGAGACTTCCCAATTCTCAAACCAATTCAATCGCTTTCCCAAGAACCAAAATCAAGGTAATCCGAATCTGGGACAAGCCTCTTCTTCCAAGAAGCCATGGGAAATTGTTGTAGAATATCTTGCCTCTTTCACCTGTTCCATCCTTAAAAATATTGAAACCCAAATTGGTCATCATGCATCCCACCTATGTCAGCAGCAACCATCCAATTCTTCCCAACTTCCAGCTCAACCATTACCCAACCCCAAGGGTAATTTAAGTGAAATTTCACTTAGATCAGGAAAGAAAATTGTTATGCCTCAAGATAAGTCCTCCAACCCTCCTTTAAATGTTGACCAAGAAAATAAAAAAAAAACAAGCTTGAAAAGAAACATGAAACCATTGCCTCACCTCCTGACATTCCACTTATGAATCCAATTCCTTTTCAACATACATTCTCTAATCCAAAAAAATTCATTTGAACCTGATCCTGAAATGCTCAACATGTATAGACGTGTTGAAGTCAAAATTCCTCTGTTAGATGCCATCAATCAAATTCCTACGTATGCCAAGTTTCTTAATGAATTTTTCACCCACAAGAGGCAACTTAGGAACTTTGAAAATTTTCCCACCTAGAATTATATTCCCATAATGTTCAAATATCTAGGGACCTTTACGGTTCCATGCCAAATTGGATGTTCCAACTTTGATGATGCACTCATAGATCTAGGAGCCTCAATTAATGTCATTCCCAAATCCATATTCTCAAACCTTGGTCTAGGTCCCCTACACCCAACAGGTGTTGTCATTCAGTTAGCCAATCAAATAACAACCAGTCCTGAGGGAATAATTGAGGATGTCCTTGTCCGAGTCAATGATCTTATCTTTCCTCCTGATTTATATGTCCTTGACATGGAATGTGAGACGACCTCTTCTCGATCTCCCCTAATTCTAGGAAGTCCATTCCTCATGACTGCAAGAACCAAGATTGATGTCCATTCATTAATCTTATCCATGGA
Source organism: Viscum album (assembly GCA_963277665.1). Classification (NCBI taxonomy): domain Eukaryota; kingdom Viridiplantae; phylum Streptophyta; class Magnoliopsida; order Santalales; family Viscaceae; genus Viscum; species Viscum album. Next base: position 552,082,007 of record OY728158.1, read on the forward strand.
ATCCGGTGACCAACTGGTCATGTTTGACATTTTCCAAGCCATGCGATACCCATTTGAGGACCACTCTGCATTCTCAATTCATGCTTTTAATGACACCTCTAAGAGTCAATCGAACCCCAATCCACCGTATTCTTCATGTTCTAATAAAAAAGGATCTTGTGAAATCTGCACTATGATTAACCAAGTCATAAATGGTGATGTTGATGTTGACATCTCATTCATAAACTCCATCAATCTAGAGTAACTTGAAAAATCTCTTGAATTCCACTTCAACTCTGATCTCTACTGCTCCACCTTGGACAGTATTAAGGAAAATGAATTTGAAGCAACTGAAGTCCCTTAATCCATTCCTGAGATGTCTAACCCACAAATGAGAGATGAGACTGATCTAAAACCTACTCTTAAACACCTGAAATATACATTCTTTTTCCTTGATCACTCTTATCATGTCATTATCTCTGCCACACTTACTAAAACTGAGGAGTCCAAACATGTTCAAGTGTTAGAGAAAAACAAAAAGGCCTTAGGTTGGACCCTAGATGACATTCTAGGAATCAACCCTGCCCTTTGCATGCATCAAATCCATCTTGATGAGTCATCCAAACCAATTAGACAACCACATATAAGACTCATTCCACTTATCCTTGAGGTAGTTAGGGAAGAGATCACCAAGATTATTCAAGCTGGTATTATCTACCCAATTTTGGATAGTGAATGGGTTAGTCCAATTCATGTTATACTTAAGAAGGGTGGGATAACTATTGTCACAAATGAACATGGAGTGGCTGTCACAACTCGAGTGAAGAAAAAATGGCGTGTATGCACCGATTATCAAAAATTGAATGCTGAAACAAGAAAAGATCACTACGCTCTTCCATTCCTTGATCAAATGCGATATTTATTGGCCGTAAATTCACACTATAGCATTCTTGATGGATACACTGGCAACTTCCAAATCCCAATCACACCTCAGGACCAAGAAAAGACTACTTTCGCATGACCCTTTGGAACATATGCATATAGAAGAATTCCTTTGGACTTTTCAATGCTCCTACGACATTCCAGAGGTGTATGATGAGTATCTTCTATGAATTCATTGAACATTGAAGTCTTCATGGATAACATCACCATTTATGGTGAGTCATTCGAGTCGTTCTTGCATTCACTCTCTCTAGTCCTTTAAAAGTCTGTCAACTGTAACCTTGTGTTAAATTTAAAAAATGTCACTTCATGGTTGAAAATGGGATTCTTATAGGGCACATAATTTCAAAAGATGGTATTGAAGTTGATCCTAAGAAAATTTAAGTGATCTAATCACTTCTAGTACCCACTTCTGTTTGAGACATCCGTCATTCCTCATTCATGCCAGTTTCTATCGGAGATTCATCCATAACATCGGTAGGATTTCCCTACCACTAACTAGGTTACTCCAAAATGATGTCACATTCCATTTCGATGATTTTTGCAAGGGAGCCTTCATTGAACTCAAAACTGCTCTCACATAATCCAACCCCATGATTGGTCCTTACCCTTTGAATTGATGTGTGATGCTTATGATAGAGCTGTTGGGATTGTTCTTGGTCAAAGAAGAGAAAGAATTCCTCATGTCATCTATTATTACTCAAAAACATTGGATGACACTCATTATCACTACACTGTCACTGAAAAAGAACTTTTAGCAGTTGTTTTTGCCTTAGATAAATTCTGTCCCTATCTCTTATGTGCCAAAACCATCATCTTCATAGGCCATTCTGATATAAAGTTCTTACTCAAGAAAAGTGATTCCAAACTGAGGCTAATAAGATGGATCCTAATGCTCCAAGAGTTTGACCTTGAAATCAAAGATAGACCTGGAAAAGAAAACCATGTGGATGATCACTTGTGTAGAATTTATAATTCTTCTCATTCAGAAATCATTGATCCTAAATTCCTCATTGAGAACATTTCGTCTCTCACTCCAAAGTTACCATGGTATGGCCCAATTGTAAATTATTTGGTTTCTGGTGTTTTTATAGAAAATTTATCAAAAGAACATAAAATTAAGTTGAAAAGTGATTCAAAATACTATTTTTGGGAAGAAAATAACCTTGTAAAACTGGTGTAGACATGGTAATTAGGACATGTGTTGAAGAAAATTAGTATTCTTTCATCTTAGAATTTTGTCACTCACTTCCCAGAGGTGGCCACTTCGGACCACAAAGGACCTCCTGAAAGGTCCTAGACTCTGGATTCTTATGGCCTTTACTCTTCAAGGACTCACATGTGTTTTTTCAATCATGTCCCACTTGACAAAAGATCCACACAATCTCCAAAAGAAACGGAATGCACTAAAAGACCTTAATCTTTTGTGAAATCATCGATGTTTGGGGCATTGATTTCATGGGACCATTTCCCCCTTCTAATGGATTCTCATGCATTCTTCTTGCGTTCGATTATGTTTCTAGGTGGTTCGAGGCCAATCCCCTGAGAAAGGATGATTTACATACTGTTAGTGAGTTCCTAAAGACACACAAAATCTATAGATTTGGCACACCTCGTGCCATGATAAGTGACTTAGGAGCCCATTTTGGTAATAAAACAGTGGAATCTCTTTTGAAAAAGAATGGTCTTGTTCATAAAACATTAACTGCATATCAACCCAAAACAAATGGAATGGCTGAAATTTCTAATTGAGAAGTGAAAAGAGTGCTAGAGATAATAGTAAAACCCACTAGAAAAGACTGGACTGAAATACTTGGTGAAGCACTTTGGGCTTATCGAACTGCCTATAAAACACCCATTAGGATGTCTCCTTTTAGGCTAGTATTTGGTAAGGCATGTCATCTACCAGTTGAAATCCAGTATAATACTTTTTGGGCTATAAAAACCTGTAATTTTGATTGTGAAAAATCTTGTGAAGAATGATTGTTGCAATTGGATGAACTGGAGGATATTTGACTTCAATCCTATGAGAATTCCAATCTGTACAAAGAGAAGGCTAAGGTACTCGATGAAAAACACATCCTGAGAAAGGTATTTCATGAAGGGGAAAAGTTAATGCTCTTCAATTCTCGATTTCGGATTCACCCCTGTAAGCTTAATTCTCATTGGGAAGTTCCTTTTATTATTAATAATGATTACCCATTTGGTGCAGTGCATGTCCAAGACCCCTCTTCCAAAAGGACTTTCACAGTAAATGGAAATCGGTTGAAACATCACCATGAGAGGACATGAAATCCTGGAAAAACATCAACTTCCATTGGATCCACAATAGACCAACCCCTGGATGGAGATGGAAACCCACCAAATCCAAACTAGGGGGCACCTCTTTCCCTTTGAATATTCTTCTCCCACTCTCCCTATCTCTTTATTTCTTCTTCCTCCTTCATTCTCATTTTGTTTTTCATACCACTTTCATCATCACATTTTATTTCCTTTTTACTCTTTTTCTTTTGGGTGGGTGTGTCTTTATAAAAAACTAATAAAAAACATAAAAAATACTAAAAAACAAAAACAAAGACCCATAATTACTCACCATTTAATTTTTAAATTTTGTCCAACCTTTTTGGGGAGTCAATAGATATGTTTCATTTCAAAAAATTTGTGTTTTCATTAGAAAATTGGATAAATAATCTTGTGTCAAAACAAAAAAAAATTGAATGCTCTTTTTTTTATTTGAAAAATGGTTCTCCCAATCCTTTAGGAACAACATTTTCTTTCAGTCCAAGGCCACCTATGGCCATATTTTCAAAAAGTGTGTTTTCACCCCCATTTGTGAGTCTTGATTTTGTAGACCTTCGAGCTAAATTTCCTACCTTAGTGTGCATTTATATGATTGAGGCATTTTCTGAACCACATGAGAATCATAATATCCAAATATCCTCCCATTTCCCTTACTTTAATCCTCCTTTTTAAATCCCCTTCAAGCATATGAAAACCTTTTCTTTTATAGCCACATTAAAATCCCAATACATTATCCCACCCAATATCAACATGGATTTTCATTGCTTAAGTTTTTGAAATTTAAGTGTGGGGGGGGATGGATTTCATTTTTGGGTATCATTTCCATACATTCTGGTGTGTTATCATATTATTGAGGTCAAACAACCATTTTAGTGTGGGGGGTAGGTTGTCATTCAGTGGGCTTTGGGAATGTATTGTACAAATGATATTGAAAAGTGTTCAAAAAAACATCAAAATCAAAAAAAATGAAAAATGGGTTTTGTCATGGGTAGGTCAAAAATTACTCTTTCTCAACCATTGATCTCATTATAACTATTACAATTAGTGTTGTGAGGAGAACAGACATGTGTTGGGATATGAGTGTGAGATCTGTTTCAAGGTCAACTTTCCAAAAAACAAAGAAAAAATGAAAAGAAAAAAAAGAACACTTACATTAAATTATTATTGGGAGAAGTTTTGTGTTTTGTAAATATTCCATCTTCTCATTAACTTTATATTCTATTACTCTATTGTGTCTTTCTTCACACAATCATTCCTATGTAAATATGTATTTTCATTTCCTACCATGTTTTATTTCAAAAAAATGTGCATTGATTTTTCTATGTTGGTATTTTAACCCTCTTCTTCTCTCTCTTGGACATTATATTCCTACCACCCCATAGCCACAGAAAAACAGTTTAAAAAGACCTCTTGATTCTTTTTCACTTTGGATATGGATTGGAAGCTGAGAGCTCTTTTCAATCTCTACGATTTTCACTTTTGGTTGGTGAAAGAGTGAACCTCCCCAAATGAATTTTATCATCTTGAGAGGTGTGAGTTTTGAGCGTCCACATTTTCCTTTTCTAAATTTGAGCATGAAAAAATGAATTAGTTTTGGAAAATTGTTTCTATAACAACTTGCGGTGGAATTCAAAATGGATGAGTGAAATAGTCTAAACCTCCCCTGATTGGATAAAACAAACTTTTAATATTTGCTGGTGAGTTAAAATGATTTTTTCATTTTTTTATATTTGTTGCACATGAGTACATGCACAAGACTAAGTGTGGGGGAGTTGATATTTTTAATATTTTCATGTCTTATTATATACTCCCTTTACTGATTTTATATGAAATGTCATTAATTTGTGTTAAATATTAATGTTTTCATATTAAGTATAATTTCTGAGCATTTTTAGAAGTAGTCTAATTGAGTCAGTTTACTGTTTTAATAATAACTATCACTATATTAATCTAAATTTTTCGGTTCTTGTTTTTAGTATTATAATTACAATAGAAAAAATTTCATTAGAAGGTACCATGATCAAATTCTTCCATTTGAAGGGTCATATGGTCCTCACAAACAAGACCAAAGAATCTGTGAAGAAACAGGACTATTAATGAATATTGATTTACTGGGCTAAATACAGAAGTCTAAATTCCATTACTCTATACCATAGTTCGGGGGACAATTTAAGGAGTCTTGGATAAAATGTTTAAGGCCCAAATCCAAAAACAAGGGGCCCAACATATTATTTGAACTCCATCCCACTATTCTGCCCGAGAAATAATATTATTACAGTATTCATGTCATATCTCATGATGTAAGCATCAAATCAAGCTGAGATATTTCAGTGTGAAAGGGGAGATATAGGTGGTCTAATTTTTTGAAGAAATCATTCCTATTTGAAGGCATCTTACTGTTCCAAAATCCATTCACATTTTGGCCATCGAAAAAAATTGGATAGAAATGGACAATTTACCTTTATTTAATAAAACCTCCATAACTTTGTCTCCACTTGTCCAAATGCCTCCAAATATTGACAGTAGTCGTAAAACTTTAATATCTACAACTTTTAATAAGGATATATTTGGAGATTCGGCTATCTCAATATCCAAATTGGCGATGCAAGTGGAAGGACAGATTGGGAATGAAAACAGTCCACTCCTTGGGCTATAAATACTCTCCCATTCTATCCTTGAGAGGGGTTGGAACTTCAAGACTTAAGGAGGAGTTATTTCATTAATATAGCCTTGACAAGGTTCTGGGAGGATATGTTGTGATCTTTTTTCAACAAGAGAGAACTATCCTCCAATTCTCTTTCTTGTTTGTTTATGTTTTCTTTCAATTGTAATTGTGTAACTTTGTTTTCATTTCAATATATTTTAAGTGATTGTTTCTTCTTAAATACCTCATATTCTTATCCACCCTCTATAGTATAATAATAATGGTCTTAAAATAGTTTGAATCATTTAAAATTACATTCCCTTATTTTGCTTCCTTATTCAATCGAAATCCAATTTCCGATTCTCAAAAGCTTTTGTGTGTGTGTTCGGCACACTACTCTTTTCTTGTCCCTTTCTTTTTCTAATCTTTTTAAATCATCACCATAAACATTAAACCCAGATTATAAAAAATCCTAATAGTTGAGTAAATCTACCATTGAGTTGAGTTATAATTTGGTGATGTTATGTGATTGAGAGTTTTGTCTCGATGAGTATTCCTTAAATTAGTATTGTGTATGTTAAACTTAATATGTTATGGATTAATGATACGTTTTGTTTAACAAGTGGTTTCCATGGATTATTGGAACCATAAATACACTACCATAAACAAGATATTATCATGATTAGAACCCTATGTAAAGTTAAGGCTTGGATTAAAGGCTTAACACTTGGGAATTCCAATCAACATCAACTTGTGATGTGGGTGTTAATTTAATGCAATATAAAGCAAAGCTCAAGGATATCACATGCTTAACACCCTAATGATGAATCCACCCTAATATTTATCAACTTGTTAAATTAAAAATCATCAATTATAAATTTCAATTAAGCTCTGCAAACAACCCCCCCCCCCAATAAAAATAAAATCAACTAAAAACAAACAACTATTACAAAGTATCATCGTCGAGGATTCGAATTGAGTGATGCTATACACATTAGCAGAGCACCGGAACTTTGAATGGTCGATAGGTGACAATCGTCCGTGCATTTCAGACATAAATGATACACATCTCTTAAGTTTCTTATCCATGATTGTAAATTGAAGGCATTCATTCCATTAGCACATGCACATTCATTAATATTTGGGTTCATCGCTATGCTGGGATCAGAACAATCAAAGTATGTCTAGAAACTCTTATACATGACCCCCAAATCTACAACATTGCATCATTGAACAGACCCAATGACCTGTCATGTGAGATATATATCTCATAATGGATACAAAACTCGCTGAATCACAACATAATCATACTAAAATACTACCTTGTCAATATACATTGGAGTCCTTAGTGAAAACATAATCGTATAAAAGCATTATAATCATCCGTTTAATATGTTTTTAGTAAACAAAAATCTATATACAATGGAGTCAATAGGGAAAACATATCACCTAAATTCAAATGTTGGATGAAAGGGCGGTTAACTCCATGATTTTATGACCAATAACCTGCATTCATATAGTCTTTAATTGCAAATTAAAAATGATGCATGGAAGGGAGGTTAATTCCACAATTTTAGGGAAACATACCTATTGTAGAGATATGACACTTATTAGTGCAGGATTCCCTTGATCTTTTTATGTGGAAGGTGAGTAACCTGCAATATATAAATAAAAATAATCTATATTAATCTTAAAAGATGAAGTGCATAATTAAAACATTGTGAGATGAATATCCCATAATAGAGTTAAAACTTGCTGAATCACAACATAATCATACTAAAATACTACCTTGTCAATAAACATTGAGTCAATAGTTAAAACATAATCATATTAAAGAATTATAATCATCTATTTCATATGTTTTCAGTTCACAAAAATAATTATAAAGTGGAGTGAATAGTGAAAACAGATTACCTTCATTAATATGTTGGATGAAAGAGAGGTTAAATCCATGATTTTATGACCAATAACCTGCATTCACATAGTGTGTACCTCCAAATAAAAAAAGATGCATGGTAGTAATCAGTAACCGTAATCACTCATTCTAAGGATGTATTGATAATTAGATATATAAAGCACAAACACACCATTAAAAAGTTCAACTAATGCATGGACATAATATCCTGCAACATTAAATTCAATCCCATCTAAATAAAAAATCTATTCAAATCATGATGACATGAGATAAAAATATCAAACATACTAATTATATGGCGTGAACCAATGATCCAAAAATACCTGAAAATACTATAATCAATATGTTATAAAATGAAAAGATTAATAAAATATTAGGATTAAGAAACATGATTACTGATATTTCCTTCAAAAGCCTAATGCTTTACATGTCTTCATGACATTAATGTAAGATCTCCTGAACCATTCATGTAAAATTAATAACGAAAAGATTCAATTTGATGAAAAAATGGCATAAAATGGATGATGAGTAATGTAAAAATATGTATTAATGTATGATGTGATGAACCATTGAAGGAAAATTGGAAAATAAAATGATTCATCTCCATGAAACAATGGGATAAAATGAACAATGTGTAATAAAATGGGTTGTACATACGGTGCCAATGCTTCATGAAATGAGGATAGAACACCTTTTGTGTAGATCTTGAACATTATTGTCTCTGAATACCGATAGAGATATGTTAGTAACATATTGGGGCTCCAAAAATGATCTTTGAAATCAGTAATATTGCATTAAATTTTGGAAGAATTATATCAATAGCGTTAATTAAATAGCTTAAAATCAGAGCATAATTTACTAGATTAGCTAGTAATGAAAACATACCTGGTGCCGGAGGCATCCAAGAATGGTGGAATCTGCATCAAGGTTCAATGTCCTGGCGTCAGTAGAAAAAAACAGATTTCATGTAATAACATATGAAAAAGTATTATACGATTAGAAATACTATAAATTGTCTAGGAGATTATTTAAATGATATTAATAGAACATACATATTGCAGGGTGAGCAACACATCGGTCAAGATTATATTGAGTAGAAATAGTAGACAGCTGTAGTTAAGAATAGAAATCGTGATTTTGAGGGAATTGGGGAATGAAATGGAGTGAATCTAGAGGGTTTTTGACTGAAATTCTTTAAAGGAGTAGGAACTACAGGAAACGTATGAGGAGTGGAGGAATTTTGTGATGATGAACCACAGTACATGATGAAAAAATCAGCAAGGAATACATCTTTAGTGTTTTGTGGGAACTGGTGATGGGAGGGGAAATGCGAGCGACAACCCTAGGTGCAGCGCCGAAGCGGAAATAGTAGTGTGAACCATAAGAGGGACACTGAAGGGGAAATAGAAGAAAGATTCATAGGAATTGTGGCGGAGGTGAAACGGGTGTGGGATTCACTAATGAGGGTGGAGATGGAGGCGAATGTGTCGCGACGGATGAAATGAAACCATAAGATGGAGGGAGGAGTAGAGGATGGATACACGGGGGAAATGGGAACGCGTTCGACGAATGTCCAATTTAGGAGGGAGGAATTTGATTTGAATGGAGACCTAGCTGCATAATATGGTGACAGGTAGGTTGGAAGAATCATTTTTTAATATAGATAGTAGATATGTGCATTCATAAAGAATATTCTTATGTATGAATGTGATCATAAAGAAAAATATATGCAAAGTAATCCTTCATACACCAAGGTGACAGGGAAACAGAAAATCTATTGAAAATTGAAAGTTAAATACCATCTTCCAGACAACCAAGATCATTTCTTAAACACTTTTGAAGTCATACTATGTGCTTGTTTTTGTAATCTTTCTCTAAAGCACACACAGTAGCCCGACTACAAGCACGAATCGATATGCGATAAACCCTCATTTTAGATTTCAACATATAACTTACACCGGCAGAAGTTCAATTCAATAATATAATTGAAACTCTTCACCAGATGTTCAATTCAGAGATCTTTCACCCTGAATTAGTATTTAGATTTAGAGAACCATCATCCATGAAAAAAAATACAGATTAATCATATAATAAAAACACCATTAAAATCAAATGCATCGAGACATGAAGATCTTTGATAATGGTTTATACATTTCACAGTGGTTTATACCTTCACTTACTCAGTGTGGGATCGAGGGTATAGGAACCTTAGTTAGAGCAGAGGAACCAAAAGTGGGAGTGACGAAGTGGGAGTCCCTAGTTGTGGAGAAGGCATATCCAGAGGAGCTAAAGTCAGAGGAGCCGTAGCCGGAGGAGCAGAAGAATGACGAGCAAAAGTCCGAGCGGAAGTCAGAGGAGAGGATGTCAGAGGAGCTGATGTCGGAGGAGCCGAAGTAGGAGGATCCAATGATGAATAAACCCTAGGATCGATGGAATGGTTTTGTGGGGGAGGGAGGCGAGTTGGATGGAGGAAAAATCGTGGAGAAGAGTGATTTGGGTACATGGAAATGTGTGGAAGTGACACGTCAGTAAGAGGAAAGCCCAATTTAGTATAGATAGTATATTTGGACCAAATGATTATAAATTTAGAACCCATTTTTCAAAATTACAATCTTATATATTTTAGTAATTAATTTAAATTTAATCCAGCTGGCCGAATGAGAAAAAGAGTTTTACCAGTAAAACCATTGAGAAGATTAAAATGTTTATACATTAATACACAATGTAAAATCATTACTAATGACCTAAATTATATTAAATGATAGGAATATAACATATTTATATTTTAAAACCATTAAATAATATAACATAACCATGTAAATTATTTCTATGAAAAAATTTGTTGTCAATAAAAATTTAGTATATTTTTCCTATTCATCAAATAATAAAACTTATCCAAAAAAATATAAAAAAATCATCCAAAGTAAATTTTTATATCTCAATTATGAAGTAGAAGTTTATTTTTTCAAATATAATATAAAAAGATGTTAATAGCTATATGTAAAATTGGTGCTCCATCAAATGGTTGCAAGACTTTATTTCTTTGAAAATACTTATTTTATCCAAAAAAAATTGTTTTTTATCATTTATATAAACAAATTTTATTAATTTTAAACATTAGAATGAATATATTACATATATTTTTCGTTAATAAAATCCATAAAGAGATATTTTTTATTTTATAAACTCTCTAATTTTCAATTAAATGGGTTTTCAGAAAAAAAATATTCCTTTTATTTGAAAAGCATTCTATTTTCATTTTTAATTAATTTCTCACGAAATAATTAGTTACATAAATATGTGTAAAGCGTATTTTCATACTTAGAATAATTCTATTCATAAATTCCATTATAATGGCTAGTTTATAAGGCAACATAATAATATTTAGTTTTTTGTTTAAACTTTATCATTTGTAAAATGAATTCTATCAAAAGAACATGAAATTGCATGTAACAGAAGACAATAATAGTGTTTCATATCCCACAAGATAATTCTGTGTTGTGTGTAGTTCATGATTATCATGAATTAGTATACAACACTAGACATCAATGAAATTAAAAAAAATCAACCACATAAAAATCTTAGGGTTTTACGACTAAACTATTATATACTTCAGGATGTGATTCCTTGCATATTATTCCAACATAATAAAGTAGACACCATTTATGGGTTGCTGGAGTCCATTTTTCATAAATTGGCATCATAGTAATATTATTAGAATCATTGGGAAGAAGATTTTTGAAATCATAGATTGTAGAACCAAACCATAATTTAAAATTTAGAGAAAGGTATATTTGACAATTATAATGTTTTAGAAAGGTAGATATTTTGTCTTTTTTACTTTAAATACATCCTTGTTTGGATACTATAAGTCGACATTGTTCTAACGTAGATGTAACAAGGGGTAATAAATCTAAAAATGGAACATCAAACTTGACTCAATCATCACCTAGTGTATAAAAACAGTCTGTATTATTCACTTGGTATGGCACTCTTGAGGGATATTCTTATGATAATTCAAATTTTCCTTACATGCCATTATAAATTATTTAAAAATAATGATATCTATAAAGAAAACGTGTTTTTTATTATAGAATTATCAATGCATAAATCTTCGGTTTATGTTGATTATTTCAATAGTATTGGGATTATAAATTATTTTTCATAATGATATGATCTAATCTAGTGTATTCAATTGTTTAGAAATGGTTCCAAATAATAGGAATGGGAACTTTATTAATGTATGTAATAAAAATACTAAGAACGATCATTTATTTGATGGGATTAAGATAATATTTCAAGGGGAACTAGTCTCATATACATTCTCATCATATGGAGACATGGCATCATGAGGTAACAGGATATAGAAGGAGTTTTATTAGAATTATGGCTTTAGTGGGAAGAATGATAATAAGAGGATGATTGGAAAAAATGTGAATAAAGGGAAGAAGGTAAAGAATAATTTTCTCACCTATGATAATTATGAATGGAAGAACCTATGTACTTTATTAAAAGTATTTTATGTTTTATAAGTAGTATGGAGAGAAACTACACCTTGATTCTAATTACAAGAATAAGAAATAATTTTTCAATGTTCAATGCTTCAACTATAAGGATATAGGGAACTATAAAAATCATTGTCTACATAATCAAAAAAATATACATAAATAGCATAAGATAGATCATTTTCGATATCATGCTATTATTATAGAAAAAAGGAATTATTAGTGTGATTTTATTTCTATTTACGAATTATTTCATTTTTTTATTTTGTCAATGATGTCTTGGTTTTTTGAATTATGAAATATATAATGTTTTTATTATAGTACGTTTTCATTATGCGTTTGAATGAATGTGTTTATCTGTACTGATGACAAATAAAAATGGATTAGTAGCAATTTGAACTTCATGGAAACCACAAAAGAGAGGAACCTTAATAAAATCTTGATATTGAGATAAAGGTGGTGGGATAAATAGATAATTGATATTTATATAGTAAATTACATATTACTTACTACCATAGAACAGACTATTGGTTTGTTAATAAATTGGTTTATTCTTGATATGGGTTAAAATATTTTTTAATTTATGGAATATATCTTATAATCTTTTCTTCATTTAATGGATATGATAGAGTTATTCTTTTCAATAATGTTTTATGTTAATTTAGGACATTTATTTTTTTCAAGATAATACATGATGAATGTATTCACATATTTGGTATGTGATGATTAAGAGATTATTCATGTTGTTTTGGGGATTAATGATATGTTCATTCTGGAAATTTAGTTACCTTATTTCTAAAGTCATGGATCACAATCATTTTCAAGGGTCATAAGGTTAACCATTTATGAAAAGTTTATATTGATCTTGAGAAATGTTTTTAGATATTAATTTATTACTTCACTATGTATAGATTTATGCATATTAGATAACATGGCCTAACTATATTGGATTTGAAAAATAGATGGGGATATATTGAAATATTTTTCACTAACTTATAGATCTTTAGATTCATAATTTGTTAATTTTAGTGCTTCAAGAATTAAAAAATAACTTTTTGATATAAATTTCATAGAGTATACAATGATTAATTAATTCATTAAATAACAACTGAAGGATGAAATTATTACTGTGAAATAGAATTTTATCATGTAAAAATATTTCATTATATTCACAGATAGTAAATGACTCCCACATCATTAATAAAAGTACCATGAAACAAAAATGCTATCCAATTAAATTCATATATAATGAATATCATGGTCTTTTAAATTATCAAATATATATTTTTTGGATACCATAAACATTCCATTGATAAATCAATTTCTTTTGATCAATGAATTATATCATTCTAAATAATTATTTATGCTTTTAGTCCATGTCCACATATTCAATTTCAATTAATGTTATTATATGTAGAATCCTAGTTATATATAACTCTATACGAACTTTCTAATTCCCTATATGTATTATTAGTATGATATTTTTAACCCATTTTACATGAAACACTATTTTTTTTCTTTCATTACACACATGCTATGTTTATCTTGTTTTATAGACAATAATGTTTTTAGCTGGCGTTATATGTAACACCAAGTCCAAATGTAATATTAAATATTAATAAAAATTTATTTTTTTAATAAAATAGTTATCACTTATCAATTTAAATGGTTCAGATGAAAATTAATAACTATATTATAAAAATTATGGTTATCTATTTCATTATAAATAAAATAAAATTCATTTAAAATAAATAAATTCTTTCTGAAAAAAATTATTTTTTTTAAATGACAGTTTAATTTCACATTGGAACAAAAATTTACATTAATATTTGACACATTTATAATGTTTATTTGAAAAAATTAAATTAATTTTTTAAATCATAATTCCAAAATTATTTAGAGTGAATTTTTGGGATGTTTCTGAGAAGTTTCATGTTTTGATGTATAGTAAAATATGCTTCATTTAAATTTAAAACTGAATTCTCATTTAAATTATCTTTAAAATTAAATTATATTTTAAATTGGTTTTATAATAAAATTATTTCAATAATATATCAATTAATCTAATTTATGTCATTTTAATAATTTTCATACTGAATTTTGATATAAAAACATTATAAACTTTTGAACATTTTCTCTTTATAACCCCAACTTCTTTTCGCGTATGCGAGAAGAGTTTTAAATTAAAATATTACACATATGTGATTTTAATTTTAAAAAATTGATTACATATTTTAAATCATAAAAATTTATATTTTTTTATAAGTTGAAATTAATTTTTTAAAAAAATTAATATTGAAAATATGAAAAATTAATTATTGTTGTTAAGGTAAAAATTGATTTACAAGGGGTTAAACTAATAAGATAAGGGATACAAATGACCTATAAACCATTCTAAAACCCATTGGCTTGAACTATTTCCACTTTATATATTCTGGGTTCTATAATGAAACTTTTCTAAGATTTTTCTAAATACAAACATGGGTGTCATTGAATTTTTCAAAAAATTAAAAGTATGCCACTCACCTCACTTATAAAAAGTCACCACTCTCCCCTATTATTCTCACCTTCAAACCAATTTCTATTTTGAAGACATATACCAAAATAATTTCAAACATCCCTACTCTCATCAAAGGAGCCTAATTTTTGGAATAATGTCAACCTAGTAAGGCTTTAGAGCAAACATAAGAAGGACACATTAAGAAGAGGTAGTGTTCTTCAATGAGAATATTAATTTTATTTCTTCCTATGACTCCTTAAATTATTATTAAAACAAGATTTTATAATAACCTCAGTATCATAAATATATTTTAATGTTGTTATAATAATTTCATTTCCAAAAATAATCACCACTTCCATCAAATGTGTTTTGAAATCATCATTTGTGTGTACGACATACTACTGCCTCACAAACCGATATAATTCGTTCTTCCATTACCACCTTCAACAGATGGATTTTTTAAAGGAACTATCATGGGAGCCCTCAAATTATTGTTGGTTTTTGGGTACTTTGGTATAGCAGAGTGGCTGACCAATGTTGTCTCTCAAAGGAGGAAGTAAATTTAAAAAACTTCGTAAATGAATTCTAAAAATAAAATAGAAAATAATTAAAACAATACTTTATATAAAGGGGGTTTTTTATATTTTATAAATATATAATAATATTTCTTGAAGAATATTTTAGTTTATTTTTTTTTGAAATTTATGTTGATTAACAAAGAACAATGAGATTTTTTTGAAAACTATTTTTAGAAAGTGTAATTGATAAAAATATAACTCTTAATCTAATTATTAATAATTATCATTAAAATCAATATCCACGTAATTTTGATACCCTAATTTGTTAACCCTAAAACCCAATGA
The DNA here is from genome assembly GCA_963277665.1 of Viscum album. NCBI lineage: Eukaryota > Viridiplantae > Streptophyta > Magnoliopsida > Santalales > Viscaceae > Viscum > Viscum album. Next base: position 552,097,656 of record OY728158.1, read on the forward strand.
GAGTTAAATTAACCACAAGGATTAAATTACTTAAACCGTAGCCTAGCTTCGGACACGCAATCACAACACCCTACATCGATTATTGTTCTATGGTTAGATTATGGTCAGTTGTTAATTAGGTCACATATCCATTCTATAAATGAGAATTAATTGTGTTTAGGAATTATATTTTAACCCGAAAAATTTATCCCGTGTGGTCTTGTATTACCGATTAAGATCACGCTCTCACAATTTACACAAAATCTTGACTTCGTGTGTTTTTGTGTTAATTGATCAATTTATTTCTTAGTTTTATCTAATTTTAAATCACAATTCATGGATAATATTAAGTGAATTAAAGTAGCTCAATGATTCAAAATAATTAAATGAAGAGGGTAGAATACAGATCGATCACTAAGAAAACTACTCTTCCATGGGCGGTGTGGTCATCGTGAAGAAATTTTGCATGAAAAAATAATTGAAAGGGTAGATACCAATATCATCTCCACTAATAATTACAACCCAATAAGGAAGATTATTATAAGGATAAAAGGGAATAAATAGAGAATATTAATTGAAGAAAAATTCAAGATACAAACATGAAAGAAAATAATTACAAAGAGGAGGGAGATGAGAGCCTTTTTGAAAGAGATGGTTGCACAAATACATTCTTCTTCCACGGGTTTTTAGGGGCTCCCAAGAGACACCCATTCGGCCACACCTTCCCAATTCCTCAAAAATCCCTCCCATAGAGTGAAGACATTCTATAAATAGAGTTGGGGAGGGCTAGGGTTACAAAACATTATTAAATGTGAATGGGGAATTCGACCAACTATTTTAATCTCACTTAAACCGCATAGTTTACCTCCAAAACAAGTGAATTGGATTGCCATCTAGAAGGATTATTTGTACATAATAATTTTCCCGCGCATCCCTTAAATTTTGGCCCAAATGCAACACTATATAAAGGAGGTACAACCCAAATGGTGAAGTCTTGTTCAATCTCGATAGTTCAGTCCATCTTTGTCTTCATGGACCATTTACTCCACTCAAATGCACGATCCAGCTCACATGTCCTGAATATAATTTTTAGCCTATTATGTCTGTAACAATGTTACGATATTTTATGTCAAAATAATTTATAGAAAAAAATTTATCCCATAATACTACAATAATGTTTAAAAAGGTAAAACTGCAATTTTCCTCGAATTTGAAATTGAATGATCTAATCCAAAATATTTCATAATTGAACATATTTAGCATAATTTGAGGAAAGTATATCATCTATTATCAACAAAATATTCAATAAAATTGTGTTTTATCAACTTCCCCACACTTACCTATTTTCACTCTGGGGGAAAACCACATATTAAATAAACATCAATTTCAAATCAAAACCAATTTTAAAACACATATCCTTGAGATCCACCAATTCCACACCAAGAAACAAAATATATCATGCCTCATAAAAACCCATTATTTCATGTTCTAAATTTATATCTTTCAATATATTTCAACTTCAATTATCCTCCCATGCACAAAACACTTACCTAACTTAAATTTTCTCTTATCACACAAATGTCAATTTTTAGCAATTTCTTTCTCATACAAACTCATACAAGGGTAACCATAGGCTTGATAAATTCCTACATCTCCACCTAATGTGAGTCAGGTAAATTTGTTTAACTTGAGGACTTTTCAGGTTTGTTCTGTGGTTTTCATTTGGTAGGATTAAGATTTGAAAACTTAGGAGGCTGGATGAGGAGGGCATGACTCCTTTTGAAGCAATATTTCATTAATCAAATTTTCACTTAAATATGGTCTCCTCCCCAATCCTCATAATATCACCTCATCCCCATCATCATGAAAAGTCCTAGAATGTTAACACCATTCATCATTTTAGCATCAAAAATGTCAATCTTCTCAAACAAGATTTTCTTGAATGCTCCGGATAGGAACAACTTTCTTCCTCTATTAGATGATCCAGAAAAGGCATAGCTTCATTTATCATGAAACCTCCAGAAAAGGAACCACTTTCATTATAATTATTTTCTACACCAGAATACAAGTCTCTTAAAAATTTAATTTTTCACCAAAATTATCACAAAATTTGGTTTCACAACACACGATAGCTTCCACCACACTTAAGTTCAATAAGATTATGCAATTTCACTTCAATAGTTGGTTAGACAAGGAAAATTGGCTTGAAATGTGGCTAACCTAAAAGGTTTTTCATGGAATCTAAGGGATACAAGGATTAAATGTTAAAGGTTGGCCATTATAAAAACTGATTGTTTAAAATTGGGGCTTTAATACCAAACAAATTCCTCAATCATTTGAACATAAGTACCTCAAACCCTCATGTTTTGACAGGAATAAATCAAATTTTGGTTAAATGAAGCATGGTTTGGTTTTCTCAAGAAGTGAGGTGAATGTAAAGAATATGAAAAAATGGTTCAAAAGACTCATAATAAAGTGATTCCAAATATAAAGATAATCAGATGTGTCATGGAATTCAATATTCAGTGTACTTTTCATTAAATTACTTAATATTTGAACTTGGAACAAAGTCATTTTCAGCATTCATTTAAGCACAGTTTCAGGGGATAAATTGTTTCAATTATTGATATGGGTTTGAAAATGGTGATGAGAATCATTTATGGTCAAAAGTTTCAAAAACACATAGAAAATTGAAAAACAAACACACAAAATTTGAAAAACACACAATTTTTTTTCTTTTCTTTAAACTAAGAAAACAATTGATATTACTAAATTAAAAGGTTCCCACCCTGATACATAAAATATTTCATTGTCTTAAATGTGAACCCATGAGATGATATATGCACATGGAATGTATAATTTTAAATATAAAAATAAATAAAAAAGTTAAAGGGTTAGGAACAGACTAATATGCTCAAGTGATGATGGGGTCATGCAGTGTGATAAAATCCACTACATCATTAGGAAGTCCCTCAATGTATCTCTTCAAATGTTTCCCATTGATAGTAAAGATCCTTCCTATGTCCTCTTGTGTGATCTCCACTACACAATATGGAAATATATTAGTCACAACATAATGACCTAACCACATGGAACACAACTTACCAGGAATCAACTTCAGTCTTGAACTGTAAAGAAGGACTATCTCTCCAGTATGAAACTCCCTTTTTTAGATATTTTAATCATGATTTACATTGGATATTTCCTTATAGAGCCTTGAGTTATTATATGAAGACAATTTAATCTCCTCAAGCTCTTGAATTTGCAGCTTCCTTTAGATTTCAGCATGGCCCAAATCCATGTTTCATTTCTTTATAGCCGAATAATCTTGATGCTCAAATTCCACAGGGAGATAACATGCTTTCCCAAAATCATTCCGAAATGGGGACATATTTATGGGAGTTTTGTATTCTGTCTTATAATCCCAAAATGCATCATCCAAGCACTTGCTTCAATCCTTTGTATTTTGCTGCACAGTTTTCTCCAAAATTTGATTCAACTCATGATTTGAAATCTTAGCTTGGCCATTTGTTTGGGGGTGGTATGGTGTTGATGTTTTTTCTATCACCCCATACTTTTGAAGGATGTAAGTGAAATTCTGATTGAAGAAGTGTGTCCCATGTTTACTGATGATGGCCTTTGGTACTCCAAACCTACAAAAAATATGTGTCTTGACAAGTCCACTACAACATGAGAATCATCAGTCCTAGTGGCCTTAGCCTCCACCTATTTACTCACATAATCAACAAAAACCAAAATATACAAAAACCCAAATGATCATGGAAAAGGACCCATAAAATTGATGCACACACATCAAAAACTACACAAAATCATATGGGTTGTTGACGCATCTTATGTATCTGATAAATGTTTCTCAATTGTTGACAATGTGAGCACGACTTACAATACACATGAAAATCATGGAATAAGCTAGGGAAATATAATCCAGAGTCTAAAACATTCCAAGCTATCAGTTGGGGTCTAAAGATCCCACCACAATCAAGTGTATGAAATAATTGTAGAATAGACTCAAACTCATGATCAATAACACACCTCCTAATAACTTGGTCACTACACATGCGCCATAAGTAGGGATCATCCCACACATAAAATCTAGACTCACTTATTGAATTTTGGACATTATGTTTCTTTAAATTTGTATGGATTTCAGATGCAACAAGGTAGTTCACTAAATCCTCATACCAAGGATTCATACCTGAGATGGAATAAAGATTCTCATTAGGGAAAGTTTCCTGAAGTGGTACCTGGTACAAGGTGTCATCCTCTAGTGTGTGAGTAAGCCTACTCATGTGGTCCGCCACTAGGTTTTTTGACCCCTTATTTTCCTTTATCTCAATATCAAATTCTTGAAGCATGAGAATTTATTGGATAAGTCCGGTCTTTACATATGGATTCTTTATGAGGTACCACAGAGCTACATTGTTATAAAAAACAACTATGTTAGAGCCCAATAAATATGAATGGAATTAATCTAAAGAAAATATGACAACAAGAAACTCTTTTTACATGTGTGTGTGTGTAGTTTGATTGGGCTAATCCAGTTTCCTTGATGCACAGGAAATCACATGTGAACATCCCTCCACCCTCTGAGGTAAGACAGCTCCAACTGCAAAGTTGGAGGCGTCACACATAAGCTCAAAAGGAATCTCCCACAGTGGGGGATATATGATCGGTGGAGTGGCCAGACACTTCTTCAGCTCATAAAAGGAATTCCTGCAAGAATCATCAAACACAAAATTAGAATCCTTTAAAAGTAATCATGACATATGAAGAGCAATCTTACTAAAATATTTGATGAAGCATCGATAAAATCTTGCATGTCCTAATAAAGATCTAACATCATGCACACATGAATGATATAGTCAGGATGAAATAATATCAACCTTATATCTATCAACCTCTATCCCATGTTTTGACACTGCATTCCCTAAGAAAATTATAGGCTCTTCCATGAAATGACACTTTTCAAAGTTCAAGACCAGATTCGTTTCAATATAATGATTCAACACCTTTCCCAAACTACTTATACATTCATCAAATGAAGACCCATACACTATAAAATCATCTATAAATACCCCCATGCAGGTATCAATAAAATCAGAAAAATACTCACCATGCATCTCTGGAAGGTACCTCAGTCATTGCAAATTCCAAATTGCATCCTTTAGTAGGAAAACATGCGAAAGGGGCAGGTGAATGTAGTAATATCATGATCCTCCAGGGCAATAGGAACCTGAAAATATCGTGAAATCCAACCAAGAAACATTAGTGTGTTTTCTCAGCTAGTCTCTCAATCATCTGGTCAATAAATGGGAGGGGGAAATGGTCTTTGCGAGTGGAATGATTTAGATCCCTATAATAAATAAACACACCAACTATTTTTCACCCTCATTAGAACTAACTCATCTTTCTCATTCTTAACAACAATAACACCACTTTTCTTAGGAACAACCTGAATAGGACTCAACCACTGGGAATCTGAAATGGGATAGATTATACCTACCTCGAGAAATTTTTCATCCTCTTGTTTAACAACCTCTAGAAGAGGTGGATTGAGTATATTTTGTGGTTTCCTCACCGGTTTAGCCCCATTCTCCAAAATAATCATATGCATGAAAATGGAGGGGCTAATACCTGATATGTCATCCAAGTTCCACCTGATTTCCCTAATGTTCTCCCTCAAAAGATTCAAAAGTTTTTTTTCATGTTCAAAATGGAGATTGTTAGAAATGATAATAGGTAATTTCTCACCACTAAATAAGAATGATTATTTGAGATTTGGTGGTAATGGCTTTTGTTCCAGTGTACAGGGTGGCTTGTGGATGAATACATAGAAGGAACTAAAATATGTGCTCAAATAGTATCAGTATTAGAATATACATCCTCAAAATTAGAGAATAAAGCATCAAATACAACAGCATACTCAACAACCATGTCATAATCAGAGTTCAGGTGATCAAAATCAGAATATGATTCCATTTCAAAATCAAATCTAAGAGAGTCTTGTGCATTATAAATAGGTTTGGAAGTACTTGTAGACATCAAACTAGAACCAATATTCATAATCTCCCTAAGAATAGAACAATAAAATTCCATGGGGTTATTATTTGTTGGTTCCAAATGGGAGATAACAAAAATAGAATGGTCATCTGAGGGGTAATTCATGGAATACATAATATTAAATATCACAACTTCATCCCCAAATTCCATGGAAAGTTTACCATCATTGACATTTATGATAGTTTTTGTAGTTTTGAGGAAGGCTCTACCTATGATAATGTGAGTGTGAGAACTTACCCGATCATCCTCCATGTTAAGTATGTAGAAATCTGTTGGAAAGATCATGTCTCTTACCCAGACATGTACATCCTCAAGGACTCCTGATGGATTTGTTATAGCTCTATTTTCCAACAGCACCACTACTCTCGTCGGCTTCAGCTCATCAACCTACAAAAATAGAAAATAGAGTGAGGCATCACATTTATGGAAGCTCCCAAATCACAAAGAGCATCAGAAAAGTGTAACCCCCCTATGGTGCATGGGATGGTGAATTTCCCCATATACATTCACTTTTTCGACATTGTTAGTGTTGGTGTAATAAGTGCTAGCACATTCTTTCCAAGATTGGTCCTCTCATTGTCCTTAAGCCCTCTTCGATTGGTACAATGTTCTTTTATGAATTTCGCATACCTTGGGATTTGGTTGATGGCTTCAAGTAGAGGAACATTGATCTCTATATGGTTGAATGTATCCAAAAATTCTTTTTGCATCACCTCTTCAATCGTCTTCTTGGTTTAAAAAACCTTATTTGGAAAAGGAAGTGGTTTAGGAGTAACATAGTTAAACTTTTGCTTACCTTTATCTTTATCCTTGGGTTTCTCATCAGCTGGTTTTGAATGGGGGTTCTCTGGAGTTAAGGTGAATCCTGGTCGAACAATAGGTGTAGATGTATTAGTTGTATGCTTCCCACTTCTCAATGTGATGGAACTGACATTCCCCTTGGGATTTGCAGTAGGTTTGGATGGTAGATTTCTAGAATTCATACTTACCAGTTCATGGAGGGTGGTGGAATTATAGCTCATTTGAGTCTTCAACTCCCTCAGCTTTAAACCTTGACTCTTCATCTCATTCTGTTGATTAAAAATAATTTGTTTCAAAAGTTCATCAGTATTATAATCTTCCTTGGATGGGGGATTCTTTTTTGTTGTATTTTTTATGTTTGGGTTTAAAATCTCTTTTGGGGTTGTTGGAAACCCTATTGGTAAGGTAGAGGATGCTGGAATTTTTGTTGAAAATGGGGAATTTGTTGTCGTCCAGAGCCATACCTCATGTCTGATTGATCTTTCCACCCTTGGCTGTTTGCTGGTGCAAAGGAATCATGTTTTTGGAGGGATATGGTTGTTGTTTCTACTGATATTGTCTCCTTAGGATTAATGCTACACAATCCTTTGTCTCTTTTAGTTGGGGGTAACAATCACTTGGGTGGATTTTATTAGCGAAAATGCCACAAGGCATTGAAGGAGGGGGTAGGGATGTATTTTGAGCCAATGAAATATGCCTCACTATAGTGTTCAATTAATATAACTTGGTATCAATCAAAATAATTTCACTAGAATACATACTTACGTAATGTACTCCTCTGACACTCGGTGTACCTCGATCTCCAAATTGTTGGATGTTTTGGGCCATTTTGTCAATCAACGCATGTGCAGCTATTGGTGTCTTGTCCAATAATTCTCCTCCAGCTACAACAACCTCCATGCTTCCCTCCATAGGTGTGAGTCCTCCATAAAAGTATTGCATGAGGATTTTCTCACTGATTTGATGACGTGGGTAGCTTGCACACAACATCTTGAATAGATCCCAGTACTCATATATTTACTTCCCTTGGTCTTGCTTAATCCCTGAGATCTCCATTCGAATGGATGTGGTCCTTGAAGCTGTAAAAAATCTCTACAAGAAAAGATGTTTCATATCGTTCCAACAAGTTACATATTCAGGTTGTAAATAATACATCCAATCTTTCGCTGCTCCATCAAGTGAGAATTGGAATTCTCTTAGTTTGATTTGATCTTCAAAACATTACTCAGCTTTAAGGTAGATAAAATAAAATTAAATTATTTAAGGAGTTTATTGGTATCCTCACCAAATAGGCCATTAAATTTTGGAAGCAGGTGAATTAATCAAATTTCAATTCAAAGTCATATTCGAGATTTGGATATACAATCCAATTTAGTTGATAATTAATATTGGGTGCACCCAATTCTCGAATGGTTATATAAAGTTCAATTCCATTATTTTATGTTATTGGTTCTTCTTTTATGGTTGAATTTGAATTTATTCCAACTTCAATGTTCTGATTTTGGAGTAATTCTCTAACTGTTTGAATGTGGAAAAATACTGTAGATTGAGAATGTCTGATTCGATCACTTAGGTTGTGCTCAATATTAGGGTCAGGATCTAAGAGATATTTGAGATTTGTTCACGTTATAAATAAAATAAAAATGAAAAGTAGGAAAATGGACCATAATAAAAATGATAATTTTGATTTTATGGTCCAAAAATAAAAAGCAAAAAATAAAAGAAGAAGAGGAAAAATCAGATTGGGTAAAAAAGGAAGAAAGAAGAGAAGAAGTGAATAAAATGTAAAATAAAATAAATACCTCTAATTGGTTGAAATAATTACTTGCCTCCCCAGAAATGGTGCCAATTTTAATGGTGCTATCATGGGATCCCTCAAATGATTAGTGGTATTTGGGTACTTAGGTGTAGTAGAGTGGCTGACAAAGGTCATCTCTCAAAGAGGGAAGTAAATTAAAACAAATTCTTAAAGGTATTCTAAAAATAAAAGAGAAAAGAATTAAAAAACTACTTGAAAGTATGGGGGGTATTGTTTATATATTTAGAAGTAGTTTTTTGGATAAAGATTGTATTTTTTTGATATTTTTAAATGTAAGTTGATTAACAAAGCACAAAGAATAGATGTTATTTTTAGAAATCTATTTTTAGAAAGTGTAATCGATCTAACTCTAAAAATTATTTTACTTATTAATAATTATCATTTAAATCAATATCTAATTAATTATTATCCTCGATTTTTTTTACCCTCAAACCCTATGAGAGTTAACTTAATGACAAATATGAAATTACTTAAACCCTATGCTAGCTTCGGAACACGCAATCGCAGCACCCTGCATTGATTGTTGTTCAAAGGATAACTTATAGTCAATGGTTAATTAGATCACATATAAATTCTGGAAATGAGGATGAATTGTGTTTAGGGATTATATTTGAACACTACAAATTTATCATGTGTGGTCTTCTATTACCGATTAAGATCACGCTCTCACAATTTACACAACATCCCAACTTCACATGTTTTTGTGTTAATTTTTCAATTGCTTTATTAGTTTCTTATAATTTAAAAATACAATTGATGGATCATATTAATTTAATTACAGTAGCTCAATGATTCAAAATAATTAAATAAATAGGGTAGAAGATAGATTGATCACTAAGAAAACTACTCTTCCATAGGCGGTGTGGTCATCGTGGAGACGTTTTTCATGAGCAATGGATTAAAAGGGTAGAACCCAATATCATATCCACTCTTCATTCCAACCCAATTAGTAAGATTAATATAAGAGGAAATTGGATGAAAATATAAGATTAATTGAATAAAAATTCAAGATACAAACATGGAAGAAAATAATTACAAAGAGGAGGGAGAGGAGAGCCTTTTTGGAAGACACAGTTGCACAAATCCTTACTTATTCCAAGAGTTTTTAAGGGCTCCCAAGAGACACAATTTTGGCCACACCTTCCCAAAGCCTCAAACATCCCCCAAAGAGTGAAAAAATCTTTTAAATAGAGCTTCGGAGGGCTAGGGTTACAAAATGTTAGTAGATATTAAAAGGAAATTTGGACAAATATTTTAATCCCACTTCCTCTACATAGTTAACCTCAAAAATGCGTGATTTGGACAACCTTCCTATCCCCAAGCTTCCCTCACAATTTGGGCCCAATACAAACTCAGATATAGAATATACCACCCAAATGGTGAAGTGATGTCCAATCTAGATAGTTCAGTCCATCATTGTCTTCCTGGCCCATTTACATCACTCAAATGAATAATCCAGCTCCCATGTCATTAATAGAATTTATAGCCCCTATGTTAGGAACACAGTTACAAAATTCTAATTGAAAATAATTTACAGAAAAATATTTATGCTCGAAATGCTATAGTGAATTTCAAAAAGGTAAAACGGGAATTTTCATCAAATTTGCAAATGAAGGATCTAATCCCAATTATTTCATAATTAATCATATTTAGCATAATGTGAGAAATTATATCATTTATTATAAATAAATATTCAATAAAATTGTGTTTTATCAGTATGATGGAAGATATAAAGTATATATATGATATTTTAAACATAATTATACCTTTTAATTCATTCTATCATATATATATATTTAGGTTTCATTGCATAGGATATACGATAATGTCACTCATTAGTAATGTAGACTACCTACTTGTTAAGCGATGTGATTCATCATTCAGTAATGCATCATATGGATGGTTATATGGATAAATTTAATGATTATTTATGATATACGTGAAAAAATTATGATATTAATGACATATTCATAATTATTTAAATATAATATATCATATTATATTTTACCTTTTCACTCATATAAAGATTATATCATCATTCGTGTACATGTGGACTACTTCCTTCATGTAGTGATGTGACTCTCTTTTTCTCACCACATCACTTGGATGATATATATAATTATATAATATGTTATTTATGATTTTATTATAACTCAATACATTTTATATATGACATATATTCTATCCATAATGATCATTGTAAAATGAAATATTACCCATGTGTATGTATAACATACCATCTCCATGATCATAACATACTTCATTTTTCATAGCCATCTTTCATTATTAGTTTCAAAAGTAAAATTGATGTAAAAATATGTTAAATTTTTTTCATTATTTTTATTATGGAGATGATATATCAATATAACATGTTCATCAATGAAATCATTTATGATGAGACAAACATCAAAATAAAAGTAAATTCACACATAAAATAATGGAAATAATGAAATATTATTAAGGAAAGGGATATAAGATGTTATAAAAGGATAATATATGATATTATAAATAATAATATTGTTATTTTATATAATAATTAATGATTTAAAATCACTATATAGGTGCTTAAATAATGTTCAATAAAAATTAAGCATGAGTTAATGTATTTCTAAAATGAAATTTCATTCATTGGGTTAAACTTCTACTTCATTGATTATGCCATTATAAAATTATGTGTATAGTGAATTATGACTAAATTATGTTGTATTTCCACTTTTATATAGGTATTTATAGTTGAAACACATAATTTAATCAATGATTAATTTTCACCTCAACATTATAATCACTATAAAGGTATCTTTAACAAACTCTTTCTAATAAATATTTTATATTCATAAATTTTTGCTAAAGGAAATTATTTTATAATTTAATTGTAAACTCATTTAAATTTATTCTGCAATTATTTTTCATTATATTTTCAATTAATAGTTCAAAATTTCTACTATTTGGTACTTCAAATGTTCTGGATGTTTTTTAAAGAGAATCTGACTTTATTTCCCACTTCGATCAGAATTTATTTTTCTTTAAAACCTGTGTTTTCTAAAAAAAATTGAAAAGAGTTGTAACCTTTGGAAAATTAATTATTAAAGACATCATAAATATATTTTACCTTTAGGAACTGTTTTGAATGTATTATTCTTTTTTTTTCCAAAATTATCAACTTTCAGTACTTTTTACAATACAAAAGGAATGTTATTTTTAACATGTACAAAATTACCTAGCGTCATTTATTTGAATCATCCTTTTAAAGTTTACAATATTATTTTTAAGTAAAAATTTTTTGTTAATATTATTGAAATTATTAGTCTTAAAATTTTAATTTTAAGGAAAAGGATTTTAAAAAATAATAATTTTTAAAAAAAAATTTTAAAATGAAAAGCATATTTTCCTCAATATGATTCTTTATATTTTTTTTGGTATTTTATTAATCATAAAAATAAAATTTTATATACTTATAATACACTTTTGACATGATATATTGATACCATCCTTGTTATTTATTAGGATGGTTTATGATTAGTTTGGTCATGGATGTGTTATTTTGATACTATTCACCATATTATTATGGATAGTATATGGTTATGTTTATTGATTGGTGAAAGTATTCACATTTTGTATGATTGTTTTTAAATATTAATTTTTTTGTTCTTTATATTTCTAACATTCATATAAAAAATTTGGCAGTCCATAGGGTGTTGATAATTCCTACAAGGTACAAAAAATTAATAATTTATACACCTCAAACAAACAACTAAAAGAACAGTACATGGAAATTATGAGTGTCAAACCCTCAATTATTATCAGTATGTTATAAATTAATTAATGAAACTAAAATTGAAATTGATTTATTAATTTGAGATAAATAAAAATAAAAACATGGATTGGGGTTTCATATTAAGAGAGAGGCATGACAGGTTTAGTTATTTTCATGTTTGTATACTAGGGATTCAATAGATAATGTATTTATTTAGGTTTGGTGTCAGAATTGGGTCAGTAGGGATCCTTTGTTTGGGCACCCTACACTAATCCTATGATTAAACCATCAGAATGGCCATTTACCAAATGTAATCACAAAACTAGGAAAGCCAAAACACTATTTAAACATAACTATCCAAGATTTAAAAATGATGATATGAAAAAATTATAATTAATTGATGCAATGAAATAATAACCCTCTGAATGTAGTAAAAATCATGCAATAAAACAGTAATAATAATCAGAATTGATAAAAAGTGTTGCAGAAATCCAAAGCAATAATAAAAAATTGAAATAACCCCTAAGAATCACACTCACTATAGTCACATCACCCAACAAAAAGAAAAATACTCCCTCTCTGTAGTCCTGATTAAAACGAGTAGCATTAGTACCCAAAGAAGAAAGACATTAAAGAATGCTGGTGAAGTATAACTCCAGTTCATCACTTCATTCATAGAATTCATCCGTCAGCATCGCCCAAAATCTTCTAGTCCTAAATTTTTCCTATTGCTGCCAAGGGACTCTTATAAAAAATCACATCAAACCCTCAGTGGCATATCGAATTTTTTTTAATCTCGACAGTGTCATCATGTGTAATTTACTTTCACATCGTGTAATCATTTAATTCTAAGGCATCATGAATTTTTATGTAACTCTTCCAAAAACTCATCCCAACAAAAATCACATTTGGTAAATGGATTACATGACATGCTATTGTCTTTCTCGACCCATAACCCCTTTATGACTTTTCCAGAGTGGCATTAAACCCATTTGAATCTCACATTGTGTAATGAGATACATGATGTTTAATTTTTCATCCTTCAGTTCCATGACTCCTTTTTGGGGTAAAAAATATGGTGTCATGCCGCATCACTTCGCTCGAAGTATGATGTGTATTTAAGCTCCTAAATTCACCTATTTTCATTCATTTTTAAAAGATAAATTGTTTAATTCCATAAAAAATAAAACAAATCAATCTATTAAAAAAATTTAAATACTAATCAATTAAATAAAACAATAAATACATTAATACACCAATAAATATATGCATGAGATACAGCTATCAAAATTATATAGACTCATTATTTATCATGTGGGGCCCACACTTTATATATAGCCCCTTGATGCATCGACAAGTCTCATGAAATATTTAATTTGGCCAAATCAGACACTTTTATACACATATATTTTAACTATATTAAGGATAGATCTTGATAGTATCTATCTTGAAGATAAATATTGATGTTTTATATACCTATTATTATATATACCATCATTATGATATTAGTTATTGATATTACATGTGATTATTCAATTAGTCAGATTATCCATGGGTTGTTTTCATGCTCATGTGATTATTTATATAGAATTATTTTATTGTATTTTTTTTCTGGAATATTTTTCTAAATTTATTGATTAAATGGTGTTTTTTTCCTTTATTTACCTTTCTATACGGGTTATGCCCTATTTATTTGTTGCTCCTATTATACTCTTACCCTTACTGAGCTTCTGATCTCACCCATTTCTTATGTTTTCTTTCTCCTAGGATAATATGAGGTAATTTATTATTAATATATAGGGATAAGATAAGGGTAATAATGGAAATATTTGGAATTTTTTTATTCTATGTTTTTAATGTAAATGTGATTAAGATATGTATGTAGTTTACCAAACCTACTGAACAATTCTATCCTATAGAAGTTGATTCCTTGTATATTATGGAAATATAATAAAATAGGAATCTTATCTGGGTTTCTAGTGTCTAGGTCAATGTGTTTGTTGAGATATTTTGGATTAAAGTCATTGATGGGTGAGTTTTATAATTATATAAAGAATAAATAATGAAGGATTGACAATCACATGGTGTATAAACAATATGGTGTTTCTTATGACTATGTGTGACGATCAAGGATGATTCCACTATCCACTATAATTCTAAGACATTGAGTGATACATATATATTACAAACACTATCCAAATTGAAGGATCTTTGGAAAGAACCATGGAATAGAGTAGGCTATAGATTGTATAAATTTCTATGTTTTCATAAAACACAAACATACTCTATCTAAATTTATTTTGAAGTTGTGAATTTTAGGTTCTCAGGAGAATATTTCCTTATGACGGGAATCTATAGTGAGATAAAAATTCTGATTACATTGGTCAAAAATAATGAAAATTAAGAAAAATTACATTAATTAATGAGGATAATGTGTAGATCATGTATCAAAACGATGGTTATGGAAGCACATTTTAAATGGTGGAGATGAAATAAATACATGTAGAGGCTCACACCTAAGTAAAATGATGATGTTTTTAAATGGTGACTATTTAATTTTATAAAACATATTTAAATAGTGAATATTATGTCAACGATGGAAAGTAGGAATTATAATTGTATGATATGTTATAGAACTCACCATATCAATAATAAAAGATAATTTGTGGTTCTGAGAAGCCCAATTTTTGAGATGACTCTCACCATAAAGAGTCCATGTCCAAAATAAGAATTTAGAGTTTCCCCTATAATGACTCAAACATTACATATATTTATGTTACTTCAAATTTGATGAATATTAATTACAAAATATAACAAAACCACAACTGTAACATATAGGTATATTGTATTTTGAAACTAGGAACAAAAATCATTCACAAGACATCTTCATTATCTCCCACATATTTCTGCATAACTTGAAACCTTTTTCAAAAATCTTACTTAATACCCTTATTCATTACTTGGAGAAAAGAAACATATTAAACGGTGAGATAAGATACTAATTAAGAGTAAAAATTGGATATATCAATTATATAATAATCATAATACATACGATCATAACATTTGAATATATTATCCGACATATGAATGATCTTGATATCAAGACATTAGATAAATCATGAATGTTCATAAGAATCAATGAAAATAATCCCAAAATTCATAATATAAAACAACACATATTTTGTAATACACATAAGCAGAGAAAATAATTTTGTATTAGTCAACTATCATTTCCAAGACCATCATAGCGGAAAAAGTCCATTACTGAAATGAGTTCACTCCTCGTTTTAACCCTGTATTACTGAACTGATATCATTTACCATTCTAGTCATGTCTATCAAATGAGATATAAATCATTACATAATTCATTGAAGGGTGATATAGGTCCCAACCATCTCATAATGAAGTCATTCTTATGTGTTCCACAGTATCATAAATCAGTCATCATAACCCAAGGAATAAAATGGGTTTTTTAAACATCATTCCACCATAACATAATCCATATAAAACAAATGAATTTCATAAATATTATTCTATCCCAAACCAAATAAAATAACATTAACAATAAGGATATTATACTTGAAACATAACCTTATTAAATAATTCCAACTTAGATGGAAAATATTTTTGATATAATACTTGCAATTAATTCGTGAGCAAAAGAACCTTTCTTCTATAAAAAACATTTCATTTTCTAAAATTATTTGAAATATTACATGAAAATAATTTTTTTTGAAAATAAAACTGAATTTTAATAGTGGAATATTAATTTAAATAATGTTTTATAATGATGTAAAAATCATTTCATACCATATATGCTAAAAAAGAAAACATTCTCTTCATACTTTATCCTGATAAGTCAAAAAGTACCACCTTTCTAATTACAGAGAAATTTTCCTTTCATACCACTTAATAAAAATTAAAAAATGGGTAAATTTTACTTTAACAAATTGTATAATAAATGAAATAAAATTTAATATTTAGAAAACATGTATGAGGATGATAAATGTAACCCATTAAATACTTACGTTTAAACAATCACAGATAATAATGAGATTGTGAAATTATCCATTACCTTTTAGACTAGTTTACTTTGTATATATCTAAACCTATTATATAATCATTTAAATAATTTAATTTAATTATTTCATCATCATAGTCATTTTTTCTATCATATATGCTCATATTATCATTTTCTTGTGAATAACATTTCATTATTACATTTTATTTGTTTATTCACTACTTCAATTTATTATGCATGTTTTGTCGAATAAGTTTTTATTCTCATTAATAGATCATAGTTATATAATTAAAAAATTATATTAAAATAATATATATCATATTTATTCATTGTATTCATTTTTATTATCATTCTTTAATGATGATCATGTAGAATGAATCACATCGAGTCGTGGAGATGGTAGACCATACGTACACATGATCAAGGATATCAATCCCGTAATTGTTTTATGGTATTGAATTGAATGGTGTATAATATTTTAGAATAAATATTATGTTATAATAATCATATATATTTATTATTAAAAACATTATACCCTTCTATGTAAGGTAGTGGTCAAAAACAGATTACATCACAGTGTGGAGACAGTACATCGTATGTATGCACATGTGGTGATTTTGTTTCTCATAGGATGTATAGAAAGTGGAATATTATTGTTCCATAATAATAATAAAATATCAGTATATAATTGATACGTTATTTATTACTTTATAATTAATCAACTCGTGAATATGAAGTATAAGATGAAAAATTTTGAAAGAATCGATGGAGAATATTACCTATTGTTCAATGTGCTTCATATAAATCTCCTCTTAGAGCATTAGGGGTGATATTTAAAAAATATTGAAACATATATAATGTTACTAGGTAATTAGATAAGGGGAAAGTGCCAGGTTTGTTTGATCTTGAAAGACCAAAGTGAAGAGAAGAGGTGAGGGAGGAGGTATCCTTTAATATTTGAGTTGACAAGAACTTTTGGGATCTCCAAAAATAATAATTTATAAAAAAAAAATAAACCCCCCAAAAAAACCTAAAAAATGTCCAAATTTATAATATGAGATGGATAGTGGTATAATTGTATCAACCAATAAATTTTAGATAAGGATTAAAGTAATTTTAAACCTCATCATTTTAATTAAAACTATGTTATTCTATTTAATTATTAGCTAGGGTAACAAATATTTCAATATTAAAATGGTGAAATATTTATTTATTTGTTGTTGATAAGACCATAAATAAATAAAATAGTACATTTTAGACCATATCATAATTATTATATATTTTTAAATTATTATTTACGATTTTTAATATATTTAATTAAACATTATTTTGATAAACAATCAATAGTGTCAATTTTGACACTTTCAGTTCATTGATTTTTAAAATTACTATGAAAATAAGTAAAAATTGAAAAAAACTATTTTATTATTTTAATAAGAGGTCAAGGTTATCTATAAAAAACATTTCACATATTAATTAACCCAATATTATATTTAACTGTATATTTTTAATAACCTTTATCTGTTATCTAAATTAATAAAATAATTACAACATAAATTTTGTTTAATTATTTAATGTACTATTTTTTAATATAAATTAAAAATAAAATAATATGATGAAGATAAATCTACTATATTTCAGAATAATACATTTGGATGGATTTAACTTCTAGAAAATCCAATATTTAAAATATTATACATATTATATTATAAATGTGAAAAAATTAATATCCCTTTAAATTAAATAATATAACTATCACAATCTTTTATATAATCCTCAAAATGGTCAATGACTCGACTCTAGGATGGTTATGGTTGAGATATAAATGACCAATAATATTTGGGTAATTTTTCGGGTCTTTTGATGGTTATTAGCATTTTAATAAAAAATGTTTTATTGATTTATCATCTACGAATTAATTATTACATCATAAAAGTATAAGTAATTAAATTATTTATTTATTTCCTAAAAATTAAAAATAAATTAAAATGACAATTTAAAAAACTGTAATCTACGAAATGAGTATTTAGAATTGAATTTATCTTTTGTATAACATTATCTAAATTTGATTATTTATTAAAATTTGTATGATACATAATTAGCATTCCCTTAAATAAAATAAATTAAATATCCTAATCTCATTCAATTAGCTTAAAAATAACACCATTTTGACCCAAAGATGATTTAGGTAGAACAAAACTAATTAAATGGTATTTATACAACTGTTAGGGTAATTTTATAATAGTATTATTTCCAGTAATTACTTATTTTTCCCTTCTATCGTATTAATAAAAAATTACTAATATTACTATTCATACTTCCCAAAATAAAATAAAAATGTAACGACCCAAACACTTTAATAATATTTATTTCCTAAATTTTTGTGTAATTTTTTTTATACTCAACAAAACTATATCCTTTAATTAATGAATTGAGTATAATTAAATGAGAATGTTGGCTTTAGACTATTATATGGCCATTAGTAAATAGGACTGTTGGAAACTAAATTCATAACATTAAAATTATTGTTTATAAATTCAAATGATCTTGGTTAAATAATATATAAAGAAGATTAAATGGCATCATCCAGTAGACTCGGGCCATATGAAGCCCATCTTTTGGGGCATAGGAAGGAGGTAGCATCATTTGTAATTTCTCTGAATCATGCCAAACCTGAACATCAACTTGTGAAGCTTGTACAAAATCACCTAAGGGAGAAGTTCAAGCTGATAGAAATCAGCACTCGGGAAATGTTGTCCGAGCCACCCCAAGATTCTATCACCATAGCACACCACACACTTAGGTCCTATGCAAGTGTTATAAGGGGCTATTTAACGAAGTCTTAGTCACTTTCTGAAATACTTTTGTATAAATAAAATTTCTATTTCTTATTATGGTAATGTTTGTGAAATTTAACTATTCGGATAAATATAAGATGTATGTTATTGATAATTTTGGAAAAGGGGGTATTTTAAAATATTTTGCATTCTTTAAATATTTAACAATTTGAATTTATTTTCAAAAAATGGTCTTCTATAGTTGTGTTCAGTAAGAAATTGAGAGTCTAATAAAATCAACATAATTTTTAGTGAATAGTAATGTATGAATAGTAACATACCCGTATGAATAGTAATGAATAGAAATGAGTAGTAATGAATAGTAAATAAACCAAAATAATATAATATTCACTTATGAATGTATAAATACATTTTAGACATCTTAAAAGTGAAAAATGATCATAGTTTATGTTTTGGTATTTTTTTATGTAAAAAATATTTTATTTTGAATTTTATAATGAATTTAATAATTTAAAATGGAAATTTATTTTCTTTAAATTTAATCATAAATTGTTACTTTATTGTATTATAGTTATAAGATAATTTTATGGGACCTTGATTACTTTCTTAAGGTGTTACAAAAAGAGTAATAGTTTTAAAGTGGTATTTTTGGAATAAATAATCATATTATTTAAAAATTAAATTAAAAATATTTAGAAAATAATTTTCATAAAATGGATTTCATTTTTTATTTTAGAGCATAGATATTAGGTTAGAGTGAATTTTTTGGATTTTTCTAAAATAGTTAATTTTTCATTGAATAGTAAAAATGCAGTATTGAGTTTCGGGTGTTTAATGACATCATTGATGATGTAGTCATGATGTAAATTATCTGGTCGACTTGTGAATGGTAATATATGTTATGAGTTTCCCATGTGTCCAAAACCATGGGCAAGCCCATGGTTTTCCAAATACCACCGATGAGGTGCCATTTGGAAATTAATAATATATTACCTCACCTTTTCTATAAATACCTAGCCATTCCCTAATTATTTTCATTCCAAAATTCTCCTCAACATAGATCTGGCCTTTATACCTCCCAAAGAGTCCTCCCAAGGTGCCCTTAAGCCACCCAGTGTCCCGACCTGTAAGCTTTTGAAATTACAATTCAAGGTAAAAGATCCTTTCACCATCTTGTTTTAAGTCACCACATCCTTTATGTTATGTCTTAAAGATACATTTTATTATGTGGGGGCTTGTTATTATATATCTTTACTAATTTCCATTTCATTTAAAAATTATGAGAGACCATTTTTTCTCTCATCAATTTCTTTTTAAATTTTTTAGTGACATAGTTAGGCTACAGAATTTTTTGTAAACGAAATCGCATCTTCTCTTTCCATTCATGTTTCCTTTTCATGTGGTATAACATTAAAATATACATACCATGTTATTATCTCTATATTACTATGCCTTTATACTACATTATGAGTTATTTATTAGTTTTTTACCCCTGTACCCACTCTTTTTAATGATTTCTAAATGGATGTTATGTGGCAATTATATTGCAGAATTTTCGTCTCAAAATATATCTTTTTTTTATCAAGAAATTCTACTGTATTATTTATGTGAATACCCAAATATATTTTCATTTGTAGGGTTATTCATCAATACATAAAATGGATCTATTTAATTCTGGAATTGACATACATATAACCTTAAGTACTTTCCCATGGGTTATAAATGACATAATGATATTATTTTTAAGTACTTTTTAAACGTCACAATTTTGATATCAAAACCACTTATTTGATTCTATTAATGATATTTATGAAATGTTTGATTATGATCTATGTGTATCACACAAAAATAAATACATGTTAAGGGTTCACCCTGATAGCTGCCGAATGCATTGTCTAATGAATTTAATCTCAAGAGATGACAAGTTTCATGATACATTGGTGAATAACCCTGGTAATAGTTATGACAAATTAGGGATGAACCTTGGTGATATGTTCATGAATTTCTAAATTAATTATTGAATCCACATATTAAAGTAAATTTTCATGTTGTTTTCATTATGATATTTATTTACTTCCATTTCTTATGTCTTTATGTTTTTTTATCAAGTTCTTATTGATATCACATGTAAACTGATTCCCTTGTTTACCCTTACTGGGCCTTCTTCTCAAACTTTCCTTTCATGTATGTCTCCAGGTTATGAGATACAGTAATTGTACATAGTATGAACCTATGTAGATGTCTTAAAAGTGATTTAGAAGAATGTTTTATGTGGTTTTCATGTATTATGTTCCTGATTTCTGAGACACTATACTTTAATGATCCTCTATTTGTAAAATGTTTTGAATTATTATGTAATAAAAAGCATAATTCCATAGTTGGTATCAAGGGATAGTTTTGTTCTTTTTGTAAATTAGGCAATGAAAACTTTAGGAAGAATCCTATAGAAAATTTTAAATAAAGGAAAACTTTTTGTTATTTTTGTGAATATTGAGTAAGTGGTTTATCATTCAAATACATATCTGTATGGATACGAGCAGGTAGAGGCGGATCTGGAACAGAGGTACCTAGGAGTGAAAAATATGACAAGGAGTTACGAGCTTGGCCTGGGGTATCCTGGTACATGACAATGGGACTTGCTGATCCTTTGGTTATGACACTCCCAGGGGTTTTTTGGTCAAACATAATCTTTTTATGAATCATTAGGAATGATTTATAGAGAAATATATTTTTTTAAAGAAGTTTTAAGACATAAACTTTTTTATAGATAAAAGATTTGAAAGTGAAATAAGTTTCTCACTAAAGTTTTATTTTATTAGAAAATGGATGGAAATTGGAGGAACCATGCAAATGGTGACCGAAATGGAACATGCGTAGACATCCCTCCAATGGAAGCTAGAATGGAAACTTTCCTGCGAATAATGAACCAACAGAATCAAGTTATGGAAAATAACTTGAATCAATATGAGCGACAGATATCACCACAAAGAGGATAACATTTTGTTGAATCCTTCATGCCTCAAAAACAACCAGCCTTCAGTGGATCTACCGACCCAATGATTGCTGAACAATGGATCAGCTTTATCGAGAATGACATTTTTTTTATCTGATGGTATGAGCAAGAGAAGGTTACCCTGGCTGTCTATCGATTAGAGAGAGAAGATGATCAGTGTGGTAACCGATTAAAAACAAAATTCCAGGAATATAAGTTAAATCTATTGAGTAGGTAGTGTTTTGAGGGATATTATTCAACAATTATTTCCCTTGGCTGATGAGAACAAGAATAGAGAAGGAATTTATCATACTGAAGTAGAAGTAGAATGAATCTGTGGGAATCTACAAGTTGAACTTCACAAGACATTCACATTAAACCTCTAGATTTTTCATGGATCCAAATGGTAATGATGATATATTATTGAGTGGACTGATACCTCATATACGGATGAATCTATCAAACTGAGACTATGATAGCTATGAGGAGAATTTTCGGAGTGCGATGAATGTCGAGATAGAGTTTGGTGAGACAGAGTGGTCTCATATATCTAACAACAAGAAGATATTGATGGATCGTAGATTAGGTAAGACCATTGATCAGGGAAGAGGGGGGAAGAATGTGAAACATGCCACATGTAATAAATATGGGAAGAATCATTCAGGGAACTACCTTCTTGGGAGAAGAAAATTCTACAAGTGTGCAAGAGAAGGCTATATTGCGAGGAATTTTCATAGTGAGTTGAAACCTCAACTTCCTAACACTAACAACAAGGGGAAGATGGTGTAGGCCTACCTGATGTCATGTGCTATATGTGTGGACAAAATGGGAACTTTTCCAATCAATGTCCAAATCCGAGGGTAGTAGAGGAGAACCACCATTATCCTCAACAAAGGCCAAGGGAGAAAGGCCATGCATTTTCTATCATGACAACTAATATTGAAGCTCTGAATAATGTGGTAGCAGGTACTCTTGTTGTCCTCTAAAATCTAGAAAGTACATTATTTGATACTGTTTCTACACATTCCTTTATTTTCTCCATGTTTTCAAGGAATTTATAATCAACCCGTGATTTTCTAAAAGTAGTGTTATCAATCAAGACCCCTGGTGGGATTATCCAAACATTATCAGTATTTAGAAACTCTAGTATTTACGTTAGTAATAAAAATATTATCAAAAATCTAGTAGTCATTAAGATGCTGGAATTCAAAATTATACTAGGGATGGAATATATCTCAATGTATAATGCTATGATCAAATATAGAAGCATGGAAAAATCAGTAGTCTTCAAAGGAGAACCAACAGTTTTCTTCCAAGGAGATATATCTCATCATGATATTTGTCTATAAAAACCTCATATATAATTATTTATAGAGTTTATTTATTAAGAAGAAGAAGCAAATTAGTGTTTGAGGATATAAAATTTCTCCATCATCCAAGGATACATTGAGTTATTACCTAAGGAGTTTCTTGGACCTACCCTAGAAAAAGAGGTAGAGTTCTCTATTGAACTCATACCTAGATCTCATCTGATATCAAAGACCCCATATATGATGGAAAATTTGGAGCGGGAGAAATTAAAGAAACAACTCCACGATCATTTGGATAAGGGGTTTATCTTACCGAGTGTGTCTCCTTGGGGTGAACCTGTTATCTTTGTGAAGAAGAGGGATGGATCGATGCGGCTATGAATTGATTATAGTGAACTGAATGGGATAACAGTAAAGAATAAATACCCTCTTCCAAGAATTGATGAATTATTTGACCGATTATGCGGGGCTCAATTCTTCTCTAAGATTGATCTTCGATCTAGTTATCATCAAATAAGGGTGAAGAAAAGAAGGTATTCCAAAAACTACCTTCCGATCAATATTTGGGCATTATGAGTTTATTGTTGTTCCTTTTGGACAGACTAATCCACCTCTTATTTTTATGGTTTTGAGGAATAGATTCTTTAAGGGCTACCTTGATAACTTTGTAGTAGTGTTTATTGATGATATTCTGATATATTCCAAAATTTGTGAGGAGCATGGGGATCATATAAGGGTTATTTTTCAAACACTATGGAAGGATAGGATTTTTAGGAAGTTTAGAAAAATGTGAATTATGGTTACAAAATGTTGATTTCTAGGGGCACATTGTTACCAATGAAGGAATCAAAATTGACCATACAATGTTAAGATTTGTAAAGGAATTGCCTCAGGCTACAACAATAACTGTTATTTGTAGTTTCCATAGACTATTAGGATAATATAGAAGGTTTGTGAAAAACATTTCATGATTATCTAATCCATTAACTATGTTGACTCGAAAAGGCGTCAAGTTTATCTGGACAAAGGAGTGTGAGGAAAGATTCCATGAGTTGAATAAGAGATTAGTTACTGCACCCATGTTAACTCTTCCCTCATGTAGAGAAGGATTCGTTATTTTTAGAGATGCATCTCTAAAAGGGCTTGGGTGCATCCTTTGGCCAATTGAAAAGTCATTTCTTATGCATCTCGATAGCTGAAGACTCATGATAAAAACTATCATATGTATGATTTGGAGCTGGCTGTGGTTGTTTTATCTCGGAAGATATAGAGCCACTATCTTTATTGGGAGAAATGTGATATATAAATAGACCATCAATGTTTGAAGTATATTTTCAAACAAATGTAATTGTACATGAGAAAAAGGATATGGTTAGAACTTCTCAAATACTATGATTGTTCAATTCAATATCATCCCAGAAGAGAAAACAATGTCGTTGATGCATTAACCAGGATAGCCAGAGTTGTTCTTTCCATAATGAGTATTCAAAGAGATCCTTTGATCAATGACATAGTAAAATTGGACATGGGAATTATAACGGAAAGGACATCATCAACCCTAACCCAAATGGTTTCCCAGCCTTCATTGCTAGAGAATATCAAGAATTATTAGAAAGAATATCCTTTATTACAGAAGAATTTTTAGGCTGTGAAGAATGGGAAGTTTCTTGATTTTCATATTGATCATGAAGGTGTATTGAAATTTTGTACAAGACTATGTGTTTAATCTACGCCAGAAATAAAGAAGGAGAAAATGGATGAAACTCATAGCTTTACATTCTATATACATCCTAGAAGCACAAAAATTTATAGGGAACTTCATGATCATTTTTGGTGGGATAATATGAAAAGGTATATTTCTGACTACACTTTATGTTTCCTGGTGTGCTAGTAAGAAAAGGCAGAGTGACAACTTCCCAAATGGGTATTGCAACCACTACCCATTCTAGCATGGAAGTGGGATAATATCACTATGGACTTCATCAATGGTCTCCTGAGAGATTCCAAAGGAAACAATGAGATATGGGTTATTATGGACCACCTCACCAAGACTTCCAATTTTATCTCCATTTGATAAAATTTATCCCTTGATCAACTATGCATGATTTACGTGAAGGAAGTGGCATGACTGTATGGAGTTCCACTTTCTATCAAATCTGATCGTGATCCAAGGTTCTCATAAAAATTTTGGAGAAGTCTTTAACATTCTCTGATCATTGAATTTAATTTTAGTATGGACTATCACCACGAATATGATGGCCAATCTAAAGGAACTATTCAAACAGTTGAGGATATGCTGAGAACATGCTTTATGAAATTTAAAGGTGGATGGGATCAACATCTCCCTTTAGATGAGTTCTCTTAGAAAAATAGATTCCACATGAGAACTCAAATGGGACCCTATGAAGCTCTACATGGGAAGCAATGTATAACTCCTACTTGTTGGGATGAAGCTGGTGAGAGAAAGATTCTTGGGTCGGATCATGTTCAAGAGATGACAGAAAAAGTCTATGCCATCCTATAACACATTAAGGCTGCTTAGAGTCGGTAGAATAGCTATGCCGAAAACCAACTAAGGTACATGGAGTATGATATTTGTGACAAATCCTTTCTTTGAATTTCATCTTGGAATAGATTCATGCAGTTTGGGAAGAAAGGAAAGCTCATCCCTAGGTACATTGGCCCCTATGAAATCTTTGATCGCGTAGGAGTAGTGGCCCATCAAATTGCACTTCCTCAAAATCTAGCACACAATCATGATGTATTCCTCATATCCCTCTTGAGGAAGTACATACCTGGCCCTTCACATGTACTAAATCCAGAGGTGGTACAATTGGAACATGACCTCTCTTATAATGAGTAGTCAGTGGAGATCTTGGATCGTAGATACAAAGTTCAACACAACAAGACTATTCACCTTGTTATGGTGTTGTGAAGGAACCACAAATGTGCGGAAGCCACGTGAGAACTAGAAGAGTCTATGAGGTGAAAGTACCCACACATTTTCTTTTCTTAGGGTACAAGTTGAAATTTCAAGGATGAAATTTCTTAAGGGGGAAATTGTAATGACCAGAACTTTTTAATAATATTTATTTCCTAAATTTTTTTGTTATTTTATATTATACTCAACCAAACTATATCCTTTAATTAATGAGGTGAGTGTAATTACATGATATTGTAGGGTTTTGACTATTATATGGGCATTGGTCAATATGAATGTTGGAAACTAAATTACTAACATAAAAATTTTTGTTAAAAAATTGAAATGATTTTGGTTAATTAGTAAAAAAAGAAGATTTGATGGCATCATCCAGTAGACTCATACCATATAAAGCCCATCTGTTGGAGCCTGGGAAGGAGGTAGCATCACTGGACATTACTCTGGACCATGCACAAGCCGAACTTCAACTTATGATGCTTGTATGGAATCACCTAAGGGAGAAGTTCAAGATAATAGAAATCAGCACTTGGGCAATGTTGTTCGAGCCATCCCAAGATTCTATAACCATATCACACCACATAATTAGGTCCTATGCATGTGTTATAAGGGGCTATATAACAATTATTTGGTTAATTTCTATAATCCTCATGTATAAATAAAATATTTATTTCTTATTATTGTAATTATTATGAATTAAAAATGTCTGGATAAATATAGGATGTATATTATCGATGAATTTTGGAAAACGGGATATTTTAAAATACTTTTGTATTCATTAAATAATTAATAATGGGAATTGATTTTCAAAAAATGGCCTTCTTCAGTTTTTTTCAGTAAGAAATTTAGAGTCTAATAATATCAACATATTTTTTAGTGAATAGTAATGTATGTATAATAACATACCCATATGGTAAGTAATGAATAGTTAATTGACCAAAAAGATATAAAATTCACCAATGAATATATAAATGCATTTTAAACATCTTAAAAGTGAAAAAACAGTCGTAGTTTATGTTTTGGTATTTTTGTATGTACTAAATATGTTATTTTAGATTTTATAATTAATTTAATAATTTAAAACGAAATGTATATTCATAAAATGTAATCATAAACTGTTAATTAATTGTATTGTGGTTATACAATAATTTTATGAGACCTTGATTACATTCTTAAGGTGTTACAAAATTATTTATTGTTTTTAAATTGTATTTTTGAACTAAATAATTATTTTATTTAAAAATTAAATTAAAATTATTTGTAAAATAATTTTTATAAAAAGGAGTTCATTTTTTAATTCAAAGGATTGATATTAGGTTACAATTAATTTTTGGGATTTTTATGAAATAATTTCTTTTTCAGTGAATAGTAAAAATACAATTTTGAGTTTGGGTGTTTAATGATATCATTGATGATTTAATCATGATTTAAATAAAATGGTAGACTTTTGAATATTAATATATGTTATGAGGTGTCCCAATTGTCCAATAACATGGTAAAATACCATGGGAAGGCCCATGGTCTTTTAAATACCACCGATGAGTTGTCCCTTGGAAATTAATAATTTATTCCCTCATTTTTCCTATAAATACCAAGCCATTATATCATTATATTCATTTCAAAGTACTCCTCAAAGAATATATTGTCATTATACGTCTCTATAAGTCCTCAAAGGGTGGCCTCAATCCTCCCATGTTCTCTACCAGCATGATTTCGAAGTTACTCTTCAAGGTAAGAAAATATTTCACCCTCCTCTTTTAAGTCATAACTTTCTTTATAACATGTCTTATAGTTACATTTTATTTTCTGGGGGATTTCTATTCTATATCTTTACTATTTTCCATATCATGTACAAATTATGGGAGATCCTTTTTACTCTCATCAATTGATTTTCTGAATTTTAAGTTATGATGTTAGGCTGCCAAATATTTTGTAAAAGAAATCGCATCTTCTCTTTCCATTCAAGTTTCCTTTTCATGTGGTATGACATTCAAATATCCATAAAATTTTCTTATCTCTAAGTTATTATGACTTTATACTCTATTATGAGTTATTTATTATTGTTTTACCCTTGTACCATCTCTATTTAATCTTTTCTAAAATGATGTTATGTAGTAGTTTTACTGTAGAATTTTCGTCTCAAAATCTCTCTTTTTTCTCAAGAAAGTGTCTTTTATTATTTATGTGGATACCCAAATATATTTTTATTTATATTGTTATTCATAAATACATAAAATTAATCTATTTTA
Organism: Viscum album; assembly: GCA_963277665.1. NCBI lineage: Eukaryota > Viridiplantae > Streptophyta > Magnoliopsida > Santalales > Viscaceae > Viscum > Viscum album. The sequence continues at coordinate 552,126,398 of OY728158.1, forward strand.
TTATGTAATTGGAATACATATAACCCTCACTCCCTTTCCATGGGTTATAAATGACAGAATGATCTTATTTTTAAGTACTTTTTAATCATCAAGATTTTGACATGAAACCCATTTATTTTATTTTATTTTGGTTATTTATGAAATTTTTTATTATTATATATGTGGATAACATAAAAATGAAGACATATTGGGGGTGAACTCTGATATCACTCCAATTCGTTGGGTAAATAATTTAATCTCTAGAGATGAAAAGTTTCATGATACCTTGATGAATAACCTTGGTAATTTTTATGACACCTTGGGGAAGAACCATGGTGATATGTTCATGAATTTATAAATTAAATATTGTATCCAAATATTTGAGTTATGTTTCATGTTATTTTCATTACTATATTCCAATAATTCCACTACTCATGCGTTTATGTTTTTTATCAAGTTCTTATTAATATCGCAAGTAAACTGATTCCCTTCTTTACCCTTACTAGGCCTTCTGCTCACCCTTTCCTTTGATGTATCTCTCAATGTTATGACATGAAGTAATTTTATACTGTATAAACTTATTATTAATTCTTAAAATTGGTTTATAAGAATTTTTTATTTTTTATTTTCATGTTTTATGTTCCTGATTTCCAAGACACTAGACTTTAAAGATCTTATGTTTATAAAATGTGTTGAAAAGTTATTTAATAAAAAGGAGGGATGATATAAAATATATTTAAATGATTTGGATATAAAAATTCCAAATATGGAATCCTTTTTTCAAAATTTAAAACATATATGTTGTCTTAATTAATTAAAAATTAATCCCATTTTTTAAAATAGAGAACGAGTTTTAGAAGGTAAAATATTTTTAAATATTGAAATGTTTTTACCTCTGAATTCATGGTAAAATTAATGATAATAACATAAATTTTATTGAATTATAAAATATAAATTAAATTTATAATTTAAAATCATTCAGTATTATAATTTAACCATATAAATTATATCGATGAACAATGTTTTTTTTAAAATTAAAATGTTGTGTATTTTTACTATTCGTCAAAATTTAAAGTTATCATAAAAATATTAAAATTTCACCCAAAGTAAATTTTTATATCCTTATTCCATATAACATGTTTATGTTCTCATATAAAAATTATTAACGTGTCATAATCTTAATGGAAATTGGGTTTTCCATTAAAAGGTGGAAAAATTCCCTTTTGAAAAAAATAGGATTTTATAAATTAAATAGGGTTTATTCTTACCATATGACAAAAATATCTATTGATTGAATGTAAAAAATATTTTACTATGTATATAACATTTATATTACCATAATTTATTTTAATAATATTATTTCACTCAATTTATTAATAAAAAAATAAAAATAATAATTGATTTATATTTTTCATAAATAATTGGTCGCGAATGGCTTCACCATACTTTTTCATCAGTTAGTTATATTTATTCCTGCTAACCTAATATATATGTTAAAATGGCCATTTTATTATAAGGACATTTGTGGTTCACTTAAACACACAATTAAATGAAATGCAAGCTACTGAAGAATTAAAATTATTAAATATTAATATTTCATAAAGTACCCCAGGTGTTACCTTCTACCCCCCTTAAATGAAAATTTTCCCTTGAAATCTGTCACTTAGATACAAAAAGATGAGAATATATCTCCCTCATCATATCAAGAAGGTCCCAGGTAGCTTCCTCAAAATTGTGGTTTTTCCACAAAACATAAATCAAGAAAATAGTCTTGTTTCGTAAAACCCTTTAAGTATAATCCAGAATCTCTATCAATTGTTCTTCAAAGAAATATTTTCCCTAGCGGTATGAATTATGATTTTAGAACATGTTAAGGATTGGGTATATACATTCTCATGAGAGATACATGGAACACATCATGAACTTGAGAGAGGTTCAGTGGATACTTCAATCATTAATCTACTTTCCCAAAACAGTCAAGAATTTATAAAGAACTAATATACCTAGGGCTCAGTTTTCCCTTATTTTCAAATATCATTACTATCTTCTAGGGAGATATGTATAGAAACACATTTTCACCCTCTTCAAACACTATGACTTTTTTCACTTGATAGCCAAAACAATTTGTCATCATTGAGCTTCTCTTATGTATTGTTGAATAGATTAGATATTTTATGCCATTTGATCCCTACAAGTTGGAGTTCTTTACATATTTCAATAGAGGGCTTCATAAGGATCCATCTAAACACTGGAGTGAAATATATTATTTTATGAAAATTATTGAAATGGTATGTTTTGATCCCCACAACTATTGAAATCCATATTTTATTCACTCAAATTGTCTTTTAGAGTCTGAATTGTCCTATTAGACTGACTGTATGTCTGAGGATGACATGAAGTGCTAAAACATGACTCTGTATTTTGGACGTGATGAAGTCTTTTCCAGAACATCGAGTTAAACCTAAGATCCTGATCAGATATAATGTAATTTTTACTCCATATAATCTTACCACATCCTTTATATATATCCTAGAAATCTAATCAAGGGAGAAATCATCTCTAAAAATAATGAAGTTTTCCAACATCATAAGGCAATTTATTATAACCCATATAACATTATGGTCTTCAGATGTTTTGAGAAGTATGAAAACAAAGTCTATAGTGATGTTTTCCCATTTCTATTCTGGTATGGTTAATGGTTAGAACATCCACATAGACATATATTTATCAGCCTCATCTTGCTAACAAACCAAGCATCGAGAGACATATTATGAAAAAATATCATTTCATGATATCCCAACAGAAATAATCTTTCAAATCTATGTACATTTTTTTGATTCTAGGGTGAATAGATAATGAAGAAATATGAGCCTAACCCCATATATAATTCTTCAATTTTGGTATGAAAGGAATAAAAACATGGTTCCTTACCCTTATTATTACATAACAGTCAAGGTTGAATTCAGGAAGATTTATCACCATCTTATGTAGATATATATCTTATTTTGGCACAACCTTAATATTAACTTGTATATATGGTTTAACATTCAATTAAGAGAGATATTATTTCTCTACTTCCATTAAAATTTCATTATCCATCCTTTACAAATCAATAATTATTGAATCTTATGTGGTCCTCATCATGGATATGCTAATATTTTCCTTTCGAATAAATGCATTTCCCACCTTGTTCTCTTTCCCAGGGTGGTAATGTATTGAGAATTCATAATATTTAATCAACTCCAACCATTTTCATTAATGAATATTGGTATTATTTTTTGTGAAAATATACTTTAAACTTTTATGATTAGTATAAATATCAGACCTTTTAGCATAAATATAATACATCCATATCTTTAGTGTAAAGATTAACACAACTAACTCCAAATCTAGAGTTGGGTAATTTTTCTCATTGATTTTCAACTGCAGTGGGGCGTAATCTATCCCCAAATCATTTTGAATGAGAAAACAACCCATCCCCTTCTAGGATGCATCACTGTAGATTATTAACCTTTCTCTACTGCATGGTTTTTGTTAGCATAGGTGCACTAGATAACATTCTTATAAGATCTTTGAAATTATCTTCACATTCCACCATTCAAATAATAATAAATACTTTCCAAGTCAAATTTGTGAGTGGATTACATAATTATGAAAAAACCTTCACAAAAGATCAATAGTATACAGAAAAAACAAGAAAACATTAGATCTCAGTTACCATTGTTCAACTCAACCAACATTCAATAACTTCTATTTTTTCTGGATCTATTCATATTTACTTCATTGATATTATTTGACTAAAAAATGAATGTTTCTAAAGCCAAAACTCAAACTTGGTAAATTTTTAATAATGATTATCCATTATTAGGGTCATCAACAAAATTCACAAGTGATCTTCATCCTCTTCATTGATTTTAAAATAGAAAAGAATATCATCTACAAAGACTACCATAAACTAACCAAGATAGTCATTAAAGACTATATTCATTATATCCCTGAAGATAGAAGGGGCCTTAGTAAGACCATAATACATCACTATAAATTAATAGTGTTTATAAATCATACTAAATTCCATATTTGGTATATCCAACTTTTTGACCATTAATTTATTATATCCTAAATGAAGATATATCTTGGAAAAGTATTGATCTCTACAAGGGGGGTTGAATAAGTCATAAATTTTAGGAAAAAGATATTTGTTTTTTATATTGATCTTGTTAAGTTATCGATAATCAACGTAGAGTCTAATTGATCCATCTTTCATCATCACAAAAAGAATAGGTTCTCCCCAATGGTGACACACTAGGGTGTATGAATCCCTTATCAAGATTCTCTTGTAGTTGTTTATTCAATTCTACCAAATAAATTGTAGACATTTTATAAGGTGTCTTATAAATTGGAATAACACCTAGTATGAGTTCTATTAAAAACATCCTTTAAGATTCAGTGGAATACCATGTAATTATTCTAGGGAGACATCATCAAAATCCCCTAAAGTGGGTGTATAATTCATTGTGATTTTCTCCCCAACCATTTGAGATCGATAACCTTCATTTATAGGGATCAAACCCCATAAGAGCAAAGAAGTATCTACTAGAAGGTTATATTAATCCTTTCATCGGTAGATGATCATAGATTGACCTATAATATGAAATGTGACTCCCATTCATTGTAAATTGATATGACATACATATAGAGAAAGCCAATCCATGCCATGAATCAAATCAAATTCCACTATATGATGGACCACAAGATTTTTAGGAATCCCTTTCCCACAAACTTCAACTGATGAAAAATTATAAATTATTAATGCACATGTTGTTCCATTATAAGTTATCATAGTTAAAAAAATATTTAATTATTGAGGTAATAAGATAATTTATTTTGAAAATTCCTATAAAAATAAAAGAGTATGTGGATCCATAATCAAATAAAACATTATCTACTTTAGATTGGATGGTAGGAGTGCCTTTCACCACTTCATTATCATACTCCACGATGTCGATAGTGATCACATATGACTTTCCTTTGACTTTTTTTAAAGATTTTACTAACATTGATCATCATAAATAACTCTTTGATTAGGGAAATAATTAGAATAATTACCAATTTCCTTTCACTTGTAACATTGATGTGTATGAGGTGCATTCTGTGTAGTTTTTTCTCTATTAATATCATTAAAATGTTTTTCCATTAACATCGATATTAAACTACTAGATGACATTATTCTCCATACTTAAATCATTTATAAGTCCCTTTAAGATAATTTAATCCATATTTCTTTCCACACATTAAGCATAAGAGATAACTGATCTTCTTTTCAGTGTGATCATTATATTTTCCTTTCAATTCCATTTTTCTCTTCTTATCAAACCCATAGGACAGATGGGATACTCTAATATCCATCTCATCCTTGTGAACAAATCGGATGATTTATTCATATATATTGAATTAACTTATGGCAAATTCTCTTTGGAGACTTGGTTTTAAGACACTAATGAATCGATCAATTTTACTCATAGGTTGGATAATAATTCCAGAAAAATACCTTGCAAGTCTTGTAAATTTTTTTAAGGTGCCAATGAATTATTCAACCTTTTTAAAATGTTCATGGAACTCCTTCCCCAAATTTTCTTGAAGAATACGAGGAATTTACTTATTGAAAAATATGTTCTTAAACTCATCCCAGTACATTGATTCAATTTCAACCCTTTACCTAATATTCTTGATAAGGATTCACAATTGATCAGATTCAACTTCCAAACATTAGAATGATAAGATGAATTTTTTAGGATCTGAACATTGGAGAACTAAAAATATATCTTCTATGGTACTGATTCCTTTTTAGCCACTTCTGGATCTAAAGACCCACTAAAAAAGGTGGAAACTACATCATGAATAACTTAACAGAATATTTCTCCCACATTTTCTCATTTTTTGGTCCTGCATGATTCATAGCTTGATAAAGTTGTGTAAGAATAGTTATAATATTTTTCATTACATCTACTATAACATTTGGGTTCTCAAGAGGAAAATCATTTCATTTCCTATTTCTTCTAGTATTAATGTGGTTCATTTGGGTTCCATCCATTGACTAAAACAGATAAGAATAGTGTAAAAAACACTAATCACAATGGTAAACCCACATAATCATGAATAAAATTTCAATTTAGGACACTTTAGTATTTATCCTAGGTTATTCATGATCATATGTAAAACACTAGGACTGTATTCTATACTTCGACACATCATTTGTCTTCTCACTATGGTATTCCCATCATAGTTTCCAAAAGTTAACTACAACTTTCCTTTAATACAAACTATAATAAACCATACATTACTAACATTGACATACTTCAACGTTGAAGAATATTGATTACAAAATATAAAAATTACATGACATGACCATATAGATATGGTGTCTTTTGAATCAATGAATCATAAACAATTCGTTCATAGGATATATTCTTTTTTTTCTGGACTTATTTTTTCATAACTAGACCCCTTTATAGCATATCATACTTAATACACTTATTCATGACCTAGGGAAAAGAAACATATGAAAGAATGATCTCGGATTCAAAGTAAGGGTAGAAAAGTGAGATATCGATCATATCCTAATTAAAAGATATAAGAACATAACATTTGAAAATCTTATCCCATATATGAAACATCATGGTATATTTCCAAGGTATAAATCATGAATGTTTATAAGAATCAATGAGAGTAATAACAAAAGTCATAATATAATACATGATGTTTTGTTTAATAAACATAAGCACAGAAAATAATTTCGTATTAGTCAAGCATCATTTCCAAGACCATCATAGGGAAAAATTCTTTTACGAAATAGAGTTCACTCCTCATTCCATCCTTGTATTACTAAATTGATATCATTTTCTATTGTTTCCATATCAATCACATTTGATATAAATCATTGACCAAAGAATTTTAGGGAGATATAAGCATCCCCCATCTCATAATCAAATCATTCTTACATGTTCCAAAATAAAATAAATCTTTCATTATAACCCATGGAATAAAATGGGTTTCTTTAAAAATCATTCTACCATAACATAATCCATGTAAAACAAATGGATTTCAAAAATGGAATTCCATTATAAACATAATAAATTTATAGTAATAATATGGATATTATACTTAAAAACTAACCTTCTAAATAATTCCATCTTAGATGGATAATAATTTTGATATGAATGTAGAAATTAATCCTTGGGTAAAATATCCTTTCATCTTCAAAAAACATATTCTTTTCTTAAAATACATCACAGTTTTAGAAGAAAATAATTTATTGGAATATAAACATGAAATATTATACAAGAAGAATCCTGGAAATAATGTTTTTTGAAGATGTAAAAAACCATTCATTCTATATAAGTTAAAAAATCAAACATTATCCTCGTAACATTGTTGGAAAATTCAATAATTATCTCATGTCAAGAAATGACATAAGATTCCATTCATAACATTTAATAAAAATTCACAAATTGGTTAAATTGACTACATTTTTAAAAAAAATGGAAATAATATTACATATTTAGAAAACATGGATATGGATGATAAATATACCCTAGAAAATATTTATATATAAACAATCTTGGATAATAATTAGATTGTGAAATTATCTCTTGCCTTTTAGGTCCAATTTCCAATTTATATATCTGAACCTATTGTATAGTTATTTAAATAATTAATTGAATTATTTCAGCATCATTTCATTTTTTATGATATTATGTATGATCATATTATCATACGTTTTTTAATAACATTTCATTTTTACTTGTTATTCGGGTATTAACTACATCATTTTCTTATGTATTTTTTGTCAACTAAGTTCTGGTTCTCCTTCAGATGTCATAGTTATATTAGTCCAAAATGATATTAAATATATATATATATCATATTTATTAATTCTAAAAATTTATATAATAATTTTTTAATAAATATCTTGATAAATGAATCACATCACATTGCGGAGACGATAGACTGTATGTATGCATGAGCGATGATATTATTCCCATAATTGTTTAATTGTATTAAAGTGAATGGTTTATAATATTTCACAATCGAAATAATGTTATAATAATCATATATAGATATTTTCTCCATCATTATATCCATCCATGTAATATGGTGGTGAAAAATATATTACACCATGGCGTGGAGTCGGTATGTCATATCACAATTGGAAAATGGCCTTATACCCATTGTTTTCCCCAAACCATGGGTATCATGGTGCCCTATAAACATAGTTTTGAAAAGACCTGGGTATAGGTATTGTATTGATATATATACCCTTAGTTTTCCAAAACTGTGGGTATATGTTTTTTTATATTATATTCCCACAGTTTTCCAAAACCTTTTGTCGAAAAACACCTATACACATAGTTTTGCTCCAAACCATGGGTATAGGTGTTCTTTTCATGGCTTAAACCCATAGTTTTTTCAAAACCATGTGTATAGGGTTTTTTTGAAAGACATACAACCATATTTGGTAAAACAGTGGGTACAACTTTCCCAAGTTATAGTAGAAAACAATTGATGGGACACATAAACATTTTGGCGTTGAAACATATACCCATTATTTTCCCTTATATACCCATGGTTTGAATTAATATATTTAGGTGGATAGAAATATATAAACATACAAACGTTGTAGGTCAGTTGGTCAGGGGTTCTTTATTACTTCAAGAGTTCACACGATCGAATCCCGTGGACCGTTTTTTTCTAATACAGAATGTAGGATTAATATATTATATTAAATGCATATTTATTTAAAAATATTTATTGTAGCTGGGTTGGATAGGCAATAGAAATTTTAATAGTGGGAAGTATGTTTGAAACCCGTTGGAATATTGTTTTCCTAATATGTACAATGATTAATATATTTAGAAAAATATATATATATATATAATTGTAATTCATGTATCGTAAGTGGTCCGATGAGGGGACTTTGATGTGTAGGCCGTGAAGCTTGCAAGTTTAATTCCTACTGAGGTATTTTTTTCTATTTATACCAATGTTTTTAAAACTATAGGTATAAGCCTTTGACAGCATGGAAAGTGGGTTTGAGGCTTTGAAACAATGGAAAAATTTATATACACACTATTTTTCAAACCCTGGGTATAGGCGAGGGACCTATCCCGACACCTAAGATGCCCACAGTTCCCAAAATCGTGCATATAGGCTATACCAACAGTTTTGGGGGCTATAACCAGGGTTTTGAACCATAGGTATAAGTTATTTTTTTAGTAGTGTATGTATGCACACATTGTGATTTATTTTTTTGTAGGATGTTGCAGGGTCCTTAAAATTTAGCAAGAGGGAAATCCAATTACACGAAAACAAGGAAAAGGACCGAACCGGTCCACACACTGGCTCCTAGCAATAGTACGCGGCCGGTTTGGAGAATTCCCTCCCACAGATGCTGTCATTTGAGAAATGGGGGCGTAGCCCCTACGAGGAATGAACCTGGAATTCCACCGACAGACGCCAGGCCGATCCCCCACCGTGAACCACGACAACCTACCTATACCGCACGTGTCGTCATTCATGAAATAGATGTGGAGGCTTTATGCCACCGCGAACCTCGTTCTTCACGGAATAGAGGCATATTGGTGTGCCGCCGCGAAGCAACCCTGCATGTCACGACTCATCAAATATATATTGACCGAGTCATCCGCAGGTGGGGATTCCTATATGAGATTCTACAAAAAGTTTCATATGTCGTATCCCATTCGTGACTCTATAAATAATCACCGAGCGGAACCACAAAAAAAGAGAGGAATGATGGGTGAAAACCCATAAGGAGACGCTGGAGAAATCACTCGCAGCGGTAATAATCGGCAACCATCCGCAGACCCCATATCATCCGCGGATTCACTCTTCCTTATAGAGTAGAAACCAAACCATGAACAACATGAAGACATCTCCTTCATGGATTACAATCTTCTTTTCAGATGGTCATCTTCTTTGCGGACGGTCATCTCCTCCGCCGACCAGTGTTGTTTGAGAGATGGAGGCGGAAACCCCTCTACAGGCTCAAAGGAGGACGGGTGCCAACCCTTTTGCAGGAACCCTTTGCAAACGGCCATCCTTCATGGAAAAAACCCTTCACGGATGACCATCCTTCGTGGCCTAGTCTTTCTCGGCCTGCTCCCTCGCGGCCAGCTCCCCTACGGATAGCTCCTTTGTAGATAGCATCCTTCCCGGCCTAGTCCATCACGTCCTGCTCCCTCGTGGCAAGATCCTCTGCGGACACCCTTTGCAGACCACCAAACCGCGAACCACATGCGGCCAGTACTACATGGCTGGCTCCTTCACAGACAGCTCTGACACAACCAGTCCCTCGAAGCCATCTCCTACATGACATGCCCCATGCAGAAAACCCCATGCACTCGCTGGTCCATACTGCGGCGGTTGCGCCCCCACACCCTCTCTCGGGCTCAGTGTTGGGCTGTGGCCCCGGCCCTCCGGGACGGTCCCTTCACTACCGTTAATGACCCCCAAGAAAAATTGAGAGTCGCACTGCAAACTTTTCGGGCTGGGTTAACAGGATTTTACATTGCACCCTTGTGCCACCCCAACATTTGTCCTACACATTCCATGAGTCAAGCTACTCCTCTTGACTCTCTTATAAAACCATTACCTAGCTACTTTTGCTAGGTTAATCTAGAAAGACCTGCCCTTTTGTATATGCCACACCAACCATTTTTAGGTCTCTCCTACCTAATCGTCTTGACCACATGACGATAAACTATATGGACATCATCTTGAACACATGATGTTAAACTGTATGGCCATCATCCTGACCACATAACGTTAAATTGTATGGCCATCATCCTGACCACATGACGTTAAATTGTATGGCCATAGTCCTGACCATATGACGTTAAACTGTATGGCCATCCTCCTGACCACATGACGTTAAACTGTATGGTCATCGTCCTGACCACATGACGTTAAACTGTATGGTCATCTTCATATCCATGGGACGTTAAACTATATGGTAACAGTCCTCTCTACATGACTATAAAATATAGAATTTCTTATCATTAAATAATTGTATGCCTCTTGCTCAATGCAAGAGATGCCTTATTATCTAAGCATAATATGCCTCATGCTATGTTTAAAGTGGCATAATTTCATGAGTGTTGGAATCCATTCAAACATTCCATCACTCCACCCCACGCTTTACGTGTCCTTCATTCGGATCTTCATACTCTTCCATGTCTGAAGGGACCCCCTACCAGCCTGGTCCCATGCCGCGTTGGCTCACCTACCATCTTGGGCCAATGCCCCGGAAGACTTTGGACAACGCTTCGAGTCAGGTCATCTATTTCAAACACGATCTGCAGTTGACCCTCATTTGTCTATCCCCTTTTCAGTATAACATGATATGGATGCTGTGTTTCAAACATGTCCAATATTTATCCTCCATATCCATGCCACCCTCATTGCGTTCAGAATGTTGGGAATGCAATTCACACTTTTCACCTCCCTTTGTTCAGACTGATTCCAAAGCCCTTGGTGTTATCTTGCTTGTGCACTTGCGTATAGGCGTTGGCCCCCATTATATTCCTCAACCCACCAATGGGTTGGGATAAACTCATTTCCAGACATGAGGAAGACACCATGAGCATCCATATCAGAGTAAGATCCGACCTTATGGGTTGCCGTATGCATCAGCCCCACTCCACTTCTCACGGACGCACCATTCATGACATGATCATCTGGTCCCTGCTGCCTCTTGTTTCTCACACTGAGAATGAATCATGTGGGATTAGAGTAAGCATCGACCATGACATCCTCTTATGGGCCTCCTCAGAGTGTAAGCCCCAAGCCTATGAGAACAACGAGGGATTTGATCAATGTTAAGGAATGGTACGTAGGATGCCTTCACGAGGTTCAATCTCGATCACCATCATCCCCCTGGGTCCACCTTCACATCTATTCTATGACACCCCGATGTGAACTACGAGGACTTTGATCCATGTTAAGGCATGGTACAAAGGAACCCTCCATGAGGTTCAAGCCTGATCACCATCAGATCCCCGGTTCCACCTTCACGTCAGTTCTCCGACACCCCGATTAGAACTATGTGGATTTTGATCGCTGTCTCCTAGGCAGGGTACGTAGGAAGCCTCCTTGAGGTTCAATCCCAAATATTCGTCGATCCAACTATCTTCACATCGGTTCACCAAGACATTCCTAGTACTTTCTCAATGAGTCCGAATTATTCAGAGTCATTAATCCAATGAGGGATGGTAAACCTCCAGCCTAAATGATTCTGAACCCCTGCGTCCATCTAACCATTACTAACAAGGAGTTATCCATAGATACTTTGCTAGGGTATAAAGCAAATATTCGTGAACATATGAATACGTCTTAAATCTATAAGAGAGTCCTGCAACATGAAATAATTCACACCAAAAAGGTGTGCTGAGCCCGACTTCCCATCCTCTCAACCAATGTGACTTATTAAGTGTTGCTAGCCAAATCACCCGGTGAACGCCTGCTTTGGAAAGAAGGTCCACCTATCATCGAATATGGAACCGTTGTGTGTTTCGAGACAGACCTGAAACAGATGTATTGAAAGTGGAATATTATTATTCCATATTCATAATAACATCTCATTATATAAATGATACTAAAGTTTTTACATTATAATGAAACAACCCATGAATATGAATTAGAAGAAGAAATAAGTTTGAAATAATCAATAGAGGAGATTACGTCTTCATCAGCGTTGTTCCACTAAATCTTCTCTTAAAACACAAGAGTTGGTCTTTGAAGAAGACTATAACCTCTATAATATAACTGTGAATGTTGAGAAGGTAAAATTTTAGAGGATTTTATAGCTTGAAGGTTCAATGTGAAGTAAATAGGTGAGGTAGGAAGTTTCCTTTTATAATTGAGGTGAGGGGCACTTTTAGATCTCTAAAAATATTAATTTATAATAAAATCATACCCCATACAAAAACCCCAAAAATGTCCCAATTTTTAATATTTTATGAGATAGAGTTGCACTATCAGCATCAAATAGTTTTTAGATAAGTTTTTCTTTCAATTTAAACCTTTTCATTTCAATTAACACTTAGTTCTTCATTTTAATTTATAACTTGGGTAATAAGAATTTCAATATTTAAATGGTGAAATATTTAATTATTTGATATAATTTAGATCATAAATAAATATATCAGATACTTTTATACTATATAATAATTATTCTATATTTTATAAAAATTATTTTATGATTTTTATGTAATTTATTAAAACATTATTTTGATAAATAATCAAAATTTCCAACATTGAAAATATTTAATTCATTGATTTTTTAAAATATTACAAATATAAATTGATATCAAAAAAATATTGGATTATATTCATAATAGATCAAGGTTTTTTATAAAATTTATTATACATATTCATTATAAAAAATTATATTTATTTTAGTATTTTTAATAACACGTATTTGTAATCTCTATTGATAAAGTAATTACTACATCAATTTTTTATAATTATTTAATATATTTATTTTTTAAATAAAAATTTAAAATTAAAAAAATTGATGAATATATATCTAATATATTTAATAAAAGTATCATTATTTGAATTTATCCTTTCGAAAATCCAACATTTAAAATGTTATACTTATTAAATTATGAACGTGAAAACTTTAACATCACTTTAAATGAAATAATATAAGTGTTGTAATCTCTTATATAATGCTCAAACTAGTCACTAACTCGGCCCTTGAATTTTCATAATCGTGATGTACTCATCCAATAAGATTGGGTCAAGTGTTTGTGTCTTTATATACTTATTATAATTTGAATAAGAATTGTTTTATTGATTTCTCATCAGCTAATTTTATTTACATCATCAAAGTATAAGTATTTAAGACAATTATTTATTTTATAAATAGAAAAAATATTTTAACATGATAAATAAAAACAGTTTATACTTCAAATGAGTATTTATAATAGAATTTATCTTCTGTATATTATTATATAAAAAATAATTTCTTTATTTAAAATTGAGTGAGGCATACTTAACATTTCATTATATAAAATATATTTAATTTCTTAATATAATCCAAGTATATTCAAAAGGAAACCTTTAAAAACATTGATTATGTTAGTATAAAAATCATTAAATTATATTAAGAAAATTTTTAGGGTACTTTTATAACAGTATTATTACCCTTAACTACCTGATTTACCATTTACCGTGTTAATACAAAATTACCAAATTTATTATTCATACTACCAAAAAATAAAATTAATACATTTAAATAATATGGAACTAATTATTCCAAATAAGGAATATATTTTTATAAATGAAAAAAACAAAATTTTTTGTAATGATTTTTAAATAAATCTTGTTTTTAGAAAGAGAGGATGGGTATTAAAAGTTAAAACATTGAAAAATATTAAAATGTCTTTACATCTAAATTCAATATAAAGATAATTATAATGACATAAATTATATTGAATGATTAAAATATATTCTATTTATACTTTAATACAATTCAATATAACAATATAACCATAAAAATTATTTCTATAAAGAAGTAATTTTTAATTAAAATTTAGTGTATTCCTACTTTCATCAAACATTGAATGTTATGAGAAATATTTTAAAATTTCATCCAATATAAATTTTTATATCCCTATTCTAAATAACATGTTTATGTTGTCATATAAAAAATTTTACTGTGTCAAAATCTTACATTAAATTGTTCTTACATTAAAAGACGAAAAATTACACTTTTAAAAAAAATGTAGGTTTTTATACATCAAAAATGGTTTATTTATACCCTGTGACAAAAATATCTATCAGATGAATATCAAATATATTTTATAAAGTATATAAAATATATATTTAATTAATTTCAATTACTAAAAGCAATTCACACAATTTATTAATAAAAAATACTAATATATTATTGATTTAGTTTTTTTGTAAATAATTGGCAGTGAATGAATTCACCATACATTTTCATAAGTTAGTTATATTTATTCTCAATAACCTAATATCTAGGTTAAAATGGACATTTTAATCTAAGCGGGTCTTATGGTTTTATTAATTTCATGATTTCATGCAATGCATGTTATTGATGAAATAAAATTATTTAAATAAAATATTTCATAAAAATATATGTGTGTAACACCCCTTATGTCATTTCCATTGACTAAAAATTATGTGATGTATCCAACATAAAGGTTGAGACCTTAGTATGTGTTGGGTGTTTTAGTCTAGAACCATATAGGGATTCTCTATATCCAATGTTGAAATCACTCATTGTTGAGAAAGCATTGAATATGAGGATATTAGAGATAGAATAATATATTTACATCCTTGAAGTCTAAAATGGTCATTGTGACATGACCACTATATCATTTTCAATAGGAGAAATTGTTGGAATATTTTTGTTTGTGTTCAATATAAAATATATTTTTTTGAGGTAGAACTGAACATAAGATATAGAGGTAGAGATGGAAATTTCACATCTCATAGTGTTAATGAAATTTCATAGTTCACCACACTGTAGAGAAAAATGGTTACATAGTAGAAAATTTCAGTTTTATTTATTTCAAGAACTAAATAATGGTCAACGACACTATGTAATGTAGTATATTATAACTATGTCTGAGGATGAAAATGGTCATGCACAAAATGATGTGAGGGAGAGATTATTCTAATATAATAATAAGATATAGTTTTCACTGAGTTTGTAATGTTATAGAGGAAAACTCAATATATTGTGGTCTAATTTAATTCTAAAATATTGGAATAATGAATTCCCAATCTATTGGGGACGAAATAATTACATTAAATGTGACACCTCAGTATCCTATTAGATGAATTTGACTACGATTTAATATAGAAAACCAATAAAATATTGACACTATAAGGGAATAATGGATTAAGTTGGATTGATAGCAATGATGTAGATATAATAAAAAAATAACTATAATATGATCCTCTAAGATTATTTTTTTCACTATAAAATTTCTATTGTTCACATTCCCATATAATAGATAATATATCCCCAATTCAAATAACACAAGTCAAGTAGTGGTTGAGAAGTATCCTTATATGCCAAAAGAAGACTCTAATGAGATCATTCTATATTACCTGACTTTTCACACAATAGGATATGGGATTTTATACACATAAATAATTTATTAGATATCACTCTATAAAATTTTATTTTATTAATAGAAATCCATACACAAAACACTAAATTTAAATGAATCATGATATTCTAATAAAATTTTATTATTAAATGTTACAGTTATTGAAATTAAATTGGATTTATATGTATTAATAGAAGAAAATAAATTATTAAAAATATTTTTTATACATGTATACAATGAATTAATTTGGTTTTAATTTGTTATAAGTGAAAATAAAATCATTTAAAGGTAAAAAGTAGATGTTATTATAAAGAACTACTTGTATCCGTGCAATAGATTTTTATCAAAATCAATTCAATTAATCACTATTTTTGAATTTTATTATTTAAATGTAAACATAATATATTTAATAATATAATTTAACTATTTTTTAATGGTTTTTACTAGGAATGTAATTGTAATAAATTCTATTGAATAAAAAAAATGCATTTATCTAAAACAGTTTTTATTGTGTTTCGTGCACTAATTTTTAAATAAATTTCTAAAAAATATAGAAATTAAATATTATGAAAACGATTATAGATATATTCTATTCATATAAGAAATATATGATGTTTTCAATATAATTTCTTGTCATTATGAAATGTAAATGAGGTAAAATTAATTACTTTTGTAAATTATAAAATGGTTATTGATGGGTTAAAATGAAAATATAGGGGTTAGAATGACCTAAATTGTGTCTATATCATTTTTGTTAAGTGTATTTAGACAAGAACATATCATATATTAAAATTTGACTTTATTTGGAGCCACTTTCACTTGGATATGAAATTATTATATTTTAATTTTTTAAGTGTTTACAATAGTGGTCATCCCCATACTTATAAAGGGTACACTTGCTCCTCTCTACCACAAACAACATGATCCATTTATCTTGAATAATATCTACCCAAATAATCTAACCATATCCTTATACAATATCTTGAGTTACTTGTATTCCCATAATATCCACACAAGAAACATTTCGGTAATTTTCAACAATGATACCTAAGGAATATGTATATGTTCTTACCAAGAATTTTTATTTTTTTCTATTCTTTAACATTCTCTAAATGATGTATAACAATATTTAAATGATTTAATCTTTATATTTAATATAATGTGATTTTTTATGTAATTCTTTATTTTATATCCTGATATTTTAAAAATAAATACTTTTTTTGATAGCATAATAGATATGTAATACCGATCTCAAATGAATAATGAATTATTATTATTTAAATGTGTCTTTTATAAACTAGATGTTGAATTGGTGGGAATAAATAGTATTAATATAATTATTAATTAAATAAAGTCCCTACTAATTTCTAAAGTATTAAGTAATGATTTTTAAATAATCACACTACTTTTTTTCTTTAAATATGTGTTTGTTTCAAATATGGGTTTTAATGCTTTTTATGGGAGAATATTATAAATAAATTTTGAAATTTTTTAAACATTTATTAGAAAAAATGAAAATAATTTTTGAATTCATCATTTCAAAATTATATTAGCATTAATTTTTGAGAGTATTCTGAAAAGACTAATTTCTCAATGAATAGTTAAAATACTAAATTTTATTAAAAATTGTATTTTCTTTTATTTATCTAAAAATGAAAAATCAATTTTCTATTTGTTTAAAAGTATAATTATTTAATATTTAATTAAAAATCATAAAATTATTGTCTGTAAATTTCATTTTATTGGTCAATTTACTATAATTTTTTAAATATATTAAATTTTCATTTTTCTTAAAAATTGTTCTAACCGCGTTTAAAAATTTTGATTTTAAATTAAATTATAAAAATTATTATTTTCTATTTCAAAAAAACTATAATATATTTGGAGACATAATTGAAAAGTATTGTAAATATGACTATTTTATTTTTTAGTTAAAATTAATAGTAATCTTTGTAAATTTTTTATGCCACTTAAGGGTAAATTGGGTAATTAATGGTTAAAATTAAATGATAAACACAACAAAATAACCCAGTACTTGCACAATTTTTTTATGAGTTCATTTAATCCATAATCAAACATGATTCTGTTATATAACATTTTTTCATTTGGATATGGTTATGACCAATATAATTTTTTCTGTAAAGAAAAGTAAAAAATGTCACTATCTTGTTTGTAATAACTACAATTTATTTAGATGGGGATAAAGAGAGGATATGTTTAGTTGTGAATAGTTATTTTAAATATTAATAATTTATAATCATCCTGGTTATTTTATTTATCATCTGAATAAAAAATTATCATAAATTCATACACAATGTACATGTAGTAAATATATTATTAAAAAAAATGATATTAAAAATACTAAAACCATTATAATTTGATATAGTTAAAGTGATAAAATAATTTTATCAATGATAATGGAATTTTGGGGATTTATTAATTTATTTAGTTTAAATTTTACTTGTTCTATTTATTTTATTAAATTAAATGTGATGAATCATTCTACAATTTGAAATTGTTGATATTTTATAATAAATAATATGTTATTAAATGATTTAGAATACCTAAAATATATATATATCCAAGTGATTAATATATGGTTGATAATATCAACCAATTTATATTTATGGGTCATTTTTCATTTATAGTAGTTTTTTGACCCTCAAAGTGTAGAAAACCAAGTCATGGTAAGTGTGAAAGTGGTCGACAAGGGGTTAGAACCAAATGAAAATAGTAAAAACATAGTCAAAACTTATATAACATGTATTGGTTATAAGGATTTAAAACAAGTATCATACTATATTAAAAAATAAATTATTTAGGGCCTGTTTATAATTATATATTAATTTATATTAATTTAATAATTTTTGGAAATTCCAAGAGTGCCCCTCCCTTATATTATAAAAGGACATATCTCTTTCTCTTTAAATAACACAGTAATAACTATTTTTTCAGCTAATATCTACCCCAATACCTTTAAAAAATAAGTAAAAATGTTCTAGTTGTCTTATATAGGGCATAATATCAACCTTAGATAGATTAAGGTGTTAATCAAAGGATACTTCCCAAAGAGGAGATATAATTTTAACTGTATGTTTCAGTTTAATTTCTCCATATGTCACCTAAAAATCTCCTTCAACCATGTTAAAATAATAAAAAAGTATCTTCTATATAATTATATATTATTATGTTATTTTAATAATATATATCTATCTCCATATTCTATCAAATGTTAAATTAAACAATCATTTGTGTGTATAGCGTACAACCTCCTCAAGAACAATTGTAATTTATTTTTCATAATTGTATCTCACTATTGATTATTATGAAGGAATTAATTTATATATATTATATTGATTAAATATTTATCATTATATAAATATAATATGTTATTTAACTTCTAACCTTTCCATTCACTAAAAAATGACCATGTCGTTGGTGCATATGTGCGGACTAGCTCCTCCACAAAGAGATGTGACATGTTTTTCATCCCCACAATCACATGGATGATATATAAATATATATGTGGGTTTGTGTGTGTAATAAAAATAAAAATATTATATTTATGATACTATAATCATTATAAAAATATAATATTATACCTAAATTTATTCCAAAATAATCCTAAAAAATGGAAACGTTACTTTTGTGTATGTACGACCTATCATCTCAAGGATTGTAATGTAGTTCATTTTTCACAATCCTATATTATAATTGGTTTTAAATGTATAATTGTTATATAAAAATGATAAATATTTCATTTTTTTATTCTATATATTGTGAAATAATGACCCTCTTACCATTGTTAAACTACTCAATTAATTTCTCAATTGTCATTTGAATATAATCAAAACACTTTACATGATTTTAATGGAGTATATAATTGTATAAAACATGGTATTAAATGAATTAAATGACTAATTATTATGAATTAGGTTTTCTAACAAGTGTAAAATTGTTATATGTTTGTTATTAAAGATGTTATAGAGCATACATGATGTGCCAGATTTGATGTATGGTATAATTTAACTTCAATCCTCATTTTAAAGATTTATTTTCATAATATTTGTCTATAATTTCCAGGATTTAAAATAATTTTATATGGAATTATAAGTTTTATAAATTAAATTATATATCTATTTTGACATTAATTAAAAGGTTTACAAAGGGTATATTTTGATGATTCATTTTATATTCATTAGAAAATACAAATAGGATGTTTAATATTAATGTATATGGAGAAAACTACATTTTACACCACCATAATAATTATTTTATGTTTGAATTAATATTAAATATTTTATTTTATCTTCATAGAAAAAACATATTTCCCTTTTTTTAGTATTTATGTTTTGAGAAAAAATTAAAAGGAAAGGGTATTTATATATTAAAAAATATTTTTTCATATGGGTTAAAAAGAGTTTTTCATGGGTTTTATTCTTAGTATGGTCCTTGGATATTTTTTATGAATATTTAATACCCATTATAGATCATAGGTTAAAATTATATATATTATACTATGGATTCACCTAGATTTCATTGGGGAGTATGTTATTGTTTATACGAGGTGTGTTCCTAGATAGCACTCTAATGCATTGGGTAATGATTTTGTTATCCTAATAAATATATTGGATGCCGGCAATATGGTAATTCCAATTTAAAGGGTTTGTAAGTGTTTTATGATGATTATCTTCCAAGGAACCTACATGTATTTTCTTTTCATATTAAATTTTTTTCATGGAAATCATTTGATCTCAAGATGTATGATAAGTTTCTTTGAAAGGAAAAATGATGCAATCTTCCACTTAAAATGTATCTTTTTAAGATTTTTTTATATAATTTAATGTTTTCCACTGGACTAATAGATTTAATCACTTATATCACATAGTATTATTTTGGTTCTCATCCAAGATGTGAAAATGTTTTTCATAGGGTTTAACAATGGGTAAGGAAATGAAAGAATTTAAGTTGAAATTCATGATGATTTTTATATAATAAAATTATATTATATTTTAAATGTTTTATTTAGTGGTAAAAATGATTACATATTATATTTTTACACTTTATGTTTATATGGATTTTTTATGTATGATTTATAACCTTACACTCTAAATATATAAATATTAAAGATATTTTGGATTGTAAGAACGTGAATTTAATTTATGGTTACTAAAATATTTAATGATTATCGATGGGTCCTTAATATGTGTATTAGATATAGTTTTAGATAACATTAGAAGATAGGATGATATTCTAGAAAATTTTAATATTCATGTATGTGAAAAAAAAATTAGTGTGTTAGGGACAATCATTGTTATTTTAGATAAACTAGAAGAGTTTGAGATAACATGAATAAGGATATATTAGTTTTTATCCTCATCATAAGATTGTATATTATGATTTTATTTATATTCTCATACTATAAATTTTGATTTTAAGAAATAGAAGGATCTAGTAGGATCCAGTAAAACAATGGATTTTAAATAATATGTGTAGGTTGTATAAACAAGAAACAAAATGGAATGGGAGCTATATTGATGACTCGTATGGTTATTTTAACTAGATATCTCGAGTAACGATTAAGAACCTAAATATTGGGGAGTTTAACAACGCATCAAATACAAGATAAATAGATCCCCATAGAACTTTTGATTATAATGATCATAAATTTAAATATATTTAATGACCTATGTGTCCTAAATTTGTAATGAAGAACCCATGAAAAAATATTAAAATAATTGTAAGAAGTTTTATATGTCATAATTGAGGTCATAAAGAAATAATATTCATAGAGAAAAGGAATCATTTAGTTAACTCTATGAAGTTTAAAGAATTTCAACTTGATGAATAAATTGAACGTATTTAATGTGGGGAGAATGGTCATTTTTTTAATCCATTTACAAGGGAAACGGCATATGAATGGGATCATGAAGACTATACAGATATTTTTTTAGAAATACCAAAGGCAGTTATAGTTCATGATAATGATACTACAAAAAATGAATGATATGGATTATTTATTAGATTACGTTTTGAAATTTTTGAATCTTTGGACAAGATTCATATTTTTCCAAATAAAAAATAACTGTTAAGTAATGATATTGAAAACCAAAATTAATTGATTATAATTAATTTATAATTATTAAAATGTTTTCATATTTGGGATTCAATAGTTATTTAATATATAATGATGATTATAATTTTAAATTATTAAAATTTTGAATATGAGAGTACATTGGTAGAATTTAGATAAAATTTTATAGATGTTTGTGTGTATCATTTGAAAAAAAAATGTATGAAAATTTATCTTTTTATTTGGTGGATATGTTTTTAAAGGTATGGACAACCATCTGGGATTATATGATCTTCTATTTTGATGTTATAAGGGGTTATTAAAATTTAGGTGATGGAAAATGAATGGTATAAGATAACATTTGAGGTTAAAAAATTTATTAAATGTTAAATATATTAGGATTATATTTTTTATTGTTTATTTCATCTCTAATAATGTTATAAGGAATATATTAATATATTTTTATAAATTAGGAAAACTTGCATGCTGGAATGAAACCTTTCGTGTCAATCCAAACTATGAGTATTGGACATAGAATTGATGGGGAAAAGGTTAATCGCCTACCACTAGTCTATGTGATGTCCTAGTTAGTAAAAAAAAATCGTCATTCAAACAACATGATTGGTAAGATTTATGTTTATTTAGGGAACATATGTTTTATTATATAGATTACTATGATTTTTAAAGTAATTTGGTGAGTGTGTGAATAATGTTATTTCATAAAAATAAATCACTATTTTTGAAAATTTATATAATTAAAGTAAACATAATATAATTTGATTTTATTTGATTTATAATATTATAATAACCTTTAGGAAGTGGATATAATTTTAATGGGGATATATGGTGATTTAGTTTATTTATAGTAATGATTATAATATCTTGGTTATTATAAGATAAGAGAATATTCATTTTGGAATGAGATAAAAATACTGGTTAATATACTTTAGAGATAAATGTTAAATTAATATTGGAAGAGTAAGTGATAAAATCCATTTAATTTTTTGGTGTCAGTATTAGTCAAGAATATTTTGCTGAATTTATGTATAGTTATTTATTGAATGATATAAGTTGATCTTTGGGTATCCCTACTATATTTTTTAAATTCTATTGGTTTTTCATTATTTAAAGGTTTATAAATTTTGGTAATTATCTTATATTGTCCCAACTATTTGGTATTGGTTAATTTATAAAGATAGAATGAAAATATGTTTGTATTTTATTTTTTATATGATCTATTATAAGTTTATTTTAGTTCTTTTGGGATAAAACAATTATCTCAAACAGTCATTATTTGGAGAAAAAAGATAGGTTTTTTGTAAAAGTTGATTTAGAGATGAATTTTTTTTAAAAGTACAAAAATTTTATTTTTTATTATTATATAAAGAAAAATAACTCTTACAAATTAGGAAACATATTTTTAAACAAAAATGTTTTTTGTTTACTATTCTTAATAATAAATTATTAGTCTTTTAACACATCACAGATTAATAATTTGGTGGTCATTAACTTTCTCTTGACCATGTTTGCTATTACTCTATATAAATTTTTAGGAGTTATGTTTTTATTTCATTTCCATGTTTTTAGTACCCACTAATTCTATCATATTTGGAAACTAACTATTTTTTATTCTTAATGTAATTTTTAAATCCATTTCTCTTTTTTCACGAGGAAGTATTATGGAAACTTTTTATGATGTGGGTTCTCAAAAATGTTATTTTGAAAATTAAAACCCTAGTTACTAAAACTAATTTCAAATTACAAGGATAATATTTCTTAAATAGTATAGAACTTAATATCATATGTTTTTAAAAAATAAATACTATATTTTATAGCATACAACGTTTGCAACACCAAAATAATACAAACAATAAATTATTATTTAAATTTGATTTTTATAACCTTAAAATTAAATTAGAAGGAATGAATAATACTAACCTCTTTAATAAAAATATAATTGTCCTAATAACTTTTAATTTATCAATCAATTAATTTTAAATAAAATTTTAATATTTAGTAAAGTCATTTTATTCTTCAAAAATATAATTTCTTTAAAAATAGGGTTTCTTGCTTTTTATGGGTGATTATTATAATTATTATTTGAAAATATTATTAAATTTATTTAAAAAAAATTAATTTAATTTATTCACTCATAATATCAAGATATTATCTATATTATTGTTTTAGAATTTTTGGAATATATTTATTTTTCAAAGAATATTCAAAAATATTTATTTTTATTAAATACTGTGTTTTATTTTAGGTGTTTCCAGTGTGAAATTATATTATGGATTATTTTTAAAATTCAATTAAAACCTTTGGATTTTAAATTTTTCATATTATATTTTTTAAAATTTATTTTATCCTTCAATTTCATATATAAAAATTTTATGTTTTAAAAGACCAATTTACTAAAAAACTATTTTCTATCATGTTTTCCTTGTTTTATTTTAAATTTAATACTACATATTCCATGTTTTGATTTTCTTAAAATACATTTCACATTATTAAAAATAAGGTTCAACTTTTTTAAATAGTACAACATTTTTACGTTAAAATTAAAATTAATCTTAATACGACTTGTCAACTCGGTTAAGGATAAATATGATAATTAAGGATTCAAAAAATGATAGACTATAAAATTAATGAAAAGCATCCCTAAATATTATTTTATTATTCCATTTAATATAAAATCATTAATTATTAGGTTATATATATTTTTTCTATTTAGTTTTGATTAGAACACCTATAATATTTTATATAAAGAAAAGTTTAAAATATCACACTTTTGTTTTTAATAACAATAATATATTTAACATGTTGATAACAAAAGGTTAATTTTGCTTATAGAAAGTAACAAGAAATATAAATAATTAAACATTAACATGGAAATTTATTTTTAATTCTTAGTGAATATGTAACTATCTTATATTATTACACAACACTAACACATTAATTATTAAATTTAATAGAAAAATAAAAAAATTACATTATAAATATCAAAAAATATTATAATTTGAGATAGTTTATGTGATACAAAGATTTTATAGATTAATATGACATGTAAGGTATATATTAATATAAATTTTCTAATTTTAGTTTTTTTATGTTATTAATGTCAATGTATTGAATATTTATACAATTTTACATTATTAATTTTTATAAAAAATAATATTTTATTAAATGATATAAAATACCGAAAAATATTAAATTCATAAAAGTGATTAAGATAAGATTTATATTATAGAACATGGTAAATATAGGGTCTAAATGTTTATTTATAGAAACTATCATGACCCTCTGAGAGTAAAAAATTATGTTGTCGTGGTAAGTGTGAAAGTGGTTAATAAGGGGTTAAATCCAAATAATAAGGCTAAAAACAGTCCAAACATGTATTATTTTTATTTTATGATATATTGTAGACCCCAAACATGTATCATATATTATAAATAAATTATTTTTTATCCATTTTAAATAAATAAATAAATAATATTAATTTAATATTTTGTGAAATTCCAAGGGTGACCCTCCCCTCTCAAGGAAAAGGACATCTCTCATTCTTTTTACCTAACACATCAAGAACCATTTTTTCCCAGAAATATCTACCTAAATACACTAATATCATGAATAAAGATGCTATATAGTCTTTATTTATGTAATAATACCATTATTAAAGGGTGTAAGGTGTTAATCAAAGGATAATTTCCAAAGAAGAGGTATATTTTTCACCGCATGTTGTAGTTTTATTTATTCTTTTTCTTCCTTAAAATATTATTGAAACACAAAATAATAATAATAGTATTATCCTATATAAAAATTTACAAAACCATGTTAATGGAACACCCTATATCTATATCCACATTCCCTAAAATATGAAATGAAACCATCATTTTTGTGTATGGAGAGCCACCGCCTATCGAACTGATGTAATTCATTTTTCATCATCATCTATCATGGATGGTTATAATGAAAAAATTAATACATTTATTTTATTAATAAAAATTTTATCATTATTAAAATATTATATATCACTTACCATATTACCTTTCCATTCATTAAAAGGTGATAATGTATTCTCTGTGCACATGTGGACAACCACCGCCATAGAGCGATGTGAATCATTTTTCATCACCACATCAGATGGATGATGTATATATAGATATATATGTATAATAAAAAATATATGATAGATAAGATAGTGTTATAATTATTGATTGATAAAATGGTACATACCTTCTTCTATAATGATCATTAAAAAATGGAAATGTTACTCATTTTTATGTATGTCCTTCCATCTCCATGATTGAAACATAGTTCATTTTTCATAACCGCCATTCGTGATTGGTTTTAAAATGTTAATTGATAACTACTAATTATAATTTTTTCATTACAATTTTTTTATATATGTTGTTATAATTACCACTTTGACCAAATTAAAACTATTGAAGTCATTTCTGACATATGAGTCGAATATCCTCAAATTAATCGATGTGAATTTAATTGATTGTATAATTTTATATAAAATGGTATTAAATTAAATTGGGAAATAATGAATATGAAAAAGGTTTTTTTTAACAAATATAAAATTAATATATTTTTATTCAAAAAAATAGATATCATATGTGATGTGTCAGCATCGAGGAAAGGGACACATTAACATTATATTTTTTTAAAAGATTTATTTCCATAATGGTTTACTAATATGAATGTTTCATAATTTTTCATATATTAGAATATTTGTTTTATTATAGAAAATTGATTTTTCTATTTAATTTCATTCAATGGTTGCCAAAAGGAATATTTTTATGTAATGTTTTACATTATTTTGAAAAATTAAAAAGCAATTATCTATTTCAATGTATATTGCGACAATGACTTTTCTCACCTCAATAACTACTAGATGTTTGGTTTACTATTTTATATTTTATCTTTTCATCAAATAAAACCATCTATAATATTTTTTGGAATTTATGTTTTTAAAAATGTGTTTTAAGAATAAATTTTGTTTTGATATGCATTTTTTTAAACATATTTAAAAGTGTATTTTAGGGGTTTTATTCATGACATGGTAATTGTATATTGTTTATGAAGGTTTTAGTGCCATTATAGATAATGGGTGATCCTTATATAGAATATATGATTGGTGTTCCATGATAACACTGGTTGATACCTTTATATCATA
The DNA here is from genome assembly GCA_963277665.1 of Viscum album. Taxonomy (NCBI): domain Eukaryota; kingdom Viridiplantae; phylum Streptophyta; class Magnoliopsida; order Santalales; family Viscaceae; genus Viscum; species Viscum album. Next base: position 552,153,798 of record OY728158.1, read on the forward strand.
TATGATAGGTGCACCAAGATAGTGTTCTATTGAAATGGGTAATGATTATGTTCTCAAGATAATAATATTAGAAGGCGATCATATGGTTATTTCAATTCTAAGGGTTTTATAAGGATTTTATGAAAATTATGCCATAAAGAACCTATTTAAACTTTCTATTCTTTCTAATGGGTTTTCAGGAAAATAATGATATTTCAAAAGGAAATTGAACGATCTTTTTAATGGAAAAGTTGTGATCTTTCTGGATAAGAATTATTGTTTTATGAAAAAAAATTCATGGGTTTTCATGTTTATTCATTGAACTAATGTATTTCTTATTTTAGGTACCTTACTAAAAATTTTGTTCTCAACCCACATTTTTTACAAAAAAATAATAGGTTTTAATGATGGGAAAGGGAAATAAATAAGTAGTTTTTAAAATCATGAATATTTTTCATGAAGAAATAATGTTTTATTTTAAATGTTTTATATTGTGGGAGAATGGATATTGATTATTAGTGTCCACTTTAAATATATATAGGTTTGTTAGGTAAGATTTATATCCTTACTCTCTAAATCACTAAAATAAATACATATTTGGGAATTTAAGAAACTTAACTATAGTATAAAATAAATAGAATGTGAAATGTTAAAGGATGATTCCTTATAGTTATATCTATTTTCAATCTCATTCCCATTAATTGAAAAATGATAATGTCACTCGTGTGTTCTTATATAATACCATCATTACAAATTAATATTATTCAATTTTCATTTTTAACTATTTGGAAGGTCATAAATATAGATATAATTAATATATATGAGATTTGATATATAATTCTGCTTATGTAAATGGGAAGTATTTTTTACCATTATTTCATTCGATATTTAAGAAATTGAAAACATCACTCAGGCGTACACGTAGGATTTTGTCTCTATGAAGTGATGTAATTAATTTTTCATCACCACTTTATATGATGTTTTATAAAATTAAATATAATAATTAAATATAATTATTATGACATTATTATTATTTTTTAACTGATGATGTTAGGAAGAATATGCAAGAAATGGACCAATTGAATTTAAACCCTCTAGAAAACATACTAGTTTTTAAAAGAATGGTCCTTTTAATGAATAATAGTTAATAAATGGATATTAAAAGGTTATAAGGAAATGATAAGTAGTATGTAATGTATGAATATTTTTCTAGAAGAGTTTTATTATAAACTTATATTTATTATATGGGTGTTTTGAATGCATATGAATCAAGACAGGACTTGAGGTAAGGTTTTATGTAACAATCTCATTTCATTTTAGAATTATCTATAATATATTTACATTAAGGGAAATATTTAATAATTATCTATTCAAACATGGATATTTATTTCTCTTATAGTTATTCCTAAAATCATAATTTATTATTTCCATTTTTCTCTCATTATTACAAAAAGGCTAGAATTTTTTTTAAAAAACTAACATTTTGCCACTTTGGTCTACAAAAGTTTTCTTTCATATCCATGTTCATTAAAATAAATTCAATAGTGGTGTATGATATGACGAAAATATTATAGAAATTTATTTTGAACAATAGTTTGTTATATTTTTAAATATTTAAAAATGCATTTTAAATTTTTTCATAACATGTTAATAATGAATTTTTACACAACGTTTGAATGGAATAATTATTTTAAAATATTCAATCTAAATAGATTTTCCCTCTACCATAATTGTTCTTTTCTTCCAATATTTCATTAAATGTTTCTATGATTATTTTAAAAATAAAATATCTATCTTAATATTCTAGGAATTGTTTATTTGTTAAGGATACGAAAACAAATTTTTTTTTACCCTATTTCAAAATAAATGTCCAAATTCTTTCTTAAAGGTATTTTTAATATATATTAACATTCATTAAATGGTTTTATGATTCAATTGTGATCTGATTAAATTATACCACCCACTTTTATTCTATTAAAGGTTTATTATGAGGATGGTTATATGAAAATAATTTCTTTCTCATGGGTTAATTATGTAATGATGATATATTTATAAAACCCAATTAGATCCCTAAGGTTGTGGTATGATTAAATTAATAAATTTTTATGAATCCAATTTCCATTACATGGGTTATTCTATGTGAAAATAATTATTTTTTTGTGACACCTTTAAATTATGATAGAAGAGTATTTTTTTCAATATCAAGTATGACACAAAACACCATGTATAGAAGGGAATATAATAACACAAAACTTTAAAATATATTTATTATTTTAATTAAATTCAATATATGATAAAGGTTAAATTGCGTGTGTAAGAACATGGTTATACACTCAGGTATATATTCATTATATTTTACCCAAAATCACTACTTTGGACCTATTATAGATGCCTAATGGTTTAGAAAATGTTATAAGGGGGTATCGGGCATGCATTAGTCTTAGAACACAACTTTTTGGGAAAAGGGGAAAATTCACATGGTTTGTGCATGGTTAGTGAATGGTTTTCCTTACTTTGCATATTGGGTTTTCCTAGATAGATCCACCTCGCATGGTTAGACCACTTTCATGTGGCCTAACTATGAAAATTTCCCTTATTCCCAGCTACTCTTTCATGGTTTGTGCATGGTTAGACTAGATATTGAGGAAGGTGTTTTTTTAGATAGAACCATCTCTTATGGTTTTCAAACAGGTTTTCAAAAAGTGCACATGAAAATTTTTAAATAAATTTACAGTTTTCCCTTAATAATCAATTAAGACACCTATTCGATCCAAACTCATAAACTAGTGGGATTTACCACTATTTTCACCATTTTAGATATTTTTGAAGAACTAGCCAATAGATCAAGAGATCTCCTTAATTCGGTAACTGATTGAGCTTTCATTCATCACATTGGATGAGAATAGTAAGTACTCGTGCCTGTTTGAGCGGTTCTTCCTCTCTTTTTCTCTCGACATAGTGATCATGGTTTTCAATTTTTTTACCTTTTCTTATATCTACTCTAATATGAAGAAAATTAAGGGTGGATACCAATGGAGTAGAATCATACAACCCTAATGTTGGTGGTCTATAATTTATCCTAAAAGTTTGTTAATTTTGGAATATATCTGTGGGGCCAACCAATTTCGTTAGGTGTCATTTATTATATTTATATTCCATGATTATACTAATTATGAATACATGGTTATGATCTTTCCAAATATGGATTATTTATTAGTAGTTACACCCAAAAATCATTCTGCCCCATGTTGAAGGTTATGCCATATTTTGGTTTTTAATGTTTTGACATGTTTGGGTCGTTGTTTGGGTGTCCCTTAACTTGAACTCTCTAAGGGTAATATTTCTATATTAAATGAAATTTTTATATTCTGAATTGAATAATGGAATGTGCCATGTCTCCATAACACTTGACCCACCTAAGATAAGAGCTTCAATTTATAATTAAATTTGATATGGAATATGGTATGTATATTGAGTATATGACTTTACTGTATTGATTGTGAAAAAATAGTATTTTTCATATCTATAGCAGCCCTTAACACATTAACGAAAGGTTGAAAAATGAACATTTAATATGGAATATTCCTTAAATGGATTAAAGTGTTGCATTATACTTTTCCATGTCACACTAATGAAAGGAAAGGGTTAAACCAAATGACTTGATAAAAAGTTTCCATCCTACATGACCTTATAACACAAATGAAAGGAAGTGCTTGAACCAAAGGATATATTACATGACTTCATAATAAAATATAAATAGTCTGACTCACGGTTTCCTTAGATTCTCATTATATAATCCCATGAACACTCGGGAACCGCACACTAATTCAAGGATACATATTGCTTAGTTTCAGACCAACCTAGATCCCAATCCTTTTCTATTCTTGGAAGCTCGATACGATGCCTATGGATCCTTCATGTAGTACTATATGATTCCCTAGATACACTACTTGGATCCCTTTAATATCACTACATGATTCCATGGATACACTCCTTGAATCACTTGAATATCATTACAGGATTCCATGGATACACTCCTTGGATCTACCATTGACATGTAGGTTCCATAGTTAAATCCCATCAATCCCAATCATTTCATATCCCTGTTTTACGTTAGTTTATCACCGTGGAATTAGTTGGCACATCATTGTGGACTTCCTTGGGAAATGATCCTTAAATTACACTCTTACCCCATACCCGACTATAGTTATTACTGAGTTGGTGACCCTTGAGGTCTATGTCACCTTGGTTGTTACCTTGGGACTTCAACATTAAATGTCATTAATCATGGGAACATTCACTACTTATACAATCACAAGGTGATTTTTTTGTTTGTTATTCCTCATGATACCTATGAATATAAAATTGGTAATTACTTAATTAAATGATATAAAAACATGTTCACACACAAGTTGAGGGATAAAGCATGTACTTGGGTATTTAGTAACATTGTACTGCTTTACTTTATATATGAATTCTAGCACACGATTATATTTCCATTACACAGGCTGGATGTTATAGAAACTATTTGTGGTGGCCTGCTTTGATTTATCTGACACCATCCCTGGGTGTCGTTTGGTACACAAGGCAGATTATAAGGTAGTAGTTGTTAATAAAGGGACATTAAACACTAGATTTCTTGTTGTCTGGGATGTATCTTGACAGAAGATGATCAAGCCTGAGCTTGAGATTCTTGGGATAGTCATAAATTTTGATTATATTTTTGTAGAACATGTTATTCTTAATATCTTGAATCCATGTCTTGTAATTTTCTAATACATGAAATTTCATCATCTTCTTATTTAATGTTATTATAGTTGTTTCGATTATTGTTATTGTTGTCTCTATTTTTCTATTGTGACTTATATTTACTTATATTTATTCCTCTATTTACATATATTATATGTATTTATTGTGCTAAACTTTTTTAATGGGGGAATAGTCTTCTAATGTACACACCCTAGGACCTCGCTACAAGTCGGTAGCCTCTTAGATTTCGATAGATGTGCTTGAGGGCATGTGGCCCACCAGGATTTGGGCACCCATGAAGTGGAATCTAGGTCCGGGATGTCACAATGTGGTATCAAAGTTGGTTTTTTCTTGATTTCGAATTTGGATACAATATATTGAATATTAGGAATGCTTAGTACATGGTCATAATTCATGCATGAGAGTCACAAACCCATATTTGGAGTAAAAACAATGTTTCCAAAATTATAATTGTTGTTCTCCTTTTCCCAATTACATTAGACCTTATTTCACCATTGGGTGACACAAATGTTGTGTAGCATTATTAATTATAACATTCATTGAGATTTTATTCCATCCTTAGCATGATTATATGAGGGCAAGGAGCATTGTTACATGCATCATTATAGCCACATATAATTCACATGCCAGGCATATTTCCATGCCATATAGGTGCACATCACTGCTTTTCATTGCTTGATATGCTTGTGATTGTTGAGTGATGTTTTGTTATTTATCTTATGATTGTATTACTTTTGTCAGTGATTGAGTGATTACCTATCTAAATTCATGAGGTTTATGAGACCTCATGGGTCCAGAAGAGTAATTTACCGAGTCGATCCATTATGTTATAAATTAATGGGGTTCATTTCGAATGATAGGTGTATGGGAAAAATTCATCGGAAATGGATATAAATTATGAAGTGAATCATGAAATATACATGAATTGGTTATACATCCTAATCCAACATTGTCGTGTTTTTGAATGGTAAGGGTTTGAACCTAGAAATTAACAACAAAATTAAGTGAAACTTATACTTGAGAAAATAAAGATACTTGACCATCTAAGTAGGTAGTTTTGGCAATATGCCTTGGGTGGTCAGTTTCATACATTCATCATCCATTGGTGATTCTATCTTTCTTGGTCTGAGGTATGTGCTTGGAATTGGTAGACCAATGCTTCCACGACGTTCTCATGTCATGTTCGAGTAGGGTGGCAATGACCATGCTCCAGAGTTGGTGGTCCAAGAGCTGCATGTATTACCTCCAAAATTATCACTTAAGGAACCACCTGTTTTACCCGATTTGGTCACTAATTCCCATGTTTGTGAAAGTTTCGTACGTCTGATGTAGTCCATGCATGGTGCTTCATGAGTTGCACCTACGATGGATGATCGGACCCATGAGTTCTTGCAGAAGCATCCTCTTACATTCTCAGGGGATGGAGGCCTACTGGTTTTTGAGTCCTATCTAGATGTCATCCTATATATCCTTGAGAATCTAGAAACACCAACAGAATGGTGGGTCAAGTATGCTACATACATTCTTCTGGATTTTTTCAAGTGTTGGCGGGATGTGGTTAACTATGATGATCACCATCAATGAATGATATGGGCATATTTCTAGACTACCTTCCATGATCAGTTCTTTTCTCATACACTAATAGCTAATAGGGAAAAAGACTTCATGCATCTCAAGCAGGGTTATATGTAACTTATGGAGTATTCAGCGTGTTTCATGGGGTTATAGAGCTTTTCACTACTTTTACCCAGTGATGGTCTTTCGCATTCTAGTCACTTCATGGATGAGATCCTATAATCCATATATACACATGTCACTAGGAAAAAGCTAAGGGATGGAATAGTTCTGGGTAAAGAGTAACATTGTTGTGTTAGGCTAGTAGTTCTTCTGGTATTATTAAATGTTCCATCATGGATTATCATCAGGGAAGTGACAACCAGAGTTCATGTTTTTAAAGCTTTATAGAGTTTCATCGGAGTGGACAATAGGAGAATAAGAATCCTCATTGTGATAGGGAACCACTGGAGTATCAGTCTTGTGTTCATATGTGGAATCATCAACATTTCTGTAGGACCATTCAATAAACCATGAGTGGAAAAGGATCTTCACCATATTAAACTTCACGAGAGTGGTGTTTTACGCCACATCTGGTAGGAAATCGTGATAGCACTGGTAGGTCTAGCTGAGGAGGAGGTCATGGACATGGTATTCAAACCCTTGATCAAAAATAGCATCAGTAGAGAAGTTTTGATCATGGTCATTAATATGTTGCATAGGGCTGTGGATCAGGCTTGTTGCATGCACTATAGCCAATAATTGAGGATCAGGTTGTGAGACCATATACAGTACAAGGTACTATTGTATTAGCCTCCACTATAGTGTCTTCATTATTTTATATAGGTTCTTTGAAGTCTTTTATTTTTGTATTTATCATGGAGAGTCTCTGACATGAGATATAATATTACTATTGTGTATGACCCTAGATACACCATTGGGGATATGGACACAGGCCATACACCGGTGTAGGGAATGTCCCCTTAAGGTTAGAAGTTACCCTTTCTTATGGAACAACTTTGTCCATGAGATGATGGGATTTGATTTCATTATCTAAATGGACTGGTTGGTTTATTATCACAATTTTTTATACTGCTATCTCCTCATTGTATCTTTTACATCATGAAGGCTTAAAAGTTATCTACATAAGGGTGATTAGAATAGCTCGGGTGGTAGAGCTAGATCAGAGCATCGTGTTCTACGTAGAGTGACTTTCCAGATCACAAACCTCTTCATAGTGGTTCTAGGTTTAAGTTATGTTAATCTCCCTCCAGTAGTGGATCGTTTCAGGGATGTTTTTTCAAATGACTTTTATGGAATACATTGTGTTATAAAGGTATAGTTTACAATTGATCTTGTTCAAGGAGGAGCTCAATGTCCATTCCTCAGTATGGGATAGAACATACAAATCTTAAAGAGCTCAAGTGACAGTTATATGATTTATACGAAAAAGGTTTTATAAGTCCTAGTAAATCCTCTTGGGGTTCACCTATGATTTTCTCCAAGAATACGGATAGAACATTAAGTCTATGCATGGATTGAAAAATAGTTGATCCAGCTTATGGTCTAGAATCGGTATCCACTACCTCAAATAGATGATCTACTTGACCAGATCTGAGGAGAAAAGTACTTCTCCAAGATCGTCCTGAGATCTTGTTATCATCCGGTATGAGTCATAAAATTAGACATACCTCGTACAACTTTCAATAGTAGGTATTTTATGTATGATTATATAGTTATAACGTTCGGTCTTACGAATGAACCTATTGTTTTCATGGCTCAGATGAATAGGGGTTTCCGCCCCTATTTTTATTATTTTGTTGTGGTCACTGTGGAAAATATTTGGGTGTATTATCATACTCATAGAGATCATGCCAAACATTTTGAGGGTGTTTTGAGTACACTTAGAGAGCATCATCTTTATTCCATGCTTGCTTTGTGGCACTTCAGGATCAAAAAATTGCACGTATTGGGTTATATAATAATAGAATTTGGTGTATCTATTGACCTAGAAAAGGTTAGTGTTTTAGTTTCCTGGGATTATTCCAAGAACGTGTTTAATATACAGAGTTTCTTGGGTCTGGTGGGATATTACAGGCATTTCATACCAGAATTTTATGTCTTTGTTCATCTCTTACTAGTCTAACAATGAAGGATGTCAAGTTATTATGGTCAGAATCATGTGATAAATCATTTAAAGATCTAAAAGGGAGGTTGGTATTGGAACCTATTATACCTCTTCAAATCCAGGCATCAGTTATAAAATATTTTGTTATGCATCGGGGGTTTTCCCAGGTGATTTACTGATACTTGATGATAGATTTTTTGCATATAGATCTCGCCTGCTAAGGCCTCATTATAGAAATTACCCAATGTACAACTATGAGCAAGTAGTCATTGTCCATGGTTTACATTACTAGATACATGATTTGATGGGTGAGAACATTGCAGTGTATATGTATCATGATATCCTCAAAAATATATTCTCTTAGTGTGACATGAACCTCAGATAGTGAAGATGGGTCGAGTATCTACAATCCTTTAATTTTGATCTTCTCTATACACCTCGGAATGTAAATGTAGTTTTAGATGATTTGAGTCAGAATACTAAGTTACAAGAATTACTGGAATCTAGTGATGAATGGAAGTAAATGACCCTTTTTATAAGATATATCTAGTGTTTCATGACATTTATAAGAAATATTATCTCTCATCCTTACTAGTTACATAATCCCTCTTTCAGAAGGTGATGAGTAGATATTTTTCATATTCTAAAAATCTGGTTCTCCCTGAGAGTATATCAGGAGATAATCGGCCTCCATTTTGGTCTACAGACATGAATAATTTCTTGCGTCTATTTGGACATATCAGGGTTCCTACTGATATGAGGGAGGAGTTGACGAAAGAGTCCCACACTTCATAGTGGGCAGTTCATCCAGAAATCTATTAAATATATCGAGATATGAGATGCCCATATTGGTGGCCTAGGATGAAATGTTAGATAATAGGTATTATCGTGAGGTGTTCCACCTACAAGAAAGTGAATGAGGAGCACCAGAGGCATGCAGGCTTCCTATAACCACTTCTAGTCCAGGAATGTAATTGGGAATATTTTTCCATGAATTACGATGTTGGATTACCTAGGTTGTTTTGGTGTAGCACTTATATCTTGGTAGTCATTAATCGACTAAATAAATCATCCCACTTCATTCCTATTTGGTATACATTCTCAGTTGATGAGTAGGGAAGACTGTATGTCTGCGAGATCATATGACTACATGGGGTCCCTTGTAGTATCATTCCTGATCGGGATTCTCATTTCATTTCACGGTTCTGATAGGAATTTCAAAAATAAATGGGAACACAGGTTATTCTAAGAATATATTTTGACCTTTGGACTAATTGAAAGTATAAATAAACAATACAGGTTATATAGGATATACTCTGAGCATGTTTTCTTGCATTTGGTGGTTCATGGGAGAATCATATCCCTCTCGTAGAGATATCTTATAGTAATAAATTTTAGGAAATGATTCAAATGACTCATTTTATAGACTTGTATGAAAGGCCATGTCATTCACCCTTGGGATGACTAGAGGTAGGTGAGGCAGCCTTACTAGGCCTCCATCTCATTCTGGAGAATTTAGAGAAGGTTCAGCTGATCATGAAGCTTATGAAAAATGCATAGTGTAGAAAAAAATCTTATGTCGATTGTTGTCGATGATCTGCAGATTCAGAGTTCAATGATCATTTTTTCCTTCGGGTATCACCTTGGATATGGCCTATAAGGATAGGAAAGTATGGAAGGTTTCCGCTTCATTCAATCTATCCATTCGAAATTCGAATGAGAGTAAGGTTGATAGCCTATCAGTTGTTACTAACTTAGAGGTACCATACCGTGCATGTTGTATTTCATGTATTGTAGATTTAAAAATATCATGTTGACCCATCACATACCTTTTATCTCGAGGAATTTTAGTTATTAGTTGATTCTACATTTGAGGAGTATCTAGTACGCATCATTGAGCCCAGAAAAAAGGCTCTCTAATGCTAGTATGTCCATCTAGTAAGGGTGTAATGGAAGAATGGATGCATCCATGATGAAACATAAGAGTGGGAGGTGAACATTTGTGCCTAATGACAAGATTTTTTCTCAGATAGTGTTTCTCCACCCTTTAAAGGTGAACTCAGGGATGTTTTCTTTAAATGGGGGAAGATTGTAAGAACCTGGTTTTTCTCTCAGGTATAGATCCTTTAAATTTCAATTTAATATTTACTTTGGAACTATTATGGATGACTAATGGGGTAGAAAAGATTATATGGGTGTACATGGCTTTCTTTGTTCTCTGAACTCCTCTTTTTAGGATAACATGCCAAGTCATGTGGTTTGCGCACTGTTTGAGTACGGTTTTCGGCCAGTTATCACGCAATTTCCCAAACTGTGCAGATTTTGTTTTTCTAGAAATATCCACCTCGCACGGTTTGTGTAATGATATATGTCCTAACCGTACAAAGTTCCCTTATTCCCAGGTACCAATGCATGGTTTTCACATTATTCAAAAAAATGATGAAAAGGGTGTTTTTCATACAGAACCATCACGTATGGTTTGTGCACGGTTTGTCAAACCGTGAGGACAAACCCAGCACTTTCTAATTTTTGGGTAAATTTCTATTTTTTCCCTTAATGATCTATTAAGACAACTCTTCTTTCCCAACTCATAAACCAATGGGATTTACCTCCATTTTCACCCTTTTGGTGTTTTTTGATGATCTAGTTAGGGGATCAAGATATCTCCTTCATCAGATAACTAATTGAGTTTGTGTTCATCGCGTTGAATGCACAATAAGTAATTGAGTCTGTTTGATATGTTATTCCTATATTTTTCTCTCAACCTAGTTTTCATGATTTGAAATTTTTTCACCTTTTCTTAGATCTACTCTAACTTAAGGAAAATAAAGGGATGATACTTTAGGAGGACATTCACACCCTCCTATGGTGGGTGGTCTATAATTTATACCTATGTTTTGTCAATTTTGGAATATAAGTGCGGGGATCACCGATTTCTTCTTGTGTCATTTATTAAATTTATATTCCATGATTATACTCATTAGAATTGTATGGTTATTATCTTTCCAAATATGTGATTAGTTTTAAACAGTTAAACCCACAAATCAATCAACCTATTGTAAAAGGTTATGCCATATTTGGGTTTTTATTGTTTTGACATGTTTGATACACCATTCGAGTGTGCCACTACAAAACCTCTCTAAGGGTAACCTTCCTATATTAAACAGCATGTTTATATTATGAATTCTATAATGGAAAGTACCATGTTTTCATACCACATGACCCCCTTAAGGTAAGTGTTTTAATTTATAAATAAATTTGAAATGGAATTTGGTAAGTATATTGAGTATATGTCTTGACCGTATTGAATGTGAATGAATAGTAGGTTTCATATCCGTAGCACCCCTTACCACATTAATGAATGGTAGATAAATTTTCCTTGATAATAAAATATTCCTTATATATATTAAAGGGTTTCGTGCTACATGGCCTTGTCACACTAATTAAAGGCAAGGATTGAACCAAATGAGTTGATAAAAAGGTTGCATGCTACTTGACCTTCTCACACTAATAAAAGGAATGGCATGAACCATTTGAAATATTACATGACTTAATAATAAAATAGGAATGGAATGCCTTGATATAGGCCTGGATTTTGATCAATTAATGTCATGAGCACTCAGGTACCCCATTCTGATTCTAGGATATGACTTTCTTAGGTGAGACCCACCAAGATCCAGGTCCTTGTCTATTATTAGATGCCTGGTATGATACTGTAGGATCCCTCATGGTTTACAAAAAGATTCCATGGATACCCTCCTTGGAACACTTCAATGTCACTACAGGATTCCATGCATACACTCCTTGTATCCCTTCTATATACTTATAGGATGCCTTGGATACACTCATTGGATCCAGCATTGATATGTAGGTTCCATGGTTAAATCACATTAGGCCCAAACATTGCTTAGCCCATTTTACCTTATTTGGCATTTTTGGACTCAATAGGTGCCTCATTATGGAATTACATACACTACGCTCCTTGGATTACACTCTTACCCCATGCCAGGAAACCGTTATTACTATGTTGGTGAACCATAAGGTATACGTCATCATGGTTGTTACCTTGGGACATCACCATTAAATTTCATTGATCATAGTTTCCTTATTACATCTTGGAACCATCACTAAATATGATATCACAAGGTGATGTAATTATTGGATATGCCTCACAAGACCTATCAATATAAAATTGCTAATCACAAAATTAAATGTACTAGTTACATGTTCAGACACCTGCCGAGGGATGAAGCAGGTACTTGGGTATTTAGTTACGTTGTACTAATTGACATTATATATGCATATTTTCACACTATTAAATTTCCATTAAACTATCCATATTTTATAGACCCCCTTGGTGGTGGCCCACTTTGATTTATATCACACCCTCTCTGGGCATCGTTTGGTACCCATGGAAGATTATAAGGTTGCAGGTGTTGACAAAGGGAATCATACGGCTTCCAACATATGATTGCTTACTATTTGTGATGGATATTGATAGTCGACGACTAAGAAAGATCTGGAGATTCATGTGATAGCCCTTGATTTCCATTATATTTTTATGGAACAAGGTATGCCTTCTCTCTTATATCCATGTTTTCCAGTTTTCTAGTACATATCATTTCATCATCTTCTGTTGAATGTTATTCTAACCGTTTCTATTATTATTTTTGTTGTATATATTTTTATATTTCACATTTTATTTATGTATATTTCTTCTATTACATACCTCCTTTATTTTTATCTTTTGTGCTTCACTTTGATAATGAGGGCATAGTCTTCCCACAGACACACCCTAGGCCCTTGTTGATAGTTGGCAAACACTAACATTTGAGGATATGCACTTGAGACCATGTTTCCTACCAGTCTTGGGGCACCCATGAAGTGGAATCCGGGTCTGGGATGTCACAACATGAAATACTTAATTTTATTTCATTACACACATCAATGACATTCTTTGATAGCTTATGTTGCACGCAATATTTTGTTTTACTAAAAACTAGAAATATTATTATTTAAAATGAATAATACCTCCTAGAAATTAATTTATAGGATATAAATATTGTTAAATAACATAGTAAAATATGTGGCTGAATTCATTGGTTACCATAAAATTAAAAATTAATATAAAATAAACTAATTTAATATAAAAGAAATGTATTTATAAAAAACCTATTATTATACAAAAAAAGTGTTTTATCCTCATAAATTAAATTAATTGATATTGTTAAATGATATTTATATTTTATTTATTAAATAATTATTTCTTGAATTTCATCCATTATATTTGATAGGAAAATCAAATTTTACCTACTAAAAGATGTACTTTTCTAAAGGTAGTTTTTCAGTACTTTAATGGAACACTTATGTTAAAACTAAATTCTGACACTTTTATATATATTATTTGAAAAAATAAACTTCATTTTAAATTTATTAATTTCCAAATTATCTTAGGGTAAATTTTTGGTATATTTCTTTCATGTTTCATTTTTAGATTAATAGTGAAAAATAACGAATTTTAATTGAAAACAACCTTTTCATTTAATTAATTTATAATGTTATATAATTTTTAATTGGTTTTAAAGTAAAAAAAATAGTCCAATTATACATCAATGAATAAAATTTAATACATTGAAATCAATTTCATATTGAAATTTAATATAAAAACTGTTTGAACTTTTGATCATTTTCACTTTAAAAACCTGATTTCTTATCCAGTATAGAGGTTTGATTTTATATTGATTTCTACCACTTATATTTTTCTTAATTTGAAAACATATATTATATATATTTAATCGACATAATTTATAATTTCAAATTTGGAAAAATTATTTTTTACAAAATTATTATAAGGTAATATTAAAATTTATTACAGCGATTATGGGAAAAATGAGTTTACAAGAGACAAAAGTTTAAAGATAAGTGTACAACTGACTTGGAAATTTATCAAATAGAAATTTACTAGCAATATTTCATCTTCATAACATATATTATATTTTTTTCATTATTTGATCAACATGACATGGGAAAAATGTGTGTGTAATTCTCTCTTTCAAAAAATATACAATGTTTCCACTCACCCCACATATAAAAATCATCCCACTCCCCACCTCCTTGGTACCTCTCAATGAATATTTTTTGGAAAATACTTGACCAAATAGCTACAAACAATACCTCCCATCACCTTATAATCCTTATATTGGGTAAAAATCAACCTTAAAATGCATTTGTGCAATCCTAAGGAGGATACATGAAGAAGAGGTAATGATATTTTAAAAGTGTTTTTATCTTATATCCTTATACATCTCCTTAAATTATTTTTATATCATCCTTATATAATAAAATTAGCATCCTAAAAACATTGAGATGTTTTTATGTTATGGTTATGGTTTAAAAAAGTAAAAAACTTTCATCAAATGGGTAAAAAAATCATTGTTCTTGTGTACGGAGGAATACGACCTCACGAACCGAAGTCGTTCGTTTTTTCGTTACCACCTTTCATGGTCAGGAATAAAGATGAAAGTACTGTTTATATATGATTTATAAAACAATATTTTACTGAATATTTTATTGATAATAAATGATATAATTCCCCAAATTGTGCTAAATATGTTTATTTATAAAATATTTGGGATTTGATCATTCATTTGAAAATTTGGTGAAAATTCCAGTTTTACCCTTTATAGTGAACTGTAGTATTTCGAAGATAAATATTTTCATATTTATTATTGTAATTTTAAATTTTTGTAACAGTGTTCCGAACTTATGTTTCTAAAACTTTCATTCAAGACACTAAAGCTAAAAAGGGCATTTGGATGGAGTAAATGGGACATTAATCCAATGGTGGGCTGGACTCGGCAAAATGGACATGAGTTCTGTATTTGGGCCATATATTCTTCATCTGGTCTTGGTTTAAGCCCGTATTTTTACAGGATCTCGTGGATTTATGTTCCCACAATTCCTCCTTCTGGAAGGAGAGCTGGTTCACGCGTTTTCGAGGTCAAATGGGCAGTGCAAGTTGTATTAAAATATTTGGTCGAGATTTCCCATTCACACATGAATCCTCTTTAAACCTAGCCTCCCCTCCACTCTATAAACTGGATTTTTTTCTCATTTGGAGGGGTTTTGACGTGAATTAGATGATTGTAGGCTGAGGAGAATTTGTTTCACCCAAATTCTCTAACCATTGTAAGAGGGGTAGCTCTTGAAGCATGGATCCCCTCATCGAAGCCTCCATCTCTTCTTCATTTTGTAATGTTTTCATTTGTGTAATAATCTTCTTTCTTCTTCTCTTATTTCTTCTCTTTTCTTCTGTTTTGTTTAAATTTCTTCTTCTATTAATCTTCCTAATTGGTTTGGAATTCTTGAGTAGAAGCGTTATTGGGTTATTCCCATTATAACCCTTTGCACATGAAAAACGCTTCTACGATGATTACGCCACCCATGGAAGAGTAGTCTTTTAGTAATCGATCTAACTATCACCTTCATCATTAATTTATTTTGAATCAATGATATACTGTAATTCACTAAATATGATCTATTAACTGAGTTTTCAATTTAAATGAAACTAAGCAAGAAATTGAACAATAAACACAAAACGCGCGAGGTCGGGATTTGTGTGAATTGTGAGAGCGTAATTTTAATCAGTAATACAAGCCCACGCGGGATCAATTTGAAGAGTTCAAATATAATCCCTAAACTCAATTAGTCCTCATTTCAAGAGTGGTTATGTACCTTAATTTATCACTGACCATACGCTAATCTTATAACATTAATCAAAGAAGGGTGTTGTGATTGCAGGTTCCGAAGTTAGCCTAGGGTTAAATTCACTTCATCTTCGTGGTAAAGTTAATCCTCGTAGGGTTCGGGATATAAAAAATTAAGGGATTATAATTAAGTGAATGTTAGTTTAAATGATAATGATTAATAATATATTGAATAGGTAGAGTTAAATCGATTACACCTTTTAAAATATTTTCTAAAAAAACATCTTCTTGTTGTGTCTTTTTAATCAAACATCATTTCAAAATTAAAAACAAAAAAAATGAAATCTTCTTCCAGAAAACTTCTTATAGATCTATAAACTATAAACAACCCCCATCCATTCAATTAGTTTTTTTATTCTCTTTTATTTTATTTTTAGAATACCTCTAAGAAGTTGTTTTAATTCACTTCCTCCTTTGAGAGACGACCCTGGTCAGCCACTCTGCTACACCTAAGTACCCCAAAATCACACTAATCATTGGAGGGCACCCACGACAGTGCTCATTCAAATTTGCAGCATTACCCGGGAGGCAAGTAATTTTTTCAACCATTTAGAGGTATTTATTTTATTTTTCATTTTATTATTTTCTTCACCTCTCTCTTTCATCTTTCCCCTTTATCATGTTTTCATTTTTTTTCATCCTCATCTTTTCTTTTTGGACCATCAACTCAACTTATCATTTTTATTTTACTATGGTCCTCTCACTTTCTTTTCATTTTTATTTGATTTATGACACGAACTAATCCCGAAGTTCTCTTAGATCTTGACCCTGAGATTGAACGTAGCCTTAGGGCATGAATCAGAAACTCTCAGTCTTCGAGAAGTTTAAATATTCAACCAGTTGGTGAATTCATCTCTTCTGGAAACATTGGAATTGGACGTTATTAAAATTAAAACATAAATGATGAACCAATGGCTGAAAACAATGGAAATGAACTTAATAGAACCATTCGAGAATTGGCTACACCTAATATTAAATATTAACCAAATTGTACTGCATACCCAAATCTAGAATTGGACTTTGAACTGAAATCTGTGTTAATTCACTTACTTCCAATGATTCCTGGCCTCTCTGGTGAGGATCCCAATAAACATTTCAAAGCATTTAATGTGGTTTGCTGAACCCTTAAACCAAGAAATGTTTCTAAAGATCAAATCAAATAAAGAGCATTCCCATTCTCACTTAATGGAGCTGTAAAAGACTAGATGTATTATTTACAACCCATAGATGTAACTTGTTGGAACGATTTGAAACGTCTTTTCTTGTAGAGATTTTTTCCAACATCTAGGACCACTTCCATTCTAAAGGAGATATCGGGGATCAATCAAGCACAAGGGGAGTCAATGTATGAGTACTGGGATCGATTTAAGAAGTTGTGTGCAAGATGTCAGCATCACCAAATCAGTGAGAAACTACTCATTCAGTACTTCTATGAAGTACTCACACCCATGGAGAGAAGCATGGTGGATGCTGCAGCTAGAGGAGCAGTGGTGGACAAGACACCAGTAGCTGCACAGGCATTGATCGACAAAATGGACCAAAACTCCCAGCAATTTGGTGATCGAGGTACACCACATATCAGGTGAGTACATAAGGTAAGTCCTTCTTCTCTTTATAGACATTTGATTGATACCATGTTAGAATAATTGACAACTATGGTGAGGCAAATTCCTTTGGAACAAAAGACATCTCTACCCCCTCCTTCAAGGCCTTGTGGAATTTGCACTGAGACAAGCCACCAAACTGACTGTTGCCCACAACTACAAGGGACAGAGGATTGCACAGCAGTATTCCCAGGGAGACCATTTCAGCAAAAACAACAACTATATCCCCAAAAGAAGTTTGATTCATTTGCTCCAACATATAAACAAGGGTGGAAAGATCAACTAGACATGAGGTTTGGCTCTGGACAACATCAAAGGCCACCTTTTCAACCAAACTTCCAGCAGCCTCCACCTTACCAACAGGGTTTCCAACAACCCCAAAACATATTTGAAGCTCAAACATCAACAAGTCAACAATAAGGGAATCCTCCCCCAAAGGTAGATTTTAATACTTATGACCTTTTAAAGAAAATTTTTCTTAATAAATAGAATTAGATGAACATTCAATGTTCGGAGCTGAGGGAGTTGAAGACTCAAATGAGCCAGATTTCCACCACCCTCAATGAACTTGTGAGTAAGAATTCTGGAAATCTACCTTCCCATCCCACTCCAAATCCAAAGGGGAATGTCAGTGCCATCACATTGAGAAGTGGGAAGCAAATGAACAATACAACTGTACCTACCATTCCACTGGGATTCACCTCAACTCTGGAGAAGCTACATTCCAAACCAACTGATGAGAAATCCAAGGAGAAAGATAAAGGTAAGAAAAATATTGATGATGTTCCTTCTAAACCCCTTCCTTTTCCCAACAGGGTTGTTCAAACCAAGAAGATGGCTGAAGAAGCAATGATAAAAGAGGGTTTGGACACATTCAAGCGTGTAGAGTTCAACATTCCTATACTTGAAGCCATTAATCAAATCCCAAGGTATTCCAAATTATTAAAAGAACTCTACAACAATCGAAGAGGGCTTAAGGGAAATGAGAGGATAAACCTTGGAAGGAATGTCTCGGCATTCATTACACCAACTCTAGAAATGCCAACAAAGTGCAAGGATCCCGGGACATTCACAATCCCATGTACCATAGGGGAGTTGCACTTATCTGATGCTCTTTGTGATTTAGGAGCTTCAATAAATGTGATGCCTCACTCTGTATTCTCTTCCTTGCTGGTTGGTGAGTTGAAGCCAACAAGTGTAGTGGTGAAATTGGCGAATAGAGCTACGGCATATCCAGCGGGAGTCCTTGAGGATGTACTTATTCAGGTAAGAGACATGATCTTTCCATCGGATTTCTATGTTCTTAACATGGAGGATGATCAGGTAAGTTCTCATTCCCCCATTATCTTAGGTAGGCCCTTCCTCAAAACTGAAAAAACTATCATAAATGTCAATGAGGGTACAGTTTCCATGGAATTTGGAGATGAAGTTGTGATATTTAATGTTATGGATTCCATGAAGTACCCCTCTAAGGACCATTCTTCTTTTGTTATCTCCCATTTTTAACCACCAAGTAAAAACCCCATAGAATTGGATTGTCCTGTGCTTAGGGAGATTATGAGTATTGGCTCTAGTTTGATGTCTAAGAGTACTTCTACACCCGTTTTTAAGGAACAAGACTCTCTAAGATTTGATTTTGAAATGGAATCATATTCTGATTTTGATCATGTGAACTCTGATTATGACATGGCTATTGAGTATGCTGATGGATTTGGTGCTTTATCTTATGATTATGATGATTTATATTCTGATACTAATGTTCATTGTGCAGAAATGTCTGTTGCATCAATTTCTCCATCCATACATCACCGTCCTTCATTAGAACGCAATCCATTACCACCAAATTTGAAATACTCATACTTTTTGAGTGGTGAGAGATTACATGTTATCATTGCTAACAATATCCTTTTTGAACTTGAAGAAAATCTTTTTGAATATTTTGAGGGAGAACATCAGGGCGTTTGGGTGGACCTTGGCGGACATATCAGGTATTAGCCCCTCCATTTGCATGCATAGGATTCTCTGGGAGGATGGGGCTAAACCGGTGAGACAGCCACAAAGGAGACTCAATCCCACCCTCCTGGAAGTTGTTAAAAAAGAAGTTGAGAAATTGCTCGAGGCAGGTATAATCTTTCCCATTTCAGATTCTCAGTTGGTAAGTCCAATTCAGGTTGTGCCTAGGAAAACTGGTTTTACTGTTGTTAAAAATGAGAAAGATGAGTTAGTTCCAATGAGGGTGAAAAACAATTGGTGTGTGTGTATTGATTATAGGAAACTAAATTAGACCACTCGCAATGACCATTTCCCCTCCCATTTATTGATCAAATGCTTGAGAGACTAGCTGGGAAAACACACTATTGTTTCTTGGATGGATTTTTTGGATATTTTCAGGTTCCTATAGCTCCAGAGGATCAGGAGAAGACTACATTCACTTATCCCTTTAGCATATTTGCCTACCGGAGGATGCCATTTGGACTTTGCAATGCCCCAGGTACCTTTCAGAGGTGCATGGTGAGTATTTTTTCTGATTTTATTGAGACCTGCATGGAGGTATTTATGGATGATTTTACAGTGTATGGATCCTCATTTGATTAATGTTTATAGTGTTTGGGAAAGGTATTGAATCGTTGTATTGAGAATAATCTAGTACTGAACATTGAAAAGTGTCATTTCATGGTAGAGCAAGGCATTGTCTTAGGGCATATAGTGTCAAAACATGGGATAGAGGTTGATAGATCTAAGATAGAAATTATTTCATCCCCTCTATATCCTACATGTGTGTGTGATGTTAGATCTTTCCTAGGGCATGCAAGGTTTTATCGGTGATTCATCTAAGATTTTAGTAAGATTTCTCTTCCTATGTCAAGATTACTTCAAAAGTATTCTGATTTTGTGTTTGATGTTTCATGCAGAAATTCATTTGACGAGCTAAAATAACGTCTGACCACTCCACCTATCATACATCCCCCACGGTGGGACCTTCCATTTGAGCTTATGTGTGACACCTCTAACTTTGTGGTTGGAGCTGTCTTATCCCAGAGGGTGGAAGGACATTCACATGTGATTGCCTATGCATCAAGGACATTGGATTCAGCCCAATCAAACTACACAACCACGGAAAAGGAGTTTCTTAATGTCATATTTTCTTTAGATAAATTATGTTAATATTTATTGGGCTCTAAAATAGTTGTTTTTTCCGACCATGCTGCTTTGAGGTACCTCCTGAAGAAGCCAGATGCAAAGCCACGACATATCTGTTGGATGCTCCTTCTTCAAGAGTTGGACCTTGAGATAAAGGACCAGAAGGGGTATGAGAATTTGGTGGCATACCACATGAGTAGGCTTACTCACAAACTAGAGGATGCCACCTTGGACCAGGTACCACTTCGGGAAACTTTTCTCGATGAGCATCTTTATTCCATCTCAGGTACGCATCCTTGGTATGCTGATTTAGTGAACTACATTGTTGCCTCTGAAATCCCTGAAAATTTAAAGAAATATCAAGTCCAAAAGTTAAAAATTGAGTCTAGGTATTATGTGTGGGATGATCCTTACCTCTGGTGCATGTGTAGTGACCAAGTCATTAGTAGGTGTGTTCCTGATCATGAGTTTGAGTCTGTTTTGCATTTCTGTCATACACTTGCTTGTGGTGGACAGTTTGGACCCCAAAGGACAGCTAGGAAGGTTTTGGACTCTGGATTATATTGTCCTAGCTTGTTCCATGATGTCCATGTGTTTTGTAAGTCATGCTCTCGTTACCAACACACTGGGATTATTTCTAGGAGACATGAGATCCCCCAAAAACTCATACTATTCTGTGAGATTTTTGATGTATGGGGCATCAATTTTATGGGTCCTTTTCCTAGTTCATTTGGATTTTTTAATATTTTGGTTACTGTTGATTATGTGAGTAAATGGGTGGAGGCACAGGCCACCCGGACTGACGATTCTCATGTTGTTGTGGACTTTGTCAAAGCACAGATTTTTTGCAGGTTTGGAGTACCAAAGGACATCATCAGTGACCAAGGAACACACTTTTGCAATAGGAATTTTTCTTCCCTCCTTATAAAGTATGGGGTGACACACAAAACATCAACACCATACCACCCCCAAACAAATGGCCAGGCTGAGGATTCAAATCGTGAGTTGAAACAAATATTGGAGAAAACTGTGCAGCCAAATAGGAAGGATTGGAGCAAGCACTTGGATGATGAATTGTGGGCTTATAGGACAGCATACAAGACACCCATTGGTATGTCCCAATATAGGATTGTTTTTGGGAAAGCATGTCATCTCCCAGTGGATGTCGAGCATCAGGCATATTGGGTGATAAAGAAATGCAACATGGATTTGGCCCAAGCTGGAATTCAAAGAAAGATTCAAATTCAAGAGCTTGAGGAGATTCGACTGTCATCATATGAG
The DNA here is from genome assembly GCA_963277665.1 of Viscum album. Lineage (NCBI taxonomy): Eukaryota > Viridiplantae > Streptophyta > Magnoliopsida > Santalales > Viscaceae > Viscum > Viscum album. The sequence continues at coordinate 552,176,021 of OY728158.1, forward strand.
AACTCAAGGCTCTACAAGGAAAGATCAAAAGCATCTCAGGACAAAATGATCCAACAAAGGGAGTTTCATGTTGGAGAGAAATTCCTCCTCTACAGTTCACGACTGAAGCTGATGCCTGGTAAGTTGCGTTCTAGATGGTTAGGTCCTTATGTTGTATCTAATGTTTTTCCTTATGGTGCAGTGGAGATCAAACAATAGGATACTGGAAGGAGCTTTATAGTCAATGGGCAAAGCTTGAAGAGATACATTGAAGGACTTACTTCTGATGCAGTAAATTTTATCACACTGCATGACCTCATCATCGCTTGATCACATCTGGTTGTTCCTAACCCTTTCACTTTTATATTATTTTTCCTATTTAAAAATTCTGCATTTCATGTGAATATATCATCACATGGGTTCACATTGAAGAAAATGCAATATTTTATGTGTGGGGGAGGGAACCCTCTAGTTTAGTAATTTCAATTGTTTTCCTGATTAAAAAAAAATTGTGTGTTTTTTCAAATTTTGTGTGTTTATTTTTCAATTTTCTTTGTGTTTTTGAAATTTTTGAGCTGAAATGATTCTCATAAAAATTTTGAAATGCATATCAAGGAGTGAAACAATTTATCCCTTGAAACTAAGCTTAAATTAATGCTGAAATAAATTTGTTTCAAGTTCAAATATTTAGTAATTTCATGAAAAGTACACTGAATTTTGAATACCATGCCACATCTCACTGTCTTTATATTTGAAATCACTTTCATGTGTTGCTTCTAAACGATTATTTTCACATTCTTTACATTCAACTCACTTCTTGAGAGAACCAAACCATGCTTTATTTAACCATAATTGGATCTATTCCTGTCAAAACTTGAGGGTTTGAGGTACATATCTTTAAATGATTGAGGCATTTGTTTGGTATTAAATCCCTTATTTCAAAGAATCCTTTTTTATAATGGCCTACTGTGAATATTTAATCCTTGTAGCCCTTAGAAGCCACACACAGCCTATTAGGTTAGCCACCTTACAAGCCAAGTTTCCCTATCCAACCAACTCTTGAAGTGAAATAGCATAATGTAGTTGATATTAAGTGTGGGGGAAGCTGTCTTGTGTTGTGCCACCACATTCTGTGATAATTTGGGTGGAAAATTAAATTCTGAAGAGATGTGTTTTCTACTGAAGAATGCCATTATATCGAAAGCTATTCCTTTTCTGGAACATTCATGACAAGTGAAGTTGTGCCGTTTCTAGAGCTTCTAATTGAGGTGGAAAGATGTGCCCATCTAGATCTTTCAAGAAAATCATGTTTGAGAATATTGACATTTTTATGCTGAAATAATGATTGGTGTAAACTTTTCATGAATTTTCAGGATGATGGATCTAAATTGATACTATGGGGATTGAGGAGAAGACCATATTTAAGTGAAAATTAGATTAATGTAATTTTACTTCAAAAGAGTCAAGCCCTCCTCATTCAACCTTAGAGTTTTTCACATCTTAATCCTACCAACCGAAAGCCACAGAACAACCTTGAAAAGTCCTCTTGATAAACATATGTCCTTGACTCACATCTATTAGCGATGTTGGAATCTATCAATCCTATGGTGACCCTTGTATGAGTTTGGATGATAAATACATTGCAAAAAAATTGATATTTGAGTGATGAAAGAAAATTCAAGCGAGGTAAATGTTTTGTGCATGGGAGAATAAATGAAGTGGAAATATATTGAATGATATAAATGGAGAAATTGAAATAAGGTTTTTTATGAGGCATGATATCTTTTGATTATTGGTGGGAAATTGATTGATCTCAAATATATGTGTTTTACAATTGGTTTTGATTTGATATTGATGTTCATTAATATGAGATTTTGCTCAAGAGTGCAAAAGGGTAAGTACAGGGGAGTTGATAAAACACTATTTTGTTGAATATTTTATTGATTATAAATGATATAATTACCCCAAATTGTTTGTAAATATGTTTATTTATAAAATATTTGGGATTTTATCATTCATTTGAAAATTTGGTGAAAATTTCATTTTTACCCTTTATAGTGCACTGTAGTATTTCGAAGATAAATATTTTTATATTAATTTTTGTAATTTGAAATTTTTTAACAGTGTTACTAACGTAATGTTATACAACTTTCATTGAGGACACTAGAGCTAAAAAGGGAATTTGGATGGAGTTAAAGGGACATTAATCCAATGGTGGTCTGGACTCGGTAGAATGGACATGAGTTCTGTATTTGGGCCATATCTTCTTCATCCGGTCTTGGATTAATCCCATATTTTGAGAGGAGCTCGGAAATTAACTTTCCCACAAATCTTCCTTCTGGAATGAGAGCTGGTTCACGCGTTTTCGAGGACAAATGGGCGGTGCAATTTGTATTAAAATAATTGGCCGAGATTTCCCATTCACGCTTGAAACCTCTTTAAACCTAGCATCCCCTCCACTCTATAAATTGGAGTTTTTCTCATTTGCAAGGGTTGGGACGTGCATTATGAGATTGGAGGAAGAGGAGAATTTTTTCACCCAAATTCTCCAACCATTGTAAGAGGGATAGATTTTGAAGTAAGGATCCCCTCATCGAAGCCTCCTTCTCTTCTTCATTTTGTAATGTTTTCATTTGTGTAACAAACTTCTTTGTTCTTCTTTTATTTCTTCTCTTTTATTCTGTTTTGTTTAAATTTCTTCTTCTTTTAATCTTCCTAATTGGTTTGGAATTCTTGAGTACAATCATTATTAGGTTATGCCCATTATAAACCTTTGCACATGAAAAACGCTTCTACGATGATTACGCCACCCATGGAAGACTAGTCTTTTAGTAATCGATCTACCTCCCACCTTCTTCATTAATTTATTTTGAATCAATGATATACTGTAATTCAATAAATATGATCTATTAATTGAGTTTTCAATTTAAATTAAACTAAGAAAGCAATTTAACAATAAACACAAAACGCGTGAGGTCGCGATTTGTATGAATTGTGAGAGCGTAATCTTAATCGGTAATACAAGACCACATGGGATCAATTTGTAGAGTTCAAATACAATCCCTAAACTCAATTAATCCTCGTTTACAGAGTGGTTATGTGTCTTAATTTATCACTGACCATACACTAATCTTAGAACATCAATCAAAGCAGGGTGTTGCGATTGCATGTTCCGAAGTTAGCCTAGGGTTAAATTCACTCCATCTTCGTGGTAAAGTTAATCCTCGTAGGGTTCGGTATTTAACAAATTAAGGGATCATAATTAAGTGAATGTTAGTTTAAATGATAATGATTAATAATAGAGTGAATAGGTAGAGTTAGATAGATTATTCCTTTTAAAATATTTTCTAAAAAACATCTTCTTGTTGTGTCTTTTTAATCAAACATCATTTCAAAATTAAAAACAAAAAAATGCAATCTTCTCCTAGAAAACTTCTTCTAGATCTATAAACTATAAAAAAACCCCCATCCATTCAATTAGTGTTTTAATTCTCTTTTATTTTATTTTTAGAATACCTCTAAGGAGTTTTTTTAATTCACTTCCTCCTTTGAGAGACGACCTTGGTCATCCACTCTGCTGCACCTAAGTAACCCAAAATCACACTAATCATTTGAGGGAACCCAAGACAGTGCTATTTCAATGATACAGTTGATATTGATGATTTATTAAATCTCATTTAATTATCTAATAATACATACCTCCATGATTTCCATTTTTTGAGACTAAGATAATGTCGTTCATTTGTACAGCGGACTACCGCCTCACGAAGTGATGTGATTCGTTCACACCTTCCATGGAATGTATTAATGATGATTTGAATAAAAATATTTGATATATATATATATAATAATATTATTATAATTTTTATATGTGTGTGTGTGTGTGTGGAATTCACTTTCATTCTATCAATATGTCAGGAAAATGGAAACAGCGTTCATGCGTATGTATGTCCTACTGTCTCAATAAACGGTGTATTACATTACCTATCACCAAATTTTAGAGATTACTATAAATAAATATATAATGATTATATATGATATCTAAATCATGTTTTACATGATTTATGTTATTATAGAATTATCTTAATAAGAGGAATACAAAATAATATCTAAAATATACTCGAAAAACAATGCAATTAAAACCTAAAATGATAAAAATAATGAAATATTATAAACGAATAAGATATAATTTTTTATAAAAGGATCATACTTGTTATCATAAATATTAATATAGATATGGAATAAGTTAATAACATGTTTAAAACCAATATACAGGAGTATAAAGCATGTTCAACAAAAAAGAAACATAAGGTAAGGGATTCCGTCTCAATTTCATTTCATTGAGACATATTGTAATGTTATGCACCTAGTTTCCTCTATATAGTGTATATAATTCCCGTAAAACATTTAGTATCATAAATATTTCATTATTTATGGTATTTTGAGATTAATTTTTTTTGCCTATGTTTATTTTAACTAACAATTACCAATTTTTAATGAATTAAATTTCATAATTCCTTTCTATGGGGTTATATTACTTCTTAACCATCTTTAATATTATTAGATTATTTGTGTGGTGAATTTGTGCTATATATTGTTCTATTTACACTCTTTTATTTGTATATGACATTGATACACATGATCGAATCATTGGTGGATTCTAACATCAATGTTATATATCATTACAATGGTTTACTTCATAATCTCATTTTATTAGGGGTTGTCTACACTTGAATTTCCATTGAAGGAAATTATTTGATTTTCGTTAAATAAAAATATTAATTTTCTTCTATAATGATTATTCAGGATTTTCTTCAAGTAATAGTACCATTTCTCCACTCACTACAAGAAAAATTACTATTTGCGATTGGTCAAGTCCCCGTCGCAAATAACCCGTCGAAAGGGGTTATTTGGGACGGTGCACTTATCGCCTGTTGCAAAAGGTTTGGCATGCAATACACGTCAACCCGCAGGTAAGGGTATTTCCGATGAGTTCCTATTCCCTTGTAGATAACTGGCAGCAGTTTTTAGTATTTGCGAAGTGATACTAGCCCCATCACAAATACTTTTTGTAGGTATTATTTGCAATGAGCCCCATCGAAAATTACATTTTAATGGCCCACTACAATTAATTCGGGCAGAGTCATTTGTGACGGGCCCCATCGCAAATACCCCTGTCACAAATAGTCTAAACTATATATACGCACATCCATTTTTCTTCTCATTTTACTCTTTAATAATCTTCTCTCTTTCTCTACAGAAAAATTTTCTTCTAAAATTTTCCATAGTTCGAACTTTTAAATCAGACCATTATTTGCGATTTTAATACTTCGAAAGCTATATTTTCAAGGTACTTATCTATTTTTTTATTGTTTAGTCAATTTATTTTATTTTAAATTAGGTATAATTTTTGTTAATTAGATGTCAATTAATTAAATTAGAACTAGACATTAGGTTTTCATTATTTATTTTTATGAATAGATATATCCAATTGTTAGTTAGCAATAAATTGTAATAATGAATATTATTTTGTAATAAATTTTAATAATTAGTAATAACTAGTAATAAATTTTATTAATTAAAAATAAATTGTATTAATTATAAAAAATCAGAAAAAATTATAAAAAATTTGTAATAATTAGAAATAAATTTTAAAAAATAGTAATAAATTGTAATAAATAGTAATAAATATTAATAAACAACAATAAATACTAATAAATAGTATTAATTAGTAATAATTAGTAATAAATATTAATAAATATAAATAATTAGTAATAAATAGTATGAAATATTAATAATTAATTACAAATTGTAATAATTAGTAATATTTAGGATTAATTAGCAACAGTCTGGATTAATTAGTGATAAATATGATTAATAAGAAATACTTAGGATTACTTAGTTATAATTAGTAATAAATTTTAATAATTAGAAATAAATTCTAATAATTAGTAATAATTAGTAACAAATTGTAATAAATAGTAATAAATTACAATAAATTGTAAAAAATTGTAAAAAATAGTAAAAAATAGTAAAAATAGTAAAAAATAGTAATAAATTATTAATAAATTAGTAATAATTAGTAATAAATATAAATAAATAGAAATAATTAGTAATAATTAGTAATAATTAGTAATAATAAGAAATAATTAATAATAAATTGTATTAATTAGAAATAATTGCAAAAAAAAAAAGAAATAATTTCGAATAATTAGAAATAAATTGAAATAATTATAAATAGTGTGTAATAATTAGAAATAATTAGAAATAATTAGTAATAATTAGGTTTAATGAGTAATAATTAGAGTTATTTTTTAATAATTTATAATAAATTTTAATAATTATAAATAAATTGTAATAATTAGAAATAATTAGTAGTAAATAGTACTAAACTGTAATAAATATTAATAAATAGTAATAAATAGTAATATATACTATTAAATAGTAATAATTCGTAATAATTAGTAATTAATAGTTATAAATAGTAAAAATAAGTACTAATTAGTAATAATTAGTAATAATTAGTAATAATTAGTAATAATTAGTAATAATTAGTAATAATTAGTAATAATTAGTAATAATCAGTTATAATTAGTAATAATTAGTAATAATTACTAATAATTAGTAATAACTAGTAATAATTAGTAATAATTAGTAATAATTAGAAATAATTTGTAATAATTTGTAATAATTAGTAATAACTCCTAATAATTAGTAATAATTAGGAATAATTACTAATAATTAGTAATATTTAGAAGTAATTAATGATAATTAGAAACATTTAAAAATAATTATTAATAATTATGAATAATTAGTAATAATTAGAAATAAATATGAATAATTACGAATAATTACGAATAATTACGAATAATTTGGAATTAATAGCAATAATTAGGTATAATTAGCAATAATTTCCAATAAATTGAAAAAATTACGAAAAATTATGATTAATTATGAATAATTAGAAAAAATTAAGAATAGTAAGCAATAATTTCGAATAATTAGAAACAATTATCTTTAAGATTTAATAATTATCAATAATTTGGAATAATTTAGAATAATTTATAATAATTTTGAATAATTAGCAAAAATTATGATTAATTACCAATAACTAGCAATAATTAGGATTATTTAGTAACAATTTGGGATAATTAGGAATAATTATGAATAGTTAGGAATAATTTTGAAAAATTAGGAATAATTAATAATAATTAAGAATAATTAAGATTAATTGGGATTAATTAGGATTAATTAGTAATAATTCAGATTACATAGAATTAACTAGTAATAATTAGTAATAATTAGAAACAATTAGTAATAATTAATAATAATTAGTAATAATTATTAATAATTAGTAATAATTATTAATAAATCATAATAAATTAGAGTACATTAATAAACTGGAAAAATTTCTAGTAGATTGGGGATATTCCTTTTGATAGATGCCACAACTCCTTGAGACTTTATTCCACTAAAATCAATTTGAAAAAAAAATTTGTTCATACATTGAATAATATTTTTCATAATGATTTAAGTTGGATGAAGTTGCAAAAAGGTGAACATTCATACAAAAGAGTCTCTTTATCCTGATGACTAATCCTCTTGTAACTTTCTGTGACTGAAATCACTATGAATAGCCTGCTATGACGTATAAATATGCATTTTCATATGCATGATATCATGAAGAGAAACGTGAAGAGTCCTCCTTTCTCTCCATCATAGTGAATACGAAAATGAATATGCGTACATCAGAGCATTTTGTTCATAGTGATTTTATTCACAAAAAGTTATAAGGGATGAGTCGTTAGGAAAAAGAGTTGTCTCCAATCCATTGGAAATTGTTCTACTGGTAATTAAGAATAATTAGTACTATATATCCGAAATTAATAACAATTTGTGTTAATTAGTATAAATTTTTATAAATGGGTGTAGATTAGTATAAAAGCATAAAAATGGTATAATGATATATAAAATAAAATATATTATTTTAAATTACTTGAAATAATATTTTAATTTTCTTCCCTTATTTAGATAGTTTTTATCTTATATTTAATTATACAAAAAACTAATTATATCATATTTTCATAATAATATGGAATGAGAATTCAACATCATTCATAATTAGATGATTGTGCTTGGAAAAATCAGTGTAAGAATCCAAATGGATCTGGTTTAAATACTATATATATTGAGGGTGTTCAAGATTTCATATCATCAATATAATTGAAACCAAATTTTTTTTCAGAAGGTAAAATTTAGTGTTCTTGTAAAAAAATGTGCTCTGAGGACATATGACACATTAGACAACATTGGAGATCATTTATTAGGTTCTGATTATCAACCAGATTATCTTCTTTAGTATCAACATGGTGAAATAAGTTCTATATATTATATTAATAATTTGGTTCCATATCCAACATGGTTTCAAAAAATTTTACATGATGTGGAAGGTTTGTCTGTTCAAAAAACAGAAACTCATGATGATACTGATTTAACTCATGAGTTGGAGTCATCTCATTTGTATGAGTTATTATGGCCTGATGAGGATGCCTTATATCATTGTTGCAAGACAAGAAAGTTTTAAGTAGTTTCCAAATTTATGGCCATTAAATCGGATAACGGAATTTCAAATAATTCTTTTGATTAGATATCATTTTTGTTAAAAACACTACTACCTAAAGGAAATGTATTTTTTTTAAATTTTTATGAGAGCAAGAGGTTAGTTCGTAATCTAAGTCATGTTTATCGAAATATTCATGTATGTTCAGATGACTGCATCATATATTATGCTGAAAATGAGTTTTTGGATAGTTTTCATACATGTGGATAATCATGGAATAATCAATCTCAAATAGAGAAGTATTGAGTTTTTCTATAAAACAATAGAGATATTTCTCGCTCACACCAAGATTTTAGATATTATTTATGTCTCGAAACACAGAATCATTGATGTCACAGAAAAAAACCAACAATTAACCTAGTAAATTCTTATGTCATCCCTCTAATGGGGATTCATGGAATCATTTTGACAAAGTTCATTCATCATTTTCTTTAGAATCCCAAATTGTGTGATTGGGTCTTTCTACTGAAAATTTCTATAAATTTGGTTCTTACGATAGTTAGTATTCATATTGGAATATCATTATAACTATGTATAATTTAACTCCATGAATGTTGATGAAGGTGTCATATATCTTTTTGACATTATTAATTCCAGGTCATCTGAAAAAAATTGATGTTTATTTGAATCCATTGATTGATGAGTTTAATTCTCTATGGAGTAATGGTTTCAGTATATATGATGTTGCTGTGAAATAAAAATTTAACTAAAAGTTGAATTGATGTGGAAAATTAGTGACTTCCTAGCATATTAAATTTTATCTGGATAGAGGAAACGTTATCTAAAATCATGTTCATTCTGTATGAGAGACAACAATTCATTTATGCACAATAATGGAAAAACCCTTTTTTTCAACTATCATCATAGATTTCATCCAACCAATCATCCTTTTTGAAGAAAAAAATATCATTTTAGAAAATAAACTATTAAAATATATATAACTCAAACAATGATCTCAGGTATAGAGTTGAAATAAATTGTCTCCTCATTACCTCCTATCACATTTGGACCAATAATAAACCAACTGGAAATTAATGGGTTTGGAAAAGAGAACAATTTGATAAAACAAATCATTTTTTGGATTTTTCCTACTGGTATTATTTTTTGGTATTTCACATGTTGAATGTGATGTATGTTGAGAATAACTATTTTGATAATTTATTTCATAGATTTTTGGATACTTTAGGAAAGACCACAGATAATGTAAAGGCATGATTAGATCTTGCCCCAAATTACAAGCAGTAAGAACTTGAAAATTTTGAAAATTTAAGATCAACATGGTTAATGAAGACAAAAATGGCTTATACATTGTCCAAATAAATTCAATTATTAATTTTTTAGTGGATTTCATATTTGAGACATCCAGATGGTTATGCTTCCAATTTGGGATGATGTGTCATAAATTGTCATATTAATGGATTGAAAAGTCATGAATAACATGTTTTAATGGAAATACTTCTACCATCTAGATTAATAGGTTTGTTAAATCCTATTATAAGGGATATTCTTATAGACATATCATATTTTTTTTGAAATGTGCACATCAACAATAGACTATGATGTCGTAAGAAACCTACAAGAAGATGGCGTTTTAATTTTATGTAAACTGGAAAAATTATTCCCATCGTGTCTGTTTGACTCAATAAAACATTTTATATTACATTTTCCTCATGAAAAAAAGTTGAGGTCTGGTATAGTTCTGATGGATGTACCCATTTGAGAGATGCATATAAAAATTGAAAAAAAAAGTATGTAACAAAGCATCTGTTGAAGCCTCAATTACAGAAGTTTATTTGTAAGAGGAAATTTATTTTTTCTTCTCTCGCAACATTTAATAGGAATATACTTTAAAACACGACCACAATAGCCGCAATTAGGACAATGCTAATGATGGCATGATATTTCAATCTCCATTTTTCAATCATCCCAAACATAGTATCGGTGGAGTTTATGAATGATGTCTTTCAGAAGAAGAATATCACAGAGCTCATACATATATTCTTCCAAACTGTGATGAAATTACACCATCTTTATTTTATGTGCTCCTATCACTTATTCTATAATATTTATAAACTTTAATTAATCTTATTTTATTTTTTGGTTATATGATAATATTTTCCAAAAATATTTTCCACAAATTAAAGTCGTTTCTTTTTAATAAAGACATCAAACAAATCATACTGGTTAAAAAAACTTGTATCATAAATTGATTTTCATTTCACATAAAAAATAAATTTAATAATTTTTATAGTGATAATTGTTTTACACTTTTTAGGTATCACAACATGTTGATAAAATTGATAATCGATTGTTTATATTGAGTAACCCACCATAAAAAAATGGATAACTCTTATAATTCATCTTTTGTGAATGGTTGTTGATTTCATACACATGCATATGGGGAATCAAAAAAACAATTAATTGTGGTGTTTTCTTGAGAGGATCGAATAATAGAGAAACAAATGTTGACTTTTAGAACATATTGAATGAAATTATTAACCTATGTTATCTTGACAATATTTAATAATGATGTTTAAATATCAGTGGAAGGATAATAAGAGAGAATTCTATGTTCATATGATCTAAGTAATCATTGATATTAAATATAAAATTCATCTTGTAGTAAATGAACCATTTTTTATCTCATAATGCACATAAAATTTATTACGAAAATTATAGTGCTATTTCAAGGGAGTTAGCGGATTGGTGGAAAATAATAAAAACTATATTTTGAGAGAATCAGTTTACTGAAAGTGAATGTTGTTCATATGATCTGAAAAGAATTGAAAATTTTCAACAGAGTGATATGAATTTATTTTTTTCAAGAAGAGACACTAATATAATTGATAAAAACCTATAGTTAATGGTCGATGGTGATGATGATGTAAATGATGTTATAACTGAACTTAAAATGAAAATTGATAATGTAAATTAATCTAATAAAAAAATTGATGATGCTGTGGAGGAAGATAGAAGACATTGACATCAATAGCTATGAAGATAAGGATGAATATGGACATTGGCGTAGTAAAATGATGGTTATAATCATATATAATATTTATCTTTATATAATTTTTGTGTTCAAATATTTAATACCAAAAATAATTTCATGTTTTAGATAGATGATGATATATTTCGTATGTTACAGGAGGTTGATCTACCTTTATATGAGAAAGAGTTCATATCAGCCAACCCATAGACTATTTGAAGTTTGGGGGCACTCGGAGGGGGAGTGGTCTTTCCAGACTAATGATTCCTGACCCAATAATTTTTTAAGTCATGTGTGTCATGGGATCAGATTCCTGTTGATGTTCAGTAGCGCATGTTCGAGCATTGACTATTACTTCAATAAATAATATTTATTTTGAAATTAATTTTATTAATAACTTGATATGATAAATTATTTTTAGGGTTTATAGTATACATTTGAAGATAACATTCCTGTGGTTATATGGAAGGCATGGCACGGAGCTATGCATCCGTGTTGCACTCAGTTTTTGCACAATTTGTAAAGAAAATCAATGGAGAAAGCAGGAGTGTATAATTTTGAGGAGACATGTCATTTACACAAAGCATATTATATTTCATCTCATGTTTGATTTGGATTGTATACACATTGGTTGAGTAGGTGGTTTCAGAGTAGATCATCAGTAGGTCAGAAAAATTGAGGGAGATAAGAGGTGAATCCTTGAGCTAGAAGTCGTACATTTAGTATGGAAAGAGAGCATATTGTAAGTACATTTTTTAAATATTATATATAAATTTAAATGTAAACGGTTTATTTTATATTCATATAGGCAACCATACAACTTGATACTATAGAATATGACATTTATAGGAAGATGTATTGTGATCCAGCAACTAGAGATATTATAGGTTCTCGCCAATGTGATATTATTATCAATATGAGTTTTTTTTTGAGTTTTAAATTTAACTAATAATAATATTTTATATATTTTAATTTTAAATTGTAATTGAAGGAGTCATATGAGGTCAAAACCTCTTAGAAAGATGTTGAGAGTCAGGCTGGAACCGATGGTCACACCAGTGCCCCTGATTTGATGAGGCAACATAGATTTAGTCGACCAAATATGGCATCGAGAAAGGCCGAGTTGTTAGTATCATCTTTCAAGTGACCCATGGAGGTTTTATGGAACCTCTGTGATGTTGGAATCTAGCTCAAGAGGATCTTGTGGAGAGTCATCATCATAGCATTTACATTATCAAGAGCAGTTGTGAGCTCAAATTGAGCTTATAGAGACTATGCATAAGCAGCTGGAGGAGATGCTTCACTGGTGGCATCAGCAGCATGAATAGTTTCAATGATAGCAGTTGCAGTAGCAGATGCGTGATGAGATATATCGATGGTGGTAGGAGCAGTAGTTGGAGACAATGGAGTACATGCGATTCATGGATCACAGTTTAAGGATGGAGTTCCCTCCACAATCTCCTCCTACTCCTCAAAACGACCATCCACCTAATTAGTGATATAATTTAATTTTATAATAAAGCATTTGAATTTATTTATTTTAGTAATATTAAGTAATTAATGTTTTAAATAGTGTGTTTTATATTGTCTCAAAAATTATGGTTTTTTATTATTTATTTATTTTTTTATTAACTTTATAATTCTATTAACTAATTTATTTTTAAATTTTTGTGAATACATAGGTTTTTATTATATTACTAATATTATTATTTCATTAATAATAATAATATTATTATTATATTAATTAATTATTTTATTATTAATTTTATTTTAGGAATATTTATATTATGATTTTATTTTTCTTTATATTATATTATATTTATTATTTTATAAATAATTTATTCTATTAATATTTATATTATGTTTTTATTTCTATTAATATTATATTATTCATAATATTATTTTATTTTCTATTTTCTATTTTTTTTAAAAATAACTATTAGCGACGGTCTACCGCAATAGAGTTCATTTATTTTATATTTCGAGTGGTAATTGTGACATGTCTGCTACCCATCACAAATACAAAGTTTTTGAAATGATCCATCACAAAAAAGTAATATTTGTGATGCCATTTTCTATAATGGGTCATTTTCGACAAGATACTGTCAAAAATGACCCTTCACAATAATCCATTTTTCTAGTAGTGACTCATTGGTACATAAACGTTTTTTACTCATTTTAATAAAACCCAACTACATTACTCCCTTCGGTCAGAAATCTATTTTCTTATAAATTTTTTTTTATATAAATACATTCAAAAATGTTTTTAACTATTTAAAAATGAACTAACAAAGGATTTTTTCTAATTAGTTTTGTTATATTTAAAATTTTTATTATCAAAAAAAGGGTTTCTAAAACACTATATCAATATAAAAAGGATATTTTCTTCAAAAATATTTTTATTGATAATTTTATGGTATTCGTATTCATGAATGAAAATAACCGTTCTTCAAAATCCAATTGGAAAATTTTGTATTAATTCAATTCTTACTCTTTCTTTATACGGCTTATGTTTATTTCGAAAAATTATAGTATTGAAATTCACTTCCTTGAATCATTATCATATCCATTGACACCCCCTACAGTTATTCGCTTTCCTTTGATCATTGACCATTAAATTTCCATATCATTTGTCACAGATATGATTTTTCCATAAACCATATACCATTGTTACATATGGTTTTTACATTGATATTTATTTGATTTACGGTGGAAATATTGATAAAATAATATTATTTATTCAATATGGATATTGAACAAAACATACGTTTTTATTAATTATATAAAATAGAGTAAAAAGGAAGTACATAGCTAAAAATTGAAGGGGTTCGGGGATCATGGGGGTCTAATGTTGTGAATCTCAAGGGAGGTATGTGAGATATATTCACTCCATCCCATATAAGAGATCTGATACCCGAGAAACATTACATCTACACTCCTTCGGTTTCCATGGAACCAAGGAATTCAACAACAACAATCCATTTGTTCCATTTATGAAAATAATCCATGAAGTTGATCATCAGGCCCTTATAACATTAAATGAAATATTTAATGGAATTTAGTTTTGGGTCTAGGTAAAAAATTGTATTATAAAAAATTAATTGAATCATTCTTAGCCATCGCGAGATGGGTCTAACTCTAGCTACATAGTAGGAGAACGGTGATCATTGCTTGGGTACCTTCTTGAAGAGAATCAACTCTAATAATGAAATCATAGTATGAATGATTCACAAATCAACTTTTTCGGATCTCCCCACCTCCCCTCATTAGACCCTTGTTCCATGAGTCATCTATGTTCATTTTGAGTCCCACCTGATGATGGTACCAATGTACCCATCTATCCTATCTAGTATGGAAATCATTAGTAGTGGATGTTCCAACAATAAAAAGTCCGATAAAGGGTGATGTATCACATTTTTTACACAACCAGACTAAATCATTCCGGATATTCTTTGTTTTAAAGACACCACCAATTCAAGTGCTCATGGTTTCCTTATGTCTGACACCATTTTTCTCTTTCCAAATGCACTAGAAACTAACCACAAGGATAAAATAATGAACCATTCTCTTTGAACCATAATCCTCCACCCCCAGGAACCACCAGTTAAGATAGTTTGTACTTATAAACTCTTGGTGGGACTATACTATAAAAATACTAAACTCATGAAACGCTATTATCTATCAATCATTGATAAAAAAAGAGATTGATTGTGTTTTCACTCCATGGATCCCTGTAGGAGGGAATCATTTTGGTGAGTGTCCCCCAGAATGCTTTATGTTATCCTTGATAGGCAGTTCATTTTTTCAAACTCTCCAAACCTAAAAATTGATCTTCAAAATGATTTCTTTGAGCCAGATCACTTCTCCCCATTCATCCCAAGCTTGTTACACTATTTTCATTCCATGTAAGTCCTTAGTTTATAAGGTCACTAATGAATATACTATGATAGAACATCTATCTAGTTCTTTATTTATGACAATGTTATCAAATATTTTGCATTATTCCATACCAGAATGTCCTAGATAATGTCTTAATGGGAGATTTCTCACTTGAAGGTGATGTTCAGAATAATACATCCAATGAATTTGGGCATTTTACCCACTCAGTTGTGGTTCTAAATATTGATGTCTCATCTTCCCATGATCAATCAGGAGTGACGATAGAGACACAATATACACTGATAAATCATGGTCCAGGTTATATATGCCCTTCCTCTATATCTTCCCATTTCACCCACGTACATGTCTTTCATGATCATTTCCTAGAGCATCTTCCCCTCAATAGGCTTCTTAGACATCTTATCATTGAGACCCTATTTTTTCCCTGATATTCTTCTATTGATTTTTCCACCCTCAACTAGTGGTCTGGAAAACCTCTCGCATGCATCGCAGTGTTGTTTTCCCTCCAGCTATAAATCCAAAAAAATGAATCCATAATACTATCCATTTAATAAATAACTCATTTTGGTACCTTGATTGGGGAATGGATTTTCATTGGAAAAGATGAGGCAACACTATAGATCAATATAATTCTTCCTCTATATTACATGAGTTTATTTTTATAATTTAGAAAACAACCCATTTTTTTATCAACTACCTTATTGAAGTGATGAATTCATGTATTTCTATTGTGGAACATAGAATCCAAATAATCCATGGGAAAAGTTCTTCTATGAAAGCCCAATATTCTTTCAAAGACCCCATCCCTCCTTTTTGAACACCTTCTTAAGATGAATATTCTACAATTTTCATTATTAATCGCATTCCTGCTATATTTTTGGAAGTCCTCCAGGATCTATTACTACCATTTACAGACACAATTGTGCCATCTGAAAGAATAAGGGGAGATACACAATATGATTGGTACCTAAAATGAAATAAAATAATGTTGTATGACACCATGCTTTTTTTAATATGTCAACTTAGAGAGTCCTATATAATAATGAAAAGAGTGGGGGAGATTGGATCACCTTTCCTAAGCCCCCAAATAGTCTTGAAGAAACCAAAAATTTTCTCATAATATACGTAGAAATATAGGTTTAAATGAATCAATAGAATAGATCATTGATCAACCATGTAGATAATCTAATCTTGGATACAACTTTGAGGATGGAATTCCATTCCAATCAGTAATATTCATTGTTCATATACTTTTTTATTATTTTATTAGATCAAAAGTACTTTTTTTAATCTCTCTAATCACTTCTTGAATCAACCAAGTGGCCCCCTAAGATGAACACCCTTTGCTAAATCTATGTTGTTCTTCAGATATCTAGATAAATATATAAAGATAAATTCTTCTATTCTGTATTCATTCCAAATAATTTATAATGTAAAGTTCACACACATATTATTCTATAATATTAGAGAGACTATGGGATTATATCCTTTGGTACTATTAATATCTGGGTAGAACATGAAAATCATTGAAGGTTACATCCTTTAATGAATTCCTACATATATTTCACCATGTATTCCTTTGTTAGTTCCCATTATTCTTTATATAAAGAACAAGGGAACCACTTAGGCCTTAGAACATTTTCATGCTTGGGTGACAAAACATCATATTAGATCTCCATCACCTTAATAGTGGATACCAAACATTCATTTACATTCTAGGTAACCACACAAAGAAGTTCCTCAACTATCCCTACATTCATCATTGGGTATAGTTCCTATATGTTTGGGTTGGTGAAAATAAGTAGGATTTTGAAGAATTCTTCCAGCATTTTTTCAACTACATTCAGATTATTTGAGTATGATCCATCTTCAATATGTATTTTAGACCTACCAGTGCACCTTTTATATTATATTCATTCATGGAAGAATCTATAGTTACCATATCTTTCATGCAACCATTTAATACTTGATCACACCCCTGACATACACTCTTATTAATGCATCAGGTCTGAAAATGTGTTTTTCTTAATTTAGAGTTCATAAAAAATAGACTAATTCCAATTAGTTTTTAGACTCTACTCAAGACTCTCAATCTTCACACTGATCACCTTCATGTAATTACTAAGAGGGGAATTTTTTCTTATCAGGGTATGAAGATCCCCTCTGAGATACCTAATTTTATCATGAATTTGTATCCCTACACGTCCCTATATCAGTTTATTTTATGATTCCCCATTAGTATATTGGAAACTCAGGTCCTTCATTCAATTAGGTGAAAAAAATAATCTCTCTCCATTATTACTATTGTGTTCCACTACAATGTGAAACAGGGAGTGATCAGTAGGAGGACATGATAGATATGAGACCTTAATATCAAGATAAGAGGTAATTTCATGATATTTTTCAAGGAAATGATCGAGTCTGTAATAGGTTCAATTATTCCCTTCTGGTTTTTTCACCAAGTGAATTGGTCTTTTACATAACCCAGATCCATAAATCTATTTTTTTCCCTAAATGCAATGAAATCTTGACTAGATTTGTGCAGAAAGGTGCACTCTTCTATCTTCTCTACTGAGTCCTCCACTACAATGAAGTCTCCCCCGAAAAACCATGGAAGGGTACCTAGGTTTAAGGAACTAATATCATGCCAAAGGATCTCTCAAACCTGCAAATGACTTTTTTTATAAAAAATGATAAAATGTAGTAGTGATATCTTTATTTACGTTGTGTTGTTATAAACTAATCTAAGGATTTTACTAAATAAATTTAGGTAATTTTCTTCTAGAATAACCATATGTATTTGTTCTGTGGGTTGGAATGCTTTTATTTTTTCACCCTCACAATATGTGACAAGTCCTTGATCTTATGATATATATATTTTAGTTTTATTAGTTTTACTAAATATATTTATCTATTAAGTAATTTATTGGTGATGAAGTATGAATTCACTAAGGCTCTTAGACAACATGAATCCCATATTGGAATCTAGATCATGGGGATTATTTTCATATTGATTTGGCCCCAAACGCATGTCCAAATCGATCCAGAGACACAACTATGATAAATTTTATTTTTAATTAGGATCTGGTACCAAATCTATTATGAAGATATGGATATTTCACTACTAGAAATATCAGATCACATTGGGGTATCAATCTCTAATGATTCACTTCCTACCTAAGGAGGGGAGTAAATTGTTAAAACGGAAGGAATATCCACTTCTTCAGCATGGTATTATCAATAATGAAAAAGAGTTTGGGAGGTATTACATTTGATAATGCACTCTTCCTCAAGGGAGGAGCTGAGGGTGAAGTTATAGAGGGTTCTATTCTTATAGGATGGGAGATATTGAATGAGATTGAGATCAGATGGTAGGTTACCAAGTCTGCGTAAACCGCGCTAACCGTCGATGGTTGA
Source organism: Viscum album (assembly GCA_963277665.1). Classification (NCBI taxonomy): domain Eukaryota; kingdom Viridiplantae; phylum Streptophyta; class Magnoliopsida; order Santalales; family Viscaceae; genus Viscum; species Viscum album. Next base: position 552,194,926 of record OY728158.1, read on the forward strand.
CTGGGCCCCTGAGCAAACTCCCTATGCTCTGATGGTGGAGAGGAAGAGGTGTACAACGTCTTACCTTAAGGAACATCCCCCGGATCATGTCAAAACAATAAGGTGAACTCATTTGTGAATGGGTTGTGGATCAGATCACATTTTTGGTAATTTACTTCATCACAGTCAAATTGGGGTATATTAATTTATTGAAAATAAGCAATTATTTCCCCTAAATCTTAAGGTGTGAGAAAAAGTGGGCAGGTGAGTGTTAAATCAAATCCTAACACCAGTACTTAGAACCCTCTACATGGAGGAGAATGTATGGTGGAATTGTTTTAGTGAGGTAAATTTAAACACATTTCTAAGCCTCACCTAAATCTAAATGTTTAGGAGTTCATTCATTAACACAGTCGTAAGTTACTAGTGAATTTCCAATCCAATAAAAGAATGAAATATTGCATGAAAGGCAACATGAGTCTCTGGAGAGAAATGCACACCTAATACCTGGAGGGATCTCATCCTGGATGAACCCCCCCCCCCCCTCGACCATCTGAATAGGTAGTACCTCTACCTCCTAATCAAAATAGATCATGATGATAGATCCTTGAACAATTCTTCTTCTAAATCCATGACTATGTAAGAGGCTTTATATTTGACTATCAACACCCTATCTGGGAAGTCTAGATCCAATGAGTTAACATGTTCTCGAAATAAGGTAATAGGGGGTTTTTATATTGCAAATCTTACAACCAATTTCCATATGTGATGAATCATCATTTCATTTAAATAATAGGTTGTATCAAATAGTATGGGGTTGTTTCCTTATAAGAATGATGTCAAATCTAGAGGAACTATATGAGAAGTCAACCATATGAATATTTTTGGACGATACAGGTTGGAAGAGGATGTACCTAAAATTAGGGTCATGCCATGATCCTTGAGCACCAGATCCCCCTCCCTATGACCCACCTAAAGGAGTGGGGGGGAAAGATTTTCCGAGATTCATCGATATCACCATCACCAGAGCTGGAGTGTCTGGCGTAGTGATCGATTCAGTTTTTAAGTAAGGAGATATGTATATCATGTTATTTCCCTTTTCTTTAGCCATCCATTTCACTCAATACTGATATTTGATAAGGAACATTGTTTATGAATTAAATCAAATGTCTGATATATGCATAACGACTTGGACATGAAAGACACTGGTTGAGGATTGGTTAATGAAAAACCATAATGCATTGGTAGTCTCATTGATGAATCAGTTAGCTAGACTCACCTAATGGGTTTTCACCCATTGTATGTGTGTTTAGTTATAGAAATTCCCATATTAGTTATGCTTATTGATTCATTATCTCTTACACAATATTTAACCCTTACTAACCATTTGAGCCCACCATTTTTTTTCTTTCCCCAGGAATTCCAAAACGTTTACTATGACTGATATATAAGGATATTATATTATAAATATGGTTATTTTCAAAAGCATTATGTTGTAATTTGTGTAGTAAAATATATTATATGAATCACGTATGTATCTACATTACCAAGACTCCTAAACTAATCATTCCTTTGGGATGTGATTTCTTTTATCTTATGCCAATGTAATAGTAGCAGACACCATTTTTTTGTATCTAAGATTGGGTTCATCACAGTTGGTATTGGAAAAATGATAAAATAAAACATAGGAACTAGATTTTGGAAAACAAAGATTATGAAAGTTAAATCTATGAACGAATTTGAGGATAAGTATATAAGAACATCCCATTGTTCTGGTATTGTAGATATTATGTGGTTATTCATATAAATACATCCCTTTATGGATACAATAAGAGGACGTGGTTATGGAACAGATGTGGTTATGACACAGATGTGCCTAAGGGTAATAACTCTGAAAAGGGAATGTTGGGATTGACTCGAGCATAACCTGGTATATGAAAATGAGCCTTATTGCATACCTAGTTTGACACACTCATGGGATATTCTTAAAACAATTCATATTTTTTTAAAACCATTATAAAGGACAAGAATAGATGATGAAAATTAATAACCTAGGTATGATTTTTTAGATTGAGAATATGTTGTCATTATTTAGATATCGAATAAATGATTATATGGTTTTCTCACTCAGATTATTGTTTCTCAAACTGTGGCATATAGTCTTAATCAATGGCTAGAACCTAAAGAAATCAAGTTAATATTGAACAAGAAGGATAAGGTGGTGATAATAGGAGACAAAATGATATGTTGATTGGAGTGAAATATATCAGTTTTATACCTGATCAGTTTTCCCAAAATATGATTATCAACATATACCTTAACCAACTCCTAGGCTATCCAAAGAAGAGAAGGATAGTGTTTTCTAAGTTCTTGAGTGGTGGAAACACTATGGAAAAATATGTATTTAGCGGCAGTTTTTTTCCGTGTTGTGGTGGCTTAAACCACTGGTAAATCGATTGGCGGAGGTTTGGAAAACCCGCCTCTAAATTGTGCATCAGGAAACTATTTGCAGTGGTTTTCAAAACCATCGTAGAACATTAAGCGGAGGTTTTTTAGCAGCGGTTTAAACCACCGCACAATGATTTTGCGGCGCTTTTTTTAATTATTTTTTGTTTTTTCTATTATTTTTTATTTTTTTAACTATTATTTATTTATTTATTTACTTTTTTTTATTTTTTTATTTATTTATTTAATTTATTTATTTTAGTTATTATTTTATTATACATTATTTATTTTATTTTATTTATTTAATTTATTTATTTATTTCGTATTTAGTTTATTTATTTGATTTATTTCGTATTTATTATATTTATTTCATTTATTTCGTATTTATTTTATTTATTTTATTTATTTCATATTTATATTATTTATTCGGTATTTATTTTATTTATTTGGTATTTATTTTATTTAATTCGTATTACTTTATTTACTTTATCCATGCATGCACATGCCCATGCACATGGACATGCCAATGCACATGCCCATGAAATATAATGAAATACTACGTTTGGTGAGATTTGAACACCTAACCTCTTACATATTTTCCAATGACTTTACCACTCCAATAAGCTCGTCATGTGATTAATAAATAGAATTTAATATACTTCTATATACTAATTGAAAAACAAATAATACATAACAAATTGTTATAAACTCAATAATAATTAAACAATAAGTAGTAATCAATAATTAATCATCAATAATTAATAATTAATAATTATTGATTTATTAGATACTTATTGAGTAACTTATATATTTATTTTTATTTATTTTTATTATAATAAATAACAAATAAATTATAATAATATTTACATAAATTATAAAATTATGAAAACAAGTTAATAAAATAATAAAATTACGAAATTAAAATAATAATACAATAAATTAATAATAAAATAAATAACAAGAATCAAATAGTAAAAAATAAACAATAAATAAAAAGTTAAAAATAAAAAACAATAAAAAAACATTAAATAATAAATGATAATAAATAATAATAAAAAAATATAAAATATAAAATATTAAATATTAAATATTAAAAAATAATAAATACGAAAAAATAATAAAAATAAAGCAATAAGAAATATATAATATATAATAAATAATAAATAATAAATAATAAATAATAATAAATAGTAATAATAAAATATTAAATATTAAATAATTAATAATTAATAATTAATAATTAATAATTATAATAAATAATAAATTAAAAGCAATAAATAATAAACAATAAACAATAAAAAAATAATAATAATAAATAATAATAAAAAAATACTAATTATTAAATATTAAATATTAAATATTAAAAATAACTAATAATTAATAATTAATAATTAATAATAAACAATAAAAAGTAATCAATTAAAAATAAAAAATTGAAAATAATAAATAATAATAAATATTAAAAATTAAAAAATTAAAAATTAAAAATTAAATATTAAATAATAATAAATAATAAATAATAAATAATAATAAAAATAATAAATAATAATAAAAATAATCAATAATAAATAATAAATATTAAATAATAAATAATAAACAACACATAATGAAAAAATAATAAATAATAAATATTGAATAATAATAATAATAATAATAAATAGCACATAATTAGTAATTATAAATAAATAAATAATAAATAATAAATAATAAACAACAATTAATAATAGATAATAATAAATATATAATAAATAAATAATAAATAATAATAATAATAAACCATAAATAATAAATAATAAATAATAAATAATAAATAATAAATAATAGATAATAATAAATAAATAATAATACATAATACATAATACATAATTCATAATATATAATACATAATATATAATATATAATATATAATATATAAAATGTTACTATTAATAATAATAAATAATATATAATAAATAATAAATAATAAATATAAATAATAAATAATAAATAACCAGTAACAAATATTATTATAAATAATAATATTTTATTATTTATAATAATAAATATTATATAATAAATAATAAATAAAAAATAATAAATAAATATAATTAATAAATAATAAATAACCTGTAACAAATCATAGATAATAAATAAATTAATGTATATTATAAATAATAAATAGTCAATAATAAATGAAACACATGAAAAAGTATGAAAAAGTGTGATACGGGATGAAAAATCAAAAAAATGCATGAAAATGGATGGAGAAGCATGAAGAAGGAAGCATTAGAAAGCATGAGAACGCATGAAAACTCATGAAAACTCTAGAAAACCCCTTAATAATTCAACATAATCATCATAATAACCCACAAAAAAACCATTGATAAATATACCAAGTCATGGAAACCCAAATAAATAGTAATAAATGGGGCAACCATTAAAACCCGTCAAACTGGTCATAAGGTGACAAAAATATTAGACTCACATTAACAAAGATAACTTACGATCCAAGAGTCTATTCTAGATCTGTGACCAGTCAAATCAAAGATTTGGAAATGATCTTCGACCTGATAGGTGAAAGTGACAGAATGGACCGGTAGATCGGATGTTATGACCATTTAAAAAAATATTACGGGGAACGAGTGCTAGAAATGAGGCATCAAAAAACATAACAAACCTGATACCTACTAAAGAGGCCATAACATATGATCCAGGAGTCCATGTGGGAGTCGCGACTAGTCAAAATGAATTTCATGGAATGAACTACGATCTGGCTGGAGGAGTAGTCCGAATTGACACACGGATCGAATGTTAGGTCATTTTAAAGACAAGTTTGACGAGACACCAGAGACAAAAACCGGGTTTCGGAGGCCATTAGAGAGGTTTTTCGGGTCTAAAAACACGACATAAGCCTGATTGTGTTTAATTATTGTGTATCTCTCTTCACTGTCTTCGATTTGATATGTGGTAGAGCCCAAACTGACACTCGGAGCGAATGTTATGGTTGTTTGATGTTGGAGAACATTTTCAACTTTTTTATAACTCTAAAATATTCTGCACAATAAACCGTCTCATAGTTTTGATTATAAATGCCTCTAGATCTCTTCATGAGCTTCTATATTACTGGTCGTGGCACTCCAACAGATTCCCAGATCAAAAGTTATGGTCTTTTTTCTGTTTTTCGGGTTTCTCATGTTTTTTTATTCTTTTCTTTTCATTTCGCAGCGGTTTTACCCAAACTGCAGATATTTCACGGCAGTTTTTTAAAAAACTGCCGCTAATCCTCAAAAAAATATAAAAAATACAAAAAAAAATTATCACATTCCGCAGTAGTTTTTAAACCACTACGAAAAACCTATCGCGAAATACCAGCCCAAAAACAATTTAGCGGTGGTTTCTAAAACCACTATAACAAAACAATCGTGAAATGACCGTTTTCCGGTAGTGAAACAATGGATAAAAGAAGGCTCAATTTCCATCATGCATGAAATAATAAAGAAAAAACCCATGAAAGTTTACAATGTAATACGTAAATTCTTTATGTGTGGAAAATAATCAAAAAATGAAATAAATTTCTCAAGAAAAATGAACAACTATGGGGAAAAATCTAATTCTAAAGATCAATTTATAGTTTCTTTCCTTAAAATTAGGTAACTAGAGATTTTCCCAGGTCAAGGACCTATTTTATAATGTGACCCCTAAACCATAGAGAGGCATAAGGGTAAATAATTTTGATTAAGTATTTACGTATTGTAATTCAAGAAGTAAATTGTAGAAGTAGTTTACCAATAACTTTTTTGTTATAAGAATCATGAGGCATCTAAAGATTGTGGAAAATTATAGTATAATTTTTTAATTCATTAAATTATGATTTATGGATATTATCATGGTTTTATGAGATTTATATGGATAATAAGTATAATTTAATCATCACAACATTTTAGGTGAGATGTGATTTGATTCTCCCATGATTTAGGGCATTTTATAAATAAAATATGTAAATTATGTGCATTAGTGGAAAAGTTTTTTTGAGAAAAAATACATTTAAATTAAAAAGACATGTGTTTATAGGTACATATAAACCTTAGGTTTTACATGATCATTAATGAAATTTTGATAATATTTAAATAAGATTATTAAACTTTGTAAAAAATTAATTTTATTAAAAACCTTATCAAAAATGATATTTAATGATTAATTTAATTTCAATGATTCCAATCATGATTTTTCAAGATCATGATATTAATTATATTAATATGGTATTATAAAATGGGGTACATTTGTATAGGGTGACAACCCATCATATATGATAAGTTCATGGGGATTGAACCCAGAACTGAAGGATTGTAAGGGTTTAATGCCAACCACTGACCTACACAATGCACTAGTTAATATGTCAATTTTTTAGTTAAAAAATTTAATGAATGAATATTAAAAATGAACCCTCAGTATTAATTTTGAGGTTAATATATTAATATATTAAACACATTGGTTTTGGAAAATAGACAGAGACAAATTGAAAAACACTTCACTTTTTTCATGATCCGTTATAAGTAACTTTTATTGCTTCAAACATAAATAATTCATTTATGTATACTCATTTTTTTAAGTAAGTAATCAATTCAAAACCAAATGTTCAATTTTTTTTATTTAATAGAAATTTATCACATATGTATATCTCCTTATCATTATAAATTTTAAAATAATTCCTCAATATTAGGAAAACATCTTGAAAAAAATGTAATCCTAATACCATAATTTTAGATGAACTAATTCTATTCAAAATCAAAAAAGGATTATGGATTTGAGGCCTTAAAATTTATATTTATCATTCACTTGTTTTTTATCAATGACCCCAATTAATCTCTATAATTATTTATGATTTTCTTTGAATTCTATATTTCCGGTCTCTACTAATGTTCCCTTACGTGATAACCTAGGTATATATTATTCTATATAACAGTTATACATCCATTTCTATATTATCAAGAAGAAACATTATTAACCATTTCATTATTTGGGGATTTCAATAAATTAATTTGAAAATATAAAACTCTGGATTACCAAGATCATGTTTAAATAGCGAGAGAGAAATTTATTTAAGGTGGCGGGATTGTAACACCCCTAAATTCTGAAAGAATAACATTTTATTCAATTGTGTCTATGACATTCCACACCAAGTGTAAAATATAATATAACATCTTGGTAATATAAAATATATTTACTATTTTAAATTAATTCAATCTAGGATATAACTTCTAATGCATGTAACACTGACTTAGCTTGTGTTACACAGAAAAATAACTTTTTTGATAACTTGGGTTGCATAAAAGACTAAATTTTACCAAATACTATTAATATTATTTTTTAAAATGAAAATTATCTCTTAGACACTAAATTGTATGTTATTAATATGATTAAATCACTTTTTAAAATATATGGTTTAATTCATCGGTTACCAATTAATAAGAAATGTAAATAAAGGAAATACCATTGTAAAAAAAATATTTTTATAAGGCAACTATGTTTTATTATAATACATTAAATTAATTTATATTATGGATTTATATTAATTACATTTATATATTATGTATTTAAACAAATTTGTTTATATTCCCCCATTATATTTTATAGTAAAATCCAATTTTATCCCAAAAAGGTTGTGTTATTCAAAATGAAAATTTACCGCCTTTTAATGGAACAGTTGTTTTAAAAATAAATTTAGACAATTTTATAAATTTTATTTGAACAAAAAACTTATATTTTGAAATAATATTTTCTATGTGATATTATGGTGAATTTTTGGTATTTTCTTGAGATGTTGAATTTTTTTTGAATAGTGAAAAATAATAAATTTTAATTGAAAACCGCATTTTCGTTTAAACAATTTAAACCTTTAATCTATAATATTAATTTGTATTAAATATATAACAGTTAAATTATCAACTTATAAATCCAATTTAAGACATTTTAATCAATTTCATATTAAAATTGAATACAAAAAATTCTGAATATTTGATCATTTTCACATTAAATATCCCATTTCTCGTTACATACGTGATATTAATTTTCAATTAATTTCTTCCATTTGTGATTTGAATTTAGAGAAAAGGATCCTTATTTTGAACCAAAATTATTCATAATTTATAGTATGTTCAACATAGTTTTTACAAAAATTATTAGTGAAGGCGGTTCAAATTAATTAGAGTAATTAAAAGAAAAATGAGTTTACCAAGGGACACAACATTATTCTTAAGGGGATTAATGGCCTAAAAACTAATCCAAACCCCATTTTATATAAATCATTATAAATTATAATGTATATTATATAGATTTTTCATTATTTTTGATACATTAAAATGGATCCATTTTAGGATAATTCTGTCTTTCATAAATTTACAAGTTTTCCACCCTCCTCACTTATAAAAAGCCTCCCACTCTCCCTATTTTTCACACCTCTCAAACAAATTTGGTTCATAAAATACCTATTCAAATCACTCCAAAATATCATTCTCCATAACATATAATCCTTATATAGGTAAAAAAATATACAAATAATGGAATTAGTTCGAAGGTAATGAGGATACACGATGAAGAGGCAATGGTCATCTAAAAGCGTTTTAATGTAACTTCATTATCCTCCTCATTTAGTTATTTTTATAAAATTTATATAATAAACTAAGTATCATAAATATAAAAATAATTTTTTTTTCAATGGTATGACCTAAAAATTCAGACATATCCATATAATGTGTTATGGGTTTATCGTTCTTCCGTACGGCTGACTATTGTCTTGTGAATCGATGTCGTTCATTTTTATATTATCACTATCAAACGATGGTAATAATGATTACCATAATATTTATATATGATATATATTAAATTTTTTTTATATTTATTCTTTTCTAATTATTTCATAACATAGATATTCACGATTTCTATTTTTTGAGAATACGGTAACAATGTTGAAGTCTATAGTGGACTACCACCATGCGAAGTGATGTGATTCATTCACACTTTACATGGAATGTATTAAAGATGGTTTCTATAAACATATGTAATTTTTTCATATATAAGATAATAATTATATGTTAACGAATATATATATATATAATTCACTTTTATTTATTTTAAAAAGATAATAAAATGGAAATAACATTCATGCGTACGTATTCCCTACAGTCTCCATGAACTTTGTATTTCATTTCCTCTATCCTAATTTTATAGATTACAATAAATAAATATATACTAAATATATATGATATTTATATAATTTTTTTACATTATACATATTAATAAATCATGATCTATGTAAGAAGAATACAAAATTACAAATCAAAACATACTTGAAAATAAGGCAATTAACACATGAAATGGTGGAAACATTATGAATTATTAACAAAAAGGTGAAAATATGTTATAAAAGGATTATATATGAAATAATAAATATTAATATAGTTCATAAATAATTTAATAACATATTTTAAACTGTTATATAAGGGGTTAAATCATGTTCACCAAGAAGAAGCATATGGTAATGGATTTCATCTCTATTTCATTTCAGTGAGGAATATTGTATTATTATGCACTTAGTTTATTTTATATAATTTATATAAAGTCCCTAAAACATTATATATCTTGAATAATTCATTCATCATTGTAGTTTTACTTTTAATTTGAATTATTTAATTTAATGGGATTTGAACTAAAAAATACCAATTGGTAAATAATTCCATAACCAAATTCCTATTCAATGGGTTATATTACTTCCTCATTATCATTGATATTAAAATAGTACATGTGTAATGAGTTTTTAATATATATTTTTATATTTCAACATTTTTTATTTGTATTTATATTTCATAGACATATTCAATTAATTTGTTGATTCTCACTTCAATGTTGTGATCTTTTCAACAGTTTAATTCGCAATCTCATTTTATTCGGGATTGTTTAGACTTGAATCTCAATTGATTGAAATTATCTACTCATTAATTAATAAAACCTTTAATTTTATTATCATATCATTATTTATGGTTATTTTAAATCAATATTACCATTTTCCCACTCTATGGTACTTAATGGTTTTGAAAATATTTTTAAGAAAACCCAACTTCATTTCTCTCTTTTGTCAGAAATATGCTTTCATCCAAAACCAATTTTTTTATAAAAAAGTAAAAAATATTTTTCAACTTTCAAAATGATTTGTAGAATAAGAATTGACCCTTTAAAAAATGTTTTAGGTTTTTAAAATTTATATTTAAAGTAATATTTTTTCCAAAAAATCAGAATAAAAAGGATACTTTTTTAAGAATGTTTTCTAATATATTTTTATTGGATTTTTATTCATAAATGAAAATAATATTTAATTTTACTCAAATAGTTATAAATTGTAAGTATACCATTCTTATTCTTCTTCTTGATATCTTATGATTATTTTGACCAAATATGGTACTAAAATTCATCTGAATAGTTTTTATAGTCATTAACTTCCCCTTCGATTTTTCACATTCATGTGATCATTAAATATTATATTTTCCATAAAAACCCATAAATTATTTCATAGATATGATTATTTCCTAAAACATATAGCATTTTTATTTATGGTGTTTTCTTTGAAATATATTTTACGAATTAAGGAAATATTGATAAATATTTAACCATTAATCAATATGGATATTTTATAAGGCTCATTATTTGTGAATATAAATCATCTATTTTATATATGGGTAATTTTTTGGACATGCTAGAAACTTGTTCTGGATCGGTTAATGCAATCCCTTCAAGTATCGGTAGTCTAAGTATAAGAATCAGTAGGATATCTTGATATAATGGGTTTTAACCAAATATGTTTTAAACCAACTAGGGGATAGATATTCACGGTAAAGTTGTCATCTACCTAAGATACATTTCATCTGATTATTAATCATTTCCTTCATTCAGTATTAAGATATTTCTATCCAGGATATTTTCACTGTGAAAAAATATATGGATTCATTTCACTCATATTTTATTGATTAAATAAAATGTTCTTTCCATTATTTATCTTTTCATATTATTTATGCACTTCCTTTTTAGTTTATTGATTACATGAAATGTGTGTCTAGTTATATTCCTTGAAATATTGATTATTTTTAGTGATTTATTATTTCATCCATTGTACATAACCCTTGATAATAAATTTATCTAACACTTATTTTGTTTCCCTTAACCATGAATTTCATGATGTTTAATAGGACTAATATGAAATTAAATTTTTGATAGAATAATGTTATTTTAAGAAAATTGTGCTATAGTTTTTGTATTCAAATGTAATATGTGAATCATGTATGTATCGTGTTTACCAAGACTACTAAACTAATCAGCCCTTTGAGATTTGATTTTTTGTATCTTAATACAATGTAATAGAATCATTAAACATTTTAGTTTTTCTGGGATTAGGGTCATTACAGGTTTTATGATATTATGGTTCAGATATGTATAGTTTTCATAATGTGATGGGCATGGATAGAATTATATATCCCACAAATGAATTATGTAAGGATTGATATCTCCTGAGATAATATTAACTCTAATATGGATTGATCACAATTAATTAAAAGAATCTATCCATTATGATAGTAACAAGAATAATCTATGATAGGGGAAATAATGAAATGGGGAGTGAACACAATCCACTATGATAGTCTTATCAATGAGCCTGGACTAAAGAGATTATTTTCTATGCTTATGTGTATGCCAAAAACCTATGAGTTATTATTTTGAAATATTATCTTGGTTAATGATTATTTATTGATGATTCCACACTCTTATGAATTATGAATTATGTTATTAAAACATATTATTCCATTATTAATGAAAAAATATATTTGAATAATTTTTTGTGACTTTCATTAATTATGATCATGGTATAATACCATTATTATTATCTTATAATCACATTGGTTTGTTGCTTGATGTATCCTATTTTGACTCAAACTAATCATTTTATATCATCCTTCCATATATTTCCTTACACTACTTTGTGAATAATGGTTTAAGTAACATATGTTTATGAATTTTCTAATTTGAGAAAACAATTGTTAGATGTTTTGAATTTATTTCATGTGATAAGATGATTTTATATATGGTCTCTAAAGACAAAAATTATTATAGTTATGGGAAGTGTATTGATATGAAATTCATAGACTATTAATCTAAAATAATGTAACACTTATATATTTGATTCTTGCATCACCTTAGTTTCCTTAAAAATATCACCCAATCTAGTGACACAGTGGTCAGAACCTCCCACTATGAGTAGGTCATGGATGCCATCTGTTAACGATAAAAACGGACATCAAAACTATAAAACCCATTTTGAGGGTATTTTAGTAACTTATTTCCTCTTAAAACACATAATAATGGAAACCCAAAATACTCAAAAATGTAGTTTATTTCATAGTCACCAATTTTAATTCTTATTAAGAAAAAAATATACTCAAATAAAATTTTATATTTATTTAAATTTATACATTAATGATAGACTTTTCTTGAAGTTAAAAAATTCTCCAAGCTCTATGTTCCCTGGTTTCCATACCCAATTAAAATTGTATGAACCTCTATGCTTTCCCATCTCACATGAGCCTGTTACATAATTTAATTATATATATAAACCCCTTGGGAACCCACTTTCACACCTTTGGAAGCCAAATAAATTCATAGAGATCCATTCATCTTGGTCTCTTTTTCTCTCTTTAGGTTTTGTTTTTTCCCTGACACGGAATTAAATAAAAAAGGATAATTAAATAATCCTAAGATAAAAAATTTGTAAAATACCACTTCTCCTTGAGTTCTCCTAGAGTAGAATGAGAGACCCCCAAGGTCTCCAATAAAAGTGTGTTGTGCACTATTCCCCTCTAGAGAGAACCACGTGAGGGAGATGTGAATCCAAGTCTCCTAGAGGACATTCATTAAAGTGAATAACCCTTCACCTTACTACTTAACTTTGGAGAACATCTTCACATATCCACTATTATGGTGAAAAACATTACCTTACCTTAACTAGGTTAAACATCTTCTCCTAGACTCAAATAGATAGAACCCTTCCACATGACCTCAACAAGTGTGAACCACGGTACGCTACATTGACTATATTGAATAAATTCTCCATACATTGACTAAGTTGTACAACTTTTATCAATATCAAATTAGGTGAACCTCTACACCTAGCCTGAACTAGGGTGAACCTATTCACCGTGCACCAGACTATGTAAAACCACTTCACCAATCGCACACATGGAAGAATCATCTTACTCAAATACATTCGAGAGAGAAACCCCAAATAGGCCCTACACTAGAGAAAATATATTTACCGATGTTCACTTAGGGGAATCATATTATTCTTCTCCCACACTTGGGTACAATGTGTAACTGGATATCCATGGTAAATAATCTATTCAACTGGATATCTAATGGTAAATAGTTCCTTCACACAGATATCCTTCTTTGTTATCCAACTTTCAACGCCTCACCCAAAACCATATAACTCACATGATGAAGGCATAAAAACTAATTATCACACAAACAAACATGTATTCCCTTGATGTAAGGATACTCTGATATTCTCATCCTAGATATATAAAACCCTTACTGTGATAATAAGTAGGTATCAAATTGATAACTAGGGTCTCTACCATGGGGAAAATATATTAGTCTCTCATAACTTATAATTTCCATCTTGGATACAAATGTTTTATGTTTTATGGCTTCATTCACTTAATAATACTGGAGGTAATGGGACTCCTTTCAAGTTGTAAGTCTCATCCATTTTCCCATAAATGATTTAATCACCATGTGAAATCAATGATCTATGGGAATATGAACTATCGATCCCATGTGAAATCCCAATTCTCCTTCCCATAAACCCATATTACCCATTATTCTAGTTATCCTTTTTTCTAACCATCAACTGGAAGGATGTATACAAAACATGGGCCTCCCTTAAATACGTGTATTCCATATCTTCTTATCAAATAGCCATATTCCCCCTGATAAATCCATTAACGGGATACATTCAATATAATGTTTATATATGGGAATCGTATTATGTGTAATACACCACTTATTCTTAAATATTTACGTATTTCTAGTGAGGATTATTAGGTAGGACTTCCCAAGAATTAGAATCACTCAATCTTATTTTGTAACCCCTTTCACAAAAAAATGTCTTAGTTTCATGATGTAAAATAACAGAAAAAACATACTTTTTCTTATGATGTAGCACTAAATGGTTATATTTTTGTGACACCATCTTAATAACTCCACCTTGAACTATATGGGATTTTATCCCTATTTAAGTATGATAAATGGAATTCCTTGTTTAGGTTCAAACCCAAAATCATAATCGTATATATATTTTCTCACTTTTTAATATTACTCATGATCATGTACTTCCCTATTCATTGGGACATAATCTAATTAAGACTTCATGTTATGTTTCACTATGAACATATTCCCTGTGATACAAAATTTGTGGGACCATATTCCTCAGGAAAGTTTCAACATCATTTGTTACTTGTAAATATTATCTAGGATCCCAAACATTCTTTCTCTGTGAATCTATTCCCAATAAACGATCCTATCATTGAGATATATTCCTGATAAGACCATAATTACATTGGGTCATATCCCCAAAATCTATTCTAACCAAATATATCATTGGGAAGTATTTTCTTAAACCCAACATCAGGGTTCTATATTCCCTTTGAGGATGATAAAAAGGGAATACTATGAATAATTCTTATGGAACTATTTCCAAACATATTTTTCTTAAGAATTAACATCACATGACTTTAGACTTATAATAAATGTTCATAGATTCATGAACCTAAAAGGGAAGCCATGGACATTGTCACAAGTTCTCAAAATGTATGATGTGTTAGGTTAAGTGAGACCAAAATTTGTGGGTTATGATTAGCTTATAGGAATAAATATTAATCCATTATATGGTCCCCGATCTGAACACCATAAGACATACTACCTCCTTGGATAAAACTAAATTCCATAACATCTAGCTATGTGAATTTAAACAATAATAAAATAATAAAATAAGAAAAATATACAGAATATATTATGTGTATAGATGTTCACATCAACATATGATGTTGAATAAATCATAATAATAGTGGAAATCTATCATGCACAGAGATTAGGGAATGATTCATTAATATATATTAAATTATAAAAGAGTTTTGATGTTGGCAATAATCCCCCAAGTGTTTGATGTGACTGACCTCTCATCCTCTTGACTAATACACATTAAAATGGGTAACTGATAGAATCCAAATAATCCATGGGAAAGGTTCTTCTTTGAATGCCCAATATTCTTTCAAAGACCATATCCATCCTTTTTGAACACCTTATTAAGATGAATATTCTACTATTTTCTTTATTAATCACATTCCTGCTCCATTTTTAGAAGTCCTCCAGGATCTATTATTACCATTCATAAACACAATTGTGCCATCTAAATGAATAAGGGGAGATACACAATATGATTGGTACCTAAAATGAAATGAAATAATGTTGTATGACACCATGATATTTTATATATTTCAACTTAGAGAGTCCTATATTATAATGAAAAGAGTGTGGGAGATTGGACCACCTTTCCTAAGCCCCCAAATAGTCTTGAAGAAACCAAAAATTTTCTAATAATATACGTAGAAATATTGGTTGAAATGAATCAAAAGAATAGATCATTGATCACCCATGTATATAATCTAATCATGGATACAACTTTGAGGATGAAATTCCATTCCAATCAGTAATATTCATTGTTCATATACTTTTTTATTATTTTATCAGATCAAAAGTACTTTTTTTATCTCTCTAATCACTTCATAAATCAACCAAGTGGCCCCCTAAGATGAACAACCTTTTCTAAATCTATGTTGTTCTTCAGATATCTAGATAAATATATAAAGATAAATTCTTCGATTATATATTAATTCCAACAATTTATAATGTAAATTTCACAAACATATTGTTCTATAATATTAGAGAGACTATGGGATTATATCCTTTGGTACTAATACTATCTGGGTGGAACATGAAAATCATTGAAGGTTACAACCTTAAATGAATTCCTACATATATTTCACCATGTATTCCTTTATTAGTTCCCGTTACTCTCTAAATAAAGACCAAGGGAACCTCTTAGGCCTTAGAACATTTTCATGATTGAGTGACAAAAAAAAATTAGATCTCGATCACCTTAATAGTGGATACCAAACATTCATTTAAATTATAGGTAACCACACCAAGAAGTTCCTCAAGTATCCCTACATTCATCGTTGGGTATAGTTCCTATATGTTTGGGTTGGTGAAAATAAGTAAGCTTTTAAAGAAATCTTCTAGCATTTTTTCAACTACATTCAGATTATTTGAGTATGATCCATCTTCCATATGTATTTTAGTCTTACCACTGCACCTTTTATATTATATTCATTCATAGAAGAAGATATAGTTACAATATCTTTCATTCAACCGTTTAATCCTTGATCACACCCCTGACATACGCTCTTATTAATGCATCAGGTCTGAAAATACGTTTTTATTAATTGAGAGTTCATAAAAAATAGTCTAATTCCAATTAGTTTTTAGACTCGACACAAGACTCTCAATCTTCACACTGATCGCCTTCATGTCAAGAATAAGAGGGGATGTTTTTCTTATCAGGGTATGAAGATCCCCTCTGAGATACCTAATTTTATCATGAATTTGTATCCCTACACGTCCCTATATCATTTTAATCTATGATTCCCCATTAGTATATTGGAAACTCAGGTCCTTCATTCAATTAGGTGAAAAAAATATTCTCTATCCATTATTACTGTTGTGTTCCACTATAATGTGCAACAGGGAGTGATCAGTAGGAGGACATGATAGATATGAGACCTTAATATCAATATAGGAGGTAATTTCATGACAGTTTTCAAGGAAATGATCAAGTCGGTAATAGGTTCAATTATTCCCTTATGGTTTTTTCACCAAGTGAATTGGTATTTTACATAACCCAGATCCATTAATCTGTTGTTTTCCATAAATTAAATGAAATATTGACTAGATTTGTGCAGAATGGTTCACTCTTCTATCTTCTCTACTGAGTCCTCCACTACATTGAAGTCTCCCCCAAAAAACCATGGAAGGGTACCTGGGTTTAAGGAACTAATATAATGACAATGGGTCTCTCAAACCTGCAAATGACCTTTTTTTTATAAACAAATGATAACAAGTAGTAGTGATATCCTTATTTATGTTGTGTTGTTATAAACTAATCTACGAATTTTACTAAATCAATTTAGGTACTTTGCTTCTAGAATAACCATATGTAGTGGTTCTGTGGGTTGGAATTCTTTTATTTTTTCACCCTCACAATATGTGACATGTCCTTGATCTTATAATAAATATTTTTTGGTTTTATTACTTTTACTAAATATATTGATCTATTAAGGAATTCATTGGTGATGAAGTATGAATTCACTGAGGCTCTTAGACAACATGAATCCCATATGGGAATCCATATCATGGGAATTATTTTCATATTGATATGGCCCCAAACGCATGGCCAAATCGATCGAGAGACACAACTATGATAAATTTTATTTTTAGTTAGGATCTGGTA
Organism: Viscum album; assembly: GCA_963277665.1. Taxonomy (NCBI): domain Eukaryota; kingdom Viridiplantae; phylum Streptophyta; class Magnoliopsida; order Santalales; family Viscaceae; genus Viscum; species Viscum album. The sequence goes on from OY728158.1 coordinate 552,212,996, forward strand.
CAAAATATATTATGAAGATATGGAGATTTCACTACTAGAAATATTAGATCACATTGGGGTATCAATCTCTAATGATTCCCTTCCTACCTAAGGAGGGGAGTGAATTGTTAAATGAGAAGGAATATCCACTTCTTCAGCATGGTTTTATCAATCGTGAAAAAGAGTTTGGTAGGTATTACATTTTATAATGCACTCTTCCTCAAGGGAGGAGCTGACGGTGAAGTTATAGAGGGTTCTAATCTTATAGAATGGGATATATTGAAGGATATTGAGATCATATGGTAGGGTACCAAGTCTATGTAAACCGTTCTAACCGTCGATGGTAGACTGGCGCCCCCTGAGCAAACTACCTATGCTCTGATGGTGGAGAGGAAGAGGTGTACAATATCTTACCTTAAGGAACATCCCCCAGATCATGTCAAAACAATAAGGTGAACACATTTGTGAATGGGTTGTGGATCAGATCACATTTTTGGTAATTTACATCATCACAGTCAAATTGGGGCATATTAATTTATTGACAATAAGCAATTATTTCCCCTAAATCTTAAGGTGTGAGAAAAAGTGGGTAGGTGAGTGTTAAATCAAATCCTAACACCAGTACTTTGAACCCTCTACATGGAGGAGAATGTATGGTGGAATTGTTTTAGTGAGGTAAATTTACCCACATTTATAAGCCTCACCTAAATCTAAATGTTTAGGTGTTCATTCATTAACATAGTATAAAGTTACTAGTGAATTTCCAATCCTATGAAAGAATGAAATATTTCATGAAAGGCAACATGAGTCTCTGGAGAGAAATTCACACCTATTACCTGGAGGGATCTCATCCTGGATGACCCCCCCCCCCTCGACCATCTGAATAGGTAGTACCTCTACCTCCTAATCAAAATAGATCATGATGACCAATCCTTGAACAATTATTCTTCTAAATCTATGACTATGTAAGAGGATTTATATTTCATTATCAACAACCTATCTGGGAAGTCTAGATCCAATGAGTTAACATGTTATTGAAATAAGGTAATAGTGGGTTTTTATATTACAAATCTTACAACCAATTTCCAAATGTGATGAATCAACATTTTATTTAAATAATAGGTTGTATCAAATAGGATGGGGTTGTTTCCTTATAAGAAGGATGTCAAATCAAGAGGAACTATATGAGAATTGAACCTTATGAATATTTTTGGATGATACGGGTTGGAAGAGGATGCGCCTAAAAGTAGGGTCATGCCATGATCCTTGAACACCAGATCCCCCTCCATATGACCCACCTGAAGGAGTGGGGGGAAAGATTGTCCAAGATTCGTCGATATCACCATCACCAGAGCCGGAGTGTCTGGCGTAGTGATCGATTCAGTTTTTAAGTAAGGAGATATGTATATCATGTTATTTCCCTTTTCATTAGCCATCCATTTCACTCAATACTGATATTTTATAAGGAACATTGTTTATGAATTAAATCGAATGTTTGATATATGAATAATGATTTAGACATGAAAGACACTGGTTAAGGATTGGTTAATACAAAAACCTTAATGCATTTGGTAGTCTCATTTGATGAATCAGTTATCTAGACTCACCTAATGGGTTTTCATCCATTGTGTTTTAAACCATACAATGGACAACTTTTAATGATAAAGGTATTATATTATTTGGAAAATTAAATCTTATAATTAATAATTTCTTTCATTCAGTATTCAGTTATAACTATCTATTATATTTTCACTATGACAAACTCTATGGATGAATTTCATTATTAATTTTTTAATTAAATGGCATGTATTTTATGTTATTTACATTTCAATATTATTTGTTCACTTAATTCTCATGTTATTTATTGTTTGGCATGTATGTTTAGTTATAGAAATTCCCATATTAGTTATGCTCTATGATTCATTATCTCTTACACTATATTTAACCCTTACTAACAGTTTGAGCCCACCATTTTTTTTCTTTCCCCAGGAATTCCAAAAAGTATACTATGACTGATATATAAGGATATGATATTATAAATACGGATATTTTCAAAAGCATTATGTTGTAATTTGTGTAGTAAAATATATTATATGAATCAAGTATGTATCTACATTACCAAGACTCCTAAACTAATCGTTCCTTTGGGATGTGATTTCTTATATCTTATGCTAATGTAATGGTAGCAGACACCATTTTTTTGGCATCTAAGATTGGGTTCATCACAGTTGGTATTAGAAAAATGATAAAATAAAACATAGGAACTAGATTTTGGAAAACAATGATTATAAAAGTTAAATCTATGAAAGAATTTGAAGATAAGTATATAAGAACATCCCATTATTCTGGTAATGTAGATATTATGTGGTTATTCATTTAAATACATCCCTTTATGGATACAATAAGTGGATGTGGTTATGGAATAGATGTGGTTATGACAGAGATGTTCCTAATGGTAATAACTCTGAAAAGGGAAAGTCGGGCTTGACTCGAGCATAACCTGGTATATGAAAATGAGCCCTGTTGCATACCTAGTTTGACACACTCATGCGGTATTCTTAAAACAATTAATATTTTTTTAAAACCATTATGAAGGACAAGAATAGATGAGAAAATTAATATCCTAGGTATGATTTTTTAGATTGAGAATATGTTGTCATTATTTAGATATTGAATAAATGATTATATTGTTTTCTCACTCTGATTATTATTTCTCACACTATGCCATATAGTCTTAATCAATTGCTAGAACCTAAAGAAATCAAGTAAATATTTAACAATAAGGATAAGGTGGGGATAATAGGAGACAAAATGTTATGTTGATTGGAGTGAAACATATTAGTTTTATACCTGATCAGTTTTCCCAAAATATGATTATCAACATATACCTTAACCAACTCATGGGCTGTCCAAAGATGAGAAGGATAGTGTTTTCTAAGTTCTTGAGTGGTGGAAACACTACGGAAAAATGCATATTTAGTGGCAGTTTGTTTTCATGTTACGGTGGTTTAAACCACGGCTAAATCGATTGGCGGCGGTTTGGAAAAACTGCCTCTAAATTGTGCGTCGGGAAACTATTCGCAGTGGTTTTCAAAACCATCGTATAACATTAAGCGGAGGTTTTTTAGCTGCGGTTTAAACCGCCACACAATTATTTAGCGGCGCTTTTTTTAATTATATTTTTTTTGTTTTTTCTATTATTTTTTTTAACTATTATTTATTTATTTATGTACTTTTTTATTTTTTATTTTTTTGTTTATTTAATTAATTAATTAATTTATTTATTTTAGTTATTTATTTATTATAAATTATTTTATTTTATTTTAGTTTATTCATTTAATTTATTTATTTATTTCATATTTATTTGATTTATTTCATATTTATTTCGTATTTTTATATTTATTTCATTTATTTCATATTTATTTTATTTATTTCGTATTTATTTTATTTATTTGGTATTTATTTTATTTATTTTATTTATTTTATTTAATTCGTATTACTTTATTTACTTTATCCATGCATGCACATGCCCATGCACATGGACATGTCAATGCACATGCCCATGAAATATAATGAAATACTGTGTTTGGTGAGATTTGAACCCCTAACCTCTTACATATTTTTCATAGACTTTACCACTCCAGTAAGCTCATCACGTGATTAATAAACAGAATTTAATATACTTCTATATACTAATTGAAAAACAAATAATACATAACAAATAGTCATAAACTCAATAATAATTAAACAATAAGTAGTAATCAATAATTAATCATCAATAATAAATAATTGATAATTATTGATTTATTAGATACTTATTGAGTTACTTATTTATTTATTTTTATTTATTTTTATTATAATAAATAACAAATAAATTATAATAATATTTACATAAATTATAAAATTGTGAAAATACAATAATAAAATAATAAAATTACAAAATTAAAATAATAAAATAATAAATTAATAATAAAGTAAATAACAAGAAACAAATAGTAAACAATAAACAATAAATAAAAATAAAAAAACATTAAATAATAAATAATAATAAACAAATATTAAATATTAAATATTAAATAATAATAAATATGAAAAAATAATAAAAATCAAGCAATAAGCAATAAATAATATATAATAAATAATAAATAATAATAAATAATTATAATAAAATATTAAATATTAAATAATAAATAATAAATAATAAATAATAAATAATTAATAATAAATAATAAATAAAAATCAATAAATAATAAACAATAAATAAATAATAATAAAAAAATATTATATATTAAATATTAAATATTTAATAATAAAAAATATTTAATAATTAATAATTATTAATTATTAATAAATAATAAAAAATAATAAATTACAAATATTAAATTACAAATAATAAATAATAATAAATATTAAAAATTAAAAACTAAAAATTAAATATTAAATATTAAATAATAATAAATAATAAATAATAATAAAAATAATAAATACTAAATAATAAATATTAAATAATAAATAATAAAAAACACATAATAAATAAATAATAAATAATACATAATGAATAATAATAATAATAATAATAAATAACACATAATTAATAATTATAAATAAATAAATAACAAATAATAAATAATAAACAATAATTAATAATAGATGATAACAAATATATAATAAATAAATAAATAATGATAAATAATAATAATAATAAACCATAAATAATAAATATAAAATAATAGATAATAGATAATAGATAATAATAAATAAATAATAATACATAATACATAATACATAATATATAATATATAATATATAATATATAATATATAAAATGTTACTATTAATAATAATAAATAATAAATAATATATAATAAATAATAAATAAATACAAATAATAAATAATAAATAACCAGTAACAAATATTATTATTATTATTAATATTTTATTATTAATAATAATAAATATTATATAAAAAAATAAAAAATAAAAAATAAATAAATATAATTAATAAATAATAAATAACCGGTAACAAATCATTGATAATAAATAAATTAATGTATATTATAATTAATAAATAGTCAATAATAAATGAAACACATGAAAAAGTATGAAAATGAGTGATACGGGATGAGAAATCATAAAAATGCATGAAAACGGATGGAGAAGCTTGAAGAAGGAAGCATTAGGAAGCATGAGAGCACATGAAAACTCATTAAAACTCTATCAAAACCTTTAATAATTCAACAAAATCATCATAATAACCCACAAAAAAACATTGATAAATAAACCGAGTCATGGAAACCCAAATAAATAGTAATAAATGGGGCAACCATTAAAACCCGTCAAAACGGTCATAAAGTGACAAAAATATTAGACTCCCATTAACAAAGATAACTTATGATCCGAGAGTCTGTTCTAGATCTGTGACCAATCAAATCAATGATCTGGAAATGATCTTCTACCTGATAGGTGAAAGTGACCGAATGGACTGGTAGATCGGATGTTACGACCATTTAAAAAAATATGATGGGGAACGAGTGCTAGAAATGAGGCATCGAAAAACATAACAAACCTGATACCTACTAAAGAGGCCATAACATATGATCTAGGAGTCCATGTGGGAGTCGCGACTATTCAAAATGAATTTCATGGAATGAACTACGATCTGGCTGGAGGAGTAGTCCGAATTGACACGCGGATCGAATGTTAGGTCATTTTAAAGACAAGTTTGACGAGACACCAGAGACAGAAACTGGGTTTTGGAGGCTAATAGAGAGGTTTTTGGGGTCTAAGAACACTACATAAGCTTTATTGTGTTGCATTATTGTGTATCTCTCTTCACTGGCCTCGATTTGATATGTGGTAGAGCCGAAACTAACACTCGGAGAGAAAGTTATGGTCATTTAAAGTTGGAGAACTTTTTCTCAACTTTCTTATAACTCTCAAATATTCTGCACCATATACCGTCTCATAGTTTTGATTATAAATTCCTCTAGATCTCTTCATGATCTTCTATTTTACTGGTCATGGCACTCCAACAGATTCCTGGATCAAAAGTTATGGTCTTTTTTGTGATTTTCGGGCTTCTCATGTTTTTTTATTCTTTTCTTTTCATTTCGCAGCGGTTTTACCCAAACTGCCAATATTTCACGGCGGTTTTTTAAAAAAATACCGCTAATCCTCAAAAAATATAAAAAATACAAAAAAAATTATCACATTCCGCGGTAGTTTTTAAACCACTGCGAAAAAACTGCCGTGAAATACCAGCCCAAAAACTATTTAGCAGCGGTTTTTAAAACCACTATAACAAAACAATCGTGAAACATGTGTTTTCCTGTAGTGAAGCAATGGATAAAAGAGGGCTCAATTTCCATCATGCATGAAATACTAAAGAATAAACCCATGAAAGTTTATAATGTAATACGTAAATTCTTTATGTGTGGGAAATAATGTAAAATGAAATTAATTTGTTAGGAAAAATAAACATCGATGGGGAAAAATCTAATTCTAAAGATCAATTTATAGTTTCTTTCCTTAAAATTATGTAACTAGAGAATTTTCCAGGTCAAGGACATATTTTATAGGGCAACCCCTAAACCATAGAGAGACATAATGGTAAATAATTTTGATTAAGTATTTACGTATTGTAATTCAAGAAGTAAATTGTAGAAGTAGTTTAACAATAACATTTTGGTTATAAGAATCATGAGGCATCTAAAGATTGTGGAAATAATAGTATAATTTTTTAATTCATTAAATTAAGATGTATGGATATTATCATGGGTTTATGAGCTTTATATGGATAATAAGTATAATTTAATCATCACAACATTTTAGGTTAGATGTGATTTGATTCTCCCATGATTTAGGGCATTTTAGAAAAAAATATGTAAATTAAGTTCATTAGTGGAAAAGTTTTTTGAGAAACAATACATTTAAATTAAAAAGACATATGTTTATAGGTACATAGAAACCTTAGGTTAGACATGATCATTAATGAAATTTTGATAATATTTAAATAAGATTATTAAACTTTCTAAAAAATAATTTTTATTGAAAACCTTATCAAAACTGATATTTAATGATTAATTTAATTTCAATGATTCCAATCTTGATTTTTCAAGATCATAATATGAATTATATTAATATGGTATTATAAAATGGGGGACATTTGTATAGGGTGACAACCCATCATATATGATAAGGTTATAGGGATTGAACCCACAACTGAAGGATTGTAAGGGTTTAATGCCAACCACTGACCTACACAATGTACTAGTTAATATGTCAATTTTTTAGTTAAAAAATTTAATGAATGAATATTAAAAATGAACCCTCAGTATTAATTTTGAGGTTTATATATTAATATATTAAACACATTGGTTTTGGAAAATAGATAGAGACAAATTGAAAAACACTTCACTTTTTTCATGATCCGTTATAAGTAACTTTTATTACTTCAAACATAATTATTTCATTTATGTATACTAATTTTTTTTGAGTAAGTAATCAATTAAAACCAAAGGATGAAATTTTTTTATTTAATAGAATTTTATCACGTATGTATATCTCCTTATCATTATAAATTTTAAAATAATTCCTCAATATTAGGAAAACATCTTGAAAAAATGTAATCCTAATACCATAATTTTAGTAGAACTAATGCTATTCAAAATCAACAAAGGATTATGGATTTGAGGCCTTAAAATTTATATTTATCATTCACTTGTTTTTGATCAATGACCCCAATTAATCTCTATAATTATTTATGATTTTCTTTGAATTCTATATTTCCAGTCTCTACTAATGTTCTCTTACGTGATAACCTAGTTATATATTATTCTATATAACAGTTATACATCCATTTCTCTATTATCAGGAAGAAACATTATTAACCCTTTCATAATTTCGGGATTTCAATAAATTAATATGAAAATAGAAAACTCTGGATTACCAAGATCATGTTTAAATAGTGAGAGAGAAATTTATTTAAGGTGTCAAGATTGTAACACCCCTATATTCTGAAAGAATAAAATTTTATTCAATTGTGTCTATGACATTCCACACCAAGTGTATAATATAATATAAATTCTTGGTAATATAAAATATATTAACTATTTTAAATGAATTCAATCTAGGATATAACTTCTAATACACGTAACACTGACTTAGCATGTGTTACACAGACAAATAACCTTTTTGATAACTTGTGTTGCAAACAAGACTGAATTTTACCAAATACTATTAATATTATCTTTTTAAATGAAAATAAACTCCTAGACACTAAATTGGATGTTATTAATATGATTAAATCACTTTTTAAAATATATGGTTTAATTCATCGGTTACCAATTAATAAGAAATGTAAATAAAGAAAATACCATTGTAAAAAAAACTATTTTTATAAGGCAACTGTGTTTTATTATAATACATTAAATTAATTTATATTATTGATTTATATTAATTAAATTTATATATTATTTATTTAAACAAATTTTTTGATATTCCCCCATTATATTTTATAGGAAAATCCAATTTTATACCAAAAAAATTGTGTTATTCAAAATGAAAATTTACCGCCTTTTAATGGAACAGTTGTTTTAAAAATAAATTTAGACAATTTTATAAATTTTATTTGAAAAAAAAAACTTATCTTTTGAAATAATATTTTCTATGTGATATTATGGTGAATTTTTAGTATTTTCTTGAGATGTTCCATTTTTTGTTGAATAGTGAAAAATAAAAAAAAAAATTGAAAACCGCCTTTTTGTTTAAATAATTTAAACTTTTAAACTATATTATTAATTGGTATTGAATATATAATAGTTAAATTATCAACTTATAAATCAAATTTTTGACATTTTAATCATTTTCATATTAACATTGAATATAAAAAATTATGAATATTTGATCATTTTCACATTAAATATCCCATTTCTCGTCACATATGTGATATTAATTTTCAATTAATTTCTTCCATTTGTGATCTGAATTTGGAGAAAAGGATCCATATTTTGAACCAAAATAATTCATAATTTATAGTATGTTCAACATAGTTTTTACAAAAATTATTAGTGAAGGCAGTTCAAATTAATTAGAGTGATTAAAAGAAAAATGAGTTTACCAAGGGAAAAAACATTAATCTTAAGGGGATTAATGACCTAAAAACTAATCCAAACCCCATTTTATATAAATCATTATAAATTATAATGTATATTATAGAGTTTTTTCATTATTTTAGATACATTAAAAGGGATCCTTTTAGGATAATTCCGTCTTTCATAAATTTACACGTTTTCCACTCTCCTCACTTATAAAAGGCCTCCCACTTTCCCTCTTTTTCACACCTCTCAAAGAAATTTGGTTCATAAAATACCTATTCAAATCACTCCAACACATCATTCTCCATATCATATAATCCTTATATAGGTAAAAAACATACAAACAATGGAATTAGTTCAATGGTAATGAGGATACCCGATGAAGAGGCAATGGTCATCTAAAAACATTTTAATGTAACTCCATTATCCTCCTCATTTAGTTATTTTTATAAAATTTATATAATAAACTAAGTATCATAAATATACTAATATTTTTTTATTTCAATGGCATGACCTAAATATTCAGACATATCCATATAATGTGTTATGGGTTTATCGTTCTTGTGTACGACTAACTATTGTCTCGTGAATCGATGTTGTTCATTTTTATATTATCACTATCCAATGATGGTAATAATGATTACCATAATATTTATATATTATATATATTATATTTTTGTTGTATTTATTCTTTTCTAATTATTTCATAACACATATATTCACGATTACTATTTTTTGAGAATACGGTAACAATGTTCAAGTCTATAGTGGACTACCACCATGCGAAGTGATGTGATTCATTCACACATTACATGGAATGTATTAAAGATGGTTTCTATAAACATATGTAATTTTTTCATATATAAGATAATAATTATATGTTAATGAATATATATATATATATATATATAATTCACTTTTATTTCTTTTAAGACGATAATAATATGGAAATAACATTCATGCGTACGTATTGCCTACCGTCTCCATGAACTTTGTATTTCATTTCCTCTCTCCTAATTTTATATATTACACCAAATAAATATATACTAAATATATATGATATTTATTTCATTTTTTTACATTATATGTAATAAGAAATCATTATCTATGTTAGAAGAATACAAAATTACAAATAAAAACATACTTGAAAATAAGGCAATTAACACATGAAATGGTAGAAACATTAATAATTATTAACATAAAGGTAAAAATATGTTATAAAAGGATTATATATGAAATAATAAATATTAATATAGTTCTTAAATAATTTAATAACATATTTTAAACCGTTATATAAGAGGTTAAATCATGTTCACCAAGAAGAAGCATATTGTAATGGATTTCGTCTCTATTTCATTTTAGTGAGGCATATTGTAATGTAATGCACTTAGTTTATTTTATATAATGTATATAAATTCCCTAAAAAATTATATATCCTGAATAATTCTTTCATCATTTTAGTTTTAGTTTTAATATAAATTATTTCATTTAATGGGATTTGAACTAAAAAATACCAATTGGTAAATAATTCCTTAACCCAATTCCCATTCAATGGGTTATATTACTTCCTCATTATCATGGATATTCAAATAGTACATGTCTAATGAGTTTTGAATATATATTTTTATATTTCAATATTTTTTATGTGTATTTATATTTCATATACATAATCAATTAATTGCTTGATTCTCGCTTCAATGTTGGGATCTTTTCAAGGGTTTAATTTGCAATCTCATTTTATTTGGGATTGTTTACACTTGAATCTCCATTGAAGGAAATTATCTACTCATTAATTAATAAAACTTTTAATTTTATTATCATATCATTATTTATGGTTATTTTAAATCAATATTACCATTTTCCCACTCTATGGTACTCAATGGTTTTGAAATTTTTTTTAAGAAAACCCAACTTCATTTCTCTCTTTTGTCAGAAATATGCATTCATACAAATCCAATTTTTTTATAAAAAAGTAAAATATATTTTTGAACTTTCAAAATTATTTGTAAAATAAAAATTAACCCTTTAAAATATGTTTTAGTTTTTTAAAATTTATGTTAAAAGTAATATTTTTTCCAAAAAATCAGAATAAAAAGGATATTTTTTTTAAAAATGTTTTTTAAGATATATTTATTAGATTTCTATTCATCAATGAAAACAATATTTATTTTTACTCAAATAGTTATAAATTGTAAGTATACCATTCTTATTCTTATTCTTTATAGCTTAGGATTATTTTGACCAAATATGGTACTAAAATTCACCTGAATCATTTTTATAGTCATTAACATCCCCTTCAATTTTTCACATTCATGTGATCATTAAATATTAAATTTTCCATAAAAACCCATAAATTATTTCACAGATATGATTATTTCCTAAAACATATACCATTTTTATTTATAGTTTTTACTTTGAAATATATTTTATGAATTAGGGACATATTGATTAATCTTTATCCATTAATCAATATGGATATTTTATAAGACTCACTATTTGTGAATATAAATCATCTATTTTATATACGGGTAATTATTTGGACATGCAAGACACTTGTTCTGGATCAGTTAATGTAATCCCTTTATGTATCGGTAGTCTTATTATAAGAATTAGTAGGCTATCTTCATCTAATGGGTTTTAACCAAATATGTTTTAAACCAACTAGGGGATAGATATTCACGGTAAAGTTATCATCTACCTAAGATACATTTTATCTGATTATTAATCATTACCTTCATTCAATATTAAGATATTTCTATCCAGGATATTTTCACTGTGAAAAAAATATATGGATTCATTTCACTCATATTTTATTGATTAAATAGAATGTGGTTTCCATTATTTACCTTTTCATGTTATTTATACACTTCCTTTTTAGTTTATAGATTATATGGAATGTGTGTCTAGTTATATTCTTTGAAATATTGATTATTTTTAGTGATTCATTATTTTATCCATTATACATAACCCTTGCTGAGAAATTTATCTAACACTTATTTTGTTTCCCGTAACCATGAATTTCATGATGTTTAATATGAATAATATGAAATTAAATTCTTTATAGAATAATGTTATTTTAAGAAAATTGTGCTATAGTTTTTGTATTCAAATGTAATATGTGAATCATGTATGTATCTTGTTTACCAAGACTACTAAACTAATCATCCCTTTGGGATTTGATTTTTTGTATCTTAATACAATGTAATAGAATCATTAAACATTTTAGTTCTTTTGGGATTAGGTTCATTACAGGTTTTATGATATTATGGTTCAGATATGTATAGTTTTCATAATGTGATGGGTAGGGCTAGAATTATATATCCCACAAATGAATTATGTAAGGATTGATATCTCCTGATATAATATTAACTCTAATATAGAGTGACACCAATTAATTAAAGGACTCTATCCATTATGATAGTAATAGGACTAATCTATGATAGGGGAAATAATGAAATGGGGAGTGAACACAATCCACTATGATTGTCTTATCAATGAGCATGTACTAAAGAGATTATTTTCTATGCTTATGTGTATGCCAATAACCTATGAGTTATTATTATGAAATATTATCTTGGTTAATGCTTATTTATTGATGATTCCACGCTCTTATGAATTATGGATTATGTTATTAAAACATATTATGCCATGATTCATGAAAAAAGATATTTGAATAATTTTTTGTGACATTCATAAATTATGATCCTGGTATAATACCATAATTATTATCTTATAATCACTTTGGGTTGTTGCTTGATGTATCCTATTTTGACTCAATCTAATCATTTTATATCATCCTTCCATATATTTCCTTACAATACGTTGTGAATAATGGTTTAAGTAACATTTGTTTATGAATTTTCTAATGTGAGAAAATAATTGTTAGATTTTTTGAATTTATTTCATGTGATAAGATGATTTTATATATGGTCTCTAAAGACAAAAAATTTATAGTTATAGGATGTGTATTGATATGAAATTCATAGACTATTAATCTAAAATAATGTAATATATATATATTTGATTCTTGCATCACCTTAGCTTTCTTAAAAATATCACCCAATCTATTGACATAGTGGTCAGAACCTCCAACTATGAGTAGGTCATGGATGTCATCTGTTAATGATAAAAACGGACATCAAAACTATAAAACCCATTTTGAGGGTATTTTAGTCACTTATTTCCTCTTAAAACACATAATAATGGAAACCCAAAATACTCAAAAAAGTAGTTTGTTTCATAGTCACCAATTTTAATTCATATTAAGAAAAAAAATATACTCAAATAAAATTTTATATTTATATAAATTTATACATTAATGATATAATTTTCTTGAAGTTCAAAAATTCTCCAAGCTCTATGTTCCCTAGTTTCCACACCCAATTAAAATTGTATGAACCTCTATGCTTTACCATCTCACATGTGCCTTTTACATAATTTAATTATATAAATAAACCCCTTGGGAACCCACTTTCACACCTTTGGAAGCCAATGAAATTCATAGAGATCCATTCATCTTGGTCTCTTTTTCTCTCTTTAGGATTCATTTTTTCCCTGACACGGAATTAAATAAAAAAGGATAATTAAATAATCCAAAGATGACAAAATTGTAAAATACCACTTTTCCCTGAGTTCTCCTAGATTAGAATGAGAGACCCCCAAGGTCACTAATAAAAGTGTGTTGAGCACTATTCCCCTCTAGAGAGAACCACATGAGGGAGATGTGAATCAAAGTCCCCTAGAGGACATTCATTAAAGTGAATAACCCTTCACCTTACTACTTAACTTTGGAGAACATCTTCACATATCCACTATTATGGTGAAAAACATTACCTTACCTTAACTAGGTTAAACCTCTTCTCCTATACTCAAATAGATAGAACCCTTTCACCTGACCTCAACTAGTGTGAACCACGGTACCCTACATTGACTATATTGAATAACTTATCCATACATTGACTATGTTGTACAACTTTTATCAATATCAAATTAGGTGAACCTCTACACCTAGCCTGAACAAGGGTGAACCTATTTACCGTGCACCAGACTATGGAAACCCTCTTCACCAATCGCACACATGGGAGAATCATCTTACTCAAATACATTCTAGAGAGAAACCCCAAATAGACCCTACAATAGAGAAAATATATTTACCCATCTTCTCTTAGGGGAATCATATTATTCTTCTCCCACACTTGGGTACAATGTGTAACTGAATATCCATGGAAAATAATCTATTCAACTGGATATCTAATGGTAAATAGTTCCTTCACACAGATATCCTTCTTTGTTATCCAACATTCAACGCCTCACCCAAAACCATATAACTCACATGATGAAGGCATAAAAACTAATTATCACACAAACAAACATGTATTCCCTTGATGGAAGGATACTCTGATATTCTCCTCCTAGATATATAGAACCCATAGTGTGATAATAAGTAGGTATCACATTGATAACTAGGGTCTCTACCATGGGGAAATCATATTAGTCTCTCCTAAGTTATAATTTCCATCTTGGATACAAATGGTTTATGTTTTATGTCTTCTTACACTTAATAATCATGGAGGTAATGGGACTCCTTTCAAGTTGTAAGTCTCATCCATTTTCCCACAAATGATTTCATCACCATGTGAAATCAATGAGCTAGGGGAATATGAACTATCGATCCCATGTGAAATCCAAATTCTCTTTCCCATAAACCCATATTACCCATTATTCTAGTTATCCTTTTTTCTAACCATCAACTGGATGGATGTATACAAAACATGGGCCCCCCTTAAATAGGTGTATTCCCTATCTTCTTATCAAATGGCCATATTCCCCATGATAAATCCTTTAATGGGATATATTAAATATAATGTTTAGATATGGGAATAGTATTATGTGTAATACACCACTTATTCTTAAATATTTACATATTTCTACTGAGGATTATTAGGAAGGAATTCCTAAGAATTAGAATCACGCAATCTTATTTTGTCACCCCTTTCACAAAAAAATGTGTTAGTTTCATGATGTAAAATTACAGAAACAAATACTTTTTCTTATGATGTTATACTAAATGGTTATAGTTCTGTGACACCATCTTAATAACTCCACCTTGAACTGTATGGTATTTTATCCCTATTTAAATATGATAAATTGAATTCCTTGTTTAGGTTCAAACCCAACATCATAATCGTCTATATATTATCCCACTTTTTAATATTACCCATGATCATGTACTTCCCCATTAATTGGGACATAATCTAATTAAGACTTCATGTTATGTTTCACTATGAACATATTCCCTGTGATAAAAAATTTGTGGGACCATATTCCTCAAGAAAGTTTCTACATCATTTGTTACTTGTAAATATTCTCTAAGATCCCAAACATCCTTTCTCTGTGAAACGATTCCCAATAAAACATCCTATCATTGAGATATATTCCTGATAAGAACATAATTACATTAGGTCATATCCCCAAAATCTATTCTAACCAAATATATCATTGGGAAGTATTTTCTTAAACCCAACTTCAGGGTTCTATATTCCCTTTGAGGATCATAAAAAGGGAATACTATGAATAATTCTTATGGAACTATTTCCAAACATATTTTTCTTAAGAATTTACATCACATAACTTTGAACTTATAATAAATGTTCGTAGATTCATGAACCTAAAAGGGAAGCTATGGACATTGTCAGAAGTTCTCAAAATGTATGATGTGTTAGGTTAATTGAGACCGAAATATGTGGGTTATTATTAGCTTATAGGAATACATATTAATCCATTTTATGGTCCCCGATCTGAACACCATAAGACATACTACCTCCTTGGATAAAACTAAATTCCATAACATCTAGCTATGTGAAATTAAACAATAATAAAATAAGAAAATAAGAAAAATATAGAGAATATATTATGTGTATAGATTTTCACATCAACATATGATGTTGAATAAACCATAATAATAGTGGTAATCTATCATGCACAGGGATTTGGGAATGATTCATTAATATATATTAAATTATAAAAGAGTTTTGATGTTGGAAATAATCCCCCAATTGTATGATGTGACTAACCTCTCATCCTCTTGACTAATACACATTAAAAGGGGTAACTGATAGCCTCCTTGTGACTTCTAAACATTAAAAACATGTTCTTAAGTAACTAAAAATATAAATTTTGTCAGTTTCATCAAGGTTTCTATTAAAAACAGAATGGTGAACCTAATGTGAATCTTTTACCCATGAAATTGATCGATCGGGAAATATTTTACTTGTGATATTTCTCTAAAGGGTTATATTGATTATTTGTTGATTCTTATATAACTTCAAGGATCCTAAAAGAACTTACATTGATCCAAATATTTGTAATCTTATATGAATTAGACATATTCGACTAACAATGAAAAGGGCATGGCCTCTCCCACTCAGAGGAGTATATCATAAACATAACGTGTCTATTACTAGGTGATGGACAAACTAATATAAGATAACCATCTCAAAAAATGCACCCCATACATGGATATATCTCATGAAATCCTCTAAGAGGTAAATACCCACCAGAATTCCTATAAATGATGTTATATAGGGATGCACATGTCCCTGTGGCCACCTCCAACCACTTGAGAAACATATTTGGGGACTATAATAACTATTACCACCATTTTTATATGTCCCCTTATCCTCATGAATAATTATAAGAGGATTTACCAAACATCCTGGTCCTAATCAATGATACACAGGAACCTAGGAGGAGGCCCAACCATGGAAAACATACCATTGAAGAAATAGTGCCAGTCCATACCTTTGTTCCTAATGAAGGGGGTTGTCAACATATTTACATTATCACCCAAAAGAAGGTTTATATCTCTTCTCATATTAAACTAGTATACTAGTATAATATTTCTACATCAATGTACCATAACTTCATATTCCATTAAGAAATAGGGAGTAATATTATATCATTTCCCCTGTATAATAATCTTATTAGCATATTTTGATGGAAACTAGATTATAAGAATTGGCTAGTATTCTAATTTGAACTAAAAAACAAGCTCATATCCCTATTTCTATACCAAAAATAAATTGACACATCCTTTAAGTACTGGATGTTTAGGATTATATTGCTTCCCAAAAATTTAGTGTTGTTATTATATGATAATTATAGTGAAATATGGACATTAGTATATTCTGGTTGACACCCAAGGGAAATATCGTATTTTGGATCCCTCAAAAACTAAATCTTCTCATTGGTAAATTATGATAGCTAATCAGGGGAGTGATTACAATCACGCTACAATTTGTATGGATTTTCATCACATCCTTACGAATGATAGAGATCGTTATTAGTCTTATATATTCATTCCAATTTGAGTTTACCAGTATTACCAAGAATTCACTTCTAGGAAGTCCAATATCTAGAAAATACCTCAATATCTCACAAAAATATTTGGACAATCGCATTGGAGAAAGAAGATATTTCTACTCTCACCAAAAGATACATATGGTATGTTTTAATGATAATTTTGAGTTAGTATAGTGTTCCATTCCACACACAAAAGCCTCACTGAAATATTATGAAAAAACCAATAGATTAGTAGACCCATAACCATATCCTCACACAAGAAGGAAATTGGAATATTCAAATGAAATATAATGTTTTCCAATGGGTTCATATCCCCATACCATCCCATGCTTGTGAAAATATAGGCATATTTGAGAATATTCTCAATACATTAATCGATATATTCGTGTTATGGGATAGAGGCCCTCTAGGAGGGTTCCAATGAAAAAAGTTTGTTTCCAAAACTGTGTTACTCACTTGATAAGGGTTCTAACCTTTGTGTCATAATCAAGAATACTAAGAGGATTTCTTTGTGGGAAATATACAAAAATGTTGATATCTAATATGAATTTTCCAATCAACTCTAATATACATGATTCCATGAAATATCTCTCATTATAAATCCAAGATAATATCAAATGCTCGTCAATTGAGGATGGTGGTTATGATCATAGAGGTAATCTAGGTGACATAGATATAATAAAATCTATAGGTTTGACCAAAAGTAATATCCATGAAGGTCTTACTCATAGAATTCAAATTGTCACCCTAAATTTTTCCCCCATTACATATATTGTAGAGGAACTCCATATTTCAAAACATCAATCCTTTTTAGAATTATCCCCATCATGGTGAATATGAATATGGACATAGATGTCTACTTTAGGACATTACTATGTAGGCCCTATCTATTGTGGAATCTCTACCCGAACAGAAGGTACTCCTGTTATTAATACTACATTGAGAGTCCCCTTATATATGGAGGCACTCAAGAGTTTTAGTTAAATTAAAATAATATAATTTTCATTTATAAGTGATATTATATCCCAACATAAGGATAGTATAATAATAATTCTTCATCTATGATATCTTTGGACTACTTATCCATTGATGTAAAGGATGAAATTTTGGATGGAATCTTTTCATTTTATAATGAAATAGGGAAATATAAAATTTTTGTTAAATAATGATAAATAATATCTTTCCAAGGTTGAGAATAATAGCATGGTAATGTGGGTAAATCTTTCTAATGGTCAAATATTGGTTGTGACATAGACCATATCGACCTCCTAATATGGAATTCAAATGATTTTAAAGAGGAATGCTTAAACATTCTATGACTCAATCTCTCAGAAAATATTCTTCCTTTCAAGATAAGAAATTTTTATTAGTGGGAGTTCAAAAAAACATTGATTCAATATGTAATATCATCCACCAAATTTATTTGGCTACCCTCCTATTAGCGTGGAATCTAAAGTGAACATGGTAATACAAATACCTATAGCATATTTGTTTATCTAGCATGATGGTACTCCACAACATAATTGTGGATACTCCCCTTGATGTACATATTACGGTTTAGGGTGAATATTAATCACTAAATTTACCCCAATTATTAGGAACTATAGTTCACCAATAAGCATAATGTGTTATTTTATCACTTGTAAAAATAGATCAAGATCAAACTGTGTATATACTAGTTGATCTATAAAGATTCTCCCTACAAATCCTTTGGCCCTGAAACATTATACTCTATGAGATTATTACATAGGTAAGATCGTTTTCCATGAATCCAATAAACCCAATAAGTTTTCCCAATTTAGGAAAGAAAATATTTGAATCATAGATAAAGCCTTAGGAGTGTGTGTTTCTATCCTAAATTAGGCACTTAACTAAGCCAATACCCAGATAAATGAAAAAATGGAGAAATCTATAACAGATAATGACTTTTTAGCATTTCAAGAGAAACCCAATCTTGTAGGTTTATGTGAATTTTTACAACCACCACCCCTTAGAAAATAAATCCCCCATTGACTCAAAAACATGTTTATGGGAAAAAATATAGTCTTCCTTATAATGTGGGTTTGGGGTCATTTATAATATATAACTTTCCTCCACCCCATAAATCTATCCTACTCATGCTGGGGGAATCATACAAGAAGAATGTGCCTTGCTGTTCCCCCAGTGAGAGATCTATATATTTCATTAGGGGAAGACATGATCAACGTATCTAGATATTACCTTTGGGCTATCATCCATCATAGAGTGAAGTTGAATCCTCCCAAGGGTCATAGGATGAAAAAACATAATATGAAGGTGAATGTTTAATATGATTCATATCCACACCATGGATGATATTATGAGAGTAGATAATTCACTTTATACTCTAGGTATGATGACGAATTTTTTATTTCTACAAACTACGAGTTAGTTTATTTTATTAGTGTCAACATGGTAAAAAACATTGATAGAATCCCTAGCATAGAATGATGAGTTGAAGAGTAATTTTCTACATATATAGTCTTCACTGATGAAGAAGGTGTGTGTAATCAAAAATAGAGGAAATATGAAAATATCATAATTCGATAAAATTAAAAAAAATTACCTACTCGGAATAATTCATCCAAACAGAAAGCGAAAACTATGGCTACATCCTAGGTCCACCCACTAACCAAGGAATTTGAATCCCTTTCCATTGAGGAATGTATCACCCAATATAAATTAGAACATCACGAATTGAGGTATTAATGTTTAATTTATCAGGTGAGATATTCGTACTATGTATAATTTCTAATAAAGGTACAATAACTCTCCTTTGGTGTTTTTTCAACATTATAAAATCACTCAGTTGGTGAGAGAATATTATATTCACTCAACAAGTTCATCTTCTGGGTCAATAATTTGTCTTAACCCAATGTCTAAAGAATACAATGAATTCACTCTACAAGAGAATCCAATGTCATTTCACAAAATATTCCCTAGGATATCTTGAATAGGATATTTATAACAAGAATGGGAATATTTACCACCGTATGCTTCGTCTGTAGTTCCTACTTGGGAATCCACCACATATATGTTTCCACAAGATCTTGTTAACTTTATTGAGTCCATCACTACTCAAATAGATTATATAGAGAGTAAATATCCACCATAACATATAGAGATGAATTTATAAGCTAATTTGGTAGAAAATATTCTTCCACCACCAAATTTTGGGATCCTCACTTTCCCCATTTTGAATAAAATGGGATACTTAGAACTACAACCTACACAATCTATGTCTTAATGGCATCCGATGATGGGAATGTAGTAGAAATAAGATACAAAATAAGTTAGGATATTGTTTCTTAACCTTGGAGGGACCAAAATATTTCTATAATTGAGATATACTAATAGGAACCTTCATCAGTTGGGGAGATCTATAAAGATAGTTCTTCTATAAATTTGGATCGATGTTGGGGAAGAAAACTATCTCTATATTCTCAAATAGAAAACAATTCAAAAAATGAAATTTTTATAGACTTCATCGCTATAATGTAGGGACAAGATCACTCCCTTAATATGAATATTAATCAAGAGTATCTATAAGATATCTATGTTAATAATCTTCATGATGACATGAGAAAACCACTAACTCCACTAAAATTACTCTAAGAATTTTCTATGTTTTTAGCTCTGGAATTTTGGGGGATGATATCTAATATTTCATGTAAAAAACAAGTTCAATGCAATCAATGAATGTAAATAAGCCTAGAAGAGTATAATCCTCTACCACCATGTCCAATCTAGTCCAAATACCTACTTAGGAAACCAAGCATTTGAAATATCATGTTATACATCCTCTTGACTAGAAATATCAATAATAATGCCCCCATTAGGATTAAAAGATGGATTATTAGAAACCTCCAAATGAGGATTAGAATAATAATGTTTATTCTATATAAAATAAAAAGTAACTAAGGTAATAAAATATGTATATGAAGAAAAAATTCATGAAAATAACTGATGTTGGGATTATGGATGATTAAATTTGAATTGAAAATCCAAATTACTAACCACTCCATCAAATTATGTGTAATAATAACCAAGAATTATTCATTTTCCATGATATAAACCAAAATATTGTTGAATATAGGTAAGTAAAATTATGGAAACCCCTGGTATAGGTGATTCGTATTTCTACCACCCCACCAAAATATTATAGAGACTATTAAGAGATCCTAAGAAGGTGTGAAAAAAAATTAAAGATTAGAAGGTAAAAAAATACATCAATCAAGAATACTCAATTCTCATAGTGAAATAAAACCATCCATTCATGATCTTCTATTCTCTTATAATAGCATATATCACATCTTCTCGACATCAATATTCTAAAATATTGGTCAATCACCCATTCAAAAACTAAATATAGGAGGATGAGTACCTTCTAGTGCAAATACCCGCAAAGACACCCTTTTTATTCTAACCATCATCAATGGGAGGATAAGAACCATCCCACCAAATGAAGAAATGACTAATATCTCATTAAAAGAAATTATATCCTGATGGGAAATCCTGATATAGTTTTGTTAATGTGATTCACTTGAAGGGTATCTTATCTGATGAAAAATATATATAATATTATGTTCCTTTTTCCTATTATTGGGGAGGAAGAGAAGAAGCAGTAGAGGTCAGGTTGGAATGGGAGATGAGGGTTAAATCCACCTTCATATTTGTGTAATGTTGATGCTAAGGCTGTATACGCTGAAGAAACACAAAGATAAGAACTCCAACAAGCACAACATGATAATTGATCTGCTTTCAATTAATCTAGGACATGATCAGATACCATCATATGGGATGATTAATATATATAAGTGTACTTATTCAATTAATGGAAACCAAATGGAAGGCCATCTCATCCCAACCCATGAGCCATAAGAATGCATCTTTCTTTTGATCAAGGGAAGGAATAATTGACATATTCTGATAAGTATATCTCATGCATGTATTATATGTTATTTTAATAAATTTATTTCTATATTTAATTGATTATAATTTCCATTTACTGAACTATTTTACTTTTTTTATGTTTTATGGAAAGATATAATAGATTTTGGAAAAGAACCAAATAAGGTAAATATAAGAGCTAAAAGACACTCTATGTTGTCTCGTGAAGCATCATAGAATGACATGGGAATATTGAATACATTGGAAAATATAAAATGATATAATATTAGTCTACAAAATAAGGACAATGATTTTTTTAATATCTTGTAACGAATACATGACACGAGTTCAACAGGATATACATTCCACCCTTGTTACATGATGTGAAGTAATTCACATTGTGGGAATCCATTACAAGTCAGGTAGATAATAAAAAATATGAAAATATCATGATATAATATATATATATATATTCTACAACCACTACACATTTCATTCCATTTACACTTTACACATCATGAAACCATCAGGAAGACTGATTTTAATGCACATGTGGTGAAGGGTTTGATGTAAAAAAATATATATACACCCCTTTGGCCACCACATTGGAGCATCAATACACAAAGATGACCTATGATGCTACTCTATTGTGATTTTAAATCCTTTGTGCTACTAATATATAGGGTTCTGTTTTTTCTTATTCCCACCTGATGTTGTCCAACATGATTGAGTGATTTCATTATGTCATGGAATGCAGGATAAATTATAAAAATATTACTATTTATTTCACACTTAAAGATAATTTATTAAATAAAATAATCATTTGATAAAACATATAATTTCGATAAGTCTCATTTATTTGGGGATTATGAACATTACATAAATACTTAATCCCAAAACAACAGAACTTTATTCAAAACTTCTTTTACATGACCACAACATTCCTTCTTCCTTATAATTTCACAGGATAATGCAAAGACATGCATAAAAAAAGGGTGATATATAAATCCCATTAATAGAGTAAAAAAGGAATAACAAGAATAATATATTAAATTTTAGGAAATAGTCATATCAATGGATCATAAGAAAAAATTGTACATAAAGGCATGATATAACATTATTATTATAACATGAAAATGTGGCAACAAAATTTAACTTGATATTAGCATGAGACAATGCTCATTGGACATGGAGCATGAGTAAACACTCAATACACTTGAATTAGAATGATTATACCCTCATTTCACTTTACTTATTATGATACTAATCTTTACACAATGCATTAGAGCACTATCAGGTCACACCCTTCTTAATCATTTTATTTCATGCATAAGTGTGCCACATGGATCATACAACATAGAATAACTCAAAATAATCATTTGTTCAATGATAGATGAGTGTGAAATAATTACATGAAACTATATAATCAATATGTAAATGTTCATATAGGTGAGTACCCTTGATGGATAAATGGGTACGGTATTCACTACACAATGACTTTGTCTTGGAAAATCGCGGTGCAATTTCAGCTGCATAACGTTGTGACATAATAATTCATAAAAAATGGTTGATGAGAGTTAATGGGGTATCTCGTAATATTTAAATTAAATGTATATTATTAGGGTAATATAGATACAAGTACCAACATATTTAATGGAATTTGGATGCATAATATGAAAGAATTGCTTGAATGTAAATGATAAGAGAGAAATTTCTTACATAATTGTGGCATGGAAACAGGTGTACATGAAAGGAATTAATGAGAGATAAATTGATATATGATCATTAAAAAATAAGGAGAAAATTATATTATAGGTGTGAAATCATACCCCAAAAATTTTTAATTGAAAAAAAAGGCATAACAATATAAATAAATTTGGACAAAAATGATAAAGGAAGAAATCCTTTACGTGGAAGTGTGATCCCAAAGGTTCTGGAGAGGCTTGAGAGGGGGTTCATGGGAGCGTGATGTGACTTGGAATGATTATACGAATATTAGGTTAGAGTAGGGATGTTATCCAATAGTTTTTTAGTGAAGAGAAGTGGGAGAATGTGTGGGTTTATATAGGAAAAGAGAGGAGAATTCTTTAATATTTCACAAACATAAGTTTTTGAATCTATATAATTAAATATATAAAATCAAAACCCAACCCATTGTTTTTCCCATGGTTTTTAAAAAATGGGACTGAAAAAAATAATTTTATAAGTCAAATTCTCAAATTTATTAGAATACTAGACATTATTATGTGGAGGTGAATCACATTGTCAAGGACATCATTTTAAAAGATAAAATGTTTTTAAGTCTTGGATGGTCCACTAAGGGACTATAAAATTAATAAAACTAATATAAAATCACATTATTTAAAATTTAATATATGTATCGGCTGAAAAAACTTTTTATAGTATTTTATTACAACACTATTGTGTCATTATGATGTCATAAAACACATTATATATTTAAATGGTATTTAATTTTTACCCAAAACTTTGGCTGTCTTAGAAAACTATAAAAAATATACAATTAGATAATTTCGACATACTGAATCCAAAAATGACATTCATTTTATCTAAATATTTTTCTAAATATGTGAAATTTATCTTTTAAAATAAACACTGACATATATCAAAAATTCATTGGTTTTGATAAAAACTGCTTTCAAACCATAATAAAAATTACAATTGTATTCATAAAAATTATACAATAATTTATATCTAATAAAATTATATTTAGTCATAATATTTTAATAAAATATTATTTAATTCAAAAATACTATTATTCATGAAAATATATTTCTTAATTGAACTTAATTATTAACTAAAAATACTATTTGTGCTTTAAAAACCATTTACAATGTAACAATAATAAAATGAATGTATATTTTTTATACAATAAATAATGCACATATTCATAGTTCTAGGGTCTTTTTACGTAACCACTTATAACACCTACATAATTCCTAAGGGTAAGGTGTGTGATGATGGTAGACTCTTGGGGAGGCTTAGATAACATCGCTCAGGTGGTAATTTCTATTAACATCCACTTCTCATATAGGAGGTTCTATTCAAGCTTAATGTGCTGAAGATCGGCTTGGGCTTGGTCAATAGAAAATCCTAGTGACACTACCTCCTTTTCGAGCTCAAAAAATGGTCTTATTATAGAGCAATTGTAGTGGATAGGGCCATCGCTTACTTTTTCTGAGTAAATTTTATTTTTTTAAAGCCCTATATTTATACTAATCATGTGGTAACTATTCAAAGACTATATAAGAAATAGTAAAAATTTATAAGTGTATTTTAAAATCCAAAAATCATTAAACTAATGAAGTGAAAATGTCTTATATAACGATTTTACATATTATGATATTTAATCTGATCAAGTGGAATTTTCATTAATAATAGTTTGGGTCATTACAATATTCCCCTCTTAATAAATTTCGCCCTCGAAATTTCCTTTTCCAACACTAAAACATATGTGGGTAACTCCACCTCATCACTTCCTCTGGTTTTTATATTGCTTCTTCAAACATGTGGGTTTTCCACAACACCATGAATAGGGTCATTATCTTATTTTGTAGAACATTTTCCCTACGATCTAAGATCTTCACTGACTTTTCTTCATAGGAGAGGTAATTCTCCAATGGTACCACCTAGGGATTCAGTACATGTGATGGGTCAGGTATGTACCTCCCCAAGAGTGCAACATGTAATACATCATGTATTTGAGATAGGTTCAGTGGATGTTCGAGTTAATAGGCCACTACTACAATGTGATAAAGGATCTCAAAAGGGATGATGTACCTTGGACTATGGTTTCCCTTCTTCCAAAATCTCATAAATATCTTCCATGGTGTTTTGTAGAGGAATACCATGTCTCCAACATCAATATAATGGTCTCATTGATGATTATCAACATAGCTCTTTTGTCGACCCTGAGTAGTATTAATGTGATGTTGGATGGTATAAACCTTATCCACCATTTTGTTGACTATTTCTGGACCTAGGAGTTTTTACTCCCAAACTTCATCCCAACATGTTGGTGTTATGCACCTCATCCCATAAAGGGTTTCATAAGGATCCATTTGGAAGCTTGATTGGAAACTGTTATTGTAAGAGAACTCAACCAGAAGAAAATGTTCATCCCATCCTCCTTTGAAGTCTATTGAGAATGCTCTCAATGTGTTCTCGTGAATTTGGATAGTCCGCTCCGATTTTCTATCATTTTGAGGAAGATAAGCCGTACAGATGTTCATCTCATTATTCAGGTCATGTTGGAGACTCTTTTAGAACATAGATTTGAATCTTAGATCTCAATCGGATACAATTGATAGAGTTACCGAATGCATCTTTACCACTTCTATAATGTATATGCATGTAAATTGATCCAATGAGAAATCCTCACAAATTGCAATGAAGTGTGCAGTCATTCTAAGATGATCCACAACAACTCAAATAGCATTGTTTTATTTTGATGTCTTCAGATGTCTAGTGAAAATGTCCATTTTGATGTTCTCTCATTTTCATAATGGTATGGGTAATGGTTTCACCATCCACTTATAATTCTACCTCTCTTCCATCACTTACTGACATGCCAAGAACATTGATGTATACTCAATTATCTCCTTCATCATTTAATCCCACCAATAATTCTCTTGAAGATCTCAATATATCTTTTTGTTTCCTGGGTGAAAGGATATATTCAATCAATTTTAATCATCTAAAAGTTCTTTCTATAACTCTAGATTTTTGGGAACACATATTCTTTTCCAAAATATCACATTTCTTTCTTCAAAAACATTGTACTCTGAGGATTTTTCTTTCTAATAGATTCCACTTTCTTCCAAATTCCCAAATAATCCTTTTTATCATCCTTTATCCTTTCCAAAAGACATTGTTGAGAAATCATTTGTCAAAGGATTAATCATGTTCACTTCTTTATGATTCCCATGTCCATTTACATCAAATCTAAAAAATTTGTATCCTTTTCAATTCTCATCAATGACAGAATCACCGGGTCTTTCTAATTAGATAATATTCCACCTTGTTTACTTTCCCAAGGTGGTAATGGATTGAGCATTCATATTCATTGATCAGCTCTAACCATCTTTGTTGGTGCATGTTCAACTCTTTATATACAAATATATAGTTGAGGCTTTTGTGATCCCTATATATTTTACACTTCTCCCCAAAGAGGTAATGTCTCTAAATTTTTAAAGCTAAGATTACTATAGCCATCTCTATATCATGTGTTAGATATTTTCTCTCATAAAAATTCAATTTCATTGAATCAAAGTCAATTTTTTTGTCATTTTTTATCAACAAATTTCTACGTCCCTTATTCTAAGTATCATTGAATACCATAAAAAGTTATTCACTAGTGGGAATTTTGAGAATGGGTGTAGTGATAAGCCTTATTTTCAAATCCTTGAAGCTATATTCAAATTCATCACTCCAAGAAAACCTATTCCCTTCTGTGTTAGCTTGATAAGAGTTTTGGATTTTCATGAGAAATGTTTCACAAATCGGTGATAATATCCAGCTAACCCATAGAAGCTACAGATATCTGTCATAGATGTTGGCATCGGCCATCCTCCAATTGCATTAGTCTTAGAGGGATCCAAATATATTCTATTTCTTGTGATGATATGAACCAAAAATGAGACTTCCTAAAACTAGAACTCGTACTTTTTTTTACTTTTCATATAGCTTATCCTTTCACAATGTCTCTAGTATAGTGCGTAGATGATCTACATTACCCCCCTTAGTGTTGGATTATATTAGAATATTGTCTATAAATACTACCAAAAAATTTTCGAGGTAATCTATAAAGACTCTATTCATCAAGTGCATAAATATTATTAGAGCTTTATTGAGTCTGAAATCCTTTAATATAAATTTATAGGGATCATACCTTGTACAAAAACTTGTCATAGCGATATCATCCTCTTTCACCCTTTGTAATATCCTGACAGCAAATCCACCTTAAGAAAGTATTGTGCTCCTTGTAGCTGATAAAATAATTCATTAATTCAAGGAAGAGGATACTTGTTCTTTATGTTTATTTTTTTGAGCTCATGATAATTGATGAAAAGTGGCATTAAAGAATCCTTCTTCTTGATGAAGATAACTAGTGCACCCCATGGTGAAGCACATGGGAATATAAACCCTTTATCCAGATTCTCTTGTAGTTATTTTTTCATCTACTCAAGCTCCAGGGAAACCATTCTATATGGATTCATGGATATTGCTAATGCCCCAGGTATAAGTTCAATCAAGAATTCAACATCTCTTCTAGGAGGAAGACTAGGTAATTCCTCGGTAAAACACTTCAGTGAATGCCCTCATAATAGGCATGTCTTCAAGGATGGTTGCTTCCTTAGAAATAATCATCATATAAATATAAGAATTCTCATAGGGAATCAATATCAATGCTTGAGATAATGGTGTTAAAGAATATTCATCCTCTCATTGAACTTACCCAAAATCGGTGATCGATTCGATATATAGAGACTGATTTCCCTCTCACGTAAATTTATATTGGATCTATATAAGGAAAGCCAATACATTCCAAGAATTACATAAAATTACACTAGAGGGTGTATAATGAGGTTATAATATAAGTTCAATCTATTAATTGTGATAGGAGAGAAGTTATATTCATGGGATATAATGATTTCCCGATTTTCCATTCTCACTAACATCTCTATTTCCATGATTCGGGGTGGTTTTGGGATTGTTCTACTAAACAATAGGGATATACAAGAATGTTTAGAACTTGAATAAAAAATAATATGAGATGTGGTATTTTCTTATCACCATTTCATTTATCTATTGTCCCACCATAATTGATGTTCTCCATAAGCTTATTATCCCCATGATACCCCTGGGATTCATTGATCTCCATTTCTACATTGAGGGAACATCAGAAAATTTCTTGATAGATCTCAAATTTAGGTATCGCTAGGTATTTTCATAGGTTGTGTTTTATCCCACCAAATAATTGGTCAACCTTTAATTAAGGGTTAACAACAAAGATGGTGGAATATCGTGCAATCCTTATAATGTTTTCCTCATACACTCTGAAGTATTCATCATCTTTTCTGTTCAGGTCAAGGAAGTCCCTTTCCATATTAATTTGGAGGGTGTGAGAAAAATATTTTATAAAAAAAATTCTCATAAATCATTCCATTCCAACACCTCAATATCTTCCTCAAGATTTGAGTTTTTGATCAATGTCCACCATTGATCAACTTCACCCTCCATACAATAAGCAGTCAGAAGTACCTTCTCTTGTACAAATAATTGATCGATGAAGAATATATTCTCAATGGATTTGTTCCATTGTTTAGAGATTGAGTGATCGTAAGATCCATTAAATGATAGAGGCCTTTGTTTCATGAATCTATTGAATGTGTATTTTTCTTTTTAGGGGGTGTTGAGCGTTCCTCATAACACATGTTTCTTTCAAAACATGAGTTAACTGAGAGAGAGTATTGTGACAAAGATTTTGATTCCCACTCCCGTCGGATTGGGAATCTAATTAGAATAGTCATCACATTGATATTCACATCGATTATTTGAATAAATCCTTTTATTACTGGCCATTGGCTATAATAAAAACAAGGTTTGGGGTAACACATAAAGCAGAATCCAATTACAAAAAGGGATAACTTATAAATTACATTTATTTCCTTAACTTATCTGTGTTATCTGTGATATACTTCCCAATATATATTCATCTGTTATTTTTTTAATTCCCATAATTATGGTTTATATTATTCTTATTAATTTACCAAAGCATATTCCTCTGGTAGTTTCATAACCAATAGTGCATAAAGTATCGTTATTGTGCACCAGTTCCCGTTCGAGTCTAGCTCAACGTGGGGTTTTCGTGCTTTACCCCTAGATTGATCTGTGTCTAAGAAGCCTCTACCTTCTCACATATAGACATGGATATGTTTTATTTATAAACCACAAAATCAATACTCACCAAAATTTAGAGATTTTTTTATTATACTTAGTCTTATCCCTAATTATTTTACTATTCTTTTCTAATCCAAATCCCAAAAATAATTAAATCTATCCTTTGAACCAACTATAACAACCCTACTATTTATTTCACACATAAACATAATTTATTTCATAAAATATTCATTTGATATGAAATAGAAGATTTAGAGGTGTAGTGTTTTGGGGGCTTAGTAAAATTACATAAAAACTGAAAACACAAAACACATAATCATTATTGAAAACTTATTTTACATGACCACAACATTCCTTCATACATAGCGTTGCAAGAGATAACCTGGGGACATGTATAAGAGAAGGGTGAGCTATAAATCCCAGTAAGGGAGAAAACACGGAATAACATGAAGAATAGGGTATATGTTAGGAAATATTCATATCAATAGATCATAATAGAAACATGAACATAAATTCATGATATAGAATGATTATCATAACATGGAAATGCGACAACAACATTTAACATGATATTATCATGAGACAAGGCTCATTTCACATGGAGCATGAGTAAAAACTCATTAAGGTTAAATGATCATGATTAAACCCTCATTTTAGTTGATTTATCATGATACTAATCTTTTACAAATGCATTAGAATTCTATCAGGGTGAAACCTTCTTAATCATTTCATTTCCTGCATATGTGTGCCACATGGATCATACAACATTGAATCATTGAACATAATAATTTATTCCATGATAAAGGAATATGGAATAAATACATGAAACTATATAAGAAAATATGTAAATGTGAGTAAAGGTGAATACCATTTATAGATAAATGGGCATGGTATTCACTACAAAATGACTTTGGCTTGGAAAATCACGGTGCAATTTTATCAGCATAACAGTGTGACATAATAATTCATAAAAATGGTTGATGAGAGAGAAAGGGGTATCTCATCATATTTTCATGAAATAGACAGTATTGGGGTCATATATATACAATTCCAAACATGTGTAATGGAATTTAGATGCATAATATGAAAGAATTGTTAGAATGTAAATGAGAAGAGACAAATTCTGTACTGAATTTTGGCATGGTAACGAGTGTACATGGGAGGCGTTAATTAGAAGGAAATGTGTCCCTAATCATTAAAATATAATTAGGGAAGTATTGGAGAGGTTATAAATCATAAAACAACATTTGTAATTTAAAATAAAATGGAATAACAACATAATGACGTTTGGAAAAAAATGAGAAAGGAATAAATCCCTTACTTGGAAGTGTGATCCTAAAGGCTTGGGAGATGATTGAGTGGGGATTTATGAGAGATTGGGGAAACTTTGATGGATTATAGAGAGAGTATTTAAGAGTATGGACGTTTTACAAGGGTTTTTAATGAAGATAAGTGTGATATTTGGTGGGTTTTATAGGAAAAGAGAGAAGAAGTCATTAATATTTCACAAACATAGGTTTTGAAATCTATATAAATAAATATTTAAAACCACAAAGAAAACCATTATTTTTTCCATTGGTTTTTTAAAAATTGTAGTGGAAAAAAATATTTTATAATTCCAATGTATGATCTTATAAAAATACTAGGCATGCTTATGTGGAGGTGAGTCACACTCTCAGGGAAATCATTTTAAAGATAAAATATATTATATGTCTTGGAGGGTCCACTACGGAACAATTAAATAAAGTAAAAAAATATAAAATGAAATTTTTTTAAAGGTAAAAATACATTGTTGGAAAAACGTTTTTATAGTATTTTATTACATCAATATTGGGTCATTATGATGTCATAAAACACATTATATATTTAAATGGTATTTAATTTTTACTAAAAAATTCCACTGCATTAGAAAATTATGAAAACATCACCATTAGATAATATAGACATCTTGAATCCAAAAATAATATTTATATTATGTACATAATTTTCTAAATATGTGAATTTTTACTTTTAAAATATAAATCTACATTTATCAAATATTCATGGGTTTTGAAAAAAAACAGCTTCCAAACCTTAATAAATAATACAATTGTATTCATAAAATTTATTTGATAATTTATATTTAGTAAAATGTAATTTATAAATAATATTATATTAAAATATTATTTAATTAAAAATACATTATTTCATCAAAATATATTTTTTAATTTAATTTAATTAACTAAAAATACTATTGGTGTTTTTAAACCATTTACAAAGTAACAATAATAAAATGATTGAATATTTTTTATATAAAAAATAATGCACATAATAATAGTGGTAGGTTCTTGTTATACAACCCCTTATAACACTCTCATAAGACCTATGGGTAAGGTGTGCAAAGGTGACAGACTCTTGGGGAGGCTTAGATAACATCACTCAGGTGGTAATCTCTATTAACATCAAATTCTCCCATAGGTGGTTAAATTTATGCTTAGCATGTTGAAGACCATCTTGGTATTGGTCAAGAGCAAAGCCCAATGATTCTACCTCCATTTTGACCTCCGAAAAAGGGATTCTTACGAAGCAGTTCTAATGGATGAGGACATCACATCCTTTTTCTGAGTAAGTTGGATTTTTTTTAAATCCTGATATCTATACTAATCATGTGGTCACTATTAAATGGCTATATTAGTAACGGTAAAAAAAATTTAATGGTATTTTAAAATCAAAATAACATAAAAATATGAAACTGTATATTTCTTATATAACTATTTTACATATTAATACATTTAATCATACCAAGAGGAATTTTCATTAATAAATGTTTTGATCATTACATGAATGAGGGTTAAATTTATGATGTAATTATTTATTACAATTCATTTTGATATTTTTTATTTTTTATTTATTGATATCTTTTTACTAATTATTTTTTTAATACAATTATTTTCATAGTAAGGAAGTGGGTTTAATTTCATTCCTTCATTGAGCATGACCATTTCCTGGGTTGATTGAGTGGCTTTATTTAATGTCAGATATATGGTTTACACTTCCTCCAGGACCATAGGGATATTTATTATCCTATGTTTCAGTATGGGTTTTGTCTACCCATTCATTTTTAATCCAAATTACCTCACATTGATAAATATATATTTTAGGAAGGATGGTGTTTTCCATGACCATTGGACTCAATAGAACCTGATTACGATGATTTCATGATTACAAATTAATTATTTAATACCTTTTTATCCCATGAACATAGATCAATTTCTACCTATAAATCCTTTTATATTTTATTATTCCACATTAATCTCCAAAATAATGCTTAGTATCCTATATTCAATTTTACAAAATCACATTGAGTATAGGTCTTTGTTATTTAAATAATATTTTCTCTAACCCTATCTCTGTGGGTTTGACCTCAAACCTGCAAATTCTATATTTCCCTATATTTATTGGTTTGTTTGACTAATGTTATAAATTTATAAATTAGAAAAAAAATTGGTGGAATTATGAACACCCTATAGACTATCAAAGCCATAAGAAACTTCCAATCTATTTTTCAATGAACCACCCCTTAGATATATGTCATAGTCCCTCGGTCTAGAAATATTACATCTATAATTAGTTATACATTTTTATGGGTATGATCAAAATCTTGGATTTTCTTCAACTCATCATGGAGCACATAAATCATCCATTTAGTCTCTTAATACCCCTTAAGAGTTTGTGACTAAAGTCACTGTATGTAAAGAATATTTTAAAAAACTAGCCTTATCAAATATCATGTGACCATTTCCTTCACTGGTAATGGTTGATATATAGATATGTGTAGGTTTATAAATCCATTAAAATATCAGGAAATAATGAAGATATAAGTTTTTATCAAGACCTTATTGATAATTATTTTTGGGATCAACCCCATATCAATCCAAAACCTCTTGCACATGGGTTATACTAGGGAAGAAATCTCTCCCTATAAACTATTAATTTAGCGATGTAATAAGAGTGATCATAAGACACTATATAGTACCAACTCATATCATAGTTTTATCATATATTATATGACTCTGAATTAATGGTGGTTCACCAGAACACATCCTTCAAAACCTAATTTGGAAGGTTATGGCTCCATAAACATGTTGTATTACCTTCAACATATCACCAGTTCCTCGTGTACTCCTTCAAAGATTATTCTTCAGTATTGTTTGATGGTAGAGATTCTTTAATGACCAAATGATCCCAAAATATAGATATTAATACATATAAATTCTAGGTGATGAAACTAATAGTTGAAATTTTAATTTGGATAGATTCCTCCAATGGCCTAGTGGTTGCCACTTCTATCCCATGGAATGAACTCAAAAAATTGTGTGTTCTACATATCTAAATATTTAGTTAGAAAATATTAGTTTGGGAGTTAATTGGGAATTTAGGAAAAGAAATAAAGTAATGGGTTTAGGAATACTTTCCCTTAACCTTATAGTATCATTTTTTCATATGAATAATTATATAAAATGTATGGGTGTGATCATGATGGAGATAACGATGATCCTAATAAAAATGACACACCATCATCCTTAAGATTTTAGGGTGCCCATAAATAATTATTTTGAGGACTCAAAGATGATTCCTCACTTTATATAGTTCTAAATAGTATCCCCACATCACTCCTAAATTTTCATCCATCAGTGCATCATATGAACTTGATGATAGATATGATAAATAATAGAATATTTAGGATACCTAAGATAATGATTCCACTATATCAATACCAATACAATATTAAGAGGCATCCTCATCATCTAAAAAATAAAAAAATATCCCCATATCATTCTTTGGATCGTAAAAGACCCATGTATCATCATCAAGTATTATAATATTGACCCATTCTATTAACATGATTATTAAAAATGAGTAGAAGTGAAGATTTGGTATTCCACACTACGATTTTTATAAGGAGTCTATTACAACATTAATGAAATTTGATATGTTAGTCTATATATTAGAGATTATCAATGGGTAATAGTGATCAATATCTTAATGGCCCTCAAATAATAGAAAACATATATTTATCTTCTGAAGTAGTAACAAAATGTATTTTCCTATAATTATAAATAAAATAAAATACATAATCCCAATGTATTTGTACTCCATTTGGATTTTCATGATGATAATTATGGTTAAAAGATTGTATCCAAAATAATGAATCAAGCACCTGCACTATGTTTAAATTTAAATTTTAAAATATCATAAAAGAAAACATCATTTGTGAAGTTCAATGCCTAAAATGACATACCAATATCATCCCCTCTATGAAATATAATGGGAACAACTACATATACATCTATTTCATGGATTATAACTGGAACTACCCAATATATTAATTCATAATCTTGATCAAAAAATTATTGACCAATTCAACTATGGGTTTCATGAAACATTCAATTATATATGGATAATAATGATATAACCAGATGAGGATGACCCTCAATGATGAGGAGAACACAACATTTAGGGAACCCCAGGGGGTATTTTTCTATCCTGTGATTCATTTTTTTCTGGAAGAACATTTACACTACATACCAACATGTTATGTAGAAAATCTAAAATCCACATCCCTGGAAAATAATTAATGATATCTAGATTCTTTAATGGTCTTGTTTCAACTGGATTATGATAATAATATTTATCTATAAATATTTTAAAACAAACTATGGAAATACATCCTAACCATGAACCATTGAAACCCCACTTTAAGGGTAACATTAGAAAAATTTATTAACATCGTTGTATATTATTTAAGTATCAAAGTTGAACTTGGGAAAACATTACAAATCCTTGAAACTTCACCACCTCTAAATCTCAGTGATTCTTGGGGAATCTATGTTTGGTTAGCCTATATTGGACATTTCATCTCCAATCACACAAGAATGTTCTTCCTCTCTATAATGTTTATGGAGAAGGGAGAAACCTACTAGTGGGATAAGAAATATCGAAAAACCTTTGATGATCTAAATAATTACCCCATGCACCTATTGAAGTTCATGTCATAGGTGAAAGGTAACCCTCTAATCTGTTATGATGAACCAAATTTTTGTCATCCCTGTTGAAATTGGAATTGTTAATACCCATAGAAAGGCCTATATAAACATGTCTTTAAAAGAGTCCATCCCATTTTCATCGAAGGAGGAGAGGCCATCACCATTGTACAAGAAGTCTATGAGGTAACATTCAATTATCATAAATCATGATTTAAAATCAACCATAAAATCAATATACTTTGGTACTTGTAGCTTTAAATAATTCATGACTACATGAAATTTACCCAAAATGTCATACTATTAATAAACAAACTAATTTCATCAATCAACTCCAAATAATTTTTATACTTCTAAATACTGTTATTCATTTTATGTATGGAAAACAGATTTCATTGGGAGATATCCATGAACTATAGTTAGGTATTCCAAGTAAAAATATTCTTCCACTAAAATTTTATCAATGTGGGCCCATGCTATATCCTTCAGGGAATTTTTAATAAAGGAAGTCATCAATTTTTTGAAGTCCTTAATTTTTACAAGAATTTATTTTCCCTTGCACAACATTTCTAGATAATAGAACCAATTTCTAATTTTATTAACTAAAAAGGGTGTATCAACATTATAACATCCAATCCAATATCTTATATCTATATCATACCATTCCGAATGGATAGATAGTTGATTTTACTAAAACATTATATTATATAATATAGAAAATTGTACACAGTGAGAAAAATATTGGATTGAGATAAATAGAAATATTATTCACTTGGTGGTGAGTAGTATTTTAAAATGTTTTGAAATAAATAATAATTCATTTTTAATTATCATATAAAACAATAGTGAAGTTACATGGTCTAAATATAGTGAATCACAAACTATAATATGAACATAGTATCTTTAAATTGGATCAAATCACCAAGACCCTAGTCTAATTTTTAATCTCCTTCACTCAGTGAGAAGATCAAACCCCCACTAATAAAAATAACATTTTATAGTATGATATCATGTTTACAAAAAATTGATTTTATAGTAACCATAATCATAACAATGAATTTTTATAAGAGTCACAACCTATTCTGTCATACTTATCTTTTTTAGTCACAATCCAGGATCCTTCCTTTTGATTGGTTGAATAACCAATATATACTACCATTTTATTTCTAAAATCATAAAATGACACTGGCAATTTAAAACATATTAAATAAAAATAACATAAATAAAAACAAAATATATAAAAATATTTTCATTATGGTGTATCTAAATTATATTTTACCAATATAGTTGGAATTAATGGAAAATTTAATGATTCTTTATGATAAAAACAATTGAACAATAGTCATTTTAAATATTAATCATGTATCAACAAAATTTTTCTTACCATCAAGTAATCACGGTCATAAATAACTTTTCACCTTGTGTTTTAGTCTCTATTTATAAAATAATCACCAATGATCATCTTTATTTATAATTTTTTGGGATATTATTAAGTCCATCACCACCATTCTATTTTTATAAGTATTTAAAATACTGAAATACTGAATTGTATAATTAAAATTTTCACCTATTAAAAAATAATTTTGACTCTCTTTAATTCCTATATTAAACTCATTAAAAATATTATAATATATTCAATAAAACATACAAGATTTTTTAAAATTATTAAAATGATAAAAATATCTACCATATACATACAATAATTCAATAATAAAAAACTATATAAAACATAGTTTAAAATCAATAATATGGAAATAATTATTTCCATAATAATTTCCACACTCTTTTTCTACTATCTAGTTTACAACATAGTCACTATAATGTATGTTTAGTTTATAAATCAATATAATAGTTAAAATATATTAATAAACATAGAAATAAAAAATTTATAGAAATAATGAACAAATAGAGAATTATAGAAAATATAAATCTTCACCAAATAATAAAAGTAATGAACTAACAGTGAGAGATGAAAATATTTTGGAATGTATACTTATCATTCCATCAAGGAGTACATTATATATATTGACCTTGTAAAGAAACTTTTCATGTGTTCACTTACGTGAATTCAATTGAAAATATCCATGGATGGTTGTTGTTATATTATGTTGTTACTTAGAAAAAATAACCCAATATCACTTTGAAAAAATTACTCACAGTAACATAATAAGTAAATCACGTCACCTAAAGAAATAATTTATGTAGTGTAAAAAATATTAACAATAATAATTAATGCGGTCAATTAAATAATATATATCACTTATAAAATACCCAATGGACACTTTAAAATTTTATTATAGTAACATTTATAAATGATTCATGGAAAATTTAAAAACCCACCCATAGGTTGAGCTACTTACAGAAAAAAAA
Source organism: Viscum album (assembly GCA_963277665.1). Lineage (NCBI taxonomy): Eukaryota > Viridiplantae > Streptophyta > Magnoliopsida > Santalales > Viscaceae > Viscum > Viscum album. Next base: position 552,251,652 of record OY728158.1, read on the forward strand.
CTCATGATTGGTTCAAATATGCTTCATAGACAACTGTAAGAAACCCTTAATAGTGGGATTATAAATGATTCATGGCAACTTCAGGGAAACCTCCTGGAAACTTGAAGAAAATTAATGATAAATTCAAAAATTAAATTCCTGAAAGGCTCATCTATAGAGAAGATAGAGGATGCTTTTCTTCACTGAACAAGTTGAGTAGATGATGCCATGAAAACTAATAAAATACATGCTTACCTACTCGCATGTATGAGGCAATAAGTATTCCATGCTTGGAGGTGTTTTTTAGGCGATGCATTGGGTGAAAATAAGATTTTTTTGGAGATTTCCAATGGGTAAAAGTTTTTTGAGATGAGAATGTTTGTATAGTGTAAGAAATTTATGATGACAGCACTTCTCTGGACAAGTTGTGAAATGATGCACTATAGGATGAGTTTCAAAGCTAGAATATTGAGATGATAATCCATTGTGTATAACACATATTTATATATGTATATATACTTTTTTATATGTTTTATGGAAACATGACATAAACTTTTAATTTTAAAAAATATAACATTTAAAGAAAATTAATCAAAATTAAAACTCTTAGAATGTGGAAAAAAATAAGATTGATTATATAAGTGAAAAAATATTAACACTATAATTGCATTAAAATAATTTAGTAACATAAATTTCAATAAATTATTAAAAAAATCATACATTAACACATGTAATAATATGAAAATATTATATAGTTCAATAACTCTTAACCAAAAAATAAATTAGTTGTGTGGAAGATAATTTTTATTTAGTTAAAATATTACAATAAAAATTATACAAATTATAAAATTTAAGAAAATTTAATCTTAAATAAATTTTAGGGAATTATAATTTAACAAAAAAACATATAAAAAATAATTAAAACACAAGTTTGAAACACATTTAAAAAAGTCTTAGCCTAAATAAAATTATTTATTAATTGTGGTCTTATCATACCATCACCCGTAATTCTATGCAAGAGGCCCTGTATTTTATTGCATATGAGATAAATGAATTTTTAACCATTAATTGCGAACATCCCTCACTCCACATCACTATTATAAATTATTTTTCTATAGTTGAAATGTCTAAAAATTGGTTGGATAATTTAGAACGACTTAGTTAGAAATGGTTTTTTACTCTACACACCATAGAAGTCCATCATAATGGAGTAGCATGAGAATACAATAAGGAATATCATTTCTACTCATTAACCCCAAGGTAACTTGTGTTATCCCTTAGAAGTCCAAATATACTTGGGAATGAACCATTTAATCTTGAACCGAAATTGTAATATCCTTATTATATAAATATTACTACCCCAATGGAGTATATTACTTTCACATAATAGTCGGACAACATATCATGTATGCCATTAAAGGATGATTTATTAAGAAATAATATTCAAGTCAAATAACATTTAACGGTGTGATAATAACCTCAGTAAAATATGTTAAATGACCTAACCTAAGTCAAAGATATATAACTATAAAATACATGTAACATAAATAGTTATTCAATGATATCTTTCCCAACACAAAGAAAAGGTGACCATGTTTTCCCCTATATATCATAACTACATATATGTTAATTCATGATACATCATGATAAATAGTTATTATATGACCTATTTTCATAGGACCAACTAAATATTCCACTCAAATAATTTTCTTACTACTGATGAGACCTATGCTAATTTACATTTGGCTATATCCACCCTTCTTTCAACATGGTTCCTGTTTCATTCCTCTTTAGCTATATATATTCTAGACCCTTATATTGTATGGGAATATTTTATAAACTATGTGTGGACAGTTTCTTATTAATATAGTATGTGTAGTAATTCCTAAATCTCTTTTCATATTCACAGCAAAAAATTCCAATAAAATCCATCCACTTTTTCTCATTGATCATATCTCTTCACTCATACCAGGTTTTACTCCATGGATCTTTCCCTGGGGTAAATCTATACAATTTTTTTGCAAGACCCAGATGGATAAAAATTCAATACCATGGTCCACATTATTTTACCTTAAGCTTCTTATAGTTTCCCATTTCATGAAAATTTTCTCCCATATATATGATACTTATCTATATAATAAACCCCCTTCAGCACAATATACTATATCCATGAACCCATGCTATGTTATAATGTCCAAAATTTATATTTCGGTGTTTTGGTATTCTTATGTTCATAAGCCTCTTTAGTGGAATTGATTTCTAATGGAAAATTTATATGTCCACAAAGTGTGACTATAAACCATGAGACATCTATGTTTTCTCCAAATGGTTGAAACTACATGATACATAGTCCATAGTAAAATACCATAAACTAATTTTACTGGTATATTCTACAAGAACTAATCCCACTATATAAGAGACAAATTTTTCTGTGATTTATCGATGCACGGATTCGTTTCATTAATAATTGTTTGTTAAGAAAAAAATGGTCATTTATACAGTATAAATAAGCAATAACTTATTCCAAAACTATGGTAGTCATACTAATTCCCAATATTTCTATTCATGGTTTATCTATATAAATCTAGAGTATCTAATTTCCTCTTAGGGAAAAGTCACATCACCCATGTTTAATCTTGTTACATTTGAATCTTGGTTGAGAATAAACATCATTTATATGAATGAAATATGTGTGTATTGATTCTAAAATTATTGGATATGTACTAATTCCAAAATAAATTATCTTATTACCAACCAAAAACCATAATCAAATCCATTTTTTGTCCCGATACTTAGCTTCACAATGTTTGCATCAGGTTTTCACAAAATTGGTATTGTTTTGAGATTAAAACAGTTATTTTTTGCATAATCCAGATAAGTGAAATACCTTTAGTGTGAGATTTTATATTTATAAAATTATACATGAGTGAAAATATAAAAAATTCATTAAGCTTTTATATATAAAGTTAAACTTCATGATATATTGTCCACCTTGCAAGACTTTAATCTACTTAGAGTATTCTACCACTTGTTGTCTAATGTCTTTTCAGGTGAAAAAATATTCATAACACCTCCACCAAAATATAGACTATGATATATAATTTATTTCTGATCAAAAAAAATTCCCCTCTTCTACATGATAACCAAATCTATTTAGGATCCTTTAGAATAATCTTATCTATCCTTGAATATATGCTTCAGAAAAAAGGATATATCTATTATATCATTATTTCTATAAATATTCCCTGGATTTGGTTATATTTCCCTCTATATATATCTGGGTTCATCTAATATATGGCCTAAACGATTCCTCTATATCATGTTCCAATCATTTCATGAGTAATTTATAAATATAATTTCTATAAGACATTAAAAATTTTGGTACAGGTCCTCGTCGTATGACGTTAAAATATGAAAAACACTTATCTTTTTCATATGAGAAAAACCTATATGACATGTGGTATATAATACTTGACCATAAACATCAAAAATTAGTCTTTGATAGAAGACCTAAATTTAACTATACGATATCCATATCTATGCAAGGGTACTTGAAATACAAGACCCCACACTATGGTAAAATAATTTTAGCCCCTTGAAATTATTTTTAATTAGGCTCCCCATATTCATATTTTAATATATACCATTTATGCTTACTTGAAATAACCAAGATTTCATTCTAATCGCAATCTCATATAAAAATATTAAAATACCCCTCCCTAATATTAGATCTAGATTGACCAAATAATTGTCTATCATATAAGTTATGTATGTCTTGATTCTTCTTATTTCAGTATATGTAGTGACATATGAACTTCATGTTTCAGGCCCAACAAAATTTCATCATAAGTTTCCAATGTTTAATTATCTATGGACAGCTTAATCATGGATAATTTATGATTTGGACAATCTGAATATATTTTGAACATTACCTTACATATATTACATTGTGTTCCTTATGTACATGAATTTCCATAAACCTTTCATAACTATCTATATTGATTGTATCAAACCCAGATGTATACCTCGATTTGATAATGAAAATTGATTCTCCTATGTTTTTCCTCCAAATAGAGGGATATTTATCTTGAGGAAAATGTTTTATAATATTCATACACTTTGGATAACATTATAGTGGGACCTGCCATTCAAATATTGTTTAGTGGATATCTTGAAGGTATTTTACCAATCTTAAATAAATAATAAATATAATTAAATTCTGGATTTTAATCTTCACCATTAACCATTCAAATGTGTTGGAGTCAAAATTTTCCTAGAGCCCCATTTGATTTATCATATCCACCCTCCATTTATTTTACAATCATCATATCCTTATGCTATGTGTACCCCATCCCAATATAGTTCATAGTAACCTTGGGCTTGTTAATTCAGGTTAGGTTTTTCCTTTCCTTGGATGAATAATACATAAAACATATGTAATTACATGGTATAATAATAAAATCTAGGTGAGTCCCCTTTAAAGATAGTCTATACTGGCATTGGGATCCTAATTTCTGTCAGTCTCCACCATTCCCTCACCAGTTAGACTATCTTTCTATTTTGGCCTAATCTGTATGTCCTTAAACCCTAAAAAATTATTCATAAAGCTATGAAACCTAAAATTCTACCCCCTATATTAATAATTTCATTACCAATTAACTATAGATGATTGATTTATAAAGCTTATAATACCATACCAATATATCAGGTAAAAGTAAAGAAATAATCAAAATATCCACTAGTCCTGGCAGAATAAGGGAAATTTCAAGCCGTATCTCTTTATACTAAATTAGTTTACAGTACATAGTGAAATAAATTTTAGGTTGGTTAAACCCTTATTGAGTTACCTCCTATCAACTATCCCACTTCATTCCTTATGTTTTTAAATCAATATAAGTAATGTGTGTACTTGGCTCTATGGAGTACCTCTACTTAATAATGATAATCAAGATTTCATAATTGACCCTATCTACTATAGGAATATTCTTCCTAAGTAATATGAACATTAATCTTCAGACACACTGATAACATTGAAATGGAACACATAATTCAATTGTTGTTAGTGGTTATCCATTTTTAACATATTCTATATCATCATACCCCGATTCAAAAAGTCTGAGTAATGATTTTCACAACTCAAATCCTACCATTTTGGTGTATCTGAATACCCCCAATGTAATATATCAATAACTTATACTCAATTTTTAATCAATAATATTAAATTCAATTTCCAAACCTTTTCTTTCACTCATAAAATCATCCTAAATTTCATGACACAATAGTCCAAGAACTATGACACTTGTATTATTAAACCTTCATTTAAGAAGATTTATTCTAGAATGGGGATCTTCATAACATATGTCTTTCTGTGATGTTTCTATATTTATTATATCACCCTTTGTTTGCATTTTTTTGAGATTAAACATTATTGACATATGGTCCAGAAATAATGCCCTTAAATTTCATACACCATTCTTTAGGGTTGTCTAAATTCACCAAATTTGGATCCCTATTCACATTGTGTTTCCTTCACCCATATCTATATGAATACTTTTACAATGTTTGTTTATTTTTGTCTAAACATAATAACCATTTTTATTGTTCCAAATTTCATGACCATAAATAGCCCGATGAAAGATACATAACACTTTTCAGGATGAAAACTCATAAAGGGCATCACAGTAAAATGTTTAGATGATGTTTTCTACACATGAACCCGTCCTAGTTTATGAGAGATTGAATTATTGGAATGTAAAAGGAATAAAACTTGTACTACTAATATTTCATGAAGGGAGAGACTCTAATATTACATGCCCAACACTACTAATTATCCTCTACATAAGACTTAGAAAAAAGTTATGTCTGGTATTCAAGAACACTAAAGGCTCATAATATCCACTATATGATCCCAAAAAGTCAAATAATTCTTTCTAGGTCCCTTACCTTTTAAAACAATTGTGTATTTTTTAGTTCCCCTAATCAATTAATTCGTATCAGTCATTTGAAACACCTAACGATATTGTATTGGGCTGTTAGATCCCATATGAACATTGGAATCCTCATTCTAATTCACCTCATGATTATCAGCATAATGATTCATCCCTTTTCAAATAAAAAAAGACAAAATCTTGTGTATAATGATGGTATATATTCCAATTCTCATCTATCTGCACACAACTAGAAGGAAATCCCTATAACATCTAAATGGTCCAACACTAGTGTTATAATGATGTTATATAACCCTATAACTATCTATGAGAACATTCATAGGAGTAATCCACCATTAATATTTTATTTTACCAACTAAAGTGTTAAGGTTTCCATACACAGTACTATACCCAGCCAAAAGAATTTATCCTAGAAGAAATAATTTTTACTCAAGAAACATGGAGATCATTATTTAAGTTCTTAATTTCCTTATAATTTTCAACCAGATTCATCTAGTATTAAGGTTGTTCTTTTTATGTTTTAAATATAATCATAAATTGATAATTCATGGAAACACAAACACTATGAGTCAAGAACCTCTATAGTTTAACTTCCACTCACAGGTCAGCTAGCTCCAACACACTAGAAGATGTTAAAGTAATGAGAAAGAGGTCAATGCATTAAATAATAATGAATTTTATTTTACTCCAAATGAATCCAATTCAAGGGGTAATTATTTGAAACTAAAAAATGAATGTTAGTAAATATTCTATAGATTCGTTGTTGGAGTCCCCATTCTAGTTACACAAGTCACATGTGGGATGGTAGGTATCTTTATAAACCATAAAAAGACACCAATGGGATCTCTTTATTCCAAATTATTGGTTCCACAATGAGTGTTGTGATCATTTGAATAGTAGTGTGACCATTTGAATAGTAAATTGACCGTTGGGAAGAGTAACCTGACCATTGGAATAATAATTTTATACAAAAATAATAAACTATGATATAAATAATATTTATCATGATTAATTTAATTAAATATAAATATTATAATGAAAAAAATATGTTGATTAAAAAACTCAAAGAAAATATAAGAAACTTTTAAAGAAAATATATTTTAAAGTACTTCGTAAAAATCATAATTTTTATATTAAAAATTAAAATTGTATATTTTATAAAAATATTTTTATAAATAAATAACATTTTAAAAATCATTATGTTGAAATTTACAAGGTTTTTTTGGTATTTTTCGGAAATACATAAATTTTCTTATGAATAGTAAAAATATAGTTTTTCACATAATCTGTGTATCTTAAATTATATCATTCATGATGTAATAATGATGTAATTCTCTTTATAACTCAATATTAAAACATGATATATTTTATTTCAAAAATGATTTATTAAAATATGATAAACTTGATTTCGAGTACTAAACAGGACTTTCCCAAACCTAAGGTCAAAATTTATTCCTTAAAATAACAATTTTTATGTCTTCCCACTCTCATTTTTAATAATCTAATGAATATGAATTATAAATGTAATTTAAATTCTTAACCATATTATATTATTTTTATATATTATTTATATTGTTAAACATTAACTATTAATTTTTTTACCTTTCATATAATATATCATTCATAATTTTATTCTAAAATAACACATTTCGTCATGAATAAATAACCCCTCCCACTTCACATGGAAAACCACCCCTCTAAAACGTTAAAAATAACAATATCTACCTAAATAATCCCTCAAAATACCATTATAATACTTAGTTAAATTTTAGATAAATCCAACAACAATCATCAATGGAGTTATGTTGTCATGCAATAGAAGTTACATTGAGGAGAGACTAAGTGTCTATTAACACTTCCCTCTTTCCTTATTCTATTTTTTTCAAAATTCATTTAAAAAATAATATAAAATTAGTTATTCAGAAATTTAAAATTATATTAATTATTTTAACATAATATAAATATCCTTTTTAAGAAAAATATAATTTTTATACTTCTTGTTCCCGTTCATTTGACAACGTCCCATTAAAGCTTGATTAAGCACCTTTGGAGACATTTCCAAGATAATTACAATGAAAAAATAAATGGATGGATAATATTAATTATAAATAACATATAAAATAATTAATTTCATATATTATAGTCTTCTGGAGTTAATCATACTTTTCCATAAATAACATTTAACAAAAATAGATAAATCAAAGAAAAACTAGAAAATTTTACGAAAAAACAAGACATCAAAAAACATTAATTCCATCAACGGAAAATAAGAAATATAATAAAATTATTATAACTGATAAATAGTTTTATAAATTACTATAATTTACTTATGTATCAATGTTTTAATAAATATATGTTTTTTATTCATGAGTCACAAAAGTGACGAAATAAATCGGGAATTAAGGTAAGGGGATTCTTGAACCCATTTCCTTTGTTTTGGGTCATCCTTCTTTCATGAATTATTTAGTGTATATATATATATATAACGTTAATTAAATATAATTTAATTATTATTTCCTTTTTTTCTAGTATATGCATGTTTCTAACATGATTCTATGAATAACAATATTTTACATTCGAACTCTTCTTTACAAAGACACATTTTTACCCCTCCTGATTTGTTTCTTCTTCACTGAATAATGATAATTATTTTTCCAAATATGTTTCACTTTATTCATTTTGGGACCCCATGTTTATTCTTGAAATTATGTTTCATGAAATCCTTATAAAATGCATTTCTTTCCATGGGTTATTTCATAATTATAACAGTTACATGTTCTATGTTGGATGCATGGTTATGTAAATATTATGATATGATGGGTGGGCCCAAAATTATATATACCTCCAGTTCATTGGTTAATGTGATATACCTCATGAGATAATGTATATTATGCATGAACATGATGCTATATATTTTCATAATGATGATGTCATTATTATGCACATAAGTTATGTGTGAATTTCATGCCATCTTTTTTCACAAAAATTTGTGGTATTTGACAACTATGACATGAGGTTTCATTTTAATGCATTGAAAAAATCCATTCAATTTTAAAAAATTTCCGTAATGATGTTTATGATGGTCCTATACTTATTTTATGATGATTATGATTATTCTCATTAGTTTTATATTGATCGATGCCCTTTGTTTTTCCTCATATTCGACTTTTCGCTCACCAATTTTATTATTGTATATTCTCCATGGATTAATTATACTAATGGGAACCCAAGGGACACTATGAAGATAAATATAAAAGAATTAAATAATTTTTAGACTTTACTAAATAGAAGTTATATATGAGACTATGTTTCCCAAAACACTAACCCTTTTGATCCTAGATTTGTTTCTCTATTTTTTTATTTATCTTACTATTATTTAATAATTATGAAAGAGAAAGTGGATTCTTTATATGATATATGTAACATGTATAAAGTTTATACTATAATTATATTAATGTTCTGAACCTTCTTGTGTTGTACATGAAACATAATCGAAATTCAAGACTATTTGAATTCTAGAAAAAGAAATGTATCCCAATGATGTTTTTTTGAGAATGAGAACATATCTGGTGTTGGCTCAAAAAACCATTTTTGAGATGGAACTATGACAAAAAAAAATTAAGAAACTTTTTATGCATTTAATCATATTTATATCAATTATAAATATATTCTTTTGAAATAAATGATCATGAGAATGAAATAAATCATACAAGATATGAATCTATTTAAAATAGTATAAATCAAATCAATATAATTTTTCTAGTTCTAAACATCAGTTATATAGTTTAGATAAATAATGTTTATTTATATGATAAATTTATATATATATTATATTTATAAATTATTAATTACAAAAAAATTAATAATGAAAAAAATATAATTTTATTTTTTCAAAATCCATTTTATTCTAGTTGAATCATTTTGATAAATTATGCATTTTTATTACATTTATTTCTTCTGATGAATTATCTAAATAATTTTAATTTATTTAATTCATGTAATAATTGGTAAATTAAATATATAACATCCAATAAATAATTATGCGATTATAAGGAATTTTAATTTAATTATTCATGGATAAAGAAGTTTTTTTACTCTTTTTTATTATATATTGTATATACTTTTAATTAAAAGTTAAAACATAAAATTTTGGAATTGTAATTTGATAAAATGAATTTAATTTATTTCCAAATTTCAAAATTATCTTAGGGTGAATCAATGGTATTTTTCTAATCAAGTTGATTTCTTGGTGAATAATTAAAGAATATTTCTTTTATAAATACCTCAAATTTTATGAAATCATTATGACATAAGAATGACCAAAAAATATATGAAACCATTTCTATAACCAATTGTTTATTTAAAGAGTATTATAATTCATTCAAATATATTAGTTTTGATTTATAAACCTATGTATTATATTTCAGATCCTAAATTACATATATATTTTTAAAATATTCTGATTTTACTTTTATTAGGTATTCACAAGATTCTATTCGATTTTTTCTTGGTCTGATATAAAAATAAATATAATTTTTTACTTATAAGTTACTAAATATTAGGGGTATCATTAATATTGGCCTAAATAATTATAAATTCATTTTTATTCCTAAAAAATACTTCTTTCCTATAAAAACTCATTGTGTTATACTATAAAAACCCGTGTTTTTTCGGACAGTCATTTTGAGCAGAAATTTGAATTTTTGCTGTTAGATGCTCGTGAGGGGTAAAAAAATCATTTTACCCTACTATCTGATCTCGGATAATTTTTATGACAGCACCGTTGGTCCCAAAATAGGGAGTTTAACGTAGGATAGGAGTTTGGAGGAAATCTGAGCAGTTCTAATTTTGGCAAAATATTTAATATTTAATATTATTAAATAAAATACTAAATTATTCGCCTAGGTTCATTTGAAAATAACTTTTAAATGGAGTGTCATTTTGAGATTCTATCTGCACCGTTGAGTCCAGAATGGGCAGTTTATCCTAGGGAAGTCATAAACTCATGTTGTGCGCCGGGGCTGGCCCGGGCCCCTTTTTCTTCCTTTTCTTTTCTTATTTCCTTTTATTTTTTCTCTCTTCTTTCCTCCTCCTCCTTGTGAACATATCCTATGCCGCTCATGTGACCTATGGGAGAATTTGGATATTTAGAAAACTGGAGAGAAAGAAGGAGGGAGTGGTACTGATTCGAATCCCTCGACGCACTGAGTCGGTGTGCGGCATCTGGGAGCCGCGAAATCAACCGAAGCATCGGCGGTTTCCGCCAGAAGGTAGGTCCATTTATGTTTTTTCCATAGATACCATTTAAACAAGTATTTTAATGTCTTTTATGAATTATATTTCTTGCGTGTGGCCTCTTAAGGCTGGATCTAATGTTTTGGGGGCGAAAACGGGTGTTTCAGGTGTTTTCAGGGTTTCCCTGTCGGAAAACACAGAATACGCCGCGTGTATTCCAAGGGTACACGCCGTGTGTTTTTCCCATTCAGGGAAGTCGAAGTTTTCATAAGAACATGCCGTGTACTTTAAGTACACGCTGTTTAGTGGGTGGCTGTGTGGCTGGCCGTGTCGGGTAGAACACAGAATAGTGGTTTTTTAGTACTACAGGTCATGTACTTTATGTACACGTCATGTAGTGGGCATGTGTTCGGGTGAAAATGGACACAACATAACTTTTTTTGAATAGTAAATGCCATTTACAGTAATGTACATGCCATGTACTATTACACAGGCTGGCCCATCGTGCTCTGGCCATGTACTCTAGAAATGTACTACTTCAGTTTAGTAATTTTGAGATATCTTGGGCTCTGGAAGTCATAATTGGGCGTGTGAGTAGCCGATTCTGAGAGTTGTTCTATATAGATCGCAATGGTGGAATCCTTTTTACATATATAGTTAATATAAATGTGGTTTTTGGGCTTTTTATCTAAATAGAGGGGTTCTTCCTCCACATATCGAGTTCAATTATCAGTTGACAGTGAGACATAGTGTGGTTGAAAGGTAGGGTGTTCGGAACAATCTAGATGAGACATTTAATAGAGGATAAGCTCTGAGATATCTCCCATAACTTATGCTTTAGAGGATGTTTCCCTTTTGAAATGTTACCTTCTGTACTATGAGGCTTTGAGACCAGGTACTTCTAAGGATCCCCTAAGGGATGTCTTTTCTTGTGTGATGACCTAGGGAGTCCCTTGTACGATTTATCTCTTATTATTCCTTTGATAAGAACCATGTTATGGAATGCCTATGTTTTCCTTCCTTGAAGATCACATGTAGGATTACACCTTACTCTTTTCTACGGATCCCGCGTAGGATGCCTTCACTCATGTTAACCTGGAGAATTCTAAGTATGATGCTTCCTTAGTGTTTGACTTGAAGGACCCAGTGGGTGCTTGTTGTTTGACTGGCCCTTAGTTGTTATGTTGGGATTGGGTAGAGATGGTGATCAGGTGTCACCTAGAACCCGTGCTAAACTAGTAATCCCTTTGTGCTTTTGAATTATTTTTGGGTTGGTGGTTTGGGCCACACTCACTGTTTGTTTATATCTAACTTGGTTGTTGATGTTGTAGTGTTTACCAGAGGTGCTTTCTGGTTGGTGGATGGTGAGCCTAACGTGAGACGTCTTTCTTGATTGTTGTTTTCCTTCCTTTATTGTGTAGAGTTAATTTGATCATGTGTAGGGATTATTACTATGCATGGATGTTTTTCCCATGCCTTGTTCTGTTACAACATTTGGGTCTTGTTAGCCTTTAGTTGTTATACCAAGTTCCATGCCTTGTGGCCATAAGATGGAATGATATTCTTGACATGCCTTTTTTTGTATAATGGTTAGCCATGTATCTCCATATGTGTACTTTGGTATTATAGCATTATTATGAACTAAATGGTATGGGACCGTGAGAACCTTGTGTTATATACTATAAGGGATAGACCGAGTGAGCTTCCAAGAGATTCTTGGATATTATAGACTACAGGAGGGTAGGTCGAGTGTGCTTCCTCAGAGAGTCTTTGACATTATAGACTACAGGGGATAGAATGAGTGAGCTTCCCAGAGAGTCTTAGATATTATATACTATAGGAGGGTAGACCGAGTGAGATTCCTCAGAGAGTCTTACTTTGTTTGAATCTTTTTAAGAACCTTCCTAGGCATGAGGAGGAATTGACAGAGTGAGATTCCTCGAAGAGTCTACGAAATACCTGAGATTATAGGAGGAATTGACAGAGATAGATTCATCAGAGAGTCTCAAGACCATGGGGCTAAGAGGGTTAGACCACGTGATCTTCCTCAGAGAGTCCCTGACTACCCTAGACTATACGTGGAATTGACCAAGTGTGCTTCCCTAGAGAGTCTCATAAATTCGTATGACCAAACCAGACGGGATAGGCTGAGTGCACTGCCCAGAGTGTTGTTGGTACTTCTTGCATAGGACCAGAGGGGTTGGCTGTGAGTAATTCCCATAGGGTTACCTTTTTTTATCTTCTTTGATTGTGATTGATTGGTTGAATTAAAGGATATATTTTCCTTGTTTATCTTGTTTAGAGGCATATCTACGGCGTTGGACGAAGCAGCTACATATCGATGGGATTACGGACCTAGAGATCGACTTATTTGATATACGGCTAGAGTGGAACTACATCCAGTTAAATTCCCTTGAATAGGATGTCAAAGAGATTAGGCTTTTGGTCCCAAGGATTGATTGCTGATGTTGTTTCCCGTTATTTGAATCACATCATCTTGAATATTCATGTTTATGTATATGTGTATAGGTATGGGACTATACATGTGTACGTATAAATATATGGACATCCATGGTGGAACTTTCCCAGTTGATAGGGATTACATACCCTATGTTCAACTGTGGTTTCAAATTTTGTGTACTTCTTTTTTTTGTTCTATCTAGGTTGAGCACATTGTTCTTGCATACACTTTTAGTGGCATTGTTATAGGTTGCTTGTCAAGGAGCCCTACTGAGATTATTTCTCACCCCTGAACATGCACCTCAGTGTATGTGTAGACCTTATGTCTACTTTTCAGGTTGAGAACGAGTTGCATGGTGGATAGGGATAAGGCCTAGTGTTGCAAGATCGGGCGGAGCTGCTCGAGGGGTTTTACTGATCGGGCTGCTGCAGTTCGATATTGTCTAGAGGTCAGGTACATGGATTGGCTCGGAGTTAGTAGTAGAGCCCTGTACTTTTACTTTCAGTTTCTTCATACTTGTATCTGTATGGTTGGCCCAGTGTGTGACCAGTGTTGTATTGTATTGAATATATGTTCGGGCTATTACAGTATTTTACTATTAAAACTTGTTCTATTTCAGTTGTTTACTACTTCTGCACTATATTTACTTTCTGTTGTGTATGATACTTAGTTATTTTCACTGGTTTCTTACTCTTGAATGATGACATAGTCTCCCCACTATCACACCCTAGGCCCTCACTGCTATTCGGCAGCCTCTGGCATACTGGGAGGCACGTTTGAGGCCTTATGGTGAATCTACATGCAGATAGACCGAGTGAGATTCCCAGAGAGTTTTGGATATTATATACTACATGAGGGTAGACCGAGTGTTCTTCCTTAGAGATTCTTGGACATTATAGACTACAGGGGATAAAATGAGTGAGCTTCTCAGAGAGTCTTAGATATTATATAATACAGGAGGGCAGACCGAGTGAGCTTCCTTAGAGAGTCTTACTTTGTTTGAATCTTTTTAAGAACCTTCCCTGGCTAGAGGTGGAATTGACTAAGTGAGCATCCTCAGAGAGTCTGTGGTGTACCTGAGCCTATATAAGGAATTTACTGAGATAGCTTCCTCAGAGAGTCTCTAGACCTTGGGGATAAAAGGGTTAGACCATGTGATCTTCCTCAGAGAGTCCCTGACTACCCTAGACTATAAGGTTAATTGACCGAGTGTGCTTCCCCAAAGAGTCTCATAAATTCGTATGACCAAACCATAGGGGTTAGACTGATTGCGCTGCCCAGAGGGTTGTTGGTACTTCTTGGATAGGACCAGGGGGTTGGATGCGAGTACTTCTTAGAGGGTTACCTTTTGTGTTATCTTCTTAATTGTGTTTGATTGGTTGAACTAGAGGATAGCTTGTCCCTGTTTAGCTTGTTCAGAGGCATATCTTCGGCATTGGCCGAAGCAGGTACATGTCGATGGGATTATGGACCTAGAGATTGACTTATTTGATATACGGCTTGAGTGGCACTACATCTAGTTCAATGCCATTGAATTGGATGTCCAATAGATCTGGCTTATAGTCCCAAGGATTGATTTCTGATGTTGTTTCCTATTATTTGAATCACTTCATCATGAATTTTCATTTTTATGTATATGTGGCTAGGTATGGTATTATGAATGTGTACGTATAAAGATATGGACATCCATGGTGGAACTTTCCAAGTTGACAAGCATTACATACCCTGACTTCAACGGTGGTTGCACATTTGGTTTACTTCTTTTTTTGTGTTCCAGCTAGGCTGCGCACATTGTTGTTGCATACACTTTTAGCAGCAATGTTATAGGTTGCTTGTCGGGGTGCCCTACTAAGATTATTTATCACCCTTTCATGTGCCCCTCGGTGTACGTGTATACCTTATGTCTGATTTTTATGTTGAGCATGAGTTTCATGGTGGATAGGGATGAGGCCCAATGTTGCATGATCGAGTGGAGCTACTCGAGTGGTTTTACTGATCAAGCTACTGCATTTCGATATTGTCTGGAGATTGGATATGAGGATTGTCTTGAAGTTATTAGCAAATCCTTGTACTTTTACTTTCAGTTTCTTTGTACTTTTATCTGTATGGTTGGTCTAGTCGTTTACCAGTGTTGTATTGTATTGAATAGTTGTTCGGGCTTTTACAGCATTTTACTATTACAACTTGTTCTATTTCAGTTGTTTATTGCTTCCGCACTCTATTTACATTCCACTGTGTATGATACTTAGTTATTTATGCTAGTTGATTACTCTGGTATGAGGGCATAGTCTCCCCACTATCACACCCTACACCCTCGCTCTAGTCGGCAGCTTCTGGCGTACGGGGAGGCGTGCTTGAGGCCTTGTGGCGAACCAGCTCGGAGCACCAGTTTAGTGGATTCCAGGTCGGGACGTTACAAAGTGGTATCAGAGGAGTTTTTCCTTATCGTTCATTACTATTTGCGATATGGTAGACAGGATTATTAGGAATGTGTTGGACCCTGTGATGTATATTGGGGTGGTGTGTCACGAACACTTGTTCCAGTAAGAAGTCCTGGTTTCTAGGGTTTGGGATTGTTGTTCTGATTTTTCGATGTTACGGTTGTGTATGATTTTCATCTTGAGCGAATCACATGTTGTGTGTTATTTTGATTTACTAGAGATCTCTTTCTCTTGGCCAATGGTAAGATACCAGGGATAGATTTTGACTCTTGGCCAAAAAAGGAAAGAGGCGTCTCATGTATCATACTAGACACGTAGGATTCACAACATATAGGCCTACTAGTGTGTGTGTTTTATTGACGACTAAGACCTTTGGGTCTTCTTACACATAATTTTTACTCTGATTGTTGGTTACGTGGATCTACATTAAGGCTTTTTTGATGGAGCTGATGACTCAGTCCTTTTTCACAGGTGGTGTAGTGACCCTTGTTAGTCTATGTGGAACGTGATGCCTTTTTGTTTAACCCCTTATTGGGTGTTGTTTCTCGGGTCTGTGGTTAACTAGTCAGATCATTGAGAACAATGTCAATAAATACCAAGGATTTTCATGTGAACTAGACCTCCTTGTGGTATTTATGTATACAGTTACACAATGGGTGTTAGCTCAGCCTGTCTCTTCTATTTTGATTGTGACCACCAAGGAGTATTTCCTTCTGAGTATGAACGGAGAGTATCAGGGCCCTTGTAGGTTGTGTTTTGGTTTTTACCTTCTTGGGTCGTTGTGATCTTTACCATCTTTTGAGTGGTTTTGGATCTTTTGGGCTAGGAGGTTAGCCTTTGTGACCCTATTGTGAGGCTTTTTCTGTAGGGCTAGGTGGAAGACCTAGAAACCCTGGGTTTTGATTAGAACCCTTATCGATTGATGTCTGTTCCGTTTTAGGGAAACCTCGGAGAGAAGGTTGGAGAGCATTTTCCAATGCCTTTTTGGCGGTGTTTGTTTTCGCGGCCGTTTTCGAAGAGCAGGCATGTTCGCATGCCTGGCCTGGTCAACCAGTGTTTTTGATGTTGCTGTTGTAGAGGTGACTTAGTGAAATTTCAGGTTACCGTGAAATGGTTGACTGTGCTTGAATCCTGGTCGGGTTTTGGCAGGATGTTAGCGCGGCTCGGAGGGAGTTGGGAATGCCTTCGGTGAAATCTTAGTACACTCTTGTAAGAGATGATCATGCGCTATCTTGATTCGACTTGAGTATGCTGAGAGAGATTCTACCCTACATCGATCTCCTTTTTCTATCCTAATGTTCATCCCTATTGTGAATGGAACCTTTTTGGGTAGCGGTCATCAAGCAGTGTAAGGAAAGCCATATAGTGGGGAGTGAACCATTGGTAATTGAGGGTGTTTTTCCTTGTTTAGGTTAATCTTTAGTGTTTTTCAGTGGGATTTTGAGCTCAGAGTTTTCTTTTAAGATTAAGACATGGGTGTTCCTATGGTGGGGAGTACGAGTTTGGTCACAGTTGAATGTCTTCTGTGTAGAAGGTTGTAGTTAATGCTATAAGGCATGTCATTGGACAGTCTAGATAACTTGGTTGTGTTGATTCTGGGGTTATGAGCATGGATGTTCTGTCCTTCACTGGGCTTCTCGGGGACGATAAGGTTTATGGTGGGGAGATTGTAAGAAACCGTGTTTTGCGGACATTCGATTTGAGCAGATATTTGAATTTTTCTTGTTGGATTCTCGTAAGGGGTAAAACGGTCATTTAACCCTACCAGCTGATCTCGGATAATTTTTTTGACCACTCCGTTTGTCCCAAAATAGGGAGTTTACCCTAGGACAGGATTTTGGAGGAAATCTGAGCAGTTCAAATTTTGGCGGAATATTTAATTTTTAATATTATTAAATAAAATATTAAATTATTCAAGTAGGATCATTTGGAAATAACTTTTAAACGGAGTGTTGGATTGAGATTCTATCTACGCCTTTGAGTCCATAATGGGGAGTTTATCCTAGGGATGGCATAAACTCATGTTGGGCACCGGGGCCGGCCAGGGGCCCTTTTTCTTCCTTTCCTTTTCTTCTTTCCTTTTATATTCTTCTCTCTTCCTTCCTCTTCCTCCTTCCGCATGTCTTCTACGCCACTCCCATGACCTATGGGAGAATTTGGAGATTGAGAAAACCGGAGAGAAGGAAGGAGATAGTGGTACCTATTTGAAGCCCACGACGCGCGGAGTCAGCATGCGGCATCCGGGAGCCGCGAAATCAACCGAAGCATCGGCGGTTTCTACCCGAAGGTAAGGCCGTTTATGTTTTTACCATATATCCCCTTTAACCATGTCGTTTTATGTATTTTAAGAATTATATTTCTTGCTTGTGGCCTCATAAGGCTGGATCTAATTTTCAGGGGAGAAAACGGGTGTTTCAAGAGTTTTCAGGGTTTTCCCGTCGGAAAAACTAGCATACACGGCGTGTATTCAAGGGGTATACGCAGTGTGTTCCTCCTGTTCGGGGAATATGAAGTTTTCTAAAGTACAGGCCGTGTACTTTGGGTACATGCAGTGTAATGGGTTGTCGTGTGGCTGGCCGTGTGTAGTAGAACACAGAATAGTGATTCTTTTAGGGCAACACGCCTTGTACTTTAAGTACACGTCATGTAGTGGTACATGGGCATGTGTTCTGGTGAAAATGGACACGGAGTAACTTTTTGTGAATAGTACATGCCATGTACAGTAAATTACACATAGATTACTATTACACAGGCAGGTCTATTGTGCTCTGGCCATGTACTAATGCCATGTATTGCTTCAATTTAGTAATTTTGAGATATCTTGGGCTCCAGAGGTCAGAATTGGCCGTGTGAGTAGTCGATTCTGAGCGTTTTCCCATGTAGATCACAATGGTGGAATATTTTTTACATTTAGAGGTAATATAAAGGGGGTTTGTGGGGTTTCTATCTACCTGTAGGGGTTCTTCCTACACTTATTGAGTTCAGTTATCACCTGAGAGTGAGACTTGGTGTGGTTGAAAGGTAGGGTGTTTAGACCAACATAGATAAGGCCTTTAATAGAAGATAAGATATGAGATATCTCCCATAACTTATGCTTTATAGGATGTTCCCCTTGTGAGATGTTCCCTTCTGGCCTCTGAGGCTTTGAGACCAGGTACTTCTAAGGATCCCCTGAGGGATGTCTTTGCTTGTGTGCTGACCTAGGGAGTCCCTTATAGGATCTCTATCTTGTTCTTCCTTTGATAGGAACCATTTTATGGAATTCTTATGTTGTCTTTCCATGAGTATACCATGTATGATTCCTACCGTACTCTTTTCTATGGATCCTGCGTAGGATTCCTTCACTCGTGTTTACCTGGAGAATTCCACGTATGATGCTTCCTTAGTGTTTGACTTGAGGGACCCAGTGGGTGATTCTTGTTTGACCGACCCTAAGTTTTGATGTCTAGTTTGGGTATAGATGGTGATCAGGTGTCACCTAGAACCCCTACTAAACTATTAATACCTTTGGTATTTGGAATTATTTTAGGTTTTGGCGTTTGGGACACCCTCACTATTTGTTTAGATCTGACTTGGTTGCTGATGCTGTAGTGTTTAACAGAGTTGCTTTCTGGTTGGTGGCTGGTGAGCTTGACGCGAGATGTTTTTCTTGATTTTTGTTTTCCTGCCTTGTTTGTATTATTGTGTATATGTAATTTGATCATGTGTGAGGATTATTGTTGTGCTTTGAGGTTTTTCCCAAGCCTTGTTCAGTTACGACCTTTGGGTCTTGTTAGCCTTTGGCCGTTATACCTATTTATATTCCTTGTGACAATAGGATGGAATGATATTCTTAACATGCCTGTTTCTATAGATTGGTTATCCATGTAGCTCCATAGGTGTACATTGGCCTTATAGCATTATTATGAACTGACTGGCATGAGACCAAGGGAACCTGGTGCTATAGAATATAAGGGATAGACTGAGTGAGCTTCCCAGAGAGTCTTGGATATTATAGACTACAGGAGTGTAGATCGAGTGTGCTTCCTCAGAGAGTCTTGGACATTATAGACTATAGTGGATAGACTGAGTGAGCTTCCCATAGAGTCTTAGATATTATAGACTATAAGATAGTAGACCGAGTGAACTTTCTCAGAGAGTCTTACTTTGTTTGAATCTTTTTAAGAACCTTTCCAGGCTAGAGGAGGAATTGACCGAGTGAGCTTCCTTAGAGAGTATGTGGTATGCCTGAGGCTATACGAGGAATTAACCAAGATATCTTCCTCATAGTGTCTCTAAACGTTGGGGATAATTGGTTTAGACCACGTGATCTTCCTCAGATAGTCCTTGACTACCCTAGACTATAAGGGGAATTAACAGAGTGTGCTTCTCCAGAGAGTCTCATAAATTTGTATGACCAAACCAGAGTGGTTAGGCTCAGTGTACTGCTCATAGGGTTGTTCGTACTTCTTGGATTGGACCAGAGGGGTTGGCTGCGAGTACTTCCCATAGTTTTACCTTTTGTGTTATCTTCTTTCTTGTGATTGATTTGTTGAACTAGATGATAGCTTTACCTTGTTTAGCTTGTTCAGAGGCATATCTTCGGCGTTGGCCGAATCAGGTACATATCGATGGGATTACAGACAAAGAGATCGACTTATTTGATATACGGCTTGAGTGGCACTACGCCCAGTTCAATGACCTTGAATAGGATGTCAAAGAGATCGAGCTTATGGTCCCAAGGATTGATTGATGATGTTGTTTCTTGTTATTTTAATCACTTCCTCATGAATATAAATGTTTATGTATATGTGTATAGGTATGGGACTATACATGTGTACGTATAAAGATATGGACATCCATGGTGGCACTTGCCAATTTGACAGGGATTACATACCTTGAGTTCAAATGTGGTTGCACGTTTGGATTACTTCTTTTTGTTGTGTTCCAGCTAGGCTGAGCACATTGTTTTTGCATACACTTTTGGTAGCATAGTTTTAGGGTTCTTATTGTAGTACCCTACTGAGATTATTTCTCACCACTGAACATGCACCTTGGTGTACGTGTTGACCTTCTGCTTTTTTAGGTTGAGCATGAGTTGCATGGTGGATAGTGCTGAGCCCAGTGTTGCATGATTGAGTGGAGCTGCTTGAGTGGTTTTATTGATCGGGCTGCTGTAGTTCGATATTATCTGGAGATCAGGTATGTGGATTGACTCAGAGATAGTAGCAGAGCCCTATACTTTTACTTTCAGTTTCATTGTACTTGTATCTATATGGTTGGCCCAGTGGGTGACTGGTGTTATATTGTATTGAATAGCTGTTCGGGATTTTACATCATTTTACTTTTACAACTTGTTCTATTTCAGTTGTTTACTGCTTCCACACTCTATTTACTTTCCTCTGTGTATGATACTTAGTTATTTCATCTGGTTTCTTACTCTGATATGCGGTCATTGTCTCCCCACTATCACACCCTAGGCCCTTGCAGCTAGTCAGCAGCCTCTAGCATATGGGGAGGTGCGCTTGAAGCCTTGTGGCGAACTGGCTCAGAGCACCAGTTTAGTGGCTTCCGGGTCGGGACGTTACATATACAAACATATATTAAATATAATTTTAATCATTTTTAGATATTAAATTAAATAAATTTAATTTCATATTTATAATATAAATTAAAAAAAATAGGTAACAGGCTCATTTTCATTTTATGTCATATAAATAAGTTATAAAGGTAAATAATAGTCACCATGATAATGTCTATAATGGGGGAAAATTGTTGAATCATAGGATACAACCAAAAAATACCAAAAAACCTTACCTTTATGTTTTTGGATGATTGTATTCTTAAATAACCCTCATATTATTTTTACTAAATTTCAATTTTTTATCATCATTCCCAGAATATGACATTCATTTTATATTAATAAATAAATATTTTAAAAACTTCCTCCCCTTTCACTTATAAAAGGACCCCTCCAGAACCCATTCTAAAATACTCCTATAATTAAAATTAAAATCCATAATCTTGAATATTCTCTTAAATAATAATCCTTACAAACATTCTTGAGCCCCTAGTTTTAGTATAATGCTCAAATTTCTTTAAAATAGAGAGGGATTCCAAGAGACAAAGTGATTTCTTCTTTATAAGTAATAACTTATTGTCTTTATGTTTCATATAACTTAATCCTATAAAACCTCATGAATATGATTTATTATGTTAATTAAATGTTTTCAGAATCCTTGAGATAATTAAAAATTTAAATTATTACTTTATAATAACATATTCTTACTCATGAAGCCATTATATCATATTCTTATTTGGGTTCATTATACCACATAAACAGATGATGTTATTACATTTACATAATGCATGAAATATAAAAATTAATTACTAGTAAGATGTGATATAAATAGGTAAATATATTAAATTTTGGTTCTCTAATGGTAATATTAATATTTGAATCATTATTAATATACCACATACTATTCATTAAAATTTACATAAATAAGTGGTTTATAGACTTCATTCTGGAAAAAGATACCTAAATCACCCATGAAATAAACATGAAACAACATAAATCAATATGGAACTTATATTGTAGTTTTGAAAATATTTTTGAGATTAGGAAATCCTGAATATTCAATTGTGACTGAAACCATTTTAGAGAAACCAATAATTAATGGTTGAAATGACTAACAAATTATGATCACTGTTAAATAAAAATAATTAATAACTATGTAATAAATGAATATAAAATTTTAATATATATTTTTATAAATAAGAATAAGTTTCATAAAAAAATGACTATGGATCTTAGCTTATAATTAAGGGATCTTGAATGCCTCTAACTAAGAAGAAGAATGAGGTAGGGGTTCTCATCTCAAACTTACTTCTTTGAAAAATATTTTGTATTATACACATATTTTTATTAATATTACATATATAGGGTCTAATTTACATATTATATCTTTATTTTATTTTTATTCGTTTTATTTAATTTTTATTTCATGTTTTATCTTTAATGATAATTTTTTCAATTGTTTTGAAAGTCGTTAGGGACTCTTTTTCATTCAAAAATTTAATTAGATATTTTTCATGTATAAATTAAGATTTGAGGTAAATATATGTTATTTATATATATTACAGAATATATGTACCTCTCATAATATTATATGTGTTTTTATATGTATTTTTTCATTTCACATTCATTTAGTTTATAATACAACTGAAATGTTTCTAGTTAGGGGAACACACCTTTTTACTTATTTTTGTTTGGAAATATTTTCATTCATGTTAATATTATTTATATTATTTTATATGTATAATAATATATAATTTTGTTATTTATCATGGTTATCTTCTATTTAAATTTATTTCCTTAAAAAAATTAAAAGGAATCTTCTTAATATTTTCTATATAGGCTATTTTTGTACTTTCATTATA
Organism: Viscum album; assembly: GCA_963277665.1. Lineage (NCBI taxonomy): Eukaryota > Viridiplantae > Streptophyta > Magnoliopsida > Santalales > Viscaceae > Viscum > Viscum album. Next base: position 552,275,138 of record OY728158.1, read on the forward strand.
ATAGTATAAAAAGAAACTATTTTAAAAGGTTTTATAGATGAATAAACTATACTACCATTATTTCCATTATTTAATATTTTTCTCACTTTACAATTTCCCATTTTTTAGTAGTAATTTCTATAACCATTATTTTTTAATTTTTCGTTATAAAAAATATATAAATGTTTTTAATAATAAATAAAGGTATTTCATTTCACTTATGAATATTTTTATCTTATACCCCACATTTATTATCTATAACTTTATTTCTTTTCAATGGATCAATATTTTTAATTATTTTTAAGTAATTTTTTAATGTTCTATTTCCACCTGCTTTTAATTCATATTTTAAGAAACTTATAAGTTTTTTTACTTCCAATTCCAAAATCTTTAGAGAAATTATTTTTATAATTATTCATTATTTTTCCTTTCAAACATTAGGAGATATATTTCCATTGGGATTATCTTTCTGGAAATAATCAATCAATGATCTGGTAATGTTTTTAATTGGGTATATTGAACTTATGTTATCAACATCAAAATTCTTGATATCTTCTCATATGATACCATTTGAAAGTGTTAAGTTACCCATTTTCTTATAAAAGTGTTTTTCTTCTATGTAAATATCATTTTATATTTCATATGATACACTATGAATTCTGTCTATAAATTGATTCTGATCATGTTCTGTGGAATTATTCATGAAACTCATTTATTTCTCTGGTTACTAGTTCTTTGATCAAATTGTGAATCTATTTTTGTTTGGAACACATAGGCTTTAACATATTATGTTTTGACTTGTGTTAATATAGATATTTTGATCTCCAAGTCATTGGATAATGTTATATATCTTATGAGATGGAATATATAGGATTGGGGAGTAAACCTAGTCCACTATGTGACTCCTCTCATTATGTGATGATGGTCTTAATAGTGATTCATGACATATTTCTATATTGTTATGTTTTATGTATTTAAGATATTATTATAATGATACAATCATATTATATATAATTATTTTATTACAAAATTATTATGTTTTGATTCATGACTTATGATCCATGCTTTATACGATATTATTTCTTTATGATGTGTTTATGTACCTTCATTATGATATCATACCCACAAGTTTATCTAATCCTTACTTATGATATTTGGTTTTTATCGCTTATTCTTACCCTTAGGGAGTGTTTAAATTCAACCTCTCTTATATTTCAATTCCATGCATAATTTATGATCCTTAAGAGGATTTTTATTTCCCTATAAGATCGATTATTTTAGAATTTACTACAAATCACCAACTATACTAAAAACTAGTATAGGATCGCAGGTCTCAAGGGAAGTCCAATAAATACTAAGATAAAAATATAAAACTTTGGTAACTAGTACATATTCTTCGATGAATAAAACTAAAAATAAATTTCTTGTGAATTTTAAATGAGTGATTAAAGAAAATTAAAATATAAGTACCAAGAATATTATCTCTAAGGAAAAGTACTAATGATTTTAAATGTTTCAAAAATTTATATTTTTATGTAAGAATTTGGTATGTGTGAACCATTGTCCTTCATGAACAAAATATATACTTTCAATATGGAATTAAACAAAACCCAAGGGCATGGACAAGGCCTTTTCAATGAAATATCATTATTTCATACTCCCATAATTGACATGAAATTGAAATATATTATAAATAAGTTAAAGAATGAAAATAAGTGAACTGAAATATAATTAAACAATTAAAATTAAATATAAGGCCAGAAAATAAACAAGATCAATCCCTTTTCAAACATAGCATGGCACAAAAGAATTTAATCTCTCATGTTAGTCATCAGAGGGTTTGGAAAATAAGAAAATATATAATACAGTAGATATGGTTGAGGAAAACTCTTTAGTAGTAGTTCATTGAGTCTTTTTCCTCCTACACCAGATTGATTCCTCCAATAGTAGTCTCACCCATATTATTTATAAATAACATTGTATATTATAGGGTTGAAAAATCTTCCATCATATCTCTATTTTCTCCTATATTTTATCCATATGTTTAGTAATTTTAATTTTAACTTTAAATAATTTTGTATTTGAAAAAATTAGCCATGTACCTCTTCTTGAATATAATCAATGGTAATTATCCAAAAGGATTTTAATGATAGAAATTATTTCAATTGGATACCACATCCATGGAATTATAATATAACCCATGATCATCTTAGATTTATTTTCATTATTTTTGATAATGATTCCCATAGTAACATGTCCAAGCCAAGTTAGAACCCTTTCTTAAATAAAAAAGATTACGTGAAAAATTCATTGAAAATGTTTCATAAGTCTTTTCATGTATTTTATCTTCACTTCATCAACATATACGGATCATGCACACATATTCACTAAAGTATTAACCATATTCATTTTAACTTTAAATATAATCCAAAACCCCATCCTCTATGAAATACAACTAAAAGTTTCTTTCCTCATTGAGCTCATCAATGTACTTTCCTATGGAATATTAATAATTTTGGGATTAATTCAGCAAACATTTTAACCATCACACAACCATGAATGTAGTATCTATGATATGTCCTCCAGCATTCCTAAAGTAATAATTGTTTCATGATTACACAACATCAATTTGACTTTATAAAACTTTTATGACCCTTACCCACACAATAATTCCCCATTACATAACTCCCCTATGACCTTAAATAGTTGACTCAACCTTTATACAACCCCTCTCATGACATTAATTCAGTGCTCAAGGAGAATATTTATCTAATAATGTTAGGAATTTTTAAATTTATAATGACTTATAAATAGATCATCCAAGCCCCTAGAGTACTGTTATTGATTTTAATGTCTTCAACGGTAGATCTCTAGTGGCTAAGTATGACTATGGGATAGTGACATGCAACTTGAACGACTAGTTGATTCATTACGATGGGGATGTCATTCCAAATCATATAATGGTGATGTTTTTCTAAAAAATGATTAGTTTAAACTTCTTTATTCATCCTATATTAGAAAAAACATACATAATTTCCACATTAATAAGGTATGATACAACATCCATTCTCCAAACTATCAGCCCTTATGTCACCTTACACTAGGATCTCTGGACCAATTTCTTCCATGCAATGGGTACTAATTTCTTCACATATGATCTCACCTGATGCTAACCAATGCCAAGATCTCTCACACTACCCCATGTCATTATCTGGATGTGGGGGTGATTATCAAACTACCCATATTGTTCTTTTCCTAATCTCATATGGTTGGCTAGTTAAATATCATTTTTATTGAATATTTATAGAATTTATTTTTTAAAATCATAATTCATAACATACATTCTTCTATGTTATAAAATCATATATTTTATTCATTTATATGTAAATAAAAAATAATTTATTCCCTTCCAAACATTAAGAAACCTGATAATTTAGGTATTAATAATCAATTGAACTCTAAAATTAAAAAATATATATGCATAATATAAAGACATAAAACCCCCAAAAAAATCAACCATTATTATGCTCAATTATATCCAATAATATAAATAACTAAAAAACACCATAATTTCATTAGTTAAACAACATTTCCAAAAAAAAATAATAGGATAATCAATGGGTAAATTTAATTATCAAACATCCAATATTAAATAAAATAACTCTTAAATTTTCAATAAAAAAATTCAATTAAACTTTTTAATTTTCCCTTATTAAAGTGAAAATTATCCACCTTTAGTCCATTCATATTTTTTAATTTAACATTAATCTGTATTATAATTGTGATCTACATCACATGTAATAGTTTTCTCTCATCACTCAAGGTAAATTTTTATAGAGTTGGTCTTATACCTGAAGTACATCTACCATAACCAAAAGATTGTATTGGATCTAAAATATCCATCCATTAATGAAAAATAACACAACAATTCATGAGTAATTTTAATTAAGGGTCAAATGAATATGAGGAATAGGGTAGTAGTTGGTAGATTTAAAAAATCATAAAGGCTCAAAAGTATGTTTGAATCATAATAATATTTCATGAAAAACATGAAAATCCCAATTAAATACTCATATTAAACTTAATTTCACAACTACCAAACACAAATAAGGATTCAGGACTATTTGATAACCAAATTAAATAAAAAAAATATTACTTTCCTACTTTTTAATTTTTTAGATGTTTCCCATGGTAAAAAAACTCACACTCCTTACCCAAACCATTTTTTATATCATCCTAATATTAAATTAATATGTTATTAAAATTTTATAGGATGAACTAAGGTTGATATTTTACCTACACAAGGCACAACCCATTTTTTCTAAAATAATTACTTTTTTCTTATTTTTGATTTCATAGGGTAAAAATGAAATAAAATGAAACATAGAATGATATATTATATCTAAATATAGTGGAAAAATCACACACAAATTATAATCAATATTGTACCTCATGTTACACTATAACAACCTTTCCCCCTCACTTGAACCAATTAATATCATGGAAAATACAAAGAGTGAGGTTAAGAAGGAAGATATTATCTTGTAATGTGTATCATCCCTAAATTTTTCAGTCATTTATTCTATCATATAAGGATGTACCCAAAGTAAAAGGTTAGTCTCATGGATAAATGGATATTTTAAAAATAATCTCTTACTCATTTTAATTGTGATTTTCTAATTTCATGGATTTAATACGATGAAATGAGTTTTTTAGAAGGAAAACATGTCCAAATTATCATTCCAGATATATATATATATAATGAATGTAAGAAATTAGGTCAATAAACATCTCAAGAATTGGAATATTTGATACCAGTCAATCAATCATGGTATATATATTAATAAAAAATCAATCGATAGTAATTTAATAAAATCAAAACATGTAAAGTATTTTATAAATTTTATTAACATGAATCAATAAATTTAGATAAATAATGATTTCCCAAATCTATCATCCCATGTTTATCTGTAATAATTTATCCCCCCATTTTAATCATTCAATTTTTTGAAAATGAAATCCAAAACATAGAATAATGGTTATCCTATCAAATTTGTGTCTCTTGGGTCAAAAATTAGTAAATTTATACTGTGGTGTCAGAAATTTTACTTTTAAAAACTATTTTTTATGAGGACAAATTAGGTGATGAAAAAAAGAAAACATTGAATTAAAACACATACTTCCCTTTCACTAAAACTATTCCTCCTTTCCTCTTGTGCCTTTCTCTACTAGGGATATAAAAATTGAAAATAGTACATGAAATCTCATGATCTATAAAAATTAATATCAAAATAATATAGGGTAATTTATCTAAATAAAGATACATTCCAAAACTAACTCCTTGAAATTATATAAAAACAAAAGTCTTTAGAAGAAATAAAATCCAAATATTCTTACAAAAAATTCTTTGTTTATAATAATTTAGTTCTACCTTATATTGTTATCTCACATTAATGAAATATGTTATAAAGATAAACATCTTGGTTGTATTCAATTCAGGTATTTTGGTTCACTAAGGTTATCTGCTATATTCCACATCTTCATTGAAATTAACGTTAAACCCTGTGGTGGATGAACCCTAAATGGGGATAGCTTCAAATATTATAGAAGTAGTTTTCATGTTGTCTAAACATATTAATATTATAATTTTTATTCAATATTAAGATAACCTCAAAAATAATAATTGTTTTATATTTTTTTATTATCTATCACCATGTCTTATCCTCTCTTTTCTAGGTGATCTTTTTTTAATTATTCATTGAATTTCTCAATTATAACATCCAACTCTTCTTTATTATTAAAGATAGGATTCTTATTTTTATTGTTGTCCCTAATTCACACTAATAACCTTAAAAATAGAATCGAGGAACCAAATTCCTCCACTAAATTGTTCTTCAATTTTTTATTCTTTCTCTTTCTCTGTATAATGTTTAAAAATCATTTCCATAGTGTTAGAACCTCTATGATATGATGGTTTTCATCATAACAAATACTATCAAAATATAGATTTAATTATTTCATGCCATTTAATATCTCTAAGTAAATTAATTATTTCATACTATATAATAAATTTTAATAAGTAAATAAACTCTATTTATGCATCAATATGATTACATGTGTCTATTTTACATGTATGCTTAGATGTCACTTAATCTTGTACTGCTCTATGTAAGTAGACACTTTATAAGTCTTTCATATTCCTCGACACCATTAGTGAAAAATGACACACCGATGTTCAACACACAAATGTTCGACACATTGATGTTTGACAAAATAATATTTAATACACTGATTTTTGACACACTGATGTTCGACACACCGATGTTTGACACGCCGATTTTTGATACAGCAATGTTCGACTCAATGTTGTTCAACTCACTGATGTCCGACACATAAATATTCGACAAACTGATATTTGAAACACTGATGATCGACTCACCGATGTAAGACACACTGATGATCTATTCACCAATGGATAAGTCACTGATGAACGACTCACTGATGGGTAACAAAGTCACCGATGTTGACAGACCGATGCTGACAGACTGATGGTGACACACTGATGCTGATAGATCGATGCTGACAGACTGATGCAAATGAGTCACCGATACATATGACTCACTAATAGTCATAAACAGTGTTTCAAATTTATTTATTCAAATTTATTTCTAATGGTTATATATTGACAAATAAATGTTTCTGACATTATTTAATGTTGTATGTAAAACTATCCATAGATAGTATAAGGTAGATGCATGTGGGGAGATCTTTATGCCTCTTGGAACATTTATAATAAAAGTATTACAAGCTAAAACATGTAGTAGTGTGTGTGTGTGTGTGATATAGACTGGGAAAATATGAAAAATAGTTAAAATAGAAGAATTCAAAAAGGTGTGCAAGAACTCAAAGATGAGTACAGAAGGAGTTTAGTAAGACCAGCCAAAACGTGCTGAATTTCTCTGAACATGCTAATATCAAAGGGCTGAACGTTTTACACCTAGAATCCAGAGTACAGAGTCTATGATACTCTATTCTGAAGACACCTTCTAGAAGAGGACTAGAATATCATTTTTCTCTACTTCAATCTAGTAAAGAGTATCACTATATAACACGTAGAGATTTATAAACTCTATTCATTCCTTATAACTATATTGTGGTCTTGTGTTTACTTTTTGAGCAGTGTGTGCATCTATTTGTTTCACAGACACTGTCTCTTGTGCATAACTTTAGGATACTCAATATCCTCACATTCACTCTCTTTATGATCTTGTATCCCACGTAGAATAGTAGAAGAGATAATATTTTATATGATTGTTATTCTTCCCAAGAATAACTATGGTAGAGGTCAAGTATGACCTGGAAAGCCCTGGGTGCTTTTGTAAACCCCGATCCAGGGTGTGCATCAAAATGTTTATTAATATAACCTGCTTGGAGGCAGGTGATCACTAAGTAGAGGGAACTAAGTCACAACTTGAGACTGAACCTCTTGGTTTTATCCCCTATGTATTTATCTTTTAGATTAATCTATTATGTGTTTATTTCATTTCAAATAATACTGAATTGAATTTTGATAGTTCGTTTATCAAGTGTTTATATCTATTTTTATTAGTATATTATTTTTAAAAGCATGACTAATCATTAGATTGGTAAATCTGAGAACTAATAAATCTTCAGTCAAATTAATCGAACATTCGTGAATTTTATAAATTGACTACAAAATGACTATGATTATATTTTAATTGGGTGATATTTGCTATAGAACCTTTTTTTAATAGATATTTTTATAGATTAATCAATTCAAACCACTCTTTATTAATCTATTCTGACCAATATTTGGTATCTAAGGACTTTAATAATTATTGTCAGTTTCAACTGTGATTGTAGTTTTTTTCACAAATCATAAAATTTGTATTATATTTAAATTGTTATCTCTTTGAGATTCTGATACAACTTATATCATGGATAATAGATTAGACGGGGTTGATATCAATTCACAACGTTTCTTTAATGGAACTAAATATGCTCAATGGAAGCTTAAAATGAAAATACATCGAGAAAGCATGGTGATTAAAATCTGGACTACTATTGAAAGTAAATATGCAATTCCTGAAACTTCTAGAAACACTTTGGATGAACCTACCAAGACTCCCTATAACAATAATTGTAAAGAAATTAATGCTCTATACTATACACTAGGAGATTAATAGTTTAATTATATTTCTACTTGTAAAACTACACACGATATCTGGGACACTTTTTCTGTTTCTCATGAGGGAACACCCAATGTTAAAGAAATGAGATTAAATAGTTATACAATTAATAATTAAAACATCATAATGAATATTGATGAATTTATTTTTGATTTGTATCTTAGGTTCAATGAAATTGTGAATCCCGTGAATTCATTGGGAATAGAAGTTTTAACCAAAGAGAAGATTATAAGGATTACACAATGCTTACTAGAAATATGGTGAGGGACATTTGAATCTGTTAGAGAATTATGTGAAATCAATATGATTCCACAGAAGGAATTTATTGTAAAAGTAATGATTTATGAAGAGGAATTGAAGGTAAATCAAGAAGAGTTTGAACCAAAATGAAGTTTTATAGCATTAAAATGACTGCCTATAAAAGTAAAGACAAAGAGAAAGTTCAATCTAATGTAAAAATCCTTAATAGAGAATAATCAGCTTCAGATGGTGATAGATAAATGACCTAGTTGTCTGAGATATTCAAGAAATTTTATATGAAAAAGATGTGTTTCAGAAAGAAAAATTACAAATGAATGTCTGATAACAAGGGAAACTAGAAAGGTATTGGAAGTGAAATGATAAATCATAAGAGATAATTTTCTAAGAATTTAAAAGGAAAGGACATGTCAAGGCGGACTGTCCAAATATAAAATATAATAAGAAGTATGAAAATAAGGATAAACAGTTTAAGAAGGAAATAAAGGCCACTATGAGTTCCTCTATGGATAGCTCTAGTGAATCATCTTCATATCATAATGAGAAGGAAGATATGGTTAATATGTGTTTTATTAAAAACAGAACTAAGGTAACCTTAGACTCTCCTGTATATAATTATTATTATTTTGAAAAAGAAAGTGAGTCTGAGAATATAAAAAATGATGAATTATTTGAATATTTCAACATTATAAAAGAAACCTAAAATGAGTTAAAAGATAAGAATAAATCTTTGAAGAAACATCATTATCTTACTGTTACTATTAAATCTGAACTTACAACTGAAAAAGAGAAAAATGATCAACTGCTCAAGGAAAATAATGTGATAAAAATGTCAAATGAGAAATTTAAGAAGGACAGAGAAATGTTTACAAATGGAAAACATACCCTTACTCAAATTATTAGGAAACAAATATCTCCTAAGTATACTTTTGGGATAGGATATCAACCAGGTCAACATAATTTATTCAAACCACGTTTTGTAACCAAATCTGGAAAATCTGCCTTTTTTTCTTCAAAAACTAGAATTTTTTGAAAGTTCCAATTCCAAGAATTCTCTTACTATGTTTAATTCCTCAGGACCAAACCACGTTTAATTTTGAAAAAAAACATTATTCTACATAAAGTATTTCCATAAGACAATTTTAGGTACCTAAATCTTATATTAATAATGTATGTGGACCCAGAAAAATATGGGTACCCAAGTCGTTTCTTGGATAAACTATTTTGTAGGTAAACTGCCTAAAGAGCTCCTATAGAAATATGTCGTACTTGGATATTCGGTGTTCAAGACATATGACAAGGTACTATTCAAGCTTTAAATGTGTTATCAAGGTTGATGGAGAAAAATTCACTTTTGGTGACAATGATAACTGAAAAATCATTGGCCTAGGACAAATTGGTAACCCTATCTCTATTCCAATTTCCAAAGTACATTATGTTGATGGATTAATGTATACCCTGCTAGAATATCGTAATTATGTGATGATGGATTTAATGTTAATTTTAAAAATGATTCATTCCATGTTTTTTATGCCAAGAAAACATAATATTTACTACTATTAGAAATGATAATGTATATTCTATAAATCTAGACACACTAGCCCCACAGAATGTTTCTTATCTAAATGCCTTTCACAAAGAGTCCTGGCTTCATCACAAATGATTATGACACTGCAACATACACTCTCTTGAGAAGTTAACTATAAAATTTTTAGTTAAAGACATACCAAAATTTGAGTTTCCAGACATTATGGTGTGAAATCCTTATCAAAAAGAAAAGAAAAATAAAATATTTTTCAAACCAAAGAAATAAGTAATTACTTCTGAACCTCTTGAGTTGGTTCACATGGATTTATTTGGACCATCTAGAGTTTTGAGTCTCAATGGGAAGCACTATGTTTATTTCCATATAGATGATTTATCTAGGTATACTTGGCCCTTTTTCGTAGATCATAAGAGTGAATCTTGTTCTCACTTTACCAAGTATGCAAGGACTATAAAAAATCTTATTGTATATAAGATTACATCCTTAAGAATTGATCATGGTGGTGAGTTATAGAATCATGATTTTGATTCTTTCTACTAAAAATGGCTATAATCATAACCTTGTTAAACATAACTATCTTTAAAAGTTCCAAAGGAATTTTTAAAAGCATAAAATTCACCCCCTGTTGTATTTGTATCTCATTTTACATATTAGATCCTAAATTTGGTATTATAGAGTATATCATACTCAGACATACCATTCTAACAATTTGTATCCTAGGGAGGTTTTAATCTGAATTAATCTCACGATTATATTTAGAAGAGAATTCTCAGAATTGATTTTTTGGAATCATATTTTCTGAATTATAGTTTTCATATTCATATATTCAGACTCATATAGTTCAGATTCATTATTATGCTTATAGATACTATTGATCTATCTTTTTCTTGCATAGGATATTTTCTCTTGTTTATGAACTCATTTTATTAACAAGTTTGTGTGTCAATGTTTTTCTTAGAGATAACAGGTTTAAACGTTGGTTATATAGATAATATAAATCCTACAAGACCACCTGTCTTTGATGGAAATGACTATGAATGTTGGAGAGATTTTATGAAGACATTCATTATCAATACTGGTGTTGATAACTTTGTTATGCTTACTAGAGGATATAAAATTTCTGACAAGGAATTTAGTGCCTTTACTAATCAAGATAAGCATGAATATCAATTTAATTATAAGGTACACAATACTTAACTTTGTTATATGACTAGAAATATATATATCCAAATTTCATCTTGTGAAGCAGACAATTCTATATGGAATAAACTCGAAGTTACTCACTTTGGAACTTCCAAAGTCATTGAAACAAGAAGAACTATGCTTAGATCTAAATATCATGGTTTTAATTTTCCTTATGGATAACCCATATGTAGAGTATAGTAATGTTTTATGACTATCGTGAATAGGTTACAATCAATGGGAGATAACGTTTTGGATGATGCAGCACCTGTTGAAAAGATCATAGATATCATTCCAAAAGAATGGGAGTCCAATAGGATAGCTATTGATGTGAACAGGAAAGTCACTCATATATCCTTAGATGAATTGTTTGTATCTCTTCTTCAGCATGAAACCAGAATGAAGAGAGATGCTGAAAATATTAAAATGAAAAATGGGAATTGAGGAGTTGATTTTACAACCACTTATAAACATATAAAATCCAAGACCCGCAAAAGAGTAAATAGATCAAAGACAAAGAAAGTCATTATTTCGTCAGAATCTAGTGATATAAAAAAGTCTGAAAATGAATTGGTTAATCATTCTTGGAGAATGAACAAGATTGTGGCTCAAAATAATTATCAGAATAAGTAAAAGAAGAAAGATTATAGAGATAATAATGATCAAGAAGTAACTTTTTATGAATATAGAAGAACATGTCATATCAGACCTGATTTTCCTTTGTTTAAGAAGAAGGAAAAGAAGGAAAGGAATTTGGAAAGGAAAAAAGAATAAATTCTATAGATAAAATAACAAGAAATGTCTTAAAGCTAATGATACATGGAGTCTTAGTTGTGGATACTCTTCAGAGAGTGAATCATCTAAATATGATTCATCAACATAGATGAATATTGTATTCATTACTACTACTTATTTCCCTAATACATGTCTTATAGCCAAGGTACGCTCTACCAAGGTTTTGACAAATTTATCTCTTGATAAGAATTACTATTCTGAAAATAGTACTTCTAATGAAGATACTTCATCCTCAGAAAATTAATAACCTTCTTATGAAGAAGTATCTAGATTTTCCAAGTTACTTGAAGCAAAAAATTGTAAAATTTCTAAGAAATTAGTCAAGGTAAATACTGGGGAATAAATTCTTACAAAAGAGATTTCAGATCATTCTAGAAGTCTTGGAGATAAATAATATATTTTAGAAATACTTTCTAAAGAACATGAGAAATAAAATTATGCTAAGGAAGAATTTTATAAATATCTTTAAAATGTTATTCCAATGATTAATGTTTTTGAGGAAAAATATAACTCTAAGAAATGATTCCTGAGGATAGTAATTTAGTCATCAGACTAAAATCCAAAAAATTTTCTCTTAAGAAGCTTCTAAAAAAATTTACCTCTGGGAAATTTTTTTTGACAGGGTATATTCTCAAATTAAACCTCATGGAAACACTACTGGAGTAGGTTATACTCACCAAAAACAAGTTTTCAAAAACAACTATTTTGTTCTTCTAAATCCCTTTTTTTCAATAAGTTTCAAAGTCATGGGAATTGAAAGAAAAATAACCCCTTTAATAAAGCTCAATCTATTGGGTTTCATAAAACTTATTTCTATAAACAGATGTGGATACCCAAAATTCATTTGTCTATCAATTCCAGATCCAAGCAAGTCTGGATTCTGAAAACCTAACTTTTTCTCATATTTAGGAAAATAGAGAAGGTAACAATAGAAATACGTGCCATACAGATATTGGATGTTCCCGACAAATGTCTGTTAACAAAAACTATTTTGAAAATATTATCAAAATTAAATAATGAAAAGTAACTTTTAGAGATAATGCTCAGAGAGAAATTATTGGTATAGATCAGATTCAAGATTTCCTTGCGGGTATGTTTTCAATCATCAGATTAGATCAGATCGTTTATTAATAGTTAGATTGGTTTATGAAGTCAAAAGGTCACTTCCATCACCTATATAATGGGGAACCTGATGGTTGTCCCACATCTATTTTCAAGCATGTGCGTACTGAACCTCTAACCACCTATAAAAGCCCGATCCGAATTATTCAGAAGTTCTCTAGTCCGAATGTCTGCAGAAGCTCTTTCTCAGGATATGTCTATAGTTAAGACAATTCATGAGTGGCAAATTTACAGGGAAAGGTTACTACATCCTCTTTTCTTCAACAAGTATGACTCTATAATTTTCAAGAATATCAGATTCAATGATCGGTAAAGTATATCTATTTCTAAGACAGCAGCTCTAGATCATGTCTATCCAGATCTTCTCAACGAATTATATGAATTAGTTTTCTTATTCAAGGAATGGGGAAGAGAAAAATTACCCCTTTATGATTTATACTAAAACATACAAACTTTCTTATACCAAGGCTACAAGCATGGTGGGGCTGGCATATGAAGGAGAGGCTGAGTTTTCCTCTCACAAGTTGCCTGAGGTTCAGGGTAGTTTTGTCAAGGCAAAAGCTATGAACTGTCTAGGTCTTTCTGACATAATCACTATAAAGACGATCTTCCATCATTCAACCATCCATCGGATTCTACAACTTTGGGGTCAAGGGTTTATCGTACCGAGGAAGGGTGATAAGGATACCCTTAAGAAGAGTGACATGTATATTATAGATTTTTTTGGTAAATCTAAGAAGGTGAATCACATGAGAAACATCCTCATTATGATTTCGAACATAAATAATGGAAATCATAGAGCTCAGATCATTATGTATTATGTATTTCATTCTAAGTTGATCACATGGTGTCTTCAATATTTCAAGATCCCATGTATCTCCAAGCCAAAAAATTTCAATGTGATGCTGATAAGTGATGAAACCCTCAAAAGAATGAATATAGGATTCTCTAAGGAGATAGGGGAGTTTTATGATCTGCCAGTGGAAGAGGTAGAAGTCAACCTGGAAAATGTTGAGAAAGCTGAACCATCAAAGAAAGACGGTAAGAAAATTAAGTTGACGGAAGTCGAAGCTAAATATAAAACCCCTAACTCTAAGGAAGTCAAATCTGTACCCCCTAAACCAAAGAAGAAAAAGGACTACCTGAATAAGGTGGTATCCATGTGGAGGGAAGATAATAAGAGTAGAAAATCAGGGGATCCACAGTTCGGTTTGGATCCTGCTGAGGCTAAGGCCTTGAAGGATAAAGTAGGTGATGATATAGAAAACCAATTAGAATAGAAGAAGCTCAAGAAGAATATGGAAGAGGCTGAAATTTTTAAGTCTCTTCTAAGAGATGATGAATTTTCCTCCGTGTATTTTCTGGTGTCAAAATATTTTATGGTGGAAAAATTGCCCGAGTCTCCAGGTAAGAAGACCCGAGAAAAATCCAAAGAAAAGGAAGTTGAGTAGGAAGATGTGGAGGAAATTCAAGAAGATGTGGAGGAAGTCCAGCGAACTCAAAGCATTGAGAAGACAGCTACCTTGTAAAAGAAAGTAGAAGACTTTCCGGATATAAAAAGTGCTTCCAAGAAGTTTTGACTCTGGACTTCTCATGAAGGATCCTTAAAATTGGCTACACCTGCAGATAATGAGAAAGGAGATGAAGAAGGGGTAAAGAATATATCTAAAGAAGAAAGTCATAATCCTGACTTTATCCTCCCTAAGGAGGTTGATGCTCAACTAGGAAAAGATAAAGTGGATGAAGATAAGGTTGTTCAACTTTACGGAAGTGAGAATGAATCACCAGATGAGGAAGCCATACTGAAAATTAGCAAGGGTAAGCAAGTGTTTGTTGACACCACAAAAAGAGATATTATCAGAAGGAAAGAAGCTGGAGGAACATTTAAGAGGAAGTTGGTAGAGATAGAGGAAGAACCACCTCAAAGAAGAATGTCTGATTCAGAGCCGTATACCCTAGGACATGATTTTGTGGTTCAGTCCCTGAAAGAAGCTGGTGGATACCATTCCAATCATTCCAGCAATTGAATCCAGATGCCAGATGATTCATCATTTTATGAATCAGAAATCAGATTATGTATTTATGATAATGGAAAGATGTGTTAAAATTGGGGTTGAACACAAAAATTTCTTAATCAACTATGAATCCCATAGGAAATCATGCAAACATATGACCAAATGGTCTAAAAAAATTATTGAAGATAGGGAAGTGCTTGATCAGTTCCAAGAAGATGTAATGGAAGATTTTGGTACCGAAGATATCCAAATCAAAATCATTCAGATAGTTTTCAGAAAAAGATAACCCTTGAACAAAATACTCGGATTCAACAGGTGAGAGATCTAAATGGGAAGCTTAACTTTATTTCTCAAATATGGAAGGGGGAAAGAGATATCTGGATTGAGATCAAAGAGAATCTTGTAAAGTAGGATGAATTGCTGAAGGTTCAAGAAGAGGCCATAAAACCCCAGGTAGAGGTCCTGAAGGCTCAGGAAGACGTGATCACAGAATTAGAAAAGAAATCTGAGTAAGATCACAAAGAGCTGAAGAAGTTGAAGACCATTTTCCAAATGCTAATGCACAAGGAAAAAAGGAAACAAAATAGACCACTCTGATCATTTGTTTTATTTTTTCCCTGTACTGATTCTTTCAATCGTAATGGATTTTTGGTTTTCTGTTTGGTTGTCTATACTAATATTTCAGGTACTTTATTATTTTCAATTCCCTCAAACTGTTTTTGAGAATCACAAAGGGGGAGAAGAAAAAATAATTATAAAAGAGAGAAGGAAAAATGTCCAAGTGAGGAAGAACTATCCATAAGGGGGATTTCTCATTACAAATATTTCCACATCCAAATGAAATTTCTCATTCCGGAAATCTAGAATAAGATCCTTAGAGTTCTAAAGCCTAAGGGGGAGTTAGTCGTATTCGCCATATTCCATGAACAAAGTGCGATAAGCATTAATTTAAAAGTCTATAAATTTATTCTCAGTTCCTATATTCTTTTTTGTAAGGATGTTTGTGCATTCCAAAAAGGGGGACATTGTTGAGTCAATAAGGTTTTCCTTAAGACTTTTCCATTCCTTCTTGTTTTGAAAATCACAAATACCTTATCATAACGAAAATTTGTTTTTACCCTATATTTTACTTCTATAAGGAATATTTCTTTGCCTAAGGAAATCTAACCTTACATAGACTTCATTGGTTAAATCATAATTTTTCTAAAGTATAAAAATTGGATTCATATCCTGAAACTCGTAATTGTATAATACTTTGACATGAGGCATTCTGTTTTAGGATCTGAATTCCTGTTATGAACTTTTTTGAAGTTCTACTCCAAATTCCCTATTATGAACTTTTATGAAGTTCAACTCTAAATTATGATTACAAACTTGTATAAAATTCTAACTACGAATTCTGATGAAGAATTCTGATTATGAATTCTCATTACGAATTTTGATGAAGTATTATGATTAGGAATTCTCATTACGAATTCTGATGATGAATTCTAATAACGAATTCTCATTACAAATTCTGATGAAGAATTCTGATTACAAATTCTCATTATGAATTCTGATGATGAATTCTGATTACGAATTTTTATTACGAATTCTGATGATGAATTTTGATTATGAATTCTCCTTATGAATTCTGATGAAGAATTCTAATTACAAATTCTCATTACGAATACTGAAGATGAATTCTAATTACGAATTCTCATTATGAATTCTAGTTTTGAATTTTGATTATGGGTTATGGATATGAACTTGTATAAAGTTAGAATCCGAATTCTTCTGATAAAACGAATCTGAATATCTCTATATCATAGACTCCGAAATCATTTACTTACATTCTGAACATTCATTTTCTCCATTCTGAATATCATTTTTAGTGATTCTTTCACTTGTTATTTTATAAAAAGATTTCGTGTCTTTAGTTATCAACTAACTATTATTTGAGTGACACGTGTATAGGTCCCTCCAAAATTCAAGGAAAATATGACAGTTGGAGGAGGGATCCGACTGTTGGATCCATGACTATAAATAAGAGCTCATTTGAAAAGAGCTAACAAAACTCAGAGAACAACTTTTCGAGACATTAGACAAAGTGTTGGCGAAGTGATTTATAGAGAGGGAGGCTCTAATAAACTCTCAAGAATCGTGCAGAATGTTTTGAACTTCTCATTAAATATTTGCTTCAGGTAGACCTGCATAGTGCAGTGGTTCGATTACCATTAAAATTAGTGACTTTGGGATATGAAGTCAGAGGTGCTGATTTCCTTACAAATTGAGGGATTGCAGGGATAGCAAGATAGATACCGAACATCGGATTGAGGTTTTACCAGGATTTGGATAAGACGGACTTTCTTGAATGTATAAATCAAGGGACCTTTTATCCAGGGTTTTTGGATACCCTCCTCTTTGGGTTAGGATATTTTACACTTGATTACTTGTAGTGTTACTACTTTTTTTTCAACTGTGCATTTGTATTGTTGAGGGAAGTATTACTTTCATATACTTTCTTAAACATGTAATCTGATTTAGATAGATTCTATAAGATTTAAGGTAGAATCTTATTTTTTGTAAACTGTTGTTAAGTTTCATTCCCGAAGTCACTTTTCCAGAATCAAGCAAGTTATAAGAACATAGAGGTTTTGTGAATTACTTTGTTTAACCTCGTTAAACATAACTATCTTTAAAAGTTCCAACAGAATTTTTAAAATCATACAATTCACCCCTCTTCTTCTATTTGTATCTCGTTTTACATATTTGATCCAACATTTGGTATTATATAGTATATCATACTCACACATACCATTCTAACAACCTTTACTAGACCAACTAAGAAACATTAAAATCATCCCTTATATGTAATTGTTGGAGATTTAGATAGATGATCACAAAATAGAGTTTCCTTGAGAAATCAGGTTGAACATTATGCATTTATATAACAACTTGAACCTAAAAATATCAATGATGCAATCAATGATGAATTTTGGGCAATGGCCATGAAAGAAGAACATAACCAATTTGAAAGAAATAATGTTTGGAAACTTGTAGATAGACCAATGGATATTTTGACCATATGAACCAAATGGGTGTTTAGAAATAAAGTGGATAAAGCTATAAATATAGTTATAAACAAAGCTACGTTGTTTTCACAAGGACATAATTCATAAGAAGGAATTTATTATGAAGAAACATTTGCACCAGCAGCTAGCCTTGAAGCCATTAGAATCTTACTTGCCTATGCAACACACTTGGATTTTAAACATTACCAAAAGGATGTCAAAAGATAATTCTTATATTGTTATATAGTTTAGGATGTTTTTGTTGAACAACCTTCCAGTTTTACAAATACTCATTTTCCAAATCAAGTGTTCAAATTATATAAAGCTTTATAAGGTTTGAAACAAGCTCCAAGAGATTGGTATGAAAGATTAAGTAATTTTTATATCTCTATAGGCTTTACCAAAGCACTTGGAGATCATATGTTTTTAATAAAAATAATTTCATAAGATGTTTTGATAGCTAAAATATATGGTGATGATATTATCATTGGATCTTCTAAAAATTCTTTATGTAATGATTTTTCTAAAATAATGAAAAATAATTTTGAAATGAGTTTGATTGGCGAACATAACTATTTTCATGGATTTCTAATATTTCAAAATAAAGAAGGTATTATTATACATCAAATTAAGTGCACTAAAGATATTTTTAAAAGATATGGACTTGATATAATTAAGTCTAGTGAAATCCTTATGAGTTCTACAGTTAAGTTAAATCTTTTTGAAAATGGAAATTCCATTGATCGAACTCTATATAGAGGAATGATTAGGATTTTATTGTACTTAATTTATAGTAGGCCAGATAATATGTTTAGTTTGTGTATGTGTGGAATATTCCAAGAAAATCCAAAAGATTAACACTTAAATATTGTTAAAAGAGTTTTCAAATTCCTCATGTATACAACTAATTTAGGACTATTTTGTCCTAAAGGAAAACCTATTGGTTTAGTTAGTTATTCAGATGCTCACTTTTGTGGATGTAAGTTAGAAAGAAAGAGTACCTCTAGAACATGTAATTTTTTTGGGAATGTCTATAATATCATGGTGTAGTAAAACGTAAAATCTACTATCATTATCAAATGCTAAAGCAGAATACATTGCTGCTGGTAGTTGTTGTGCCGAAATATTGTGGATGAAGCACACTTTATTAAACTGTGCATTTCAATTCAGATATATACCCATAAACTGTGACAAAAAAAGTGCTATTAAAATTTCTAAGAATACTATTTCTCATGCTTGAAAAAAACATTGATGTAAGACATCACTTTTTTAGATATAATTTTCAAAAAGTATATATAACTCTTGATTTTATCGAAACTAAGCATCAACTTACTGACATATTCACTAAATCCTTAAGCTCTGAGAGAATTAATTGAATCAGTAATGATCTAGGAATGTTAAATCCCTAAACTTCTATGAAGTCGGTCTCTTGAAACTGATCTATGACACCAATATCTTGAAACTGATCTTTGAAACACATCTCTTGAAACCGATCTGTGAAACCAGTGTCTTGAAATTGATCTGTGAAACCACTCTCTTAAAATTGATCTGTGAAACTGATCTCTTGAAACCGATTGTGTAAAACTGATTGCTTCAAGTACCCTTTTTTAATTCTGTCTTTTTTATGTAAAACTATTCAGTTTTGTGTTCTTTTTACTGCATTTGAATTTAATGCTTTAGGATTTTACAATCCTTAAATGATAAAACAAATTCAGTCCACTTCGACCTTTCACATTCCTTCTGCCGGAAAACCTACAATTCTTTGACCCTCTATCTCTCAACCTACAACCTCCTTGAATATGAATCCTCTAAATGACAATAATGAAGCACATGATGGAGAACCGAGTAAATCAACATCATCTAATCATCAAAAGGGTGATTCTAGTGGGACTACAAAGCCATGTTTAGAAATTCGAGTAGTTAAAACTAAGAAGTATGTGTCTGATGAGTGGATTCTGTGACGAAAGTCATTTTTGATGAGTTTACTGGAATCTAAAGTGTGCATAAGCTAGTTCTCAAAAAGTTAAAGGACTTTTATCCCCATCTATAACATTATTTTTATCTCCACTTGAAGATATCCCTAAGTGGAGCTAAGGAATAAAGGATAAAGTAAGTGGTGAGGGGAAAAGAGATGGCTTTTTCTTCTAAGGAATGGGATGGGTTCTTGGATAGGCCTCATGAACTTGTCTATGATAATTATTAAGGTAACATTCCACCTTCCTCTACTTTTTTTCTTATAAATATTCTCTGAAGGAGATTATTGGAAATGAAGTATCGAGTATAGCTATTTGTATTGTATTTAATGGAGGGGCAAGATTACTTTTTAAGTTTTTTATATATCAAATCTACCCAATAAAGGGATATTTATCTGTTGTGAAGTATCAAAATGTATTCCTGATTTATCTGTTAAAAATAGAATAAAGATAAATATATGTAGGTACCTAATGGTACACTTTTCTGATATGATAAAACCATCTAAGAATGAATCATGTTTGTACTATCCTAGGATGATATCTCCCATGTTAAAGATGTTGGGCTATGTGGAAGATGGAGATTAAACGATAAGGTCTTGTAGTGTTTTATACCATTAGAAAATGATTTGAAAGAGAATAAATATATTCTAAAACCCATGTAATAAATGATGGGTAGGAGATGGGAAAAGACTTTATAAAGAATTAAATCTGATTGACCATCCTACCAGACCAAATGATCAAGTAGATGTAGTCATCAAACCAGAAGAGGTAGTTTTTTATTCTGATGAGGATGTTGAGGATGAGTGGTCAAGTGAAGAAGGATCTCCTATTGATGACAGTAGTGATCTTGATGTTTCTCAAATCCCAAATGACATTTCTTATGGATCGGCTAGTCCACTATTGGATTTAACCTTAAGGGAACCTTTGTTCGGTGATGAGGATGAGGATGATACGGAATTCACTAGTGTGGAAGGATATGTAAGCATATCAGATGAGGAGTATGATGATGATGATGATGATGATGATGATGATGATGATGATGATGATGATGATGATGATGATGATGATGAGGGAGATGAAGAGAATATCAGTGATTCCTTGAATGTGGGACAACAATTAGTTGATAGATCCAGTGAGAAATCTGTACATGGAGCTGATGATAAAGATGATGGACAAGGTGGTGCTGATCCTGTTTAACAGGAAGCTTTTGATCTTGGTGATGTTGATAATGAGGAAAGAACCAATAATGCAGTTGTTTAAAATCATGAACTAATTTAGGATTTTAATGAAATTATGGCTCGTGGCCATGAGGAAGAGGCTATGGATTAGATGACTCAGATTGAGAAAGTTCCAGGAGAAGTCGAAATGATTGGAGCACATTTAAAACCTCAATTCCAATTGGTATATATCCCCTAATATATTATCGTGTCTAGAGGATAGGATTAGTAAGTAGATGAAGATGAAGTTGTACCTGATCCTTAGGGAAGAAGGGTCAGGATTAAAAATTTTGATCCAAGAGACTAGAAATATACTAAAGTGTGGAATAATGATCCATGATACATTATATTTGGTTTGGAATATAATTATGATGAGGATATAGCAGCACCTCCCCCTGCACCTCGAGTTCAATCTGAAGTGGAACCGGTTGCACCAGCTTCACCAGGTACACTTCCAGCAGATGAGCCAGTAGCACAGCTAGTGCCTAGTGACTATGTCAATAAGGATAATTTAAATCAATTCAAAAATTATATATGTGAGTCAATGAGAGCCTCAGTTTGATATAGAAATGAAGACTCCACTTCCATGATTATTTCAGATGATGTTACTTCAAGAATTGCAATGATGTTGATCCAGAAGACTCTACCTAATCTCATTGCCACAGTCAAAACCATCATTAGGAATAACACTTTTCTGAGAGAAGAAGTAATAATGATGAGAAATGAGTTAAATTCTCTCAACACTAATTTCAAGACCTCTTTTAGTTGAGTGATGGATGTTCTTACGAACCTTGTAACACATCTACTGAGTGTAGATATAATGAAATTGAACGAGGATCTTGGCAAGATGATCACTAGTCTATCTAGTTCTATATGTGGGAGAGTTCATGTTACTGATTTGGAATCTCTCAAGACTGTGATCATAGAATAACTTCAGAATCATCAGATTTATTTGGAAAAAGAAACTCTAGGAAAGGTACATATAAATATAGTCATTATTTATAATATGGTACTACAATGCAGAAATGAATCCACTTCTACTCATAATGTGATCAGAGTAAAAGTGGATAAGTATTTTACCATGATCTATACCAAGAATGATCTCATCAATAGCTTTAAGTTTTTAGCCGAAATCTCAGAATTCCTATACTAACAGAATCCTTCAAGAAAAATGTACCACAATTGAAGATTTTTACCCCTCTACTGAATAAATTAATAGGGAATAAGAATGATTTCGAGAAGGCCATTCAATATGGTGGTGCTATCATTAATTATTTCATAAAGCTCCGCAAGTTGTTTAGACATGTTCAAAATGAAGCAATTGTGGTTCCTCTTGCTGATTCCATTGGCCCTACCTCTTGGCCTCCTACATAGATGTCAGTCTCTCGGGACCTTTCCTAGATTCGACCAGTCGTTATCTAGAAACCTCAAAGTCGTGTTTTTTCATAAAGGAGACCTCGAATTGGAGAAAATATCCCTACAGGTGTTTCCTTTCTCGTTTTTGTCTTCAAACCACCTCTTCCTATAACCAAAATAACACATTCTGATCCTTATCCTAATCCTTCGAACAAATTAAAACCCCTCATAAGACAATACTTTAGTGTTGGATTGTGCATTTGATAGGGATTTATCTTTCATTTTTTTATTGTACCATTTTTACACTTAATGGAAATCCTTTTTGTCTTTACTATGTTTCTCATTTTTTTATGTTATTTCTCTTTCATCTTTCTCCTTCTATTACTTTTTTTTCTTATACCAAAAGGTTGATAAATTTATATGCATACATTATTAATTTTAGGTGGAGTAACTCTATAATAGACCACATGGAATGTACTCACCGTAATATATATACATATATTCCCCCTGATCCAATAGTTTAGGGGGAGCTTTGTTTTAAAAACACAAACAAGGAAAATCCTTAGTTATATTGAAAAAAAAAATTAGTGATATATGCTATGTCATGTATTTACTATTCAATAACACCATATGTATGCTATGATTTGTGATTATAAAAAAGGGGAAGATTACTAGACCCTCTATGATATGATGGTTTTCATAATCACGAATAATGTTAATCTACATATTATATTATTTGTTTCTATTTAATATCTCTAGTTAAATTAATTATTTGATACTATACAATTAATTTCAATTAGTCAATAAACTACATTTATGCTTTAATATGATTACAAGAGTCTATTTTACATGTATGTTTATATGTCACTTAATCTTATAGTGCTCTGTCTAAGACAGACACTTCATAAGTTCCATAGAGACCCAGGCACAATTAGTGAAAAACAACATACCAATGTTCGACACAACGATGTTAAAAACACCAAAGTTTGACACACCGATGTTCGACACACTGATGTTCCACACACCAACGTTCTACTCCCCAGTATTTTACTCATCGATGCTCGATACACCGATGTTCGACACACTGATGTTCGACACACTGATGGTCGACTCACTGATGTTCGACTCACTGATGATTGACCCATTGATATTTGACACACTAGTGTTTGAAACACCAATGATTGAATCACCATTGGAGGAAACACTGATGATCAACTCATCTATGGATAAGTCATAGATGAAGGACTCAACAACGGGTGACAAGGTCATCAATGCTGACAGGAAAATACTGACAGACTGATGCTAACAGACCGATGCTAAGAGACTGATGCTAATAGACCGATCCAAATGAGTCACCGATTCTTATGACTAACCAATATTCATGACTACTATTTCAAATTTATTAATTTATATTCATTTCAAACTATCATATTTATAAAAATTAATGTTTCTGACATTATTTAATGTTTTCTGTATGACTATTCGTATATAGTACGAGGTACATGCATGTGAAGATATCTTCATGCCTGTAGGACCTTGAACTATAAAAGGATTACTAGATAAATTGTGTAGTAGTATGTGTGTGTGAGGAAAACTAGAAAAATGTGGTAAATAGTGAAAATAGAAGAATTCTAAAAGGTGTGAAAGAACTTAAAGCTGAGTACACAAAGAGTTTAATGAGACAAGCATGAACGTGCAAACTTTCTCTGAACATACCAACATGAAGAGATGAAATTTTTACACCTAGAAGCCATAATACATAGGTTGTGATACTATGTTATAAATAAACCTTCTAGAAGAGGACTCAAATACCATTTCTCTATACATCAATCTAGTCTAGATATTAACTGCATAGGACACAGAGATTTCTAAACACTATTAATTCCTTATAAATCTTTTGTGGTCATGTGTCTACTTTATGCGCAGTGTGTTCATCTATTTGTTTCACACAATGTATTCTATGGATAACTAGAGGATACTCAATATCCTCAAATTCACTCTCTTTTTTCTCTTGTATTCCATGTAGAATAGTGGAAGAGATCAATTATGATCTGTTTATTATTTTTCCAGTGAATAACTATGGTAGAGGTAATATGTGACCTGGAAAGCCTTGTGTCCTATTTTACGCCCTGATCCAAGGTGTAGATCCAAATTTATTTTAATATAAACTACTTGGTGGTAGGTGATCACCATGTGAAGAGGACTAATATTAAGAATGAGACTGAGAGTCTTGTGTTTATTCGCTGTGTAATTATCTTCTAGTTTAATTTGATCTGTGTTTATTTCATTTAAAATAAAACTAAATTTAACTTTTATAGTTATTTTTTTATGTGTTTATATCTATTTTGAATTTGTAGATTAGTTTCAAAAGTTTGACTGGTCATTAGATTGGTAAATCTAAGAACTAATCAATCTTCTAAGAAATTAATTGAACATTCATGACTTTTTTAAATTCACTAAAAACAAACTTTGATTATATTTTAATTTGGGGATATTTTCTATAGACCCTTTTTTTAATAGAAATTTTTATAGATTTCTCAATTCACCCCCACCCTTGAGTAATCTACTCTGACCAATACCTAGGAAATTCAATTTCAAATTAAACCTCATAAGTTCATCAAATTTAGTTTCAGATTCATAAATACTCTCATATTTATTCATAATTTTGTTCATTAATTTTTGTTTATTCATGTAATTTTATTTGGACTCAAATTATACTTTATCCACGTTCTCTTGGAGTTGTATACCTTATTATAATTCTATTTATGTTCATTGTATGAACAACACATAAAAACACAAGAATTGTTTTATTATCCATGTTTAATATTTTTTCTCCCAATATTGGATTTTAATCATATATTTGAGTAAACATATTTATCTTTATAGGTTATCAATTTCTGTATCCATTTGGATCTGGGGATTCACTTTTCTTTAAACTTACACCCACAAAAAAACACCCAAGTACATAAAAGGAATAAAATTATGATATACTCTAAAACAAAAAAAAACATAAAAGAGGAAAGAGAGAATAAATTTTCTATACTACCAATTAATAATTATCACCTGACATAAGTCCTAAAAAATGGTGCGAAAAACATGGATGGGGAACATGCACCATCAATTACTATTTCCATAGACTTGTTTTGAATTTAGAAACCCATGATCAAATATAACTAAAAATATTACATAGTAGTATAGGATCGTAAATAATAAGGTTAAACCCATGATGATATAGTGGAAAATATAATAATTTAAAAATTAAGACATTAAATTTATGAGGAAAACAAATTTTCATATGTTTTAAATGTTTTGCATAAAAAAATAAAAATAAATACCAAGAATATGATATAAATGTTCAAGTACTAGTGGTTGTGAATGTTTAAATAAATCATCTTATTTTTGTAATCATGATTAAGTGATCCCTTGGTCTTGGTGAATTATCTAACCATAATAAATTCACATTTTCCAATTGTCATGTACTTAAGTTAATTAGTGATAAAGTTAACCTAAAATAATGTTTATAGATAAACATCATCCTACCCATTTTATTTGGACAAGTTCAATCCTAGAAATCATCTTGTGGAGCACAAAGTTAGTTGATATGTAATGGTTATACGTGATCAATAAGTAGGAGAACTAATCTATTATAATATGAATGAAATTACCCAATAAAAATAAAATATAAATATTGAAGTAAGACTAGAATAACACCCATTAAAAAATACCTTTGCATAAAAGAATTTATCGTCCTATGTTAGTCATGAGAGGGAGAAAAAAAATATAAAAGGTAAAATTCTATAGAATGAAGCAACTCTAGATGAGGAAGAATTTTCAGTAGATGTTCTTTGAGTCATGTTATTACTATATCAGATTGATTCCCCTAGTAGTAGCCATGAACCTCTTATTTATAAGCATAATTACAACAATGAGGAACTAGATATCTCATATTTTATCTCCATTATCTTCTAAATTTTCACTATATATTTATAAATATGTATTTGAACATTAAATCCTTAAAGACAAGAGTAAAAGTACACATGTATTTTCACATGATTCCTCTTGAATTTAATCTTACAAAAAAAATTTATTGATAAAAAATATTCAAAATGGATTAAAATAACATAGTGTACATAGATCCTCCATGGTCTTTTTAGCTTTATTCTCACACTACTCCATACTATGATCCTTATAAACACAATATATCCATGTTCAAACTCATTCCGACTACTATCGTTCTTACTGAAGTGTTACTTTCGGTGACCAAAATTGAATTACCCACTCTCACAAATAGTATAGTATAAGTATTGGGTTGATCTATAGGAATAATTATAGTGTTCTATACTATGATACACGATTAATTAATTGAATTTATTCATGATTTGGAGACTATAGTTCAGATTTATGAGAGTTGTTTTTGTTTGCTGATGATTAAATTTATATATTATTTAAGATTTACTAAAAATAAAATAGATAATGAATCAATTTTAACCAATCAATATAATAAATTCATTGGGGTTGTGGATGGTTATGACTATCATTGAAAATATATTAGCTTATCATGTTTTATTATTCACAATAATTCACTTATCTGGGTTTCAAATGTAACAAAAATCCCTTGGTCTGGTGAGTTCTGATTAAGTTAATAAATATCAACTTCTATATTCGAAAACAGGTTTTTAAAAACATTATGAAAACAAAACTCTTTTGAGATGTTTATTTAACCAAATTATCATGGGATTAATTATAATAATTTCCCTGATGATCCCTAGAAATTCTGTCCTAAATATGATACAGGTTATACATCAAGAGAAAGAAAACCTTCACTAGAGAATTGTGAGAAATACAACTAACTAACATAAACACTATAAGTGGATTCAATTATCAAGGAATCATCATTACCCAAATACATATCATATAAAAGGAATTATATAATAATTTAATAAATTATGAAGAACAAGATCTTTATCCCTCTAGTGTTCATTACAATTGAGAATACAAAAATTCCATGCAACCAAAAAATAGAAATCTACAAAAATGCATACAACGAGTTTTAGGATCCCCTTAAACCAACATAGATACACTGAGGATGATGATCCCTATCCAAAATTGTTAGGGATCATTAATGTGTCATTCCCCAGTGTCAAAGGGTAGTTAGGGGTCCAAATCCTTGGTCAAATAGTGATTAAAAGGGGTATATGAGAAGTGGGGGGGGGGAGCCTATTGACATTATCATGATTAAGGTGCATGGTTAGTTTAGATTTTCACTAAACATGCTTAAGGTTCTTCCTCAAAGGTTTGAGGAACATGGTTTCCTGGGTTGGATTGCATGGTTTGGAACATAGTGTGGAGACCATGCGATAAGTCACAACCTCTTTACTAGCACACCCTACATGATTTCCTATAGGATCCACACAGTTTGGAAAATCAAGGAGTAACCGTGTGTCTAGTATTGTCCCAATGATCCTTGATATTAAGGGTTATATGAGTTGGTGTTCACAGTTTTGATGACCATGTTGTAATGGTGTACCATGGGAAATTGTTCCAAAAGCCAATATTCTTCATATAAACTACCCAGTTTGTGCCAACCCACCTTGGACCATTCATTAATGACTACATCCCACCAACAAAAAAAAATTGGTTTTTAAAAACAAAAAAAATGATTCAAAAACAATTTTTAACATTCCTCGAATAATGGATATTCCATATGCACAAAAGGTCATCAAACTCCCCCATACTGTTTCTATTATTTTTCCTCAAAAAAATTCCTAGACAATCATCTCAAAGGTATCACCAAAGAAACATGTAGAAATGTCACATACTATATCATCTAAATAAATGAGAGCATTGGATAAAAAGGTATTAAAATTACAACATGCTTTATTCATTCCTAACCATTCTTTTATGTAAGATAACAAGGTAAATCCAATTCAAAACTTCTAAATATTCATTATTAACTCATTATTGTTTAAAACTAAAATTGTTCATATTCATTAAAAGAATTTTCAATCCTCCACTTCCATCACATCATACAATGTCTTCAGTTAAGTAATGATTTCATCAACACCAAATGTTGGGCTCTAAATTTTATAGTTCCCACAAACTATAACACCCCATTCTTTCACGATAAGCTTTTCTTTCAACAATGCAATAGCTTGCATTGTACGCGTGTTCGAGATTCTAACACACCGCGACCAATCAAAGTAGCAGTTATGAATAGTAATACCCACTTTTTGAAATTATATAAATTTTATATTTAAAAATGGACTTCATTTTTGGATTCAGAATATCGAAATTATCCTATGTTGAATTTTGGTATTTTTCTGTGAACTTCCAAATTTATTTCTGAATAGTGAAAAATACTTAATTTTTTTTTTAATCAAAATAATTTATAGTGATAAATTATACTATTTAGTGGTTTTAAAATGTAATTACAATATATTTTTACCATTTTATCCAATTGTGGTCATTATAAATAATTTCACTTTGAAATTGGACATAAACAATTGTCAATCTTTTGATATATATTGTTTCTTAAAAACATTCTATTTGTTGAGACAATGGGAATTAATTATAAAATTAATTAATTCAACTTATATGTTTGGAATTTTTTAAAATAGACATCATTTTTGAATTCGGAATATCAATTATAGCTTATGGTGAAATTTTGGAATTGTTCTGAAAAACAATAGTTTTTGATGAATAGTGAAACCACTAAGTGGTAGTTAAAAAAACTGATTTTTTGTTTCAATGAAACATTACAACTTCTGTGATTTGATTTTCAAAAATCTGACATTCAGGGTTTTCATTATGAAGTAAAATGTGGTTCAATGGGATTAAAATAATTTTTGGTGAAGAGTAACTTTTAAGTTTAATTAATCGTGATTAAAGGTAATTAGTGAAATTTAAGGTAAAAATGATATTATAAAAATATTAAAATACCTTTACACTTGTCATACCCCTATTTTATGAGTCATATCTGACCAATATAATCCATGGGTCAACTTGGGGACCCCATGGAGCCACTTTGGTAGGAAAATGACATTAAATACTTTTTGTTTAATGTTAAAATAAAAATGTCACAAACATGAGTTGTTTTACTAAAACAATTTGTAAATTGGGTTATACAAGTCATATTTTTGACTATAAATATAAATTAGAAATATAAAAAGATTTCCTACATCATGATTTTTTTTATAATTTTTGGACATAAAATAAATTAAATATTTTATGACACCATGATGATGCAGTGATTACCTCATTAATTAACGATTTAAATAAAAAAAGAAGATAATGTAAAATATAAGAATTACACTTGTAAAAAACCTATTGGATGAGTATATTTAGAACCCTTGTCACCTTATCCTAGATATATATAAGTGTGGTACCATTAAAATACGAAACTCATTATATAATAAACTAACATTTCATGACTTTCCAAGAGTGCCCCACCTCTCCTCTTATAAAAGGCCCCCACCACTACCACCTTACTCAAACATTCAAAGCCTTTTGGCTCAGACAACCTCTGCCCAAATACTCTCTCAACATACCTCTATTACTCTTAGAAGCCTCGCATTGGGCATAATTCTTCCCAAGGAATCCATTGGCTCAAATCAAAAAAAGAGTTACCCGATTTTAAGGTAATGTCTTCTCTTGTGTTCTTTTGTTTTATTTTTCTTATCCAACCCCCAAAAATATTTTTATCACTTTATTTTTTTTTTAAAAACCAGTATATTAAATATAATATGATGTTTTTATGAGAATTATTTGATTTAAAATTACACACACCTTCATCTAATGGTTAAAGAACATACTGTTTCTGTGGTTGGCAAATTTCTGCCTCACAAAACGATGATTGTTCAATCTTCTTTGAACACCTCTCATAGTGGCCATTATGACGAAACTATTTTTATATATGATATATATTATGTTTTTTCCATATGATTCAGTATTTTTCATTTATGGCAAACCTTTATTGTTTCCATTATGGGTAAACGCGATATCTTCATTTTAGGAAGTGCGGACTACCGCCCCCTCAAAGTGATTTGAATCGTTAATGCCATATATGGGATGTCTAAAGGATGGATTAAATTTTATTATACATTATATTATACTGGAATTATATTATAACTTTATATAATTATAACTTTATTCCATTAAATACAAAATAGAAATTAAATTAGCATCCATGCATACGTACGGATTACCGTCTCCATGAACGGTGCATTTCATTTATTACCTCTAAATGTTATGTAATATTATAAATGAATGTATATACTGGATATATATGATTTATATGATATCTACATCATGAATATCATTATGGATATAATGGATATTTTACCACATGAACAAAGTGTAATTATAAGAATTTTATTTTTGACTCAAGTACCTAAGATCGACAAAATGACCGTTATTAACATAAATAATTACATAATGTTCATAACATGGTAATAAGTGATATAAAAGGAATAATGAACTTGAAAAAGGTTCTTAAGAATGTAGAGATTAACTCTAGTTTATTATTCATGAGGTTAAAGATCGGTCAATTGAAGTCTGACATGAGGTAAGGGAAATTCTTATCCCAATTTCCATTCTTCGGGTTAATCTCCTACTTTAAAATTATGTCATGATATTATTATGTCCTATATTGTATTTGTACTTTATTTATGTGTACTTATATTGAATACACATAATGGATCTATTTTATTTTAAAAAATGATCTTTGTAAGGGACTTCATCTCAATCCCTTTTCATTGAGATGTATTTTATTTTATACACAACTTTCTTTTATACGGTGTATAAACCACTTTGACTTTTACGTTTATTCAAAAGGAATATTTTTTATACGAAGCATTTATTAAACGACAAAAGGGAATGTTTTTATTTCGTGCGTATGCGGCGACAACGACTTCTCCACCGCCATGACCATTATTTGAGTTTCAGCTTCCTCTACAAGCCATAAATTTTTTAAAATTAAAAATAAATACAATGTTTTAATTTTCTTTCATTTTGGTATTGAAAATGGTTTTTAAAGTGTTTTTATTATATCAATGTGTTGTATTGATATATTGTGATTGAAATTTGAAAATGTTATGTTACCTTTATTCATTTTTTGTGTGATACAGTTATGTTATGGTTTATGATATGTTTAAACCTATTCATATGAAGAATGCATTAGACTTAATAAGTGACGGGTGGAGCCCGCTATAGCTCGTCGATGCATCGGCAGGTCTCATGAGACAAACTAATGTCTTGGCATGAGGCCTTGACAAAATCTTATTTGTATTCTTGGCACGAGGCCTTGGCTACGTGGTTATGATAGTCTGGCTATATGCATTCCATCATTATGAAAGTGGTTATTGATATTGCATGTGATTATTCGACCAGTAGAATATCCACATGAATAAGTAAATGGAATTTTTTCATTTTACTTTTGCCATATTATGCTAAAGTTCAAGTTTAAAAGGCTTTTGTTTTAGTTGTACAATGCCTTAAATGTTTATGTTTATTTATGAAAACTTACACTATATTTTTATACTTACTGAGCATCTGATCTCACCCCTTTCAATGTTTTAATTTTTCCAGGATGTGATGAAGTATATTATGAATGACCTGCAGGGATAGTATGACGGGATAGGAAGACGGAATGTTTTTTAGTTTTGATTTAATTTATGATGTAATGTAAGACTTATAAATGTATCTAGTGTTCCAAGGATACTAAACTAATTGGTCTTTCGAGACTTGATATTTTGTGATCATGCCAATGTTACGCAATAATGCACCGACTCCAGGTAACTGGGGTCGAGGCGTTACAATTGGTATCAGAGGAATTTTAGTACTAACCATGGAAGCTATATTTAGATAAACTCTGATTAGAGCACATAGCCCAAAGATATACTTTGAGTATTAGTATAGAAGAACTTCTTAGAATTTTTTTTTTGTAGAGATTTTGTGAGATTTCCGAGCAATACATCCCTATCTGGATACGAGCAGGTTGAGGCGGCTCATGGAAAAAATGTAACTAGTGGTAAAACCCAAAAACACCTCTTTGAGCAAGACTAGAATGGGAACTGGTGCATGAAAATGGGCCTTGCTGCACTCTTGGTTACAACACTCCTAGGGGATATGGTTAGGATAATTCTCATTTTATTTACAAATCATTATGAAGGGTTTATGAGTATATACTTCCTCAAAGGAAATTTTTTTATTATTATGGATTATATCCATAAATTGTTCAATTTATGTTAAGTGTTTTACAAGTATGGAATTATGTATTTTGATTCCTAAACTAATCTAGTTTATCCCATTGTTTACAAATGTTTCCTAGTGGGCAGAATGGAAACCGTATCAATGTACGCACTCCATGTAGGTATTTCCCTCCTGCTAAAGATAATTATTGTGGAGATAGAGATACAACTAGTGCTGATCAACTTACTACCATACAGGGAAAACTCACTCAAGTTATGAATAATAACCTTACTCATATGGTGCACCCTGATCCAAAATGTGGAGGTTCAATGTTAGATCATTTCATGAGGCAACAACTGCCAACATTCAATGGAATTACAAATACCTTAGTAGCTGAGCAATGGATAAATTCCTTAGAGAAAATATTCAATGCCTTGGGGATTAGTGAAAGGGAAAATGTTATCATGGCAGTTTACCGCCTTACAAGAGATGCTGATCAATGGTGGTCATTGATTCAAAATACAAAGGAAGATGAAGAAGTATCAAGTATGGAATAGAGGGAGTTTAAAGAAATTTTCTTTGAAAAATACTTTCCTCGTGACCATCGAGCATATATGGAATGGCAATTTATGATTCTGAGACAAAAAGAGTATGAGAATGTCACAAAGTATGAGGCCAACCTTATAAGGTTAGTGAGGTATGATGCAGATTATATATGTAACCCATGTGGTAAGATTGATCATTTCTTTGATGGGTTAAAACCATTTCTCCGTCGAGATTTAGTATCACAATCCTTCTCATCGTACGAAGAAATTGTCTCATGTGTTGTCAAGACAGAAAGGAATTCTCTAAGTCTTATGACAACATAGTAATGCAAGAGAAGAAGAGAACGGTGGAACAAGAGACAGATAAAGGGAAAAAGGGAAAGAAGGATTTTCCATTATGTGATAATTTTGGTAATAATCACCCCAGTGATTTCCTAAAAGGAATGGGAGTTTTTTATAAATGTGGAGAAAAAGGTCACCAGGATCGTGATTGTAAGGGAAAGAAAGAGGCTATCAATGTTGAATTCTACAATGTAGGTAAATGGGGCATTATGAAAATGAATGTCTTAAGCTTCAGGGAAACATAACTCAGAAAAGGCCAAGGGATCAAGGACAATCTTATGTTGTTACTACAGTTGAAGTGGAATAATTAATGTATTGGTGCTTTTGGACTCAAGGATTATATTCTGGTTATAAGGATAATGTGATATATATATAAGGATTTTACTACAGTACTTGTTGTTTTCAGTAAGGATTTAATATTATGAAGGTAATAATATTTTTAGTATGTGACAATAAGAGATACTTTACTTTGTTTGGGGAATCTGTTGTTACAATTGATTTTGGGATTCAGATACCTTTTAGAGAATTTCTGGACAGAGGTATTTTGGATAACTATAAAGGTTGTATTGGATTAAGTTGAACTTTTTATAGTATTGTTTATGGTTAAATAATTTTTGAAGATTATTTTTGTAATGTTATAATACTATACATTTAAGAAAATGACAACCTGCGGGTTGGGGGATAACCCGTCACATCGGACAAAGCTGCAGGAATCGAACCCACAACCATAGTGCAACATGCCTTTATTACCTACCACTAGCCTACAGGAAGTCCCTAGTTATTACAAAATAGTTTTCCTAATCTTAATGGTATGTGGTATTATATGGAATCTTATACAATTAGGATAAATAGAATATTTTTGAGTTCTCGCCATTTGAAGTGAAAGATGGGTTCGTGGTAAAAATTTATTAAAGAATGAAAGCCTACATGACAAGTAAGTATATTTCCTTACGTTCTTAGTAAATCTCTTAAATAAATTCCTCAACTTTATGAAAGGTAACTTAAAACAAAAACATTGTCGGTTAACTTTTCCAGCTGGGTATTCAATGACTGTTTAAACAATCACAAGTTTGTGATTTTCTTGTGGTTAACATTCTCCTCATCTTGTTTTCTACAACTCTCCATCAGACCTTGATGGTTATTTTTTCCTCCATATCCATATTTTCATAAAATCCTAGTATGGGCTATCTCAGGTGACATTTGTACCTCTCTTTCTTTCTTTTAATGTTATATTCTTATTAACCCTATTTCCGATGTGGGTTTTCCACAAAGGTATTTTCTATTTTCAACCTTTTAATTTCGAAGAACATTTTCAAATTGCGAGGATGAAATTTATTGAAGGATGGGAGAATGTAACACCCCATGCTTTCATGATACGCTTATCTTTCAATAATTCAATAGCTTGAATTGTACGCAAGTTCGAGATTCTAAAAAACTGCGAACAGTCAAAGTAGTAGTTATGAATAGTAATACCCGCTTTTTGAAATTATATAAATTTTATATTTCAAAATAGACATCATTTTTGGATTTGGAATATCGAAATTAGTCTATGTTGAATTTTGGTATTTTTCTGGGAACTTCCAATATTTTTATGAATAGTGAAAAATACTTAAAAACAAATTATTTAACAAGAATTATTTATAGTGATAAATTATAATATTGAGTGGTTTTAAAGTTTAATTATAATATATTTTTACCATTTTTCAAATGTTGGTCATTAGAATTAATTTCACTTTGAAATTGGACATAAAAAATTGCCAATCATTTGATATATATTATTTCTTAAAAACACGCTATTTGTTGTGATAGTGGGAATTAATTATAAAATTAATTAATTCAACATATATGTTTGGGATTTTTTAAAATAGACATCATTTTTGAATTCATGATATCAATTATAGCTTAGGGTGAAATTTTGGCATTGTTCTGAAAAACATCAATTTTTGATGAATAGTAAAACCACTAAGTGGTTGTTAAAAAAATGATTTTTCGTTTAAATGAAACATCACCACTTTTGTGATTTTATTTTCAAAAATCCAACATAAATGGTAGTCATTAGGAAGTAAAATGTGGTTCAACGGGATTAAAATAATTTTTTGGTGAATAGTAAGTTTTAAGTTTAATTAATCGCGATTAAATGTAATTAGTAAAATTTAAGGTAGAAATGATATTATAAAAATATGAAAATACCTTTACACTTCTACTACCCCTATTTGATGAGTCATGGACGACCATGACAATCCATGGGTCAACTTGGGGACCCCATGGAGCCACATTGGTATGAAAATGACATTAATAAATTTGTATTTAATGTTAAAATAAAAATGTCAAAAACATGAGTTGTTTTACTAAAACATTTTTTAAATGGGGTTATACAAGCCATATTTTTGACTATAAATATTCATTATAAATATTCAAATATTTCCTATGTCATTATATTTTTTTATAATTTTTAGACATTAAATAAATTAAGTATTTTATGACACCATGATGATGAAGCGATTACCTCATTAATTAACGATTTAAATAAAATAAAAAGATAATGTAAAATATAAGAATTACACTTGTCAAAAACCTATTTCATGAGTATATTTCGAACCCTTATCAAATTATCCTCGAAATATATAATGTGGGACCTTTAAAATCCATAACTCATTATATAATAAAGTAACATTTCATGACTTTCCAAGAGTGCCCCTCCTCTCCTCTTATAAAAGGACCTCACCACTACCACCTTACTCACACCTTCAAAGACTTTTCGCTCGTCCAACCTATGCCCAAATACTCTCTCAACTTCCCTCTCTTACTCCTAGATGCCTCAATTTCTGCATAATTCTTCCCATGGAAGTCTTTGGCACAAATCAAAAAAAGAGTTACCCGATTTTAAGGTAATGTCTTCTCTTGTGTTCTTTTGTTTTATTTTGCTTATCCAACCCCCTAAAATCTTTTTATCACTTTAATTTGTAACAAAAATAGTATCATAAATATAATAGGATGTTGTTATGAGAAGGATTTGATTTACACTTACACACACCTTTGTCTAATGGTTAAAGAACATACTGTTTCTGTGGTTGGTAAATTTCTGCCTCACGAAACGATGATTGTTCAATCTTCTTTTAACACCTCTCATGGTGGCCATTATGATGACACTATTTTTATATATGATATATATTTTGTTTTTTTTTCTTATGATTCTTTATTTTTCATTTATGGCATACCTTTATGGTTTCTATTATGGGTAAACGTGATATCTTCATTTTTGGAAGTGCGGACTACCGCCCCCTCAAAGTGATTTGAATCCTTAATGTCGTATGTGGGATTTATAAAGGATGGAGTAAATGGTATTATACATTATATTATACTGGAATTATATAATACCTTTATATAATTATAACTTCATTCCATTAAATACGAAATAGAAATGAAAGTAGCGTTCATGCGTACGTATGGCTTACCATCTCCATGTACGGTGCATTTCATTTCATACCTCTAAATGTTATGTAATATTATAAATTAATGTATATACTGGATATATATTATGTATATGATATATAAATCATGAATATAATTATGGATATAATGGATATTTTACCACATGAACAAAGTGTAATTATAAGAGGTTTATTTTTGACTCAAGTACCTAAGATCGACAAAATGACCGTTATTAACTTAAATAATTACATAATGTTCATAACATGGTAATAAGTGATATAAAAGGAATAATGAACTAGAAAAAGGTTCTTAAGCTGTTATAGATTAACTCTAGTTTATTATTCAGGAGGTTAAATAGTGGTCGAGTCAAGTCGGACACGAGGTAAGGGAACTTCTTAACCCAATTTCCATTCTTTGGGTTAATCTCCTACTATCAAATTATGTCAGGATATTATTATGTCATATCTTGTATTTGTACTTTCTTTATGTGTACTTATATTGAATAAAATAATAGATCTATTTTATTTTAAAAAATGATCTTTGTAATGGACTTCATCTCAATCACCATTCATTGAGACATATTTTATTTTATACACGACTTTCTTTTATACGATGTATAAACCCCTTTGACATTTACGTTTATTCAAAAGGAATCTTTTTTATATGAAGAATTTTACTAAATGAAAAAATGTAATGTATTTTTTATCATACTTATGCGGCGACAACAACTTCTCCCCCACCGTGACCATTATTTGAGTTTCGGCTTCCTCTACAAGCCATAACTTTTTTTAAATGAAAAGTAAATACAAAGTTTTAATTTTCATTCATTTTGGTATTTAAAATGGTTTTTAAAATGTTTTTATTATATCAATGTGTTGCATTGATATATTGTGATTGAAATTTAAAATTTTATGTTTCCTTTATGCATGTTTTATGTGATACGATTATGTTATGGTTTATGATATGTTTAAAACTATTCATATGTGGAATGCATTGGACTTAATAAGTTACGGTTGGGGCCGGATATAGCTACTCGATGCATCGGCAGGTCTCATGAGACAAACTAATGTCTTGTCACAAGGCCTTGACAAAATCTTATTTGTAGTATTGGCACGAGGCCTTGGCTACGTGGTTATGATGGTCTGAAATTATGCATTCCATCATTATGAATGTTGTTATTGATATTGCATGTGATTATTCGACCAGTAGAATATCCATGTGAATAAGTAAATGAAATTATTTCATTTTACTTTTTCCATATTATGCTAAATTTCAAGTTTAAAAGGCTTTTTTTATTTATACATTGCCTTAAATGTTTATGTTTATTTATGAAAGCTTCCGCTATATTTTTACCCTTACTGAGCATCTGAGCTCACCCCTTATAATGTTTTAATTTTTCCAGGATGTGATGAAGTATATTATGAATGACCTGCAGGGATAGTATTAGGGGATATAAAGACAAGATTTTTTTTTAGTTTTGTATTACTTTGTGATGTAATGTAAGAATTATGAATGTATCTAGTGTTCCAAGGCTACTAAACTAATCTTTCTTTCGAGACATGATATTTTTTGATCATGCCAATGTTACACAAAAATGCACGGACTTTGGGTAACTGGGGTCGGGGAATTACAAAAACTCCTTGAAATTCTACTTTAGAGAATGATGAAATATCGTCAACATTTCTTGGAATGATTTTGCATATCATGAGTTTTCTTCATTAGGGTGAGATACTATCATTGAAATTTGGGCCCCAAATTTTCCATTTATTATCATTTTTAGTTTAAGGGAATATATTAAGAGCTCAAGAAATTAAGAGTGTGTATTAACACTAGTGTGGAAAAAGAAATTTCTATACTTCACTTCCCTTAAAGCACAAGATTAATTTCATTTTAAGGGGTTGCATATTATAAACTACTCCATTAAAAGTTCATTTTTAAACAAAATTTTTTATGAATGAATATATAAGGTTTTCTCCTCAAATTTTTCAATACTAATTCAAATAAAAAATAAGTCTATTAATCTAGACATATGAGTAATTTAAAAATAAGTCTCTAAAATACTTTTTCACCTAGTTGAGATAAATGTGTTACATCTATAATGGTCTATTATATTCCTCATAAGAAAAACATTTCATCCTAGGTAATGTTAAGGAAATGATAAAATAGGGTTAAAAAATAAGAACCCTCCTCCACAATTAAAATGGATCATGGTCCCCCATGAAGGCAGTAAGGCGGAGAAGTGTGGGAAAAGAAATTGAATGAAATGGGAGTGGGATACTATGAATGTAATTTAATTTGAATAAGAATTTAAAATTTCTTCTAGGTAGAGGGTCAAGAAATTCTATTAATTGGTGTGCAAGATCCCTCCTATTGGAAGACTATCCTCATGCAAAAAATATTGACCCATCTATTTTGGTGACAAAAAAACCATAAAACTGAGGAAATATTATCATAATAGTAGAAAACGGAATGAGAAATAAGCACACAATCACATCACCATATGAAAAACAAGGAAAACATACATAGGAACATTAATGTTAAAAAATATTCTCGCAGAAGAGGTAGTGGTAAAAGGAGAAGAATATAAAATATTAGTGTCATCCATGGAGGGATCAACACCAAATGGATCTTGGAACTGAGTATAGGCTACCTCAACCAATGAAAGATATATTAGGGAAATATAAATGTCCATTCGTTCTATAGGAGATTATTCTAGTGGATTCACTAGATGAAAGTTAGAGGATCCATCCCTATATAGGTAGTCAGAGGGGGGATGGATGGGCAGGGGAAGATAGAGGTTGGGGGTAGGGAAATCCTACACGGTGATTCCTGATATCTGGTATTTAGTGGCATCAAAATTCCATTAAAAATGGAATATACACCATTAAACATATTCTAGATGAGATATAGTTCAGAAAAATATATTTTCCTCATGGTGTGGGTATGTGGAATGGGTTTAGTAGGGCGTAGTCTGCATAGAGGTGGTTGGAGTATGGGTGGTAGTCCTCCTCATGTAGGGGAGGTATAGCAGGAAGTAGTGGGTTAGGAGGAGGTTGTATGGGGTTCATCCTAGAATTCCCCATGTTTTTCTCTAAACTGTTAGTGGATACCATCAAATTAAATCATGTGCATATGATGTACCTTGGTGAGATCATAAGGAATAGCTAGCTTCTTTTCAATTTAAGGTGTCCTCATATAATGTAATGTCAAGGCGTTTAATGATGAGAGTTATAAAAGCCCCACAAAAAACCCACTTTCTTTTTAAAGAACAAATGATGAAGGTATTTTTTGTTGAAGAAAGATAGGTTAATTAGAGTTTTAGTAATTATGGAATGAATAATGAACAAATATAAATTATTGAGGTTACCTTCTCTATCCAATCGAGTTGTGAAATAAGTGTTAATGATCTGGGGTAAAAGGCGATGAATGGGGTTCAGGTGCCACGATGCCTTGGATGTTTGTGGGACATAAATACATTTTGGCTCGGAAATGGTAGCCCAAGATTATTGGACAGCCACTAGATACCATTATTTACCTAAATCTTCATACTAAACGCTATGAATATACTATTTATAATATACATGAACAAAGGTGGAAAATTATCCCAAATGAAAATTAATTCAATGGTTCATAAGGCAGAATGTGACACCACATGGATCCTCTCTCAAGTAACCATTCTCATCAAATGTATATCTATCATGGAACCAAAAGGTGGAAATAAACTAAGTATTAGTTCCTCAAAATTGTGTTGGTGAGCATCAAGTTCACTAGTAGGGTTCCCACGAGAAAACATCCACTCTAGGTCCTTAGAAATGTCAATTGCCTCAATATGTTGTGGTGTATAGTAGCAGTGATTTTTAACCTTGTGAGTGACAAGAACTCGGTAATGATTATTCTCATTTTTCTTGAAAAATTCAAGTTAGAATCCAAGGAGGTTTCAAGATCCTAAACCACAAGAATATTTTGAACAGACCTTAGATATTGGAATGGTTACCTTATAGACAGTGGAATAAAAATCATATAAATAACACATTTAATAAAAAATGATAGATATAAAATAGAATAATTATTATGAATACCTAAAAATACTATGGAAACCCACTAATATAGAAAATATTTTCAAAAAAATTTGCGTTTTTTGATTAAATCATTTGTGCAGGTGTGTCGATCGATGTTTTGGAAATAATTGGGTTGAAGAAGGTTGACAAAGTCAAATATTAAAAAAAATAGAAAATAAAATTGTGGTGAGGTTGGGGGTGGGGGTGGGGGAAAATCATGATACTTCCCTGAATATATGGAAAGAGGATAATCAAAATATTAGTAAATAATGAGAATATTAAGAATAAGGGTGAAAAGAAGAATAAAGGGAGAAGAGGAAGCTAAACATGGTTATTAATCTGGTGGAAGAAGAAGGAAGGGGTCTTGCTTATAGAATGAGAGGGAGGGATTACTACTGATCATGGCTAGGAGGGGATAGGATCATGAAATTGGGTGTAAAATTGTGGGATTAATTATTTAGGTTTTAAAACATTTGGCCTTTTTAAAGTCACACACTGTTACATTTCATTGTTTAACCAACTGTGCAGTAACTGTGCTCTTGTTACTAGAAAGTGGGCACCCTTCAGCATGGTTTATCAGACGAGCTTTCTAGCCATGCAAGACCCATGATACTTCATTTGGAATAGGTTTTCAAATGAATCTGGCTAAGGTTCATTGTTTTTTTTTGATCAAGGAAAAACTGTGCATACACCTCTTTCTATGAATGTTTTTCAATTTTTCCCCATTTGATTGAAATTCAGCCTTCTAAAACTAACACATGGTCCTCAGTTATTTTAAAAATTTATCTACGATTGCTATAAGAAGTATATGTATATAATATTATATATTCAATGATATATATATCAGTTTTCATGAATCATATAATGAAAATACACAAAAATAACAAAACACACTATCACAATCTCCTTACAATGCAAAAAAATAAATTCTTTAGATATTTTTTTTGAAATTTTGGGTCACCACTTGGTTAGTGAAATATTTATTGTATTGAGAATGAAATACCTAGTCCAATTGATTACCTAAATTTCATGTTGTAAAACATTACCACCATGTATTTAATTAGTATGTATGGTTTGAGGAAATACCTTTTAACCTTGAATGTTTTTCCATCTTCTTTAGAAGCAT
The DNA here is from genome assembly GCA_963277665.1 of Viscum album. Lineage (NCBI taxonomy): Eukaryota > Viridiplantae > Streptophyta > Magnoliopsida > Santalales > Viscaceae > Viscum > Viscum album. The sequence goes on from OY728158.1 coordinate 552,317,535, forward strand.
ACTCTATAACATGGTGGAAATAATTTACCACTATCAAAGGTCATAACCTTCAGGGCATAAGATTACCTAGGAATAACATAAACTATGAGTTAAATAAAAAAACATGATCACTGGGTTGGAAGGGTTTATGATAAATTTGGTGGTCATGAACTAATTTTGTCTTATCCTTATAAATCATGGCATTTTCGTATGCTTCCAACTAAATCTCGTTAATCTTGGATAATTGTAATTTATATTTATCTTCGGTGACCTTCCAATCATAGTTCAATGCTACAAAAACCCAATAATCCTTATGATAGATCACTATAGGTAAGTGAAAGGGCTCTCCATAGACCAACCCGAATGGGGACATGCCAATGGACTTTTGAATGTTGTCTGGTAGGCCATAAGAGTGTCATTTATCTATTTAGATGAATCCTTTCTGGATGCTCCCACTATCTTTTCTAATATTTTACTAAAGTCATGGTAGGACAAGTCCACATTTTTACTATATTGGGGATGTTATTGTGTCACCATATTTTAATTTACCCCACACTGTGTGGGAACATTCTTCATCATGGTATTATTAAAAATGATTCCCATATCACTAATGAGGACCTCAGGAACATATATCCTGCTTAATATATGCTTATTCAAAAAATTATGATGAAATTTTCTATGTTGTGGGATGTGGTAGCAGCATCCACCCATTTAGAATCATAATCCACACATACTGTGATATATATGTTTTATTATAATGATGGAAATGGCCCCATTAAATCAATACACCACACATCGAAAATTTTTTACTTTAAGGATGGGGTGTTGAGGCAACTCATATCTGTACCCAATAGTACCTATCTCAAGCACTTATCACACCTTACCACAACATTTCAGGCACCCTTTTCCATTTTCAGATAGATAATCAAGATTTAAAAATTTATCATTTGTGTGGTCCAACCCATGATTCCCACTAGTGGGTGATGAGTGAAAAAACTCCATAACTCTATTGATCACAACTTCGGGCACACAATTACAAATTATGCCATCTCCACATGACCAAGAGTATGAGATCTTCCCAAAAGTACTTATTTACCTATGATTGAAAATGTTTGTTTTACTAGTAAGAGAGATATAGATAGGTCACTCTCATGGCCAAATAATTTGTGATATCAACAAACCACATACGGGGAGCAACAAATTCAAAAAAATTATTCTCATTGGGAAAGTATTATTTTATTCCCATGTCTTTTTCTTTCTCCATGTGAGGAAATTCCTAGATGGAGAGATGATCAGAAACCAAAATTTCAATTCTCTTATTATCAGGAATCTCGAAATAAAACTCTCGTAGGCGAAGATCCCAATGAATCATCTATGGATTTTCATCTTTCTATTTTTACTGATATTTGAGTGTTGCATGGTAGTTATACATAATGACTTTTGACAACACCAAATATTATTGAAATATATTAATTGAAAAAAACACTTCCAATATTTCTTTTCCATGGTGGTGTAATTGACATGATATTATTTCACGTCTTGGCTCACATATTAAATAGGCTTTATTATTTGATCAAGCCACTTCCCAAGGATTTCCCCCACAACATAGGTGCCTGCATCACACATGAGTTCACACTTCTCATCCCTATCTAGATAAGCCATTATTGGAGCTTCTAATAATCTATATTTCAAAATTTGAAATTCCATAATGCAGGATTCAATGATTTTAAAGATATCATCTTTCAAAATAAGATTAGTTAATGGTTGATCTATTTTAGAAAAATCATTCACAAAAGGTCGATAAAATCCTAAATGCCCAAGAAAGCCCTGTATTTCACAAACAGATGTGGGATTGGGAAGATTTTTATATCCCATCTATCATGGAAGGATCCCCTTCAATTACCTTCTCAATGAACTAGTAGCCCAAGACAATACCATTTTTACCATAAAATGGTATTTTTTTGAATTTAAAACTAGATTTGTCTGATCACACTGATATACATCTATTTCCAAGAATTCCAAGAATGTTTAAAATGAAATACCATAGATTGAGAAGTAATGCATGAAACACTATATAATACTCTTTACTGTGTCATGGAAAATAGACAACATACACCACTGTAAGGTTGATGGAGTGTTACACATACCAAATGGCATACGATAGTAAGAAAATGTTTCATATCATGATGTGAAGGTGTTATTTTCCAGATTTTCATGGGAAATATAAATTTTCTAATAATTATATTAACTATATAATATGAATTCAAAAAAATTCTCCACCAAATGATCCAACATTTGATCAATGAAATGGAATGAGAAGTGGTCCTTCTTTATTGTATCATTGAGGTTTCTTTAATCGATACATACTCTCTGGCATAGAACTGTCTGAGTTAGGATCAGATCATTCTATTCATTTTAAATCATAGTGATTCCCTCCCCCCTTTTGGGTACCAATTTCAATGGTATGACCTATATGATATTAAAAATTAGGCATATAATTCCAACATCTATCACCTTGATCACTACCCTTTTACCATATCATTCATTGAAGAACTTAACCATCATTTTGGATATTGAGATGGTTTAGATCCTTATTCGAGAAGTACCTATGGGTATAAATGGTCATATTTAATCTCTTATGGTCATCCACTATCAAACCATTATCATTTTTTCTTCTTCTTAGAAATAGAAAAACTAAATCTTCTAACACTTATGTGAGGGGCTTATTGAGAATAACAAGCAGTGTGTTATTGTCTCAAAAATACCTATATTTAAGAGATGACATGAAAGGATTAATTTAATGTTGTGGAAACATTAGAACCAAAGGAATTATGGGTTAAAATTCTTCCCTTTACAAACTATATCATATTACTGCTCACTGCCAATAATTTCTTCCTTGGCCTGTGATATACTACAACTCTTTGTGTTCTTGTTTGAGCTGGATGTCCACTGAATCGAGCTCATTTATTGATGAATAACGACCCATTTCAATTACTATGCATTCTATATGATCTTCAGCTATTTTTATAGATAAAAAGTCCTCTCTTTCAATAAATGAGATATATTTGATAGCCTATAGAACATTATAGGACACTCTTGCATCCCCTTCTTGGAAAATTAATTCACCATGATAGATATCAATCAAAACATTACCCATAGATAGAAAGGGTCTCCCCAAAATTAGGGAAAATTATGCATCCTACCCCATATCAAGGATAATAATTTTGTTCACAATAATTAAAATCCCAACCTTTGAAATCATGTCATAAAGAATCCCTTTTGGGAATTTGATTGGGTGATCAGCTAGTTGTATCACTACATGATTAGGATTCAATTCATTCAATCCCAAATTCTTTAAAACACCAAAATTCATAAAATTCACACGATAACACAAGTCACAAAGGGCCTCCCCAAAAAAATACCCAATGTATAAGAAGTAGGGAATCTCCTAGTATCTTGATGATTTGGAGAAATTGAATGTTGTACCACCACAGAGAACTACTTGTTGAGGGGAATGGTACCCACATCCACTATCGTAACTTTTATTTTTGAAAGGATGTCTTCCATGAATTTTTTTTGGGGATAATTTGATATAATATGTCCGCAAAGGGTATATTGATGTGGATTTCCTAAAAAATTCCATGAATATTCCAAACCATTGGTCCAATTTCCTTTGCTTCATTCATTCTAGAAACAGAAAGATGGGTTTATAAGGATTAACCACTACCTTTTCTATATAATTCATGGGAACCTTTCTTTTTTATTTCTCTTTTGGTGGGTAAAGATCCTATAATTCATATTCTTTATCCATAGAGGGTGCGAGTTTACATTGATTTTCATATTCACCTCCTCCTTGATTTTTTGTCACTTTATAAGGTTGATCCTTCTCACTCCTAAAAGATATTTTATTAGCCTCCTCTCATGGGACTTTTTCATTGTTTTTTGATAGTGTATCAGGTTATCTCATAGATATTTTATTGGATATCTGTCCAATATAGTTCCCAATGATTCGAATTGATGTTTCTTGATTTTGAAATCTGGTATTAGTAGTGGTAGTGAATTTAGACATCATCTCCTATTAATTTTATGGTTATTATTAATGAGGTTGTGTCTAAACATATTACTGATATCGTTGATTTCAAGGAGGTTGTGTAGGATGATGTTTTTGATACCCTTGTTATTAATACAAGACATACTGATGTTGATTTAATTTTTTTGTCTTGGATATGGATTCTAATGTATCTTTTTTCCAAAACCAGTTGGCTTCTAGGTTCAGGGATGAAAATGTTTCTATTTTTATCCCCAACCTGTATTCATATTACCTTTCCATAATGGTTTCTAATATTAAGTGAACATATTAGTCCCTCGGTTTTTTGAAACATAAATTAATTTATTTTCAGGGGGATGACACTTAACCTCTGATATTTACCCATGATGTAGTTATCACCACATTCAGCACATACTGGATGGTTTTCAACTTGATGTGTTGAGGTTGTTTTCAAATTCAAATCCTAAATTTTCATTGATATGTAATCAATTTTAGTATCTTTAACCGTCATGGAATTAAAATTATTAATACCTCTATTTCGATTTCCCCACTAATAATTCCATTGAAAACTATTATTGGACATATCATTCAAAAGATCAAACAATTCATCAGGTGACTTCCTCATAACAGTTCCTTCGGCAGTTGCATTCACCATAGATTTTGTGTTCATTGTGAGAACCCCAAATTTTTTTTGAAATTGAATCAGTAATGGGATCCCATGAGGAGTACATTTTATCAACAAATATTTGATATTTTCCAAGGATTCATATAAATATCCTGATTTTTGTGCGTAAAATAATGAATCTCATTTCTCAATGTCACAGTTTTGGAGGGAGGAAAGTATTTAGGTAGGATGTCTAGAACCAATGCCTCCCATGCAATGATGAAATGCTAGGGAAGTCCTTTTATCCAATACTTTTCTTTGAAGCTTAGTGAAAAGAGAAATAATTAGATCTTAACAACATCCTCTAACACAACATGGTAATGTAATGTGTCATATATTTATTGAAATTGAAGATATGAGCATTGGGGTCCTAACATGGAAAACCTCCAAACTGAACTAAATTCTGAATGAGATTCATAATGAATAATTTAACCTCAAAATGTTGGGCCTTCATCAGTGCTCTAAAAATTATTTTATCTTCCCTATGAATTAATGGAAGCCCATACTCTATAAGGTAATTTCATAGAGTAATATATTCTTTAAGAAGTTATGGAATATATTTTTTCTCCTATGTGAAGTAGGGATATTGATTCAGAGGCATATATATAAATTTCTCTGGTATAAGGTACTGTTATAGTTACTGGTGGCCATACCCCAGCTGAAATTGAGTTGTTGGTATTTGATTGTTCTATGCAATTAACTCCATAAATTTAGTTTGTGGATGGTAGTTTTGTTTTCCAGAAATGGTGAAATGTTTTTTTATTTCCATTAATGGAAAAATTCTATCCAACTCCATGGACAACAGTAGGTTCCTCCTTTTCTAAATTTTCATTGGGAGTGTTTTGGTTGTGTTCTCCCATAAGTTATTGACATTGTATAGATGTCTCTCATTCTATTTTAGGGTCAAATGAAAGTGTATATGCTAACATGGAACTCTAGGAATGACTTTTACAATTGATCATTCAACTATGGTCCTGCACAACACTGGAAAACACACCAAGGATAAAAAAGAAAACCAAAAATAAATAAAAACAAAAATGAGGTAAAAAGTATAGTTTTTTCGATTTTATAAAAACATTTAACTTAATTAATACTAAATAAAATTAGAAACCCTATATTTAATAACATTCTAGAAATGGTGCCATACATTGGTGTCATTCTGACTGAATTTTTACCCTCTACGGTCCAAATTGAAATACCCACTCCCACAACTAGAATAGTGTATGTATGGGTTAAATATATTAAGATTATTTGGGATTTATATTCTTAGAGAGAAGATTAATTAACATGATTTTTTTAGAATTTATATTCAATAGTTGAGGGTTATTGGAGTTGTTTTGGATGGTTGAATAATTCACATTACAAATTCTTTAAGATATTCTAGAAACAATGAGGTGTTGAAGCTGTTTTAAACATTTAATAGAAGAAATAAATTAGGTATCTAGATGGTTATTAAGATAATAAAAAATTATTTTAATATCAATTTGTGTTTCTGATATCAACTCACATATTCTGGTTTCAAATGTAATAGAACACCCTTGGTCTAGTGAGATTTGATTATGTTAAAAGAAATCAGATTCTGGGTAAAAAAATTGGTTTTTAAAAACATTATGATATTAAACAACTTTTGAGATGATGAGTGCACCAAATGATCCTGGGATAACTTGTCATAATTTCCCTTGAGATCCTTGGAATCATTTTTCATGATCCAAAATATATTTTTTAGCAAGATAAGGAATGAAATTGCCGGATATTTAGAAGAAATAAAATAAACTAACACAAACACAATAGATCGATTCAATTATAAAAAAATCTTCATTACCCAAAACACAAGTACATAAAATTAATTAGCTAATAATTGAATCAATTATTAAAAAAATATCTTAATACCTACTATGTTCATTGTATATAAGAATAAACCAAAAATACCATGAAACCACGAAAGAGAAAATAAAAAAATGCATAGAATTATTTTCAGCCTCCCCTTCTGCAAAGATGGATCCCCTAAAGAATTTATCCCCCTCCAAAATAGTCCAAGGATCATTAATTTTCCATAACTAAATATAAAAGGGTTTTTGGGGTATAAATCTTTGGTCAAATGGTTGTTATGTGGGGAAGATGAGAAGTGGGTGGCAGCCTGTTGAACTTCGCACAATTAAGGTGTACGGTTAGTTTAACCATACAATAGCCATACTTAAGATTATATATCAAGGTTTTGAGGTGCATGGTTTCATGGGATATTCTATGTGATATGGAAAATGTGTGGAGACATTACAATTAGCCCCTACCTCCTTAACAACACACCCATCATGGTTTCCTAGAGGATTTGCGTGGTTTGAGAAACCATACAAAGATCATACGACTGGTTCTGTCTCTATACTCCTTTATAAATTTGGTTATCTGGGTCGGGATTCATGGTTTATATGACCCATTAGTTCCCATGAACCACGAAAAAGGGTCCAAAATCCTCCAATTTCCATCTGAATTTTCTAGTTCACACAAAATCTCCTTTGACCTTCCTTTGATGACTAAATCCAACCTATCAAGACATATTTAGGTTGTAAAAACATGTAAAATGATCTAAAAATACATTTTCAATATTCTTAAAGAATGTAAATTCCCTATTAATATATGTTCATTACATATATTGAAATAAATTCATGGAATAATTACGATTGACATTTTTTTGCTACTTTGATGTAGCTTATCTACAATTCCTTTTAATGTTGTGACCACAGCCACATCCACAAAAAATGATTCACCATTTTTCATTAAAACTCCACCTGTGATCCACTATATATTCATCTATGATGTATCACTCACTATTTCCTTTCACATTATGCTCGACCATGCACTTTCCTATTCCATAGTAACATTTTCTCGTCTGTTTCACACGTCATTTTTATCCCCACACTCTAATTCATGAAATATCTCACACATAGTCTCCACCATACATGAACGTATGGATGTTTTACCCTTTTGTAGCATTAATTTAACATTATATAAATTCTAGGACTCTCTTACAACCCATATATTACCGTTACATGCCTCACCAAGGACCATTATACACCTGACTACACCTTTACATTTCCCCTCTCTCGATTTAAACTACATATTAACAAAAAAACATTAAATCTCATGTTTGTGATTATTTATCACATAATGGATTCAATGTAGATTACCTAAGATCCTGGGGAACTCACATGGTAGTTTATATCTTTCCAGATGGATTTATGTTTTATTGGTGCAGTGCTGGGATGGCGGCTTGCAATACAAACTAGTGATGAATTCTATAAGACTATTGTGTCATGGGAAATCCTAAAATATCTAAATTTTTTTAAATATGAATATTAAATGTGTCACACCATGATTTTGTTTCAACCTTTTTCCCATATTATCTTTTGGCTCTTGGTTTTTCCCTTGAGTTTTTGTTGTTCTAGATTTAAATTTTTAGTCTTGGAGGTTTTCGGTGGTCTTTTTTCTTGACATGTTCTTTGTTATCAAGAATGTTATAAGGAGGTGGTGGATTGGGAAATTAGTTTTTAACACCCCTATTATCACCATTTTATGGTGTATGTTTTTTGGATGACATATCCCTTTGAGTTAGATGGGTTTTGGGTGAAAAGGGTGCATTTTTGGGTTTTATCCATGGTAACATGGTTAAGGTGCACAATTAGATTAATCATGCAGCTAAGTTTGTATGGTTTCATGGTATGGTCACATGGTTTAACTAAACATGAAGAAAAAATATTCAGCCTATCTTTCACTAGACGATGGGAATCATACAATTTACGCATGGCTTGTTAAACTGTGTTGGTTAACTGTGTAGCCCACTCAGGAAAGGGTATTTTGGGATTTTTCCTTCTCTTTAATTAGGGATTCATCCCTTAGCCTCCCCCTCTAAAACCCTACGACTGAGAATCAATCGATGGTGGTTTTTTATTATTTATTCCCCTATAAGTGGATTTTATGGTGTTTTCTTGGTGAATATTCACTCAGTTTGAAAGGTTAGGGCTCCCCTATCTTTCTCCTTTTATTTTCTTCAATTTTCATTTTATTCTATTACCGCAGTGGCCATATTTTGATTATTTTCATACCTATAGTGGTGATAAACTGGGGTTTTTCCTTCTTTGGTTTTCTTGTTAATGTTTTTGCTTCTTGTAACCTTCAATGAACCAATTCGGGTGGGCATCATTGAAGCACATGGTATTTTAGGAAGGTTTCCCTTTTAACATTAATTTAATGTTTAAGATTAATTAATTTAATGATTTTAACTCCTTCCTTATATGTGATTTCTTTTTGATCTTTAGATAAATTGTTTTCTTTGAAAAGTGGTGATTTCTCTTTTGTTTTGTGATAAAATCCATTTTTTTAATATTCACAACAATTGTTCGACGAAATGATCTATTGTATTTTCTGTGTATTTTTTACATTTAAAGACTGGTTTGGATTTGAAAATAAATTTTATACATGTGAAATAATGACTTCTATATCATAAAATATTTTCCATGTGGTTTTTTTGAAGGAGGTTTGTATTTGGGTAATGAATGTGGTTCAATATGTGATGGTGAATTGTGGCCCATTTTTCATATCCTTAAAATAAGGATTTTCTTTTAAAATTTTGTGTTTATTTCAAAGCAGAGCTTATTAACTAAGTGAGACATGGAATGTGGTATATTTGATACTTTTTGAAAGAATAATTTCATTCCTTGATAAATTATGATTTTTGTTAAGTGTTATTGAGGCTCATTTAACACTGTTATGAAATTAGTGAATATTGTTATCATGAGAACTCTCCTTGGTTGATTGTATTGACTTGTATATAAATATAGAATGGTTGGGATATCATTTCTGTAAAATCCTTGCAACCCAATTACTTTGATCGGAGTGGGAGGTCCTCAGCATGGACCCCTTTATGGTATATGAGTATAAGGATAGAGATTCATCCTTGGGTGATTTGGGATGACTCCTATTGTTGAATTGTTATTATATATGAATGTGATTGGATACCCAATAAGAATTGGTGGGATCTCCCCCTTTATACCTGAGACATTAGAACCTGTCATAGTGACAGAATTTTCTAAGAAGGATTGCTACAATAGAAATATTATACACTAGCTGGTGTCCAATAGTAGGTGGACATATTAGGTTTATAGCTATGAGATTTTCCCCTCATTATTTCCTAAGTTGGGTTTGCTGAGAGTATTTAGGGACCTTCGGATTTCATTGTGTAAGTCATTCTTCTGGAGATGGGTCTCATGTATGGGTATGTTCTTGATTTTTTACGATCTTCTAGATTCACCAATGTCTATTAGAACTTAGTTGCTTGCAGCATTTGATTGTGACACAGTTTTCTTGGTTATCTTTACATGATTACTACCATTTCCATTATTGTATTATTATTGTAATTTTCTCCTTAACCATGATGGTTTCATTCAAAAATTTATAAATTGATTTAATTTGTTTTGGAAAAGTTTCAGAAATGAATATGGATCCTCTTTTGAAAATGAGTTTGAGTTTAAATGGAAATGGATGGAAATAAATCATTTTTGGTTTTTTGGAAAAGTATTAAAATATTAACTTTATATATTGTATATCCAACTTGTAATAGAAGTTTATGTTATTTTAAATGATGTACATTGGGAAAAGATTATCGGGCTAGCCTACTGAGTTTTAATACTCATGCACATAATTTTATTATTTTTAGTTTGTGGAATGACTCATAGATTGGTATTGATCACCGTGGGAAGTATTTTTTCTTGGTATCAGAGAGTGGCCCTTGAGGTAACATGGATATATTGAGTATTCAAGTTTAAGACTAGGTTTTATTATATAGTTTTCTTGTATTTTTAGATAATTGTATAAAAGTATGTTCTATTTGGATGTTGTTATATGTATTGGGTTTATTTGATTATTTACAATTTTTAGTTTACTTATTATTGGGAAAAACCATTCCCTTGGTTTACTATATTGATGTTTTGAGCTACTTTCTAGCTTGTGGGGTTTTCGAATGCCCTTTGGACCATGTCGTGGATCAGCTTGTGTGACCGGTTTGGGATCAAAATGGGTTGTTTTGTGATGAAATTTTATTAGAGCAGGTCATCTTTATAGGACCTCTCTTTTTAGAGAACCATTTCTTTACATGGTGATATCATGGTAGATGAAGTAGAATCTTTTTGGACTCAAGAGGTAGGAATGGGAAGGACATCATGAACCCTTTCTCATTTTGATCCATAGGTTTCCAAGGGATGTTTTTTTTTGTTAGTTTATTTTTTATTTGGTGATTTTTTTGTTGTTTGTGATATGAAAAGGGAGTTGGGATAGTGTTATCCATGAGATCACATGGCCATTCAGGACTTGTAGAGCAGGAGGCATGGCCCTATAAGGATATTTAAGATAGTGGTGTGTTTGGAATATTCTCTCCAACCATATTCTCATGTCACCCATCAAAATTATTTTCCCCCTTGTCAGTTTCTTTGAGTCTTCTTTTATTCTTAAAATTATTTTGAAAACCATTTTTTTTGGAATTGAGAAAATAGGGGTTTTAGTCGTAATGGTAGTATTTTGGAAAGTGGGAAAAATATTTTCATAATTAACCTTGTGGACGACTATTGAAAATGAATTTTTATAAAATTACATCTTGGGGTGAAGTGGAAAGGATTTAAAGAAATTGGAATTTATAATCAAAACATGGGGTTGGTGATAAACTATTTATTGAATGCAGATGTTTGTTTTGGATTTTTTTCAATAAAAAGGTGTTGTTTTTTAATCAAATGGTTATTTATGGAATGAGATTTTTGGAGTGGATGAAAAATGTTTTTAATGAATTTAATTTAATTTTTAGATTGAAATTCATCAAATTTTATTTTGTAGTAAGGTGAAATGGATTGAAACATGGAATATAAAAATGGATTTTTTTACTTAGTGGTTAGTGAGCCATTTAAAGGTTAAATGAATTTTAAAATGGGGTGAATTATTTGTTTATGAAAATGAGAATTCCTTATTTTAAAATTTGGTGTATTACATGAGTTCTCACATGCATAGATATGTGCAGGAAATAGTTAGATGATGATGTGGGTGGGGAGTGACTGGGATTGGAATAGTTGACAAGTTCCTGGTATGGCATGAGTTGATATGTTCCTGGATTGGAACAGAAATTTGAATGTGTATGATACTCTATTAAACAACATTGGTGAGTGTGAAAATCCCACCAAGTTTTTTTTAGGTTTAAAAAAGGGTTTTTAAGCTAGAAATTGTACTGTTTTTATATGACACTAGTTGTGTAGATTGTGTTTATATGATTTGAAAGTGTTGTTTATTTGGTGAATTTTCTCATCCTTTGGAGATGATGTTTATGTTTTATTCTAAGATTTATTTTTTTTAATTTTTTTCTTGAAGCAGTGTTTAGTGGGTCTCTAGAATGGTTTTGGGAATCATTGGGGTAGTTTTGATAGAGCTCTTGGTTTTCTCATTCCCCAGTGTTTTCTTATATTGAGATTTGATGAATGATTGTGGTGTGGATTTGGGTGATTCCCCATTATCAATATCTCCAGTTGATCAACTGAAGAATTTTAATCACAAGTTCTAAAAGATAAATCCACCTTTTTAAAGGATACCACACTCTGTTTGCTAATATAGAGAGATTTTTGGGCTTGATTTAATGTTCCTTTCCATTATGACGATTCGTTTTGATCTATTAGTTGTTCACGGTTGTGTTGGGAATCTTTTGTTTGGGTAATTATTCGTTATAATTCTTATTCATAGTTAGAAATGGTGGTGTGTGCATCTTTTGTCCCTATTTCGGTAAAAGTGTGTTTTTTGAGAAAGTAATTTTCATGGTGTGTTGTAATCTTTTTTTTTCTGACTGGAGTGCTATGCAGCTTCCTTTGGTACAAAAATAAGGAGTTCAGATTCAGGGGTATAATCTCTTAGCTAAGAGGAAGTGGGTGCTTCAAACCTCAATTCTCCTTCTCAATCCCTCATAGTGAAGCTGGTGCATAGTCAGGAATCTTGAGGGTGTGAGGATTTTTGCTAAGCTCATGATTTCACCATTTTTATGAAGCATTTTATATGTTCTTATTATGGGTTATCTATCATTGTTAATTTTTATGATGTGTTTTCCTTTCATATATGGCCCATGAAAAGTGGGTGTGGCATTGGTTCATTTCTATCCTATGGTGATAAACCATGGGTTAGTTTTCATTTGGATTAGAGTTACTTTAATTAGGCCACTCACCTCTATTCCCCTTATGGTGGGGGGTTTATTCAATGTGTGGAAGCATCTGAATATTTTTAAGCCTGTTGGTTCTTAATGTTGGGGAGACCAAATTTGGATCCCCTTGAAATTACACGAGTGAAAAAAAAGATCAGTGCTAGAATGTTGCAAATTGCGGGGAGTTTGTTTGGGCCATCCCCTATTTGTGATATCTTTGGGTTCTAGTATTAGTCTAGATGAAGTAGATTTCTTTTGAATTTTTTTTATTTCTGAGATTCCTTTAATTTTGGTTAAATGTTTGTATATTTGGAGTGTGTCCAATTGTTCTGTTTGAATCATGGATGTGAAAGTTGTAGCTTGAGTTTTCCCATAGAATTTTGTGAAGTGGTTATAGTTTTTTTCTTGTTTCAGGAAAAATGGAATCAATATTGTTTGGATATGTTGAGATTTTTATGGATTGAGTAGGATGGATAATGTAGATTTTGATTCTTTAGTAGTTTATTGAACAATTAGAAAATGTTGTGGATATCTTGGCGTGAAATTCATTACAGTTGGTAGAATTTTTAAACCCGAATTTTTTTTTAAAAGTTTGTTCCATCTTATCTTTTGGCTCTTGATTTTTCTCCATAGTTTCATGTGTTCTAGATTTGAATTTTAAGTCAGAGACATTCTAGGTGGTTTTTTTACCTATTCTTGGTTAGCATGAAAGGTTTTAGGAGGATGTATCTTGGAAAATTAGTTTATAACAACCCTAGTGTCAACTTTTTTTTAAGTTATGTTTATTGGATGGATTATCCTCATGATTTAGATGAGTTTTTTGGTGAAAATGGTGATTCTGTGGATTTTTTCTAGGTTGTACAGTTAAGGCACCGTTTTAGTTTAATCATGCAGTTAAGTGTGAAGGGGTGGAATGGTTTGGTCACATAGTTTATGTAACCATGATGCCAAACTGTGGAGCCCATTCAACAATAAATAGTTATAAATCACATGGTTTTTTCAATGTTTTTAAACCATTCAAGCTAACCATTCAACATACACAAGAAATGGTATTTTTTTTATACTTCTTATTAATTTGGTTTTCTTCCCTTATCCTCCCCCATTCGAACCCTATGACCAAAACACCTTTCGTGGTATTTTGTAGCTCTTCCAAGCCACACCAAGTGGGTTTCATAGTAATTTATTAGTGAATATTAACTCTGTTTGAAGGGTCGGGGCACCCCTCTCATTCTCATTTTCTTTCCTCCATTTTATCATTCTCCTCAAACCCTAGTGTCCATGTTTGGACTACTCTCATACATAATGTGTGGATAAATTTTTTTTCCTTCTTAGTGTTCCTTGTGGAATTTCATGCATCTTGTAACATTCATGGAGTCATTTTGGTTGGGTGTTTTGAAGAGCATGTGATTTTAGGTAGGTTTCCCTTTAATCATTCCTTAAATGTATAATATTAATTGGTTTCATTTTTTTCACACCTTCCGTACATGTTAAATATTTTTTTGTGATCTTTGGAAAGAAAATTGTTTGGTAAAGTGGTAATCTTTCCCTTGTTTTGTGATAAATTCCATTGTTTTTTTGAGTATTTCCCACCAAGTGTTCAATGAAATGCCTGGTTGGATTTTGTGTGTATTTTTTGATAGTTAAATCATGGGTTGGATTTTAAAAAAATTGGTATTTAAAAAATATGACTTGTATATCTTGATAGAGTTTCCATGTGATTTTTTTTAATGGTGGTTTCTATTTGGCTTTTGAAAGTGGATAGACATGTGATGGTGAATTGAATCCCATTTGGAATATCAATAAAAATGGATTTGGTGTTCAAATTTGGTTTGGGTTCCTAAATAGAATTTCTAAAATTATTGTGAAATTGAATGTGGTATATTTTTATCTTTCTAAAGGAATGGTTTGGCTATTTGATAAATAATGATTTTTATGAAGAGTGCATGAGGTCCTTTTGAATATTTTATGAAATTGGTGAAGTTTTTAATTAGTAAAATTCTCTTTTCATGATTTTCATGAATTTTATATATATATTGAATAAGCGGTATGTACTTTCTATGAAATCCTTATGACCCAATTACTTTTAAGAGAATGAGAGGTCCTTGGTATGGACACCATTGTGATCGATGGTTGTAAGGAAAAGGATTAATCCTCATAGTGATTCAAGGTGATGCATGTTGTTGAATTTTTATTATATATTCATGTGATTAGATACTCTATTGGAATAAGTTGGCTTGCCCTTTTTATTTGTAATACATGGGAACATGTCATTGTTACAGAAGTTTTTTAGAACTATTAATACATTAGATAGATTATAGACTACCTGATGGCCCATATTTGGTAAATATATTCAGTTTATTGCTATGGAATTTTACCCTCTGTATATCCTAGGTTAGGGTGGATAAGAGTATTTAGGGTGCTTTTGATTTTATCGTGAGAGGCATGCTTCTGTCTATGGGTCTCATGTATTAGTATGTTCTATATTATTCATGGTCTCCTAGGTTCACCCATGTCTATTGGAACTTAGTTTCTTATAGTTTTTGATTGTGGCACATGTTTCTTGGTTATCCTTATGTGATTACTTACATTTCCCTTATTTTATGATTATTGTAATTTTCTTATTTATCATTATGTTTTCTTGAAGAAATTTATAAAATCTGAAAAAGTGTTTTGTAAATTGTTTTTGTAAAAGTTGAATAAATGCATATGGAACCTCTTTTGAAAAAGTGTGTCGGTTTAAATGGAAAAGGAGGAAATAGAACATGTTTGGATTCATTTTTAAAATGTATTAAAAGAATATATTTATATACTTTCTCCCAAATATGAAGTTGATATTTCTTTTATTTTAGAGGATGTGCATTGGGAATAGATTATCAGGCTAGAATAATAAGTTTTACGATTTACACCTATAGTTTTACCTTATTTTAAGTGTGTGGCATAGTTTATAGCATGGTCATGATCTCCCTGGGTGATAGTGGTTCTTTGTATCTGAGAGTGACCCTTTGGGTCACATGGAGATGTTGGGTTGTCAGGTTCTTGTTTTAGTTTTATTTAACAGTTTAGTTATATTTTCATATTCTTAAATAAAATGATATTCATCTTGGATAGTGTTATATCTATTGATCTTATTTATTTATTTCTACTATTTTTTTCATTTTTTTAGGAAAAAATAATTCCCTTGGTCTTCCTTGTAGATACTTGATATTAGTTTCTATCCCGTGGGGATCGGGAACATCCTTTGGTCTATGTAAAATATTGGATTAGGTGAAAGGTTCAGGGTCAATGTAGGTTGGCTTCTAAAAACATGCTTCTACAATATCCCCACATTAAAAAAATATTGTGCAGGTTCCTTATTAATGATGTAATGATTTTATTTTCTAGAAAATTATTTGGGCAAATTCTAAGACCTGGTGTTGAGACGACATGTGATTCTGAGCCTCGGTGTGCCTAGAATAGTTCATTAAAAAATGTTATGTTTTTAATATCACGTGTTTATCGTTTTCATGAAAAAGAGAAATAAATATTAAATATGTTTCTGAATAAAATATCTAAGGGCACAATTGTGTTCTTAGTAGTAGCTTTACCTTAAGAAAGACCTAACATCGGTGGTGCGAGCCGGCTATAAAAGGTAGTTTTTGGATGGAACTGTAAATAAAATAATTAAAAAAAATTTCTTTTTAAATCTCAATAATTCATGAATGGATACTTGGACTAGAAATTTGATACCACCATTATGTTCATAATTTGGTTTTTTCCCTATGCACGACTTAAATTTAGTCGGCACCAGTCTCCTATAGAAAAATTCAAAAAGGACATAATCATAATTAAATAATTTAATGATAAATTATTTTGTAGACATAGGGGTGATTTCCCTTAAAATAATCTTTATGCAGATATCCCAAGGTTAGCCTCAAAACCTTATAAATGCCATAAAATTTACAGGGACTGCATGGAGGATTTCCCCTTAGTGAATGATAACTGAAGCATGAATCGATGATCAGAATGTGATGAAATCAAAGGATCTTTTCAACGAACATAATGAATTTTTTTTCATCAATGACATTTCAACCCAATGAGGTATGATGTTTCCTGGTGGTTCATTCCCAATTCTTAAATTCGTTGGAAAACATGGAATAACCCATGAACAAGTTGATTCGTTCTTAGATCTATTTTAGGATGGGATTTATGCTTTTTGGGTATTTATTAGGAGATAGATATATGTGATTTTTTATTCTTATTCATTCCATCTAACAAGAATGAATCAAGGCTGACATAAAAAACAACAAGATCTGTTCTTCAGGTGTTCAAGGGAATTTATTCTCTCCCCTCAATCTCTTACATTATTCATGTGTTCTTCATCTCCTACTATCTCTTTGAAACCCATATGAAAACCATTGATTTTTGTGCCTCCAATTAATATTGTAGGGATCTGAGATTGAAAATTCAGCCCCTTAAAGGCATAGTGAATTTACGGTGAATAAGGAAAGGAACAATTTTACCATACATTGGTGCACGACGACACCTTGGGGCAGTGGCTGAAACCATTCCAAGTGAGCAGGGATGCTTGTTTAGGCGGTTTTCTATGTGGAAGGTGACCAGTAGGGTGAGACCACTAGTGGGGAGGCTGACAGAGGCATAATGTGGCAGGGGGCCGTGTCGGAGCCGCCACAGTGGGGTGGGTCGGTACAAAAAGCCACAGTGTTGACTGGGGGACACGAAGATGAGGAGGATACATACATGATAGGTGGGCCATATATAGCCCGTGGTGGAGGCGAGGCTGTTGGGCTGGCATAGAGTGTGGGGTGCACATGTAGGTGGAGGGTTGATCACACAGGATACAACGTCACTGTGATATTAGGCGGGCACACAGTCAGCCCAGAATGCATACGACGACCTAGGCTAGATGAAACGAGTCACTCAAATTGTCCGGTGGACCAGGCGCAATGACCCAACCGGTCAGGTGGGTTTGGTTCAGTCCAAGATGGTACAGGTCGGACCCGGACTAGACCCGAGTCAGACTTTTTCACTAAAATGGTTATAACTTTCAAATAGAACGTTCATTTGATGAGCTGTATGTGGAATTGGGAACCTATTGATGAGGTGGTCCTTTTGAGACGTCTTATTGATATTTTTAGATTATACCAGTATATATGGAGTGCTTTCCTTGTAAATTTCCTTAAAGGTTTATTACGATATTACTTCCACATCAATGGATAATAGTCTCCTCAAGTGGCCAAGTCTGAGATAGAGTTATGTAATCCCTCCTTGAGACCGGGGCAGTCTTTTATCACCCATGATGATGTTTTATGGGAATTGACATGACCTCATTGTGTAAGTAATTATTCCTCCATCTAGTGGGTTGTATCAATTGGGTTGATGGTATTCTCTGAGATGAATCCTCTATAATACAAGCTGCATCGGTAGGATTTTTTGTATTCTCTAAGAAGTATCTTCTATGTTGTGGGATTATATAGATTGGGTTGTTGGTATTCTCTTGAATGTTTCCCCAATCTGTATATTATGATAATTGACCATTGTATTTCTCTTTGTTCCTTTCCCAAATTAGTGGGACCACTTCATGAGAGACAACAACAATATCCTTGATCGAGGAGTGAGTTCTCCCTAAATTACCATGCCTCAAGAATAATCTTGCAGCGGTGATTGGTTGTGAATTACCTCTTTACTTTTTGGCTAGTTATTTTTATATCTATATATCCGTGGTATATGTGTTACAGACATATACCTGTATAGAGATGATTGTACGATTTCTGTGTGGTATAATTTTTTTATTTCTATGTGGTATACTTTGGGTATTTCATAGTGGTATTCCATCATGGTGTTCCTTAGTGTTTTTCCGCGGTGGTTTTCATTTGTGGTGTTACTGCATGGTGTTCTTTCATGTTGTTTTATAGTGGTGTTCCTTATTTGTTTTCTTTTATGGTGTTCCTTTGTGGTGTTCCATCATGGTGTTCTTTCATGGTGTTCCTTCGTGGTGTTACCTAGTGGTGTTCCTTCATGGTGTTCCTTAGTGGTGTTCCTTCATGGTGTTCCTTTGTGGTGTTCCATCATGGTGTTACTTCTTGGTGTTTATTTGTGGTTTTTCTTTGTGTTATTCCTTAGTGTTCTTCCTTTGTGGCCTCACTTCATTGTATTATTATGTAATTTCCATTGTCGTATGGTTCATTTGCGGTTTCGGGGTGTCCTACTGAGTATTGTTTTACTCACCCCAGCGTGGGTTTCGTCTGCTTGTGTCGTGTCTTGAAAAAATGATCGATGCTTTGATGAAGTATGAGGTGGACTAGGACAAGGTGGTACTTAGTGATAATAGAAAGTCGAGGTGTGCTCATATGGCTTCATACAGATATCCATTACAATTCCCTTCAAATAGGGTTTTTTACAGATGAGTTTCAAGAACTTGTGCATCCACTTTTACAAAATCTTTCTTTTGGTGGGATGGTATTTTTTCCAGTGTTTATATTCTAGTTTTCTATGATCATACTCTATTATTGTCATCTTAGTTTTATTCTTGATTCTTTACTTAGTATTTTGAAATTTAAGCATTTTGGAATTGGAGATGTGTGCATGTGTACAGGTACTAGGGAAAATCAATCCCATTTGTGGGATATACCTACTCGGTTCTAGTCGCTAGCCCATAGCCTATTAGAGGTAGTCTTGAGTTAGTGACATCATAGAACCCTCAGGTATAGGTCGTAAAAAAGTGGTATTAGAGAAGGTTGGTTATACTTAAGGACCCAGAGTTTGTGAGGATGGTTTGGGGTGACAATGTTATTTGTTTCGGGTACATATTTTAGGCCAGGGAATCCAGTTTTTTAGTGGAGGCTGAAATATCCATACACCAGGAATCTAAATTTATATTTTCAAATTAGTATATGAAAAAACTAGTTGTAGGGGAAACAATGGTACATACATCCTATAAGATTTAGGGGTGTTCTCATGTCCTTCTTGAGTCATCTCACCAAGTATACTCTATTGATTGTGGTACATCTTGTCTTACTTTAAGATGCCTCCACATAGATGAGCATATAGGATTCCACCGTGTGATGATGAGGATGATCCACTAGGTGACGATACATTAGTATAATTATTTCTACAAAAGATAGCACCTCTAGGTGGGGCACCAGCTATACCACCACCTGAAGAGAATAACATGGTACCTATAGTACCAGCGGATGAGGAGCATCGACTGATTGCGCCTCATGAGTTTCAGTGATAGAGACCCCTGAGGTTATGAGTTGAAATGGACACATAGGCAGTTGGGGATTTTCATGAGGTGGTGATCTGAGTTTTACTTATAGTCAAGAAACAAGTAGATCATATGGTGGTACTGACAGCAAGAATTTTATGTGGCTTAGCAAGGCTATGGTGGGGTTTGGATACACGATATTGTGATGAGGTGACTTTTCCATGGATATAATTTTAGAACCTTTTCAGATAAGTGTTATAAACTTATAGGCTAAGGTTTGTGCATTTCTAAGAGATTTTATAGCTCCATAAGGACATTATGTTAGTATCAGAGTATCCATCGAGGTATACCTACATTTCTAGGTACTCTACAGATGTGATATGTTACATGTAATTCAAGGCTCGAACCTTTGAGAGAGGTCTTAATAGGGACATCAGAGCTAAGGTTATCCCTTGTTTCATTATGACCTATTCTATGGTGATAGAGTGAACCATTGAGGTTAAGAGTCTCTTGGATGAACAGATACATCCAATGATAGTTAATAGTGGGAAAGAATGAGCAAACAGGTCCGTAGGGAGGCCGGCAAGGAAGATGAGCTTGAAGAGTAGATGGAGGTGGTAGACATTTCTTAATGTTACAACCCCCAACCTTGGGTGGTCCACACTAGGCTCAGGGAGTTGGAGTACATGGGAGGGGACAACTGCATGTGGTCGAGGATTATAACCCAAGGGCTCGAGAAATGATTCAAGGTAAGATCATTTTCTATTCTACTTTAGTTTATGTATTTATAGACAAAGATAATAGTTATTTTTTTCATACCAAAAATCTCATTCGAAACATAGATATTCTATTTGAACCATTGACTGAACCCTCACACATGGAGACTCATACTGGAGAAGGAGAAGTGATCATGCACTAGTGCCGACAGTGTACTACGACACATAGAGGTGATAGTTTCAGTTGGGGTCTCTTGATTGTGGTGTTGAGGCCTTACAACGTAAATCTTGTTATGGACTAATTACCTACAGTTCATGCTTATATTGATTGTTTTAGGCAATTAATGTGTTGTTTCCATAGTCATGGAATTTGTCTTTCTTTATTATTGAAATGGAATACCATGTAGTACATAATGGACTCACACAAAGGAGGGTGCCTCCAATTTCTCATCAATGAACTAGCCTAACCCTCTATATAGTGGGAGTTACGACTCCTCAGCTTCCTATAGTTGTGGGGGAGTTTTAGTAGGTCCATCAAAGGTTGAGAGAGAGGTGATGGATTGAGTTCCTATAGGACAATGACGTTGAGATTATCTGTATTCCTGAGAAGTGGAACATAGTGTTAGATTATCTTAGTAGGAGATCCAGTTCTCAGTTGTCGAGCAAGGCATTGGAGTAGTTGGCCTCGTTGTGGTTATGCTTTGCAGATGGAGATGTAATATCTTACCTATAGTATATGGTTTTTACCGCTCCACTCTTATAGTGAGTAAGGGTGGAACAACATTGGGATATCAACTATGGGACATTATGTTCTCAGATGTCCACAGGGCATGCCCCTGATGGATATTCAAAATGTGGGGATCAGGACTTTCTCTTCATAGGGCACACAATAGTACTAGTGGAATTGGAGAAGGTGGTTCTAAAGAGTTATGTACGTCCCTGTCGGTGGTACATACATGTGGGGTGAAGATGTACCAAGACCCTTGATGTATGTTATGGTGGCCGATAATGAAGAAGGAAGTTGCAGAGTTTGTCTCTCGATGCCTCGCATGGTGGTTAGTGGAGGTAGTGCACCATGTTCCAGAAGTTTTGACATAACACCTCAAGGTTATAGAATGGAATTGGGATGGGATATAGATGGACTCTGTGATGGGATTTCCACATACGTATTAGGTAAATGATATCATCTGATTGATCATTAACCAACTCACCATGTTGTCCCACTTCCTAGCATTTCAGGGGTAGGTTCCAATAGAGAGCATGAGACACCTCTATGTTTAGGTGATAGTTCGAATCCATGGATTACCTTCAACAATAGTTTCAGATTGTGATTCTCTCCATACATCCATGTTTTGGAATGGATTGTAGGATGTGTTTGGGACTCATCTATGCTTGAACACAACATTTCACCCATAGACGGATGACCAGACTATGTGGCCCATTCAGGTTCTATAGGTTATGATATGAGATTTCATGATAATTGTTTGACTGAATTTGGGAGTATTTTTCATGGGGGATTTATTCCTTGAGTTCGTGTTTGGTGTTGGTATAGGA
This sequence comes from Viscum album, assembly GCA_963277665.1. Lineage (NCBI taxonomy): Eukaryota > Viridiplantae > Streptophyta > Magnoliopsida > Santalales > Viscaceae > Viscum > Viscum album. Next base: position 552,339,912 of record OY728158.1, read on the forward strand.
ATCGCTAGGAGAGCACATGGGAGCATGTGGCTTAGATTCGTGCTCAGTACCCTCATCCGTTTGGGTAGCCCTTAGTTTAGATTTTGGGGATGTAAAGACCTAAGTTGAAAATAATGTAATGACTATTATTTTACTATATTTATTTAAAGAAATTATTTTGGAAAATTATGACAGTTGGTGCTGAGATGGTGTGCGATTCCGAGGCCCAGTGTGCCCGAAATAGTTCGTTGAAAATGTTATGTTTTTAATATCATGCCAGTGTGGTTTTCATAAAAAGGTGGAATAACTCCTAAATAGGTTCCTAGGTTGAAAAAATGAGGTCACTATTTTTTTTATATTAGTATATTTACCTTAGGTAATCCCTAACATCGTTTGACGCATGTCGGCTATGAAAGATATTTATTAGACGTAACTATAAAGTAAATAATTAAATAAAAATTATAATATTTTCAAATCCTAATAACTCTTGAATGTAGACTTGGATAGGAAATCATATACCACCTTTGATTTTGTAATATGTTGTCTCCCCTACGCATGTCTTAACATTAGTTTGTGCAGGTCTTCTGTGGAAAACAACTGAGAAGAACATAGACATAGTTAAATAATTTGAAGATAAATTATATTGTTGACGCAATACAGATTTCCAATAAAAGAATCCTTGTGTATAAATCCTAGGATTAGACACATAACTCTAGGAATGCTGATAAATCACTGCGGAGAGCCTGTAGGATTTTCCCTTTCTGAATGAAGACTAGATCATGAATCGATGATCGACGTACGATGAAATCAAAGAATATTTTCAATGATCATGACATAATATAGTTCTTCTTTGACATTTTATCCCAATGACGTAGGTGTTGTTTTTTTAGTTTTCATTACCAATTATAAAATCCGATGATGAATGCAGACCAACCCATGAATAGGTTGATCCATGGTTTGATCTCTTGTAGGACGTGAGTTATTCTTGCATAGATTTAATTAGAGATAGATCTATGTGATTTTTTTATTCTTGATTATTCTTTATAATAAGAATTAATCAAGTAAAACACATAAAAAGGGATAGATCCATTTATCAAGAATTCTTGTCCATTTATTCTCTCCCAATAATATCTCGTGTACTTTAAGTGTTCTTTATCTATTCTCTATGCTTTGAAGCCTCTATGTGAATGATCGATCTTTGTGGCCCTGACTCCTGGAGCAATGATCTGAGATCGAAGATACAACCCTATAAAGACACAAAAGAGGTGTGATAGTGAATGTATGACTCAATTTGTCTAGGACAACGGTGCATGGAAGAAGTCATAAGTGGTGGCTCTGTTCAGTCCAAGAGAGTGCTAACGTGGGTCCAGGGGCCAGTCCAAGAGGAACGCGAGCCAAATCTGAAGGGTTAGCTGGTGGAGGCAGAACAAAATAGCGTACATCGTTAGAGAAGCAGTGGTGGTGTCAGTTGTGGAAGTCCATCACAATGTTGATAGGGGGATGTGGTTGTGAAGAGGGAGCATACACGGTAGGCGGGCACACATGGAGCCCACAGTCGCAAAATGGATGTTGGGTAAGTGAAGCATGTGTGGCACATGCTATGGAAGCATGCCAACCGTGAAGGACATGGTGGAACTGCGGCACTAGGCATGGCATGTAGTCAGGGAGGACCATGTATGACGAGCGAAGTCAGTCCACATACGACGGATCAGGCTGCAAAAACCAAGATACTCTAGTAGCCTAGTGGACTGGGTACAGTAGCCTGGTGTTCCTCGGTCTAGTGGGACATGTATGTTCGGTTCGGGATGAGATTGTATGGGTGAGACCCGAGTCAGACTTTTTCACTTAAATGGTCATAACATTCATACGGCTAGTCTGTTTGACAAGCCGTATGCCGCATTCAGACCCTTGAGATGAGTTTTTCCTTTTATGATTTGTTGGTTGGATTTTTATCTTAGACCAATATAGGTGGAGGGTTTCAATTGGTTCTTTCCTGAAATGTTCAGTATGGTATTACTTCTACATCTTTGGATAGTAGTCCCCTCTAGAGGCCAACTCCCAGATAGAGTTACGGTATCCCTCCTTAGGACTGGATTGGTCCCCTATCACCCCTGATAGTGTTTTTTTGGGAATTGACGTGGCCTCTAAGCATAAATAATTAGTCTTATAGCTAGTGGACTATATCTATAGGGTTCTTGGTACTATCTAAGAATGATTCCCTACATTTTGACCCAAGTCGGCATGATTTCTAGGTATTATCTATGATGTATCACCAATGTTGCATGCTAATACATATTGGGTTGTTGGTATTATCTAGAAAGGATCCCCTCTTTTCATATAATGATCTTTGAACAGTGTATTTCTCTTCATATAGGGCTTAAATTAGAAGGACCTCTTCGTGAGTCCCTGACTATATTGTGGATCGATGAGTGATTTCTCCTAGAATGAGTGCACGTCGACCATAATTCTATGAACGTTATTGGTTGTGACATACCTATTTACTTTGTGTCTAGTTATTAGTATACTTGGATATCCTTGGAATATGTGTTGTAATCATATACCTATGTAGAGCTTACTGTATTATCTATATGTGGTACACTTCATGTATTTATGTGTGGAATACTTTTTTTATTTCTTAGTGGAATTCCTTCTGGTGTTCTATAGAGGTGTTCCATCATGGTCTTCCTTTATGGTGTTCCTTTGTGGTGTTCCGTCATGGTGTTCCTTAGTGGAATTTCCTCATTATGTTCCTTCATGGTGTTAATTCGTGGAATTCTTAGTGGTTTTACTTAAATGTGTTCCTTCATGGTGTAACTTCATGTTGTTCCTTCATGGTGTACCTTCATGGTGTTCCTTCATCGTGTTCCTTAGTGGTGTTCCTTCATGGTGTTCCTTCATGGTGTTCCTTAGTGTTGTTCCTTCATGGTGTTCTTTAGTGGTGTTCCTTTGTGGTGTTCCATCATGGTTCTCCTTCGTGTTGATTCATTATGTTGCTCCATCATTGTTTCCTTCAGTTGTAATCATTTTTATCCCCCTTCAGGTTATTCATTTCTAATTTACTATGTAGTATACATTCATTATTGTTTCAGGGTGTCCAACTGGGTATTGTTTTACTCACCCATGCACGGGCTTTGTCTGCACGTGTCGTGTCTTTCTCAGATGATCGAAACTTGAGGTGTACCATGAATAGGTAGTTCTTAGTGAGAACAAATAAATGATGTGGGCTCTTATAGTTTCATAATGCTTCCTAGTACCTTTCCCTTTGAGTCGGTTTTTCTACGGATGAGTTTCATGAAATTGTGTGTCCACTTTTACAGACTCTTTCTTCTGTTGGGATTCTATTATGGCCTTATTTACTATCCAATTTTCAAATTTTTTACTTTATTGTAGGTATATTATAGTTATTAATGCTTCTTCACTTAGTATTTTTACATTTACTCATTTTGGGATTACAAATGTGTGTGTGTGTTACTGGTACTTAGGCAAATGCCTCCCATTTATGGGATATGCCTACTCGGTGCTAGTCGCCAACCCCTAGCCTATTGGAAGTGGGCTTGGGGTAGTCACAACACATACCCCTCTTGGATGGGTCATGACAAATGAATTTGGGTGTGGCTACTATTCATAGGATATGAAACACTGGTTCTTCCCCACACTATACTCTCATACTCATTACCTCTAATGGTTTCCCAGGTTTCCATCTTTTTTTATAAAATATTAAATAAATTCATTTTCCAAAATCAAAATTCACTTCACCCCTTATTTTATCATCCAAAATATTTTTCCCCAATGATTATATCCAAAATAAAAATTAAATGTTCCCTATAATATATTAATAAAACAATCATTATTGTATGAATAATAAATTAAATTCTAAAATTAATAAAAGTAAAAATAAAAAATATATTCCAAAAATATAGACATAGGTATTTAAGAGGAATATTATATATGGTGTGTCTATAAGGAAATCATGTCTAGACAATTTTGTTAGAGATGTTGAAAACTAGGTCAACGTTCTACATATAATTTTTTATTCTAAAATAAAGAAGGTGTATCTCATAATGAGTTTGATTTAATGGCAATAATTTGTATTTGGTATGTTTTTTTATGAATGATTTTATCCTAATTTACTAGAACTCTAAACCTATATGTTTTTGATATATAAGTGTTTCAATAGTTACTAAAGGTATTTTAATTATGGGTCGATATGGTTCATGATATTTAGTCAGTATCAATAATTGTGTGTAAAAGATATGTTTTTAGCACTAGATCTTTGAGTAATGGTCTTGGGAATCATAGTTGGTATTAGATAATGGTTTTGAAAACTACAATTTTTTGATGTTATCTTATGTGGATATTTTAAGAGTTGTGGACACCATTATGGAAAATATGTATATGTTTCATTATAAGTTTAGAGGAATATATACACTTTTGGTGTCTTATGTGGCTTTATTTTAGGGAAATTAATGATATTTTGTTAAATGTATATTTTTCTAGTTACAATTCATGATGGACAGAATGATAACCCTTTGGTTTTGTATATCATATGATTCTGAGATAATAATAATTAATTGAGATAATATGTAAATTGATCTTATTTTGGGAAATTATTAATATATTTCTTTAATGTGTTTATTATTAAGTTAATATTTATTGATATGATATTTTTTGTTTTTTTGTTATAAAGGGTTAAGTTGATTTTTTAGTGCAAAGGATACCAAGATTTTTTGGTTTAGAATATATTAAGAAAGATCATGGTAAATTTAGTTTTCAAAATTTATATGGATTAGGTTATTATTATTAAGAGGAAAAATCATTTCAAAAAGTATGTTAAATTGATAGAGTTGTAGTTTATACCAATAGTGTCATAGTTCAATTAAATGTATCATGGGTTGCGATGAATGTTTCATAGAATATGTCATCTTCAAATTTATTTTTCATAATAATAATTTTATTTAATATTATTTTATTTTATATTATCATAAATGTTTTTAGTATTAGTTTTAGTATAGGATCAAGAAAATGAGTCTACAAATGGTATTTCTCCAAAAACCCATATAAACAACTAAGATGTCATATTTGGCGCAAATGGTGATGAAAAATGAAAAGAATGAAATATTACAATTGTTGTGTAAAATAAGAGTTTCTTATTATTTCCAAGGATAATGAGTTTGTTTTTTCATTAGAAATTACATCTTGGTTTTATTTATCTTATGGATACCCTCATTTTTTTTCTTTATTACTTGAATTTGGGGGTGGAATTCTTTTTAGGGGGTGGAATGTAAAACCTTATGTATTCTGAAAATTATTAATTCCATAAATGATATGTATATCAATTATAAATATGTTTCATTGAAAGATTTTAACATGAGGGGGATATAAATCAAAAAATATATTTTTATTATTATAGGTAGCATTGATTACATCAAACCAGACACACTTTCACTCTAGTAAAATAGTTGGTTGTACCAGATCACTACCTACTAGGATTTGTAATGACCCACTAGGATCGTATAATTAATGGCATGAAGGCCTAAAGGAATTAAAACCCAATATATGACTCAAATAACTATAGTATCTTTAATCCTTAATATTAATTTTTTTTAAAAAGGATCATTCTTTTTCTGTCTTTAACCATACATTGTTGTGAAACTGTGTAATCACAGAATCATCCCTCCAACATTATATCATCACCCACTCATATTCATACATGGTAAATTCATTAACCATTTATATGAATTTAATTTCATCACTAACCCCCACCAGTGAGAAGGGGCCTTTTTTGAAAAGTCCACAATTGGCTAGTAATGCAGTCGAAACTTATTGTCTCCATCCCCTGCCATATATGGGGGTCGTCATCTGTGGAAAACAGTCATGCATGTCATCATATTTAGTGAGTCCTATCATGAATATGGGTTCATTAAATACTAGCTAAACTTATTATATTTATCAAGTTGTTTCAAACACCCTCCAATGTGTGGGGTCCTTCATCCATGTCTTTTGTTGCTAAAACTCTCAACTCTTATCAGTGATAACCCATTCCATTGAGTGAGCTTCGATCATCCATGATGATTGACCAAAATTGATCCATAACAAAGTACATAGGGGGACTACCACCATACTTTTCACTGAGCCTGGGATTTTTCCCCACCAACACAATGTATGGGATCCTACTACATTCAGGTGGGAAGAATTACATCCAAATATAAATAAATCATATAAGATAATAACCATGTCAAAAGGTATTGAATACAGTTATTAGAATGATACCAGTTTATAATTATAATTATAAATACGGTCCAAATAAACCATATTTACATATTACATTTATAAAGAAATGTTCATTATAAATAATTTTTTTGAATCAAAATAAATTATTTTATAATAGAGAAAGATATACAAATTCATAATTCAAATTCCTTCTATTCTAAGGGAAACATATTTATAATATAATAATTTTAGTAATATTTAAAAAAATTATTAAATATATAAAAAAATTTACCAATTAAAATAATCTATTAATTCATACAATAAATTAATATAATCTAATAAATAATTAATAATCCCTGAATAATGTTAGTTTAACTATTTAGAAAGAAACAAAACTATTTTGTTTAGTAATATTATTTTTATTATATACAGTATATTTTTTTATTTGGAGTTTTAATTTGATAAATTAGAATTACATTTTTATTTAATCGTTTAACAATTATCATAGGGTGAGTGTCTAATATTTTTCTAAGCATGTTTACTTTTTGGTGAATAATTAAAGAATGCATTTTTTATGAATATCACAAATTTTATGATATCAACAGGTTATAAGCATGATTGAAAAGTATATGAAATATTTTTCAAATAAATATTTGTTTATGTGGTAAAATAATTCCTTTAAAAATTATATTTTGAATTTAGAAACACATTATTTTTATTTTGAAACAAAATATATATTATATTCTAATAAAAAAACTATTTTTGAATATTTTCCCTTAATTTTCTATTCATGATATTCCGTTCAGTTTTATCTTGGAATAAATGAAAAATATATATTTTTTTAATAATAAACTGACAAATTTTAGGGGCATCAACACAATTTTAATATATATATATATATATATATTCATTTTTATTCTTAAAAATACTTTTCCCTAAATACAATTTTGTTGCATTATGTGTACTAATATATAAGGCTTTCTTTTTTATCTCACTTTGAAGTTGATATTTTTTATATATAAATTAATATTTGAGGTAATTGTCTACTATTTATCTCAAAAATCACATTATTTATTATTTACTCTAGTTATTTGATGTATTTACAGGTATTAATTTTATTTCACTTCCCATTGGTTCACATTTCAACCAAAAGGTTTTCTGTAAGTAGAACCAACATTATATCATCATTACGGTTAGGTTTCTTTCACCTACACATGCATATTCCCTATATTGTTTTATAAATATTCTTATATTTACATATTTTGTTAATTGATTTCATTTTATTTTGAATTTTAATTTCATTAAAAAAAATTAAAAATAATTTTCATAACTTTATCATGGCATTATATATTTGGGAATTATTTTCTAAAATGTTAAAAGAATATTTTTTATATTTTTAAAGATGACTAAATATTCCGTTAATTATGACTGCTCATTGTTTTAAATCTTAATTTTTAGGTTTTTATTTTTTTACAATGTAATTGGTATTCCTATTTTTTGTTAATTTTTTAAAAAATATATGGGTCACTTTTTAAAAATAATAAACTATGGGATTTTATCCCACTTTTGTTGTTTTATCTTTCACTACACATTTATTATGTTTAACATCATTTATTTACAAGATTTTGATATTAATAATTCAATTTAAATTATTTTTTCCAATTTATTATTTTCACCACTTAAAATTTAAATATTAAGTGACTTATAGGGTTTATTTTACAACCAACTGTCATTATTTAGGATAATTTATTTTATATTTTCACTTATATTTTTCTCCCAAACAATAAATGATCGATTTTCGTCAGAGTTATGTTTCGTGTATTACCTCATAACTTCTCTTATGAAGTTTTTATTATGAAAGATTGAACTTATGGTATAGATGATCCAATTATTGATCTAATATTATATGATACCATTATAAAGTGTTAATTAACCCATCTTTATGTAAAAAGTGTTTTTAATTTATTCCAACATCACTTAATAAATATTCTGCATCATTGGGACACTATCTAATGAAACCTTCAATATTATTTCTATCTACGGAATATTATCATGTTTTTTGGATATTTTCATGAAACTCATTTATTTCTTGGGTTTATTTTTCAATGGTAAAATTATGAATTTATTTTTGGCACACATATTCATGTAAATATTATGATGTGATGGGTGGTACCCATTTTATATTTCCCTCAAATGCATTAAGAAATACATTATATCTCATGAGATATAATGTGATGGACCATGGAGTAAATCCAATCTTCTATGAAACTCTATTCATGTAAAACCACAATAATTTATATGTATTTCATTTGAAATAAACTTGAATAATATGATTAATTTCATTAAAAAAAACATAGAGGTAAATGAACCATGATATACTATTGAATTGTGATTTTTTAAATGTGACTATTATAAACTAGATGTTAAATTGGTGGTTTGAATAATAATAAAAACATTAATAAAAATACTTATAATGTAAATGTATTTATTAAGGTATATAAAATAATTACTCAAATTTTAATAATGTTAATTTTTTCTTCAAAAAATGATTTCTTAAAAACATTATATTTACTACATTTTATGCATGTATATTATAATTAATCTATACTAATATAAGAAATTATATTTTATAAAAATAATATAATTTTTAAATAATATTATCAACATTATTTTAAGGTAAAAATTTGTGAATTTTTTTAAATGATTATCTTTTCTGTGAACAGTAAAACATAATGATTTTATAAAAAGTCTTTTCAATTTTAAGTATTTCCAAAAATATAATTTTCTAAAAATTTAATTATAAATTTAATTATTTAATTTTTATTAAACATAATATAATTAATTACATTATAATCTACATTAGGATTAATTATGTTATAAAAACATTTTTAAATATAAAAATTTTTTTTTATTGAAAAATGATTTTCATCACGTTGGAAGGATTATATTAAACTGGATTTCTAAAACATATAGAAATTGAATATTGAAAAATGGATTCTATATTTGGAATTATCAAAAATTAAAAAAATTAATTTTTTCAAATAATTTTTTAGTCCTAATGAATAGTAAAATTGGTAAATATTCATCACCACGGCAAAAGGGTCAATCAAGTTATACTAGGTTACAACTGAGTTAAATGGAAACAATTTTTAATCATAATAAAAATTATATTAATTTTTTATAACTTTATCACCTTAAAATATAATTTTAATTGCTTATGGGACACATTTCCTTGAATATTAATTAATAATATTTTATTCCTTTAAAAAAATCAAGGTGTGCCCCTCAGCCACATATAAGAGGACACCTCTACTCTATCTTTTATACGTATTCTTGAGACTCCAATATAAACCAAATAATTCCATATTCTCTGCTTAAATTCATTATAAAGTAATTATATGTTTTTTCATCTTAATAAACCATTATATGGGTCATTGAGATGTGATCTAATGGAGATCTATTAAAAAATATGTAATTGTATTACCTAAATTTTTTCAATTTTTTTCTTCATCTATATCCTTTAACTATATTGTATTCATAATAAAATAATTACCTAGATATCATAAATATACTAAAATGTTTTTATGATTATATAAACACCATTATCAACCCTATTTTCTAACAAATGGGAAATGAAAGAATCACTTGTGCGTACTTGTGGACTACAACATCCACATAGTGATATAATTAGCATTACATCACCATATTGTTTTTTGGTTATTATGTTGTATAAAATGTTTATATAGGATATTTATGATATAATTATGGTTCTTTAATAATAAAATATTATTTTTCTTTTTGTATTTTTTTATAAAATGAAAACAATGTTCATACGTATATACAGACTACCATCTCCATAAATAGTTTAATTCATTTTTTATCTCCCCCTTCATTAAAAGAATAAAAAAATTAAAAAATTAATTTATATATATGTGTGTGTGTTTGTGTGTAATATATATATCTTTGTAAAAATTTTGTATATTATTTAACTATGAACAAAGTACAAGGATCATAACTATCAGTCGAAAACATTCATGAAAAATGAAACAACTAACACACAAAAATGACGATGTTATTAAATAATTGTTAATTAATTTGTGTTGAAATGTTATAGGTGGATGTTATATAATATTAAAATTATGTACGGGGTACTATAATATAATTATAATATATTTCAATTTATTATACTTGAGATTATAGCACTTATTAATAATTCCAATCTTGAGGTAAGGATTTCTCATCTCACTTCAGTTTTTATGATACATATATCATATTCACCACTTGTTTCTCTCATTTGGTGTTTATAAATCCCATTTTATTTGTTATTACATGAATTTATTTATATTAATCGATTTAATTAATTATATTTTGTAATTTTATTCATTTTAATATTGATTCAAAAGTTACAAATGTGGTAAGGGTTTTATAGAACATTCTTATTTTAACGGGATTTTTTATTCTTAAATTTCTGATTAATAAATAATATGATCATTTTCTCCAGAATATTTTTTATTATATTATTCTATGATTTTTTATATTAATTTTTTCCATTTCGTTTTCCTCTTTTTAAGTATTCTGGAGTCCAAATTAATATTTTTATGGAAAACTAATCAGTTGAGAATTGTTTTCATCCATGCCCATTTTTTCTTTAACATATTTTCCAAAATTTTTATAATATTCTTTTATGATTTTTTAAATCCATTTTACAAATATTTTAATTTTTATAAATTTTTTAAAATTAATCTTATTTTTATTTTCCAAATGAGGTAATTTTGACATTTTACAAAAAAATTTGGAAGGAATCTTTTTTCATATGTAGACTGTATGACCTGAATTTCCCTCATTAATGAATTGTTAATAATTAAAATCTTTTTTATGTTTCTAGGGTTATTTTAACTAAAATTTTTTTTAATATATTATAAATTTTTAGATTATAAATAAGTGGTTTCAAAATGAGAATGGTATTTTATTCTAGAAATATTACAGTGAGCATTTAAATTAATTTATTATTTATGATAACATACATTGATGTCAATTATGATTTAATAAGAATATGATCCAATGTTACCATCCTAATTAATTATATGTACCTATTTATGATTTAAAAAATAAAATTTTTATAACACTCATTTATTTTCTCATAAGTTATGTTGTGATGAATTGACAAAGTTTTATAAACCCCATTTATTTTCCCTGGGTTATGATATGATGTATGTTTATTTGATAATGTGGAACACATATATATAGTTTTATTATGTGATGGTGGTTAAGGAATTATATATCCATAAAATTTATTAGTTAGTGATAGATATCTCATCAGATAATAATAACTGTAGTGGGGAATAAACACATTTTAGTAATGGACTCTATCCAATATGATACTCTTGGGAGTAAACCATTAATACTGAAATGATGGGATGGGGAGTGAACTCAATCTACTATGCTAGAATTGTATTTGATCCATGACTAAGGAAATCATTTTATATGCTTACATATAATTTAAAAACATATATATTATTCTAATGTTATGGTCTCATGGATAATGGTTGATTTTTCATGATTCCTCACTCTTATGTCATATGTCTTTTGGTTGAGAAAACATGATGCCATGATTCGTCATTATATATATTTAACTAATTATGTATTATTATTTTTTGTAAATTGTGATGATGTAATCATACCCTTATTCTTATCTTCTTCTTTCATATGATCATCAATTGATATCTCTTATGTTTACATTTACTGACCATCTAATCTCACTATTTATTATGTTTCATTTTACATGAGATAAATTGAAATTTTAAGTATAATATAACTATGAAGGATGATAGTTGTGATTAACCAAGTGGTAGAATATGTAAATATTTTATGTGTTAGTTGATTATGTATACATGTTTCAATAGACAGTAAAAATTTATATTTTTGGTAGGGATTGGAATATTATGTATTGAATATTTATCTAAAAAGATCTAATTTATATATATAATTTTTTGTTTTATATATTTAATATTACAGTAGGTTTAATTATCTGTTGAAACTATGATGTGGAAATTCTTATTAGATCCCTTAGTATAATTTTTTTTAAGAGAACATCATAAGTTATGGTAAAGAACGGATTACGGGTTTCATATAAAATACATCCCTATTTGGATACTAGAAGGTTGACACAATGGTGGGATAGATGCACATGAGGTTAATAACTCTGAATTTGGTATATTGGGAATTAACTTGATCAGAAATACTACACAATGAGTGGGTCTAACATTTTCCACTTGGATTGACACTCCCATGGGTATTTTTAGTTAAAATCAGATTTTTTTTATGAACTTTTATGATTTATTTAAATAGATAATGATCATGGATGACTGATTTTAAACCTATAGTGTTATATATTTAAAATATGGTCTCAGGATTTAGACATCCTATAAATGAATTTTTATGATTACATAGTTTTTAAGTATGATTATTGTTGCTCAGACTTTAATATTTTAGTTTTCTTGAACAAATGGAACCTAAAGGAACCATGTTAATGATAAAAATAATGTAATATTTAAAAAATACTCCTTAGAAACAAAATCATATTTGAGATGGAATGAAAAATACCATTTCTAATTTTATTACAATTTATTAATCCATAAATCACCTTGAGCTTCTATACAAGAAAAGGAGGGAGCAACATTCTATTGTGTCCTCCATAATAAAACATACAACTTATTTTAGTGGGTCCACTATTCCACTAGTTTTTTTGTAATGGATCAGTTCCACTAAAAAGTTAATTATTATTCTCTAATGTTTGTTTCATGAAAATTTTATGTTAGTTTTTATCATTTTGATGGTAAAGTAGATCAACTGTGGACTCTTATCAAGAAGACAATAAAAAAATATGAAATTAACACTATATAGCGAGATGAATTTAGAAGGTTTTTTTAAACAAGTAAATTCCTCATATTATTCTTATGAAAATGGAAAAGAAATTTCTTATACTAAAGAAGAGTTATCAAGAATATTTTAGTATCTATGAGAAAAAATTTACCAGAATTGTGAGTTACGATTCTTGTATTATCATCCAACCTAAGAGTAATATTGATAAATTAATCAGTAGAAAAAACCAATTCTATGAGGGGTGTCAGTTACAAGGTATTTAAGTAGTTATGAAAAAATTATTCAGTGGATTATCTAGGTATAAATTGATATTGTATTCATCAATTAATCTAATTGTTTGGATAATAAAATAAATATTCAATAAAATGTAAATAATAATAATAATAATAATAATTTAGGAAATACAATGATTATTCTTTGATTCTTGATGTGTGGAAAGAAATATGAAGTAAATTATCTTAAAATTATTGGTGAATTCTCTATGTGTAGAAAAGAAGGTCATCTGGAACTTGAGTGTTGATGTAATGGGAAAAAATTAGTTAATGATGAAAATACGGAGAATTTACCATATAGTGCACCACCCATACACTAGTATTTCAAATGCAAGGATTATGGGAATTATGGTAACCAATGATAAAATATGAGTATTAATGATGATGATGATCAACATCAATAACCTCTTAGTCTCAATGGAAAATAGAAATATCATGTGATCAATATTATCATTATGGGGTATAATATTATATTGGTGAAAGTTACACTTACTATCCACTCAAGAACTTTAAATGTATTATTTTATTCTTGATCTACTAACTCTTTTATGTGAGATTAGTTTTCTAAAGTTCTTTCAATACCACCTCAATGATTTGATATTTAATTAATAGTGAAAACTCCTAATCATATGATGATCACATCTCATATATTTGATACTTATTTAATTGAATTGTTGGGGAATGTTATTCCAGTGAATCGTTTTATTCTCTCTCTAGCTGAAATTAATGTTTTTTGGAAGTAGGTTTCATTTATTTATATAAATCACAGATAAATTGTTGTATAAGGGAAGTTACATATGATATATTTAACTAACCTATGACCTTCTATCAGTGAAATGATATGTATGAACATCCATTATACATTTGTTGATTACTCTTTGAAATGGGTGTTTATCTAAAATGTTTTGGGTGATAAGAAACATAAAATATATTAGCCTTTTATGTAAGTTTCTTGATGTATTTCTATAGTAGTTTCCAAAAGTTCCTTCCAATTGTGATGTTCAATTTTCAACAAAACACATGTCTGGTGCAACACCTATTCCAAATAATCCATATAGAATGGGCCCAATTGAGTTGGTGGAATTGAATAATCTAATCTATCATGATATTGAAAAGGGATTAAATTATCCAAGTGCATCACTAGAGGATACATATATTATTTTCATTATGAATAATGATATATTGATGTGTCTCTACATTAATTATTGAAAACTAAACATGATCAAAATCAATAATAAGTATCATATTCGATGTATTCATGATTTTTTCTATAAATTATGAGGATGATACTGTTTTTCAAAGCATGACTTTTGATTTGGATACTATCAATTAAGGATCAAAATTCAAACCATACCCATTACATTGTTTCATACAATATAGGGATATTATGAATTTATAGTAATTCCATTTGGTTTTAATAATTCCCACATTATCATAAAGGATTTAAGGAATAGAATCTTTAAGAAATACCTTTATAATTTTTCAGTAATCATTATAGAAAATATTATTATATATTTCAAGATCAATAAACAGAAAGAATATTAATTGTAGTTTAACTAAAGACTCAAAAAATTGAGACAATTTTTTCAAAAAAATCATGTTTTATATTTCGGTAGATAATGTTGCATTTTTGGGACATATAATCTCATGAAAGGTCATATCAGTGGATCTATTAAAGATGGATGTTATTGGATATTGGCCTATATCAACCACTAAGACTGAGATCCATAGTTTTTTTGCTTTGGATGGAGATTATCAATTATTTTTTGAGAATTTCCCATGACTATAAAATCTACTTATAATGTTAACATATAATGGAGTCAAGTTCCTTTTGATATATGAATGTGAGGAATGTTTTCAAGAGGTGAAGATAAGTATTCTCATTGACCATGTCCTCACACTTCCCTATAGTGAATAAGGGGATTTGATCTATAGTAATGCATCAAAGAAGGTAGAATAATTCATCATCACATGTAATGATATAGTTATATCTTATTCCTCACACTAATTAAAGAATTACATGTAAAATTAACCATCTAATGATTTTGAGTTAACCACATTATTTACTTTATTAAATATATGGATTATTTATCATTATAGTGAAATATAAAACATATTTATCGATCAAAAAAGATTAATTTATATATTTACCCAGAAAGAGATGAATATTCCCTAGGCAATATGGTTAGAGTTTAATAAATATAATGTCTTATCAATGTATTACTATAACACCCCAAAGTTTCATTAATAGAAATCCCTGTTGATATAATTTAATATCTCTTTATGTTTATATAAAATGTCAACTTCATTGGTTTTATGTTATGAATTTTGACCGTTGCTAATATAGTCGTTGAATAGTGATCACATGATTAGTATTAATATATGGCTTTAACAAATCTAAATTTACTCAGAAAAAAGAAGTGATGGCCTCATCCAGTATAATTTCTCCATACGAAGCCCATTTTTCAGAGATTGAAAAATAGGTGGCATCCTTGGTCTTCGATCTTGACCAAGCACAAGCTGAGATTCATCATGTCATGCTCAAATGGGACCGTCTACGGTAAAAGTTGAATTTGATAGAGATTACCACTCGAGCAATGTTATCCAAGCCACCCCAAGAGTCTTTCACTATCGCACACCTTATCCTTAGGTCTTACGCGGCTGTTTTAAGGGGTTATGTAACTAATTGATAGGAATATGTTCATGTACATTATTTTTTTATATAATAATGAATTTAATTTCTTGTCGTTATTGATACATTGTAAATAGTTTTTAAAGTACAAATGGTGTTTTTAGTTATTATTTAATTAAGAAATATATTTTATTAAATTAATTGATTTTTTAATTAAATAATATTTTAGTAAATTATTATTATTATTATTATTAGATTAATTTTATTATACAAAAATGATCATATAATTGTATGAATGCAATTATAATTTTTATTAAGGTTTGAAAGCCATTTTTGTCAAAACCCGTGAATTTTCGATAAATGTCAGTTTTTATATTAAAAGTGAAAATTATAATATATTGAAAATTATTTAGATAAAATAAATGTTATTTTTGGAATCAAGACGTCAGAATTATCCAACTGTGAATTGTTCATAATTTTCTGAGACAGTCAAATTTTTGAGTAAAAATTAAATACTGTTAAAATATATAATGTGTTTTATGACATCATAATGACCCAATAGTGATGTAATAAAATACTATAATCATTATTCTCGGCCAATATATGTTTTAGACTTAAAATAATGTGACTTTTGGTTTATTTTGATTACTTTTCAAAGCATTAATGGACCCCTCAAGACTTATTAAACACCTTGTCTTTTTAAATTAATTTCCATGGGAGTATGAATCTCCTCCACATAAGCAACCCTATTATTATAAGAATTTTGGGCTTTGGCCTTATAAATTAATGTTTTACTCTTCCCTTTTCCAAAACCCATGGGCAGAAAGCATGGGATGGTTTGTGGTTTGGATTAATTTAATGTAAGGGGACCCAAACCTAAATAATAAAGAATTCCCTCACCTTTCCTATATAAACCCACCAATGATCCCACTTCCTCCCCACTAAAAGCCTTTTTAGTTCGTCCAAACTTTTCCCTACTCTCTCTAGAATCCTCCCAAGGTGACCAAAGCTCCTAAGAAGCATCTCACAACCCTCTCTCTAGACTTTGGAAGCACACTTCCAAGTAAGGTTTTTTTCTTCCTTTCTCATTTTTGTGCAATTTTCATTATGTTGTTTTGCCCTTTTAATTTCAATTATGAATGTTGGGTTATGGTTTAAAACCTCCCTCATACTGAAATCTTTATGTTCAAATGATGGGAGACCCCTTTCTCTCTCATTAATTTCCTCCCATGTACACCTGTTACTATGCCGAAATTCCGAAAGGAACTTCTCTCACCTAATTTACATTCAAGAAATAATTTTGTATCATGAATATAAATTCCATTACAATTGTTGGGTCATGTATCCATATGACCTACATACATTATATTACATGTAAATATAATGAGTATCCCCTTTCTCTGACATCAACCATTTCTATGAATTCTTATGTCACGTCGTTATGCTGCCGAAATCACACCGATTTTCTAAGCCAATGCCATTGTGTAATGAATACCATGCCCATATATCCATCAATGGTATTCACCTTCATGCACATTTGATTATTGATTATAATGTTTCATGTATTAATTCTACATTAATTTATCATGGAATAAATTATTATGTTTTATGAATCCATGTTTTATGATCCATGTGGCACACTTATGCATGAAATGAAATGTTTAAGAAAGGTGCGCTCTTATAGCGCTCCAATGCATTGGGTAAAGTATAGTATCATGATACATCATGTGAAATGAGTGTTTACACATGCTAATTCAAGTGTAATGAGGGTTTACTCGTGATTTACATGCAATGAGGATTTACTCATGCTCCATATGCAATGAGCATTGGCTCTTGCTAATTCCATGTTAAGTGTTGTTGCCACGTTTCCATGTTATGATTATCATGCTTTATCATGCCTTTATGTTCATGTTTCTCTTATGCTCTATTGATATTCCGATTTCCTAACATGTATTTTACTCCTCATGATATTCCATGTGTACTCCCTTACTGGGCTTTATAGCTCACCCTTTTCTTATGCATGTCCTCAGGTTATCCCATGAATTGCTAAGGACGAGGGAATGTAGTGGTCATGTAAAGGAAGTTCTCAATAAAGATGTTGTATTTCATGTTTTAAGTTTTTATGTAATGATCCTAAGCCCCAAAGGGACTAATCCTCTTGATCTTCTTTGTTGTATCAAGTGATGTTTTATGTAATAAATCATGTTTATGTTTGTAATAAAAACAGGGTTGTCATAGTTGGTATCAGAGGATAGGTTTAGTTATTTTTGGGATTTGGAGTAGAAAACCCTAGTAAAGCCTTAGAGACAAGACTAAGTATAATAAAAACATCCCTAAGTTTTGTTAAGTATTGAGTAAGTGGTTTATCAAAAAAATATATCATTTTCTGTATACGAGTAGGTAGAGGCAGCTCTGGCACAGATGTATCCTGGGGGTAAAACCCGAAAACACTGCTTTGAGCTAGACTCGAACGAGAACTGGTGCACGACAATGGTCCTGGGTGCACTCTTGGTTACGACACTCCCGGGGGATATGTTTTGATAAATTAACAATCTTAGTATGAACCCTTATTAAGGGAATTAAAAAAATTCCCCTAAGAATATATGTTAGAAAGTAGATCATGAAAATCCAAGATTGAAGCCTATAGACTCATGATTTAAGGAAATAAAAGTTTATTTATAAGTCATCAACTTTTGCCTTGGGATTACCATTTATGTGTTACCCCTAACTTTCCTTTTATTCCGACCAATGGTTGGTAATAGGAGGACTCGGGCTAACAACCATTGTGAAGATCAGTGTGATGACTGTACTAATGAGATGTCCAATCCATTGGGAGAAGGAATTGCGAACTTTGTCATGCTTCTCCCTCCGATAACTCATGTTTTTAATAGAAACATGGGTCAAGAGGAACATTCAACCCCCCCCCCCCAAGAAAGAAAAAGTCGCTATCGAGAGCTTCATGAGACAAAGGACTCCTACTTTTAGTGGATCATCTGATCCCATGATCACTGATCAATGGATCAACTCCATTGAAATGATCTTCTCAATCCTTCAATGTTCTGAACAAGAGAAGATTCTCTTGGAGGCTTATCATATGGAGGGTGAAGCTAATCAATGGTAGACGTTTATCAAAAATACGATGCCTGAGGATGAGATAGAGGCGTTGGAATGGAATGATTTCCAGAAGATGTTTTTCGATAAATATTTTCCATGTACCCTCCGGCTTAAGATGGAAAGGGACTTCTTTTCCCTTAAGAAAAAAGATGAAGAATCTATTGGAGCATATGAGGAAAACTTCACAAGGCTTGCACAATATGCTTATGGCTTTGTCTTTACCTGAGAATGAAACATGGACCGCTTCTTTTGTGGGTTCAAGCCTAGCCTACGGAAAGCATTAGCAATCTGTGACTTCGACAGCTATTAAGAAATTGTCTGATGCGCCCTCAAGGTCGAAATGGAGATCAGAGAATCACAAGGGTATCATGGGGATAAGAAGAGTAGGGTGGACTCCAATGCTGGTGGTCCGATGGATAAATCTAATGGTGCTAAGAAGATCCAGCACCCCAATTGACAAAAGTGCGGAAAGAAGCACCCTGTAAATTGCCTTAAGGGGACGTGAAAATGCTTCAGGTGTGGAAGAGAAGGGCACCTAGTTGTTAACTGTCAGCAAGAAAGTCCCGCAGCTGCGAAAGAGGACAGGAATTATCTGTTCGAACCTCAATGCATTGTTCAATGCTAAAAATGAAAATAACCATGTCATTTTGCAAATCAGTGCCCTAATCCAAGGGTTTTTTGAGGCAACCAACAACCTCCAAGGCAGCAAGGAAGAGCTTTTTCCATCACTTCTACCGAAGCGAACCATGACAACGAAGTGGTAACCGGTACACTAGTTATTCATTCAAGAATAGTGAATGTACTTTTTGATTCAAGTTCTACAGATTCTTTTATATCTCAAAATTTTATTAGAACAATCTCATAACCACCACAAATCATGGAAGTGAAGATTTCAATGAGTAAGGTAAATGGGTAAATCATTGGATCCCATGAATATAAGTCATCCCCTGTTATAATCTATGGATTGAATTTCCTGGTGAACCTCGTCATACTCCCTCTGGTGGAATTTGATGAAATTCTTGGTATGGATTGGCTTTCCTTCTATAGAGACAACATAAATTGTCGGGAGAGAGAAATCACACTCCATATGAAGAATCGACACCTGATTATTTAAAGTGTAAGGAGGAAGATTAATCTCCTTTAGCTCTATCATCTCAAGAATGGATATTACTACCCTATGAGCACGCGTATTTGGCTCAGATGATTGAGTCCATGGAAGAATCCATCCTTGAAGAAATTCATATTGTGAGGGAATTCACTGAAGTGTATCGCAAGGAACTGCATGGTCTTTCTCCAAGAAGAGATGTTTAATTCTCAATTGAACTTATACCCGGGGGTTTACCAATATCCAAGACTCCATATTGAATGGCTATTGTAGAGCTTGAAGATCTGAAAAAACAACTACAGAAGAATCTGGATAAAGGGTTTATACACCCAAGTGCTTCACCATGGGGTGCACCAGTCCTCATCATCAAGAAGAAGGATGGTTCAATGCGTCTCTACATCGATTATCGTGAACTTAACAAAACAACAATAAAAAACAAGTATCCTCTACCATGAATTGATTACTTGTTCGATCAGCTGCATGGAGCACAATACTTATCCAAGGTGGACTTGCGGTCGGGATATTTTCATGTAAGGGTGAAGAATGAAGATATCCCAAAGACTGATTTTTGCACAAGATATGGGCACTAGGAATTCATAGTAATGCCTTTCGGACTCACTAATGCTCCATAAATCATCATGGACTTAATGAACAGATTCTTCAGATATTACTTAGACAAATTTGTGGTAGTCTTTATAGGTGATATTGTAATATACTCCAACACCAAGGAGGATAATGAGGAGCATTTAAGAACTGTACTGGAGACATTGTGCAAGGAGAAGCTCTATGAAAATTATAGCAAGTGTGAGTTCTGGTTGAAGGAAGTCTCATTCTTGGGCCATATCATCACAAGAAATGGGATATCTATGGATCCCTCCAAAACAGATGCCATTGAGGGATGGTTGAGGCCAACATCAGTAACGGATATCCATAGATTCTTGGGGTTAGCTGGATATTATCGATGATTTGTGAGAAATTTCTCACGATTCTCCAACCCTCTTACCAAGCTAACTTGAAAGGGAGTAATGTTTTCTTGGAGTGATGAATGCGAAGAAAGCTTCAAGGAATTGAAAAGGAGGCTTATCACTGTGCTCGTGCTCACTTTACCCACATGTGGCGAACTTTTTTGGTTTTTATTGATGCTTCAAAGAAGGGATAATGTTGTGTGCTGATACAGAATGATAATGTTATGTCCTATGCCTCTATGCAGTTGAAAATCCATGATAGAAACTATCCAACACATGATCTGGAGTTGGCGGCAGTGATCTTTTCCTTAAAAATCTAGCGGCATTATCTCTATGGAGAGAAATGTGAGATATATACTGACCACAAGAGTCTTAAATATATATTCACACAGAAAGAGATTAATATGCGCCAGAGAATATGGATAGAGCTCTTCAAAGATTATGACTATTCAATACATTACAACTCTGGGAAAGCGTGTAACACCCCTAGATGTTATGAAAAATATTATTTTTAATTTCAGTAATGACTTTTGTTGTACACTACACCAAAAGGAGCTTGCACAACATGCATCCTTGACTTGCCTTGCATTACAAAAAATCGTTACCTTCCTCGATAGCATGTGTAGTATGCAATACCGAGTTTCACTAAACAACGATATGCTATTAAAATATTATTAAAACTAGCCGTTATGAATAGTAATAACCACTTTTTGAAATTTTGTAAATTTTATTTTTCAAAATGGACTTCATTTTTGGATTCGTAATATCGATATTATCTTAGGGTGAAATTTTGGTACTTTTCGGATAACTTTCATTTTCTGATGAATAGTGAAAATTACAAAATTTTAATTAAAAACAACTTTTTTAGTCAAAATAATTAAGAGTGATAAATTATTAATTTGAGTGGTTTTAAATTATATTTAAAATATATTTTTACAATTTAATACAATTATGTTCATTGGATGTAATTTCCCATTTAAACCAGACAAAAACAGGTGTCAATCTTTTGATAGTTATTATCTCTTAAGAACACGCTATTTGTTTTGACGATGGGAATTAATTTTTAAATTAATTAATGCAACTAATATGTTTTAAATTTGTTAAAATAGACATCATTTTTGAGTTCATAATATCAAATATAGCTTAGGCATAATTTTTGGTATTTTTCTGGAATCTTTCATTTTTGGATGAATACTGAAACCACTAAGTGGTAGTTAAAAAATGAATTTTTCATAAAACATAATTTTACGGCTTTTGTGAGTGTAATTTCAAAAATATGAGAGACATGGTTGATGTCACTAAGTAAAATGTGGTACAATGAGATGAAATTTATTTTTGGTGAATAGAAACTTTTTACTTTTTTTACCACGGTTAAAAGTAAATACGGTAATTAAGGGTAAAATGATATTATTATTACCATAACGCATGTCCTAATTTTATTAAATAAGTTTAGTTTGACCAAAAACAACCTTAGGAATAAAATATACCCACTTAGGCCCTCTTGGATTAGATTAGGACATCTATTATTAATTTATTTAAAGAAGGGTTAAAATAGTTAAAATCATAGTCTAATAAGTAGATAATTTTCAATATAGGGTTATACATAAGATACATTCGACTATAAATATTCATTATAAAGATTAAAAGATTTGATACATAATTGTATTTTATTTGTAATTTTTAGACACTAAATAATTTAATTTATTTATGACACAACAATGATGCAGTAATTATCTTATTAATGAAATATTGACATAATTGATGTTATAAATACCCAAATAAAAGTAATTTGAGACTTATTGTGAATTAAACTAATTTTCTAGGTTAATATGACATGTTAGTATTTATTTAAGTAACTTTTTTCTGACTAATCATTCTGTTATAATTTTCACAAAAATCAATTACTAAATAGTGTCAAAATTGATATAAAATAGTTTTTTTAAAAAATATTATATAATTAATTGTTATTTTGTTCCTAAAAATCTAAGGTTTGGAAAAATGACTTATGTAAGGTTATATATATTAATAATAAACAACTTGGTGTTCTTTTGGCTTTTTATAGTTTGTTTATTAACATTATAGTGTAAGAACACAAAAAGACACGGTAAAAGTAAAATTATCTAACTTAATGATAAATCTAACTGATAAGGTTAAAATTGTAAATTAAACTTGTAAAAATTCTATTTGATGAGAGTATTTAGACCCATACCCACCATATATTCAAAATTACTCAATTTGGAGCTATTAAAACCGAATATTACTTTATAATAAAATAATATTTTTTGTTATTCCAATGGTGCCCCTCTCCTCCCTTATAAAAGGGAACCTCCTCCCTCTCTTCCTCACACCACTTTGAGACTTCAAGCTCGGCCAACCCATGACAAATTCTCTTCTCCACTTTCCTAGAAACATCCTATAGGTCCTGGTATTCTTCAAAGATCAATTTTAGTGCCATAAGAGGAGTAATCAAAGAGGCGCTTTAAAGAAGAGGTAATGTTTGTTACCAATTCTTTCAACTTTATTTCTTCTCCCACTTCTTCTTCTTAGTTTGTTTCATTATGAAGTAATAACATCTGTATCAATAATATACTTATATGTTATTATAAGTATTAACCAACCCTATTTCACCATCTATCCATCCTACGGAAAACGAAATCACCGCGCGTGCGTACGTACGGAATACCGTCTCCACGCCGTGGTGTAATCTATTTTCCACCACCACCTTACTTGGATGTGTATAATGGTGTACATAATAACTATATATGAATATTATAATTTGATATTGATTCTTAAATAGTATACATACAATCTAATACAATTCCACGATCATGAGAATGATATCATTGCTCGTGCGTACGTATGGACTACCATCTCCACGACGTGATGAGATTCATTCTTCACATTAACCATTCATTAATGATTATAAAGTATATATAATAAGTAATCATGAAATATATGACATAATAATGATACTAGATTTATGTGTATATATATGTATGTCATCTACTAAATTCCATTCAACTCAATAAGGAAATGAAAACAGCATTCATGCGTACGTACGGCCTACCGTCTCCATGAACAGTGCATTTCTTTCCATTTACTGATCTATTATATATATGTATATTCTGAATATATATTATATATAAATTATGTTTTATATTCTGTAATTATGTAAGCATGATCTAAGTAATCACATGAATAATTACAAGTCAAAACACGGACGACAAATGAAACGATTTTACCCAAAACGCTCTTTAACATGGAATTTACAAAAGAACAGGTAATATAAAGTCATAAGTGACACTTATATGATATCATAACAATGATTATGATTCTGGAATAAGTCAATGACATTATTTAAATCATTATACAGGGGGTCCAGACACTTACTAAGCAAATCGGACCTAAGGTAAGGGAAATATCACAATCTAATTTTTATCTGAGATTGTCTATACTTTGGAATTTACAGGGGTGTATTTTATCATCCACATCCTTGTTTTCTCAATGTGTATTATTATTTCCATCCACCTACAATTTTTAAAATCCAATTTTACCCTTCGGTGAGTTTTTATTAAAAGATATGAAAGGAATATTTTGTTGTTTTTCGTACGAGGTACTTTTTGACTTTTCCGACAAAAGTACGAGAAGAATGTTTTTTTAACTTATACGACATGAATGTATTTTTAAAACATTATTTCCAAGAAGCTTCTTTTACAAGTTTTCAAGTTTATTTTTAATCAACTTCTTTTAGTTTAAAATTGTATGACATGTTAAGAAAGGAAAAAGGTTTTTAAAGTAGAAAGGATATTTTCCTCAAGAATGGAGTTCATGTGTTTTATCAAAATTATTTTCCATCTAAGATAATATAGGGTTATGTTTCTATCCCTATTATTACATTGATTTGATTATGTTGTGATGGAATTGTTTTTATGAATTATTTTGTCTTATATGAATTGTTTTATGATGCCACAATGTTTATGAATCCCATTTTTATTACATGGGTTATGCTATGATGTATGGTTTATGATTTTGTGGAACACATAAGAATGGTATCATTATGAGATGTGTGGGCCCTATATCTCCCTCCAATGCATTGGGTAAAGATTTTATATCTCATGAGATAGATATGTCTGGAACGGCTGGTTAAACTAGTTCAGTGAAACAGGACTGAAATGAGGAGTGAACTCGGTTCAGAAATGTACTTTGTCCACTAAGATAGTCTTGGAAATGAGTCTTGACTAATAAGAAATGATTCTCTATGATTATGTGTGTATGCCACAAAGTTTCAAGTTTTACGTTATGATTATTGGGATTACATTTCACTACTATGATTTACCCCATGTTATGATATTATGATCTCTTTTACAGGTTAAGATTTCCAAAATGTTATGTTCTTATTAATATGATGTGATTGGTATTTCTTTTTTTTACCTTTACTGAGCATTTGAGCTCACCCTTTTATGTTTTCTCATCCCCAGGATATAAAGAAAGGTTTTAGGTAAAAAAAAGGAAGATCTTTATGGGATATGATGAAGATCATTCACCACGATTAAAAGATTATATTCCGAGTTTCCAAAGAAACTAAACTATTATGGTCCTTGTGTGTGTGTTTTTGTTATGTACTAAGTATTCCAAAAAAATTAATGTAATTTCCGTGTATGTTAAGCATCAGGTCTCTAAAGTTGGTATCAGAGGAAAGGTTTATCCAACCTTTGGAAACTAGGTTGCGAAAATATTAGTGAGATCCCTAGAGATATTTCTAAGTATGTCTAGGGATGTACCTAAGTTTAAGAATAAGTATAGGTTATAGTCCTAGAATTACGGTAACGATCTTAGAATTAAACCTAAGATGATAGATATTGAAGGTACTTCCCCTTTATTTTGTTGTTTTCCCAAGAATGATTTTTTCCTCTCACACTATTCTTTTTGGGTTTTAGAAAATGGCTGGAAACAGGAAGATTCATGATAATGGAGGATACGACAGACAATGGAATGATATTCTTCAGGAGAAACCAAATGAAACGGGATTTGGTAGTCCAAACATCATTATTATGCCTAATCAGCAATCTCATAATATGATCAATAATATCAACTTTGGTATGTTTCCTGACTCAGATAATAAGAGAAAGATGGAGTTTCATGATGATCATAGAGGAAAGAAAGTTCAATTTCCCTCATGTAAATCACGTGGAAAGAAACATGGTGGACATTATCTTAAAGGGACTAGAAAATGTTTTAAGTGTGGAAAAGAAGGTCATCGAGCAGCTGAGTGCCGAAGTAATAAAAAAAGGGATTCTAATGACGTGAATAAAGAAAAGACTGCAAAGAACGCACCACAAACACTTCAATGCTTCAAGTGCAAGGAAATAGGGAATTATGCTAATAAATGCCCTAATCCAGGGGTTAGTGATGATCGACATGAACAACCAATTTAGGCAAAGGATAAAGGGAAGTCACATTCGATCAATATTGGCGATGTTGAATATGACAACGATGTGGTGGAATGATTAAGTTTTTATGTAATTGGATTCCAAAATAATGTTGTATATAGTATCGTGGAATATTGGAATATTTATGTATTGGTCTATTGTGGTTTTCAATGGTACCGGTAACCATGGAATGTGATTGAGATATTTTTGGAAAAAAAAGATGACATGTGAATAATGAAGGGAAAATGAGAAAATGAAATGGTTGACAGTATTCATGAGCTTATGATTAATATAAGGACTATGTGATTTCATGGATTGAGTAAATAGAAGTTTGAGGATTTTGGTATGTGGAAAGTGTTAACTATTAACAGCATTCATGTTTTCAATAAGGTTCAATGGGTATTCATTTTTTTCAAGACAATACATGATTAAGGCCATTTAATGTTTGTAATGTGACCAATAAGACATATCTCATGATATATGGGTATCAACAATGGTATTAACCTTATTTTTGTATGAACTCTTTGGTAATTGTTTTCACTATAATATGAGATTAGACAGCATTATTTTGGATAAGCCTAAATATTGGAATGGATTATGTTGGACATAATTTACTATTGTTTATGGATAGAAGTTTTTTTCGATATTATTTATGGGATGTTATAGTAATGTAGTTTTAGAAAAAGGACAACCTGTAGGATGGGCGACAGCCCATCGCATCGGACAAGGCTGTGGGAATTGAACCCACAACCGAAGTGCGACTAGCCTTTATCGCCTACCACTGGCCCACAAGAAGTCTCTGTTTAGTAGAAACTAGTTTTAGTATATTAAGAATTATTATATATGAAGTATAAGTCCATTTTAGGAACCATATATGATTAATCTCACTATAGATGGACTTATGTATTTTTTGATAACTTTTCTAACCTTTTGTTTGAGACAGATGGAATGACCCATCATTCTATCACATGATCTGCTAACACATCACGAATGAAAAATTCAACTTCATTTCTTTAAAAGATAAAGTTGAAATTGTCCAAACAATGACCAACAGTGAGACTATACCAAAATCACGAAAGTATTTCTTGTAATTCCAATTTCATCAACTTTAGGGAAATGATCTTGAAAACCGAAACTGTTGTCCTAGTGCTCTTATATCTGATGAATCATATGGTACCTTAGATCATCACAAATTTATGGCTTTATGATTGATGGATTTTCCATAACCATGTTCTCTACCACTCTCCATCAGAACATGATGGTTAGATTTCTATTTCATATCCATATTTTCACCTATGTGGGAACCCAGTGATTAGTTTATTTGGGTAACCGTTAAGTTTCATACTTTTGTTTTTAAAGATTGGTTTTGGTATTCCTGTTTCTGATGTGGGTTTCTATTAAAGAATCTTTCGAGCAGTAAACCATTTATAACCCCGACGAATTTCGAGGGCGAAATTCATTTTAAGGGGGGTAGAATGTAACACCCCGATATTTTATGAAAAATATTCTTTTTAATTTCATTAATATCTTGTGTTGTACGCTACACCAAAAGGAGCATTCACAACACGCATCCTTGACTTGACTTTCGTTACACACAATCGTGACCTTCCTCGATAGCATGTGTAGTACGCAATACCGAGTTTCACTAAACAACGATATGCTATTAAAATATTATTAAAACTAGCTGTTTTGAATAGTAATAACCACTTTTTGAAATTTTGTAAATATTATTTTTTAAAATGGACTTCATTTTTGGATTAGGAATATCAAAATTATCTTAGGGTGAATGTTTGGTACTTTTTGGATAACTTTCATTTTCTGATGAATAGTGAAAATTACTAAATTTTAATTAAAAAAACCCTTTTTAATAGAAATAATTAATTGTGATAAATTATTAATTTGAGTGGTTTTAAAGTATATCCAGTATATATTTTTACAAGTTAATACAATGATGGTCATTGGATGTAATTTCACATTTAAACCAGACATAGACAAGTGTCAATCTTTTGATAGTTATTATCTCTTAAGAACACGCTATTTGTTTTGACAACAGGAATTAATTTTTAAATTAATTAATGAAGCTAATATGTTTTTAATTTGGTAAAATAGAAATCATTTTTGAGTTCATAATATCAAATATAGCTTAGGCCTAATTTTTTGGTATTTTTCTGGAAACATTCATTTTTTGATGAATAGTGAAACCCCTAAGTGGTAGTTAAAAAAATGAATTTTTCATAAAACTTAATTTTACCACTTCTGTGAGTGGAATTTCAAAAATTCGAGAGACATGGTTGATGTCACTAAGTAAAATGTGTTTCAATGAGATGAAAATAATTTTTGGTGAATAGTATCGTTTTACTTTTTTTTACCATGATTAAAAGTAAGTATGGTAATTAAGGGTAAAAATGATATTATTATTACCCTAAAACATGTCCTAATTCTATTGGATAAGTGTAATTTGACCAAAAAAACCTTAGGAATAAAATATGACCATTTATGTAGAGACCCAAAGCTTGACGTACATGGACATTACATTGCTTTAGCGGAATACTTAATACATAACAAAAACAGATACACAAGGACCGTAATAGTTTAGTGTCTTTGGAAACTTGGAACGTAATCGTCTAATCGTGGAGAAGGATCTTCATCATCTCCCATAAAAATCTTCCCATTTTATGTTTCCTTACCTAAAATCTTTCTTTTAATCCTAGGGGAAAAGAAAACCTAAAAAGGGTGAGCTCAAATGCTCAGTAAGGATAAACATGGATAAAATAAAACATACCATATACATTTGAACTAAAAAAACATGAACATTAAAAATCTTGAGCAAGGACATAAAATATGGAAGTACATAAGGCATAGATCATAATGGAAAATAAATCATGATAAAATAGCATGGGAATAAAACATGTAATTTTGGCATCCATTAAGCACATGTAATGATTTCCATAATATCCAAGGCATTGCTACCAAGACCATCTTAGTGGAAAAAGTCCCATTCTGAATCGAGTTCACTCCTCGTTTCTGTCCTGTTTCACTGAACCGGTTTAACCTGCCGTTCCAGCCATGTCTATCTCATGTGATATAAAATCCTTACCCAATGCATTGGAGGGAGATATAGGTCCCACCCATCTCATAATGATACCATTCTTATGTGCGCCACAAAATCATAAACATACATCATTCATAATAACCCAACAAGTTAAATGGGTTTCCTAAACATCATCCTATCATCACATAATCCATATAAAAGAAATGGATATCATTTCATAATCATATAAGTGAAACCATGTAAATCATAGAGACATTATACATGAAACATACACATATGAAATAATGTCATCTTATATGGAAAATGGTTTTGATAAAAAACATGAAATGAATTCTTGAGGAAAATATCCTTTCTTATTCAAAATCATTTTCATTTCACAAAATTTCATGAAATTTTAAAAGAATAGGATTTTGTTGAAAACAGTCATGAAATATTTTGGTGGACGCTTCATGAAAAAAAGGCTTTATAAAAATGTAAAAATCTGTTCGTGCCGTATAAGTTAAAAAAACATTCTTCTCGTACTTTTGACGGAAAAGTCAAAAAGTACCTCATACGAAAAACGACAAAAGATTCCATTAATATACTTTACTAAAAACTCACCGAAGGGTTAAATTGGATTTAAAAAATTGTAGTTGTATGGAAACAATATTACATATTGAGGGAACATGGATGTTGATGATGAAATACACCCCAGGAAATACCAAAGTATAAACAATCTCAGATAAAAATGAGATTGTGTTATTTTCCCTTACCTTAGGTCTGATTTGCTTCGTAAGTGTCTGAACCTCCTGTATAATGATTTAAATAATGTTATTAACTTATTAAATAATAATATTAATTGTTATAATATCATATATGGTTCACTTATGACTTTATATTACTCGTTCTTTTGTAAATTCCAAGTTAATGAGCGTTTTGGGTAAAATTGTGTCATTTTTCGTCTGTGTTTTGACTTGTAATTATTCATATGATTAATTAAATAATGATTACTTAATTAAAGAATATAAAACATGATTTATATATAATATATATTCAGAAAATATATATATATATATATAATAGATCAGTAAATGGAAATAAATACACCCTTCATGGAGACGGTAGACCGTACGTACGCATGAACGTTGTTTTTTTCCTTATTGAGTTGAATGGAATTAAGTAGATGACATACATATATATACACATAAATCCAGTATCATTATTATGTCATATATTTCATGATTACTTATTATATATACTTTATAATCATTCATGAATGGTTAACGTGGAGAATGAATCTCATCGCGTCGTGGAGACGGTAGTCCGTACGTATGCACGAGAGATGATATCGTTCTCATGATCATGGAATTGTATTGGAGTATATGTATACTATTTCATAATCAATATCACTTTACAATAATCATATATAGTTATTATGTACACCATTATACCGATCCAAGTAAGGTGGTGGTGGAAAATGATTACACCACGGCATGGAGACCGTATTCCGTACGTACACACCCGCGGTGATATCGTTTTCCATAGGATGGATAGATGGTGAAATAATGTTGTTTCATTATTATAATAACATATCAGTATATTATTGGTACTGATGTTATTACTTCATAATGAAACAACATAAGAAGAATAATTGGAAGAATAAATAAAGATGAAAGAATCCGTAACAGACATTACCTCTTCTTTGAAGAGCCTCTTTGATTCTTCCACTTAGGGAACTAAAATTGGTCTTTGAAGAAGACCGGGACCTCTAGAATGTTTATAGGGAAGGGGAGAAGATATTTTTTTAGGGGTTGGACAAGATTTAAGGCTCAAAGTGCTGTGAGGTAGAGAGGGAGGAGGTGCCCTTTTATAAGGGAGGAGAGGGCACCTTTGGAATAATAAAAAATATTATTTTATTATAAAGTCATATTCAGTGTTTAATAGATCCAAATTGAGTTATTTCTAATTTAAGGTGGGTATGGGTCTCAAGCCTCCCATCCAATAGAATTTAGACAAGTTTAGGTCATTATATTAACCTTATCTTTTAGTTTTAACTCTTAGTTAATTAGATTGACAATTACCATGTCACTTTGTAATTTTATATTATATAGTTAATAAACATACCATATATATTAAATCGACCCCCAAGTGGTCCATTAATGATACAACTATCATGATATAAGAATCTTGGCTGATCCTTAGATTTTTTGGAATAAAATAACAATCAATAATATAATATTTGTTTTAAAAACAATTTTATGTCAATTTTGACACTATTCAATAGTTGATTTTTATGAAACTCATAACAGAATGATTACTTAGAAAAAAGTTACTTAAATAAATCCTAACATGTCATATTAACCTTTAAAATTAGTATAATTCATAAAAAGTCTCAAATTATATTTATTTTGGTATTTATAATATCAATTATTCTAATTTTTCACTATTATGGTAGTTACTGCATCATCATTGTGTCATTAATAAATTAACTTATTTAATGTCTAAAAATTATAAATAAAATCTCATTATGTATTAAATCGTATTATCTTTCTAATGAATATTTACAATAGAATTTATCTTATGTATAACCCTATATTAAAAATATATTAGTAAATATATTTTGAACTTAACTCTTTTAACTCTTCTTTGAATTAATTAATAATAACGGTCCTAATCTAATCCAAGTGGGCCTAAATGGACATATTTTATTCCTAAGGTTTTTTTTGGTCGAATTAAACTTATACAATAGAATTAGGACATGTGGTAGGGTAATAATAATATCATTTTTACCCTTAATTAACCTATTTACTTTTAACCGTGGTAAAAAAAGTAAAAAGTTACTAATCACCAAAAATTATTTTCATCTCATTGAACCACATTTTAGTTACTGACATCAACCGTGTCTCTCGGATTTTTTAAATTCCACTTACAGAAGCGGTAAAATTAATTTTTTTGCGAAATTTATTTTTTTAACTACCACTTAGTGGTTTCACTATTCATCAAAAAATGAAAGTTTCCAGAAAAATACCAAAAATTAGGCCTAATCTATATTTGATGTTATGAATTAAAAAATTATGTCTATTTTACCAAATTCAAAACATATCAGTTTCATTAATTAATTTAAAAATTAAGTCTCATCGTCAATACAAATAGCGTGTTTTTAAGAGATAATAACTATCAAAAGATTGACACTTGTTTATGTCTGGTTTAAATGTGAAATTACATCCAATGACCAATATTATATTAAATTGTAAAAAATATATTATAAATATATTTTAAAACCACTCAAATTAATAATTTATCACTATTATTTATTTCGATTGAAAAAGTTGTTTTTAATTACAATTTAGTAATTTTCACTATTCATTAGAATATGAGAGTTATCCGAAAAGTACCAAAATTTTTTCCTAAGCTAATTTTGATATTCCGAATCCAAAAATGAAGTCCATTTTGAATACTAAAATTTAGAAAATTTTAAAAAGTGGTTATTACTATTCATAATGGCTAGTTTTAATAATATTTTAATAGCATATCGTTGTTTAGTGAAACTTGGTATTGCGTACTACACACGCTATCGAGGAAGGTCGTGATTGCGTGTAATGAAAGGCAAGTCAATGATGCGTGTTGTGAAAGATCCTTTTGTTGTAGCGTACAACACAAGACATTAATGAAATTAAAAATAATAGTTTTCATAAAATCTCAGGGTGTTACATTCTACCCCCCTTAAAATGAATTTCACCCTCGAAATTCGTCGGGGTTATAAATGGTTTACTACTCGAAAGTTTCTTTAATAGAAATCCAAATCGTAAAAAGGAATACCAAAACTTGGATTTAAAAACAAAAGTATGAAACGTAATGGTTACCCAAATTAACTAATCACTGGGTTTCCACATAGGATAACATAGGTGAAAATATGGATATGGAAGAGAAATCTAACCATCATGTTCTGATAGAGAGTGGTAGAGAACATGGATATGAAAAATCCAACAATCACATATATTTGTGATGATCTAAGGTACCATCTAATTCATCAGATATAAGGGAACTAGGACAACATTTTTGGTTTTCAAGATCATTTCCCTAATGTTGGTGAATTAAAAAAAATATTTGCATGATTTTGGTACAATCTCAATGTTGTTCGTGAATTGAACAATTTCCACTTCATCCCTTAAAGAAATGAAGTTTAATTTGTTATTCGTGATGTGTTAGTCGATCATGTGATAGAATGATGGGTCATTCCATCTCTTTCAAACAAAAGGTTAGCAAAAGTTATAAGTCCATCTTATGGTTAGATTAATCGTATATGGTTCCAAAAATGAACTTATACTTCATATATCATACCTCTTAATAAAATAAACCTAGTTTCTATTAACCAGGGACTTCTTGTAGGCTAGTGGTAGGCGATAAAGGCCAGTCGCACTTTGGTTGTGGGTTCAATTCCCATAGCCTTGTCCGACGTGATGGGATGTCACCCGTCCTGCATGTTGTTCTTTTTCTAAAACTATGTTACTATAACATCACAATAATAATATTGAAAAAAACATCTATCCTTAAACAATACTAACTTATGTCAAACATAATCCATTCCAATATTTAGGCTTATCCATAATACTATAGTCCACTCTCATAATATAGTGAAAATGATTACCAGAGATTTAATACCATCATTAATCCCCATATATCATAAGATATGTCTTGTTGGTCACATTCCAAACATTCGAAGGTCTTAATCATGTATTCTATTGAAAAATGAATACCCATTGAACCTTAATGAAAACATGAATGCAGTTAAAAGTTAACACTTTACACATACCAAAATCCTCAAAATTCTATATACTCAAACCATGATATCTCTGAGTCCTTATATCAACAATGAGCTCATTAATACAATCAAACATCTCATTATCTTCTTATTCCTTCATTATGCTCATATCATCTACTTTACAAAAATATCTGAATAACCTTCCATGGTTATTGGTACCATTCAACAAATACATTCAAATACTTTTAGGAAAAACAATAATGTAACAATCCTTAGATGATTCTTTATTCCATAGTACCATTAACTATACAACATAACTCTCAATAAACATACAATCATTCCACTACCTTTTAAAACAACTGACTGAGCTTCAACACTTCTTTCAGCTCATATATCATTTGTAGTCTCTTCATCATAATCCACATAAATACTACCCATATGACCATGATGATTATCTTCATGATATTTTCCATTAGGGCATTGGTTTTCATAATGCCCGTAAATTCCACATTTAAAACATCTAATCATTGTTGATGTCGTAGTAATACCATTATCCTTGTCCATGGTGTTAACTGAACCTTTTCCTTTGCACTTACTGGCTTTGTGTCCTTCTTTTCCACACCCAAAGCATCTTCCAGTTCCTTTGAAACAATCTCCCTGATGCCTCTTCCCACAATATTTACATGAGGTAAATTGAACTTTATTTTCTCTATTATCATCATGAAACTCCATATTTCTCTTATTATCTAAGTCGGGAAACTTACCAAAGTTGATATTATTGATCATATTATGAGATTTATGATTAGGTATAATAACGATGTTTGGACTTCCAGATCCCCTTTCATTTGGTTTCTCATGAAGAAAATCATTCCATTGTCTATCATATCCTCCATTATTGTGAATCTTCCTGTTTCCAGCCATTTTCTAAAACCTAAAAAGAATAATGAGAGAGGAAAAAATCATGCTAGGGAAAACAACATAGTAAAGGGGAATCACCCTCAATATATAACATCTTAGGGTAAATTCTAAGATAGTAACCGTAGTTCTAGGACTATATTC
The DNA here is from genome assembly GCA_963277665.1 of Viscum album. Lineage (NCBI taxonomy): Eukaryota > Viridiplantae > Streptophyta > Magnoliopsida > Santalales > Viscaceae > Viscum > Viscum album. Next base: position 552,375,352 of record OY728158.1, read on the forward strand.
TATACGTATACTTATCCTTAGGGACATCCCTAGACATACCTTAGAAATATCTCTAGGGATCTCACTAACATTTTTGCATCCTAGTTTCCAAAGGTTGACTAAACCTTTCCTCTGATACCAACTGTAGAGACCCAAAGCTTGAAGTACATGGACATTACATTACTTTAGAGTAATACTTAATACATAACAAAAACAGACACATAAGGACCGTAATAGTTTAGTGTCTTTGGAAACGTGGAACGTAATCTTCTAATCGTGGTGAAGATCTTCAACATCTCCCATAAAAATCTTCCCATTTTATGTTTCCTTTCCTAAAATCTCTCTTTTAATACTGGGGGAAAAGAAAAAATAAAAAGGGTGAGCTCAAATTCTCAGTAAGGGTAAGCATGGATAAAATAAAACATACTATATACATTTGAACTTAAAAAACATGAACATTAAAAATCTTGAGCAACGACATAAAACATTTAAGTACATAAGTCATAGATCATAATGGAACATAAATCATGATAAAATATCATGGGAATAAAACATGTAATTGTGACATCCATTAAGCACATGTAATGATTTCCATAGTAGCCAAGGCATTGCTGCCAAGACCATCTTAGTGGACAATGTCCCATTCTGAATCGAGTTCACTAATCGTTTCAGTCCTATATCACTGAACTGGTTTAACATGCCGTTCCAGCCATGTCTATCTCATGAGATATAAAATCTTTACCCAATGCATTTGAGGTAGATATAGGTCCCACACATCTCATAATGATACCATTATTATGTGTTCCACAAAATCATAAACATACATCATTCATAATAACCCAACAAGTAAAATGGGTTTCATAAACATCATCCCATCATCACATAATCCAAATAAAAGAAATGGATATCATTTCTTAATAATAAAAGTGAAACCATGTAAATCATAGAGACATTATACATGAAACATACATATATGAAATAATTTCATCTTAGATGGAAAATGGTTTTGGTAAAATACTTGAAGTGAATTCTTGATGAAAATATCCTTTCTTATTCAAAATCATTTTCTTTTCACAAAATGTGATGATATTTTAAAAGAATAGGATTTTTATGAGAATAGTCATGAAATATTTTGGTGGACGCTTCATGAAAATAAGGCTTTATAAAATCGTACAAATCTGTTCGTGTCGTATAAGTTAAAAAACATTCTTCTCGTACTTTTTTCGGAAAAGCCAAAAAGTACCTCGTACGAAAAACGACAAAATATTCCTTTCATATACTTTACTATAAACTCACCGAAGGTTAAAATTGGATTTAAACAATTTTAGGTGGATGGAAACAATATTAAATATTTAGGGAACATGGATGTGGATGATAAAATACACCACAGTAAATACCAAAGTATAAACAATCTCTGATAAAAATGAGATTGTGATATTTTCCCTTACCTTATGTTCGATTTGCTTCGTAAGTGTCCGAAACTACTGTATAATGATTAATATAATGTTATATACTTATTAAATAATCATATTAATTTTTATGATATCATATATGGTTCACTTATGACTTTATATTACTAGTTCTTTTGTAAATTCCATGTTAAAGAGCATTTTGGGTAAAATCGTTTCATTTGTCGTCCGTGTTTTTACTTGTAATTATTCATATGATTACATAGATCATGATTACTTAATTACAGAATATAAAACATGATTTATATATAATATATATTCAGAATATATATATATATATATATATAATAGATCAGTAAATGGAAAGAGATACACCGTTCATGGAGACGGTAGATCGTACATACGCAAGAACGCTGTTTTCTTTTCCTTATTGAGTTGAATGGAATTAAGTAGATGACATAAATATATATACAAATAAATCCAGTATCATTATTATGTCATATATTTCATGATTACTTATTATATATACTTTATAATCCTCCATGAATGGTTAACGTGAAGAATGAATCTCATCACGTCGTGGAGATGGTAGTCCATACGTACGCAGGAGCGATGATATCATTCTCATGATCGTGGAATTGTATTGGAGTGTATATATAATATTTCAGGATAAATATCACTTTAGAATAATCATATATTTTTATTATGTACACCATTATACCCATCCAAGTAAGGTGGTGGTGAGAAATAGATTACACCACGGCGTTGAGACGGTATTCCGTACGTACGCACGCGCAGTGATTTGATTTTCCGTAGGATGGATAGATGGTGAAATAATTTTGTTTCATACTTATAATAACATATCAGTATATGAGTGATACTGATGTTATAACTTTATAATGAAACAACCTAAGAAAAATAAATGGAAGAAGAAATAAAGATGAAAGAATCGGTAACAGACATTACCTCTTCTTTGAAGCGCCTCTTTGAGTCTTCCTCTTAGGGAAATAAAATTGGTCTTTGAAGAAAACTAGGACCTCTAGGATGTTTCTAGGGAAGTGGAGAAGAGAATTTGGTAGGGTTTGGCCGAGCATGAAGGCTAAAAGTTGTGTGAGGAAGAGAGGGAGGAGGTTCCCTTTTATAAGGGAGGAGACGGGCACCTTTGGAATAACTAAAACTATTATTTTATTATATAGTCATGTTCAGTTTTTAATAGCTCCAAATTGAGTTATTTCGATGATATGGTTGGTATGGGTATCAATCCTCCCATCCAATATAATTTAGACAAGTTTATGTCGTTATATTAACCTTATCTTTTAGTTTTAACTCTTAGTTAATTAGATTGACATTTACCATGTCACTTTGTATTTTTATATTATATAGTTAATAAACTTACCATATACATCCAAGAGACCCCCAAGAGGTCCATTAATGATACACCTATCATGATATAAGAATCTTGGCCAAACCTTAGATTTTTAGGAATAAAATAACAATCAATAATATAATATTTGTTTTAAAAACTATTTTATGTCAATTTTGACACTATTCAATAGTTGATTTTTGTGAAACACATAACAGAATGCTTACTTCGACAAAAGTTAATTAAATCAATCATAACATGTAATATAAACCTATAAAATTAGTGTAATACTTAAAAAGTCTCAGATTATATTTATTTGGGTATTTATAATATCAATTATTCCAATTGTTCACTATTATGGTAATTACTGCATAATCATTGTGTCGTAAATAAATTATATTATTTAATGTCTAATAATTATAAATAAAATCTCATTATGTAGTAAATCGTATTATATTTCTAATGAATACTTAAAATCTAATTTATCTTATGTATAACCCTATATTAAAAATGTTTTAGTAAATAAACTTTGATTTTAACTCTTTTAACTTTTCTTTAAATTAAATAATAATAAATGTCTTAATCTAATCCATGTGGGCCTAAATGGTAGTATTTTATTCTTAAGGTAGTTTTTGGTCGAATTACACTTATCCAATAGAATTAGGACATGTGTTAGGGCAAAAATAATATCATTTTTACCCTTAATTACCCTATTTACTTTTAACCGTGGTAAAAAAAAGTAAAAAGTTGCTATACAACAAAAATTATTTTCATCTTATTGAACCAAATTTTACTTACTGACATCAACTGTGTCTCTCGGATTTTTGAAATTCCACTCACAGAAGCGGTAAAATTAATTTTTATGAAAAATTCATTTTTTTCCTACCACTTAGTGGTTTCACTATTCATCAAAAAATGAAAGTTTCCAGAAAAATACCAAAAAATAGGCCTAAGCTATATTTGATATTATGAATTCAAAAATGATGTCTATTTTACCAAATTAAAAACATATCAGTTTCATTAATTAATTTAAAAATTAAATCCCGTCGTCAAAACAAATAGTGTGTTTTGAAGAGATAATAACTCTCAAAATATTGACACTTGTTTATGTCTCGTTTAAATGTGAAATTACATCCAATGACCAAAATTGTATTAAATAGTAAAAATATATTCTAAATATATTTTAAAACCACTAAAATTAATAATTTATCACTATTAATTATTTCTATTGAAAAAGTTTTTTTTAATTACAATTTAGTAATTTTCACTATTCATCAAAATATTAAAGTTATCTGATAAGTACCAAAATTTCTCCCTAAGCTAATTTCGATATTCCGAATCCAAAAATGAAGTCCATTTTGAAAACTAAAATTTAACAAATTTCCAAAAAGTGGTTATTACTATTCATAACGGTTAGTTTTAATAATATTTTAATAGCATATTGTTGTTTAGTGAAACTCGGTATTGCGTACTACACACGCTATCGAGGAAGGTCGTGATTGTGTGTAATGCAAGGCAAGTCAATGATGCATGTTGTGCAAGCTCCTTTTGGTGTAGCGTAAAACACAAGACATTAATGAAATTAAAAATAATATTTTTCATAAAATCTTGGGGTGTTACAATTTAGGCCCACTTGGATTAGATTAGGACATTTATAATTAATTTATTTAAAGAAGGGTTAAAATAGTTAAAATCAAAGATTAAAAAGTAGATAATTTTTAATATATGGTTATACATAAGATAAATTAAACTATAAATATTCCTTAGAAAGATAAAAATATTTCCTACATAATGGTATTTTATTTGTAATGTTTAGACATTAAATAATTAAATTTATTTATGACACAACGATGATGGAGTAATTATCTTATTAATGAAATATTGACATAATTGATGTTATAAATACCCAAATAAATGTAATTTCAGACTTTTTATGAATTCCACTAATTTTCTATGTTAATATGACATGTTATTATTTATTTATGTAACTTTTTTCTAACTAATAATTCTTTTATGATTTTCACAAAAATCAATTACTAAATAGTGTCAAAATTGACATAAAATAGTTTTTAAATAAAATATTATATTATTGATTGTTATTTTATTCATAAAAATATAAGGTTCAGGAAAATGACTTAATAAAGTTATATATATTAATAATAAACAACTTGGGGTTCGTTTGGCTTGTTATAGTACATTTATTAACATTATAGTGTAAGAACACAAAAAGACACGGTAGAAGTAAGATTATCTAACTTAAAGTTAAAACTAAATGATAAGGTTAAAATTGTATACTAAACTTGTAAAAATTATATTGGATGAGAGGATTTAGACTCATACCCACCTTAGCTTTGAAATAACTCAATTTTTAGCTATTAAAAACCGTATATGACTTTATAATAAAATAATATTTTTAGTTATTCAAAAGGTTCCCCTCTCCTCCCTTATAAAAGGGAACCTCCTCCCTCTTTTCCTCACACCACTTTGAGCTTTCAAGCTCATCCAAACCCTGCCAAATTCTCTTCTCCACTTCACTAGAAACATCCTAGAGGTATTGGGTTTCTTCAAAGACCCATTTCAGTGCCCTAAGAGGAGGACTCAATGAGACGTTTCAAAGAAGAGGTAATGTCTGTTACCGATTCTTTCAACTTTATTTATTCTTCCACTTCTACTTATTAGATTGTATCATTATGAAGTAATAACATAATTATCAATAATATACTGATATGTTATTATAAGTATGAAACAACCTTATTTCACCATCTATCCATCCTACGGAAAACGAAATCACCGCGCGTGTGTACGTACGGAATACCGTCTCCACGCCGTGGTGTAATCTATTTTCCACCACCACCTTACTTGGATGGGTATAATGGTGTACATAATAACTATATATGATTATTGTAAAGTGATATTTATTCCGAAATAGTATAAATACACTACAATACAATTCCACGATCATGAGAACGATATCATTGCTCGTGCGTACGTACGGACTACCGTCTCCACGACGCGATGACATTCATTCTCCACGTTAACCATTCATGAATGATTATAAGGTATATATAATAAGTAATCATTAAATATAAGACATAATAATTATACTGGATTTATTTCTATATATATATATATATATGTATGTCATCTACTTAATTCCATTCAACTCAATAAGGAAACGAAAACAGCGTTCATGCGTACGTACGACCTATCGTCTCCATGAATGGTGTATTTATTTCCATTTACTAATCTATTATATATATTTATATTCTGAATATATATTATATAGAAATTATGTTTTATATTCTGGAATTAAGTAATCATGATCTAAGTAATCATATGAATAATTACAAGTCAAAACACGGATTACAAATGAAACAATTTTACCCAAAATGCTCTTTAACATGGAATTTACAAACAAACGGGTAATATAAAGTCATAAGTGAACCATATATGATATCATAAAAATGATTATGATTCTTGAATAAGTCAATGACATTATTTAAATCATTATAAATGAGGTTCGGACACTTACTAAGAAAATAAGACCTAAGGTAAGGGAAATATCACAATCTCATTTTTATCCGAGATTGTTTATACTTTGGAATTTACTGGGGTGTATTTTATCATCTACATCCTTGTTTTCTCAATGTGTAATATTATTTCCATCCACCTAAAATTGTTTAAATCCAATTTTACCCTTCAGTGAGCTTTTAGTAAAATATATGATAGGAATATTGTGTCATTTTTCGTACGAGGTACTTTTTGACTTTTCCGACAAAAGTACGAGAAGAATGTTTTTTTAACTTATACGGCATGAATGTATTTTTAAAACATTATTTACTAGAATCTTCCTTTACAATTTTTGAAGTTTATTTTTAATCAACTTCTTTTAGTTTAAAATTGTCTGACATGTTAATAAAGGGAAAAGGTTTTTAAAGTAGAAGTGATATTTTCCTCAAGAATGGAGTTCAAGTGTTTTATCAAAATTATTTTCCATCTATGATAATATAGGGTTCTATTTCTATCCCTATTATTACATTTATTTGATTATGTTGTGATGGAATTATTTTTATGAATTCCTTTATCTTATATGAATTGTTTTATGATGTCATGATGTTTAAGAATCCGATTTTTATTACATGGGTTATGCTATGATGTATGGTTTATGATTTTGTGGCACACATAAGAATGGTATCATTATGAGATGGGTGGGACCTATATATCCCTCCAGTTAATTGGGTAAAGATTTTATATCTCATGAGATAGACATGGCTGGAACGGCAGGTTAAACCGGTTCAGTGAAACAGGACTGAAACGAGGAGTGAACTCAGTTAAGAAATGGACTTTGTCCACTAAGATATTCTTGGAAATGAGTCTTGACTAATAAGAAATGATTCTCTATGAATATGTGCGTATTCCAAAAAGCTTCATGTTTTAAGTTATGATTGTTGGGATTACATTTCACTACTATGATTTATCCCATGTTATGATATTATGATCTCTTTTGCAGGTTAAGATTTCCAAAATGTTATGTTCTTATGAATATGATGTGATTGATATTTCTTTTGTTTACCCTTACTGGGGATTTGTGCTCACCCTTTTATGTTTTCCCCAGGATATAAATAAAGGTTTTAGGTAAAAAAAGGAAGATCTTTATGGGATATGTTGAATATTTTTCACCATGATTAGAAGATTATATTCCGAGTTTCCAAAGACACTAAACTATTACGGTCCTTGTGTGTGTGTTTTTGTTGTGTACTATGTATTCCGCAAAAGTAATGTAATGTCCATGTACGTTAAGCTTAGAGTATCTACAAAGTGAACAAGGTGGCATATTCCCTAAGTAGAAAGGATCCAGTGATTCTATCAATGATGAAAATTGAGAAGGATCCAATCTTCTTAGACTTGATGAATATGGACATGGGAATCATAGAGAAGGGAACATAATCAATCCTTTCACAAATGATTTCTCAACCATCTCTTTTGGAATGGTTAAAGGATGCTCAAATGGATGATGTGGGAATTCAAGAAAAAGTGTAAGCTATCGATAAATAGAAATCCTCGGAGATTAATGTTAATGAAGAAAGAATTGTGTGGTTTTGGAAAAGACTATGTGTTCCATCAAGTCCGGAGCTGAAGAAGGAACTTTTGGATGATGCACATAGTTCAAATTTCTCTATTCACCTAGGGATCACAAACATGTATCGAGATCTCCGAGAAAACCTTTGGTGGGATAATATGAAGAAGGAGATTGCTGAATATACATCAAATTGCCTGGTGTGCCAGTATGTTAAGGTACAGATGAAGAAGTCTAAGGGGATTATGCAACCATTTCCCATACCAGAATGGAAATGGGAGAACATCACAATGGAATTTGTCACCAGACTTCTGAGAACATCCAAAGGCAATAATGCAATCTGGGTTGTTGTGGATCGTCTTACAAAGACTGAACACTTCATTGCTATTCGGGAGGATATCTCATTGGATCAATCGGCACAGATATATATCAGTGAAGTGTTAAGGTTGCATGGAGTACCACTGTCTATTATTTCTGACCAAGATCCATGATTCACCTCTATGTTTTGGAAAAGTCTTCAACATGCTCTGAATACTAAACTGAACTTCAGTTCGGCTTATCATCCACAAACTGATGGCCAATCCGAGTGGACTATCCAAACACTAGAGGACATGTTGAGAGAATTCTCAATGGAATTTAAAGGATAATGGGATTGACATTTTCCACCAGTTGAATTATCTTACAACAACTGTAGAGACCTAAAGCTTAACGTACATGGACATTACATTACTTTTGCGGAATACTTAGTACATAACAAAAACACAGACATAAGGACTGTAATAGTTTAGTGTCTTTGGAAACTCGGAATATAATCTTCTAATCACGGTGAAGGATCTTCAACATATCCCATAAAGATCTTTCTTTTTTTACCTAAAACCTTTCTTTATATCCTGGGTAAAAGAAAACATAAAAGGGTGAGCTCAAATGCTCAGTAAGGGTAAACAAATGAAATATCAATCACATCTTATTCATAATAACATATCATTTTAGAAATCTTAACCTGCGAAAGAGATCATAATATCATAACATAGGGTAAATCATAGTAGTGAAATGTAATCCCAATAATCATAACATAAAACATGAAACTTTGTGACATACACACATAATCATAGAGAATCATTTCTTATTAGTCAAGACTCATTTCCAAGACTATCTTAGTGGACAAAGTCCATTTCTTAACTGAGTTCACTCCTCGTTGCAGTCCTATTTCACTAAACCGGTTTAACCTGCCGTTCCAGCCATGTCTACCACATGAGATATAAAATCTTTACCCAATTAATTGGAGGGAGATATAGGTCCCACCCATCTCATAATGATTCCATTCTTAGGTGTGCCACAAAATCATAAACCATACCTAATAGCATAACCCATGTAATAAAAATGGGATTCATAAACATCATGAAATCATAAAACATTTCATATATGAAAAAAGAATTCATAAAAAGAATTCCATCAAAACATAATAAAATCAATGTAATAATAGGGATAGAAACAGAACCCTTTATTATCTTAGAAGGAAAATAATTTTGATAAAACACTTTAACTCCATTCTTGAGGAAAATATCCTTTCTACTTCAAAAACACTCTTCCTTTGTTAACATGTCATACATTTTTAAACTAAAAGAAGTTGATTAGAAATAGACTTGAAAACTTGTAGTGGAAGCTTCTTCGAAATGATGTTTTTAAAATCCATTCATTCTGTATAATTTAAAAAAACATTCTTCTCGTACTTTTGTCGGAAAAGTCAAAAAGCCCCTCTTACAAAAAAAGACACAAGATTCCTTTCATATCTTTTACTAAAAACTCACCGAAGGGTAAAATTGGATTTAAAAATTGTAGGTGAATGGAAATAATATTACATATTGAGGAAACATGGATGTGGATGATAAAATACACCCCAGTAAATTCCAAAGTATAAACAATCTCGGATAAAAATGAGATTGTGATATTTCCCTTACCTTAGGTCCGATTTTCTTCGTAAGTGTCTGAACCTACTGTATAATGATTTAAATAATGTCATTTACTTATTACATAATCAAAATCATTGTTATGATATCATATATGGTTCACTTATGACTTTATATTACCCGTTCTTTTGTAAATTCCATGTTAAAGAGCGTTTTGGGTAAAATCGTTTCATTTTTCGTCCGTGTTTTGACTTGTAATTATTCATATGATTACTTAGATCATGATTACTTAATTACAGAATATAAAACATGATTTATATATAATATATATTCAGAATATACCTAAATATAATAGATCAGTAAATGGAAAGAAATACACTGTTCATGGAGACGGTAGGTCGTACGTACGCATGAACGCTGTTTTCGTTTCCTTATTGAGTTAAATGGAATTAATTAGATGACATACATATATATACACATAAATCCAGTATCATTATTATGTCATATATTTCATGATTACTTATTATATATACTTTATAATCATTCATGAATGGTTAACGTGGAGAATGAATCTCATCGCGTCGTAGAGACGGTAGTCCATACGTACGCACGAGCGATGATATCATTCTCATGATCATGGAATTATATTGGAGTGTATGTATACTATTTAAGAATATATATAACTTTACAATTATCATATATATTTATTATTTACCCCATTATACCCATCCATTTAAGGTGGTGGTGGAAAATAGATTACACAACGGCGTGGAGACGGTATTTCGTACGTACGCACGCGCGGTGATTTCGATTTCCGTAGGATTGGTAGATGGTGAAATAGGGTTGTTTCATAATTATAATAACATATCGGTTTATGAGTAATATGGATGTTATTACTTCATAATGAAACAACCTAAGAAGAATAAGTGGAAGAAGAAATAATGTTGAAAGAATCAGTAATAGACATTACCTCTTCTTTGAAGCGCCTCTTTGAGACCTCCACTTAGGGCACTGAAATTGGTCTTTGAAGACGACCAGGACCTCTAGGATGTTTCTAGGGAAGTGGAGAAGAGAATTTGTCAGGGGTTTTCTGAGCTTGAATGCTCAAATTGGTGTGAGGAAGGTAGGGAGGAGGTGCCCTTTTATAAGGGAGGAGAGGGGCACCTTTGGAAAAACTAAAAATATTATTTTATTATAAAGCCATATTCGGTTTTAAATAGCTCAAAATGTATTTATTTAGAAGCTAAGGTAGGAATGTTTCGATATCCTCTCATCCAATATAATTTGTACAAGCTTAGTTTACTATTTTATCCTTATCATTTAGTTTTAACTTTAAGTTAGATAATTTTACTTTTACCGTGTCTTTTTGTGTTCTTACACTATAAGGTTAATAAACATACTATAACAAGCCAAACGAACCCCATGTTGTTTATTATTAATATATATAAACTTATCTATGTCATTTTCCCGAACCATAGATTTTTAGGAATAAAATAACAATTAATAATATAATATTTGTTTTAAAAACTATTTTATGTCAATTTTGACACTATTTAGTAATTGATTTTTGTGAAAATCATAACAGACTTATTAGTTCGAAAAAAGTTACTTAAATCAATAATAACATGTCATATTAACTTATAATATTAATATAATTCATAAAAAGTCTCAAATTACTTTTATTTGGGTATTTATAACATCAATTATGTCAATATTTCATTAATAATATAATTACTGCATCATCGTTGTGTCAAAAATAAATTAAATTATTTAATTTCTAAAAATTAAAAATAAAATACCATTATGTATGAAAGATTTTTATTTTTCTAATGAATATTTATAGTCGAATTCATCTTATGTATAACCCTATATTAAAAATTATCTACTTATTAAACTATGATTTTAACCATTTTAACCCTTCTTTAAATAAATTAATAATAAATGTCCTAATCTAATCCAAGTGAGCCTAAATGGTCATATTTTATTCCTAAGGTTGTTTTTGGTCTAATTACACTTTTCCAATAGAATTATTACATGTTTTAGGGTAATAATAATATCATTTTTACCCTTAATTACCCTATTTACTTTTAACCGTGGTAAAAAAATTAAAAAGTTACTATTCACCAAAAATTATTTTCATCTCATTGAACCAAATTTTACTTAGTGACATCAACTGTGTCTCTTGGATTTATCAAATTCCACTCACAGAAGTGGTAAAATTATGTTTTATGAAAAATTCATTTTTTTAACTACCACATAGTGGTTTCACTATTCATCAAAAAATGAAAGTTTCCAGAAAAATACCAAAAATTAGGCCTAAGATATATTTGATATTATGAACTCAAAATTGATTTATATTTTACCAAATTCAAAACATATCAGTTGCATTAATTAATTTAAATATTAATTCATGTCGTCAAAACAAATAGCATGTTCTTAAGAGATAATAACTATCAAAAGATTGACACTTGTTTATGTCTGGTTTAAATGTGAAATTATATTCAATGACCAAAATTGTATTAAATAGTAAAAATATATTATAAATATACTTTAAAACCACTCAAATTAATAATTTTTCACTATTAATTATTTCGATTAAATTTTTTTTAATTAAAATTTAGTAATGTTTACTATTCATCAGAAAATGAAAGTTATCCGAAAAGTACCAAAATTTCACCCTAATATAATTTTGATATTCCGAATGCAAAAATGAAGTCCATTTTGAAAAATAAAATTTAAAAAATTTCAAAAAGTGGTTATTACTATTCATAACGACTAGTTTTAATAATATTTTAATAGCATGTCGTTGTTTAGTGAAACTCGGTGTTGTGTACTAAACACGCTATCGTGGAAGGTCGTGATTGCGTGTAATGAAAAGAAAGTCAAGGATGCGTGTTGTGCAACATCCTTTTGGTGTAGCGTACAACACAAGACATTAATGAAATTAAAAAGATTATTTTTCATAAAATCTCGCGGTGTTACATTCTACCCCCCTTAAACTTAATTTCATCCTCGAAATTCATCGGGGTTATAAATAGTTTACTACTAGAAAGTTTCTTTAATAGAAACCCACATAGTAAAAAGGAATACCAAAACCAATCTTTAAAAACAAAAGTATGAAACGTAATGGTTACCCAAATAAACTAATCACTGGGTTTCCACATAGGTGAAAATATGGATATGGAAGAGAAATCTAACCATCATGTTCTGATGGAGAGTGGTAGAGAACATGGCTATGGAAAATCCAGAAATCACAAAGCCATAAATTTGTGAAAATCTAAGGTACCATTTGATTTATCAGATATATGATCATTAGGACTACATTTTTGGTTTTCAAGATCATTTCCCGAAAGTTGATGAAATTGGAATTAGAAGAAATACTTTCGTGATTTTGGTATAGTCTCACCGTTGGTCATTCTTTAGACAATTTATACTTCATATCTTAAAGAAATGAAGTTGAATTTTTCATTCTTGATGTGTTAGCAGATCATGTGAAAGAATGATAGGTCATTCCATCTGTCTCAAACAAAAGGTTAAAAAGTTATCAAAAAATACATAAGTCCATCTGTAGTGAGATTAATCATATATGGTTCCTAAAATGGACTTATACTTCTTATATCATACTTCTTAATATAATAAAACTAGTTTCTACGAAATAGGGACTTCATATAGGCTAGTGGTAGGTGATAAAGGCCAGTCGCACTTCGGTTGTGGGTTCGATTCCCACAGCCTTGTCCGACGCGATGGGTTGTCGCCCATCCTGCAGGTTGTCCTTTTCCTAAAACTACATTACTATAACATCCCATAAATAATATCGGAAAAACTTCTATCCTTAAACAATACTAACTTATTACAACATAATCCATTCCAATCTTTAGGCTTATCCAAAATAATATTTTCTAATCTCATATTATAGTGAAAACCATTACCAAAGAGTTCATAAAACTAGCATGTTAATACCATTGTCGATCCCCATATATCATGAGATATTTCTTCTTGATCACATTCCAAACATTCGAAGGCCTTAATCATGTATTCCCTTAAAAAAAATTAATACCCATTGAACCTTATTGAAAACATGAATGCTGTTAAAAGTTAACTCTTTCCACATACCAAAATCATCAAAATTCTATATACTCAAACCATGATATCACTTAGTCCTTATATCAATCATGAGCTCATGAATACTGTCAGACATTTCATTTTATCATTTTCCCTTCATTTTGTGCATATCATATTTTTTCCAAAAATATCTCAATCACCTTCCATGGTTATCGGTACCATTGAAAACCACAATAGACAAATACATAAATATTCCAATATTACCCAATACTATATACAACATTATTTTGGAATCCCATTACATAAACACTTAATCATTCCACCACATCATTTTCATATTCAACATCACCAATAGTGATTGCATGTTACTTCCCTTTGTCCATTTCCTTAAGTGGTTGCTCATGTCAATCATCACTAACCGTTGGATTAGGGAATGTGTTAGCATAATGCCCCATTTCCTTGCACTTGAAGCATTGAAGTATTGGTGGTGCATTCTCTGTAGTATTTTCTTTATTCACATCATTAAAAACCCTTTTTCCATTACATCGACACTCAGCTGCTCGATGACCTTCATTTCCACACTTAAAACATTTTCTAGTCCCTTTAATACAATCTCAACCATGCTTCTTTCCACACTTTGAGCATAAGGAAACATTCATCTTCTTTTCACCATTATTCTGAGATTTCTCCTTGAACTCCATCTTTCATTTCTTGTCAAAACTATGAGATGGATAAGTAACACCAACTTCCATTTCTACCTTGATAGCACAACACACAATTTCTTCATAGCTACTGAAGTCTCTTATAGATAATGCCCTTAGAAGATTTGCTTTTAAGCCACTGAAGAATCGATCAACTTTACTTTCAGGTTGGATAATAAATCCAGATGCATACCTTGCAAGCCTTGTAAAATTCGCTTCGTATATACCAACATATTCATCATCCTTTTTATTTAGTTCAACAAACTCCTTCTCCATCTTTGTTCGAAGAATATGAGGGAAGTACTTATTGAAAAATAAGTTCATGAACTTGTCCCATTCCATGGACTCAATTTCATCTCTTGGCCTCGTATTCTTGATAAGATTCCACCATTGATCAGCATCACCTTCCAAACAATACACTGCTAAGATGACTTTATCATGTTTAGAACTTTGAAGAACTGAAAATATCTTTTCAGTAGTACTAATCCATTGTTCATCAGTAAGTGGATCAGAAGACCCACTAAATGAATGTGGACGTTGCCTCATGAAGGACTCAATAGAATATTGTTCCCTTCTATGCTCATTTGGAAGTCCAGAATGATTCATAGCTTGTGTAAGTATAGCAATAAGATTTTGCACTCCATCTCCCATAACATTTGTTTGTTCAGGAGGACAATCATTGCATTGTCCATTACATTGATCAACATAGTTCCTTTGGGTTCCAGCCATCGTCTAAAACCCAAAAACAATATTGTGAGAGGAAAAAATAATGCTAGGGAAAACAATATAATAAAGGGGGATTACCTTCAATATCTAAAATCTTGGGTAACCGTAATTCTATTACTATAACTTATACTTATACTTAACCTTAGGGACATCTCTAGACATACCGTAGAAATATCTCTAGGGATCTCACTAAAGTTGTCATATCCTAGTTTCCAAAGGTTTACTAAACCTTCCCTTTGATACCAACTGTAGAGACCCATAGCTTGATGTACATGGACATTACATTATTTTTGCGGAATACTTAGTACATAACAAAAACACAAACACAAGGACCGTAATAGTTTATTGTCTTTGGAAACTCGGAATATAATCTTCTAATTGTGGTGAAAGATCTTCAACATATCCCATAAAGAACATCCTTTTTTTTACCTAAAAACTTTCATTATATCCTGGGGAAATGAAAACATAAAAGGGTGAGCTCAAATGCTTAGTAAGGGTAAACAAAAGAAATATCAATCACATCATATTCATAAGAACATAACATTTTGGAAATCTAAACCTACAAAAGAGATCATAATATCATAACATGGGATAAATCATAGTAGTGAAATGTAATCCCAATAATCATAAAATAAAACATGAAACTTTGTGGAATACATACATAATCATAGAGAATAATTTCTTATTAGTCAAGACTCATTGACAAGACTATATTAGTGGACAAAGTCCATTTCTGAACCGAGTTCACTCCTCATTTCAGTCCTGTTTCACTGAACCGGTTTAACCTGCCGTTCTAGCCATGTCTATCTCATGAGATATAGAATCTTTACCCAATGCATTGGAAGGAGATATAGGTCCCACCCATCTCATAATGATACCATTCTTATGTGTGCCACAAAATCAAAAACCATACATCATAGCATAACCCATGTAATAAAAATGGGATTCTTAAACATCATGAAATCATAAAAAAATCCACATAAGAAAAAGTAATTCATAGAAATAATTCCATTACAAAATAATCAAATCAATGTAATAATAGGGATATAAACAAAACCCTTTATTATCTTAGATGGAAAATAATTTTGATAAAACACTTGAACTCCATTCTTGAGGAAAATATCATTTCTACTTCAAAAACACTCTTCATTTCTTAACATGTCATACAATTTTAAACTAAAATACGTTGATTAGAAATATACTTGAAAAATTGTAATTGAATCTTCTTGGAAATAATGTTTTAAAAATCCATTCATTCCGTATAAGTTAATAAAAACATTCTTCTCGTACTTTTGTCGGAAAAGTCAAAAATCACCTCGTATGAAAAAAGACAAAAGATTCATTTCATATCTTTTACTAAAAACTCACTGAAGTGTAAAATTGGATATAAAAAATTGTAGGTGGATGGAAATAATATTACATATTGAGGAAACGTGGATGTGTACGATAAAATACACCCTAGTAAATTCCAAAGTATAAATAATCTCAGATAAAAAGGAGATTGTGATATTTCCCTTACCTTAGGTCCGATTTGCTTCGTAACTATCCGAAACTCCTGTATAATTATTTAAATAATGTCATTTACTTATTCCAGAATCATAATCATTGTTATGATATCATATATTGTTCACTTATGGCTTTATATTACTCGTTATTTTGTAAATTCCATGTTAAAGAGTGTTTTGGGTAAAATCGTTTCATTTGTCGTCCGTGTTTTGACTTGTAATTATTCATATGATTACTTAGATCATGATTAATTAATTCTAGAATATAAATCATGATTTATATATAATATATATACTGAATATACATATATATAATAGATCAGTAAATGGAAAGAAATACACCGTTCATGGAGACGGTAGGCCGTACGTACGCATGAACGCTGTTTTCGTTTCCTTATTGAGTTAAATGGAATTAAGTAGATGACATACATATATATACACATAAATCCAGTATCATTATTATGTCATATATTTCATGATTACTTATTATATATACTTTATATTCATTAATGAATGGTTAACGTGGATAATGAATCTCATCGCGTCGTGGAGATGGTAGTCCGTACGTATGCACGAGCGATGATATCATTCTCATGATCATTGAATTCTATTGGAGTGTATTTATACTATTTCAGAATCAATATCACTTTACAATAATCATATATAGTTATTATTTACACCATTATACCCATCCATGTAAGGTGGTGGTGGAAAATAGATTACACAACGGCGTGGAGACGGTATTTCGTACGTACGCACGCGCGGTGATTTCGTTTTCCGTGGGATGAATAGATGGTGAAATAGGGTATTTTCATAATTATAATAACATATCTGTATATGATTGATACTGATGGTATCCCTTAATAATGAAACAACCTAATAAGAATAAGTGGAAAAGAAATAATGTTGAAAGAATCGGTAACGGACATTACCTCTTCTTTGAAGCGCCTCTTTGAGACCTCCACTTAGGGCACTAAAATTGGTCTTTGAAGAAGACCAGGACCTCTAGGATGTTTCTAGGGAAGTGGAGAATAGAATTAGGCAGGGTTTTGATGAGAATTAAGGCTCAAATTGGTGTGAGGAAGGGAGGGACGAGGTGCCCTTTTATATGGGAGGAGAGGGGAACCTTTGGAAAAACTAAAAATATTATTTTATTATAAATCCATATTCGGTTCTAAATAGCTCCAAATTGATTTATTTCTAAGATAAGGTGGGGATGGGTCGAAAGCCTCTCATACAATATAATTTTTACAAGTTTAGTTTACTATTTTAACCTTATCATTTAGTTTTAACTTTAAGTTAGATAATTTTACTTTTATCATGTCTTTTTGTGTTCTTACACTATATGGTTAATAAACTTACTATAACAAGCCAAACAAACCCCAAGTTGTTTATTATTAATATATATAACCTTATCTAAGTCATTTGGCCGATCCTTATATTTTTAGGAATAAAATCACAATTAATAATATAATATTTGTTTTAAAAACTATTTTATGTCAATTTTGACACTATTTAGTATCTGATTTTTTTTTAAATCATAACAGAATGATTAGTTCAAAAAAAGTAACTTAAATAAATACTAACATGTCATATTAACCTATAAAATTAGTGGAATGCATAAAAAGTCTCAAATTACATTTATTTGGGTACTTATAAAATCAATTATATCAATATTTCATTAATAATATAATTACCGTATCATCGTTGTGTCATAAATAAATTAAATTATTTAATGTCTAAAAATTACAAATAAAATACCATTATGTAGAAAATATTTTTATCTTTCTAATGAATATTTATAGTCGAATTTATCTTATGTATAACCCTATATTAAAAAGTCTCTACTTATTAAACTAAGATTTTAACTATTTTAACCCTTCTTTAAATAAATTAATAATAAATGTCCTAATCTAATCCATGTGGGCCTAAATGGTCATATATAATTCTTAAGGTAGTTTTTGGTCGATTTACACTTATCCAATAGAATTGGTACATGTGTTAGGGTAATAATAATATCATTTTTACCCTTAATTACCCTATTTACTTTCAACCGTGGTAAAAAAAGTAAAAATTTACTATTCACCAAAAATTATTTTCATCTCATTAAACCACATTTTACTTACTGACATAAACTATGTCTCTTGGAATTTTGAAATTCCACTCACAGAAGCGGTAAAATTAAGTTTTATGAAAAATTCCTTTTTTTAACTACCACTTAGTGGTTTCACTATTCATCAAAAAATGAATGTTTCTAGAAAAATACCAAAAATTAGGCCTAATCTATATTTGATATTATGAAATCAAAAATTATGTCTATTTTACCAAATTCAAAACATATCAGTTTCACTAATTAATTTAAAAATTAATTCTCGTCGTCAAAACAAATAGCGTGTTCTTAAGAGATAATAACTATCAAAATATTGACACTTGTTTATATCTGGTTTAAATGTGAAATTACATCCAATGATGAAAATTGTATTAAATTGTAAAAATATATTGTAAATATACTTTAAAACCACTCAAATTAATAACTTATCACTATTAATTTTTTCGATTAAAAAGGTTGTTTTTAATTAAAATTTAGTAATTTTCACTATTCATCAGAAAATGAAAGTTATCTGAAAAGTACCAAAATTTCACCCTAATCCAATTTCGATATTCCGAATCCAAAAATGAAGTCCACTTTGAAAAATAAAATTTTCAAAATTTTAAAAAGTGGTCATTACTATTCATAACAGCTAGTTTTAATAATATTTTAATAGCATATCTTTGTTTAGTGAAACTCGGTATTGCGTACTACACATGCTATCAAGGAAGGTCGTGATTGCATGTAATGAAAGAAAAGTCAAGGATGCGTGTTATGCAAGATCCTTTTGGTGTAGCGTACAACACAAGACATTAATGAAATTAAAAATAATATTTTTCATAAATTCTCGGGGTGTTACAACAACAGTTTCCACTCAAGCATCCAAATGGCACCATATGAAGCCATGTATGGGAAAAGGTGCAAAACACCGACATGTTGGGATGAGGTCAGTGAACGTAAGCTGCTTGAACCAGTAATGGTCGAAGAAATTGTGGAGAAGGTGAAAACCATTCAACAGCATATCAAGGCAGCCCCGAGTCAACAGAAGAGTTATGCAGATAATCGTCGATGAGACCTTGAGTTTAAAGTTGGAGACATGGTTTTTCTATGCATATCTCCATGGAATAAGTTCATGAGGTTTGGAATGAAAGCGAAGTTAAGTCCAAGGTACATTGGCCTCTTCGAGATTCTTGATCGTGTCGGGGCTGTGGCCTATCGACTATCACTTCCACCCACCATGACCAAAGTACATGATGTCTTTCTTGTATCCCTCTTAACGAAGTAAATACCAGACCCGTCACATGTACTCTCTTCTAAGGTGGTACAGTTGGAGGATGATCTTTCTTATGGTTAGCAACCAGTGAAGATCTTAGATCGTAGAGAAAAAGTTCTACAAAATAAGACAATGCCCCTCATCAAGGTGTTGTGGAGAAACCACAAGTTTGAAGAAGCAACTTGGGAATCAGAGGAAATGATGAAGCTGAGTTACCCACATCTGTTTTATTATGGGAAAAGGAAAAATTTTGAGGGAGAAATTTCTTAAAGGTGGAATATTGTAACGACCCAAAGTTTTATTAATGGAAATCCCTCTTGATCTAATTAAATGTCTCTTTATGTTTATATAAAGTTTAAACTTCATTGGTTTTATGTTAAGAATTTTGACCGTTGCTAATATAGAAATTGAATAGTGATCACCTGATTAGTATAAATATAGGGATTTAACAAATCCAAATTTACTTAGACAAAAGAAGCGATGGCCTCATCCAGTAGAATTACTCCATATAGAGCCCATTTTTTAGAGCTCGGAAAAGAGGTGGCGTCCTTGGGCTTCGCTCTTGACCAATCCCAAGCAGAGCATCATCATGTCAAGCTTGAATGGGACCGTCTATAGGAAAAGTGGAAGTTGATAGAGATTATCACTCGAGAAATGTTATCCAAGCCACCCCAAGAGTGTGTCACCATCGCACACCTTACCCTAAGGTCTTATGCGGCTATTTTAAGGGGGTATGTAACTAATCGATAGTACGATCATCATGTACATTATTTTTTTATATAATAATTAATATAATTTCTCGTCATTATTGATACATTGTAAATAGTTTTTAAAGTAGAAATTGTGTTTTTAGTTATTCTTTAATTATGAAATCTATTTTATTAAATTAAGGTATTTTTAAATTAAATAATATTTTAATAAAATATAATTATTTATATTATAAGATTAATTTTATTATATATAAATGATCATATAATAGTTTGAATGCAATTATAATTTTTATTAAGGTTTGAAATCCATTTTTGTCAAAACCCGTGAATTTTCGATAAATGCCTATTTTTATTTTAAAAGTGAAAATTAACATATTTCCAAATTATTTAGATAAAATAAATGTTATTTTTGGAATTAGGACGTTGAAAATATCCAATGGTGAATTTTTTTTAATTTTCAGAGATAGTCAAATTTTTGAGTAAAAATTAAATACCGTTTAAAATATTGTTTTCCTCTTCCCTTTGCCATAAACAATGGGAAAAACTTGGGGATGGCTTGTGGTTTGGATTAATTTAATGTAAGGGGACCCAAACCTAAATAATATAGAATTCACTCACCTTTACTATATAAACCCACCCAAGCTCCCACTTCCTCTTCACTCAAAGCCTTTGGAGTTCATCCCACCTTTTCCCTACTCTCTCTAAAAACCTCCCAAGGTGCCCCAAGCTCCCAAGAATCCTCTCTCTAGCCTTTGGAAGCACACTTCCATATAAGGGTTTTTTCATCCTTTCTCATTTTTGTCTAATTTTCTTTATGTTGTTTTTTCATTTTAATTTCAATTATGAATGTTGGGGTATGGTTACACACCTCCCTCATATTTCCCTCTTTATGTTTTAATGATGGGAGACCCCTTTCTCTCTCATTAAATTCCTCCCATGTACACTCGTTACTATGCCGAAATTCCGAAAGGAACTTCCTATCCTCATTTACATTCAAGCAATATTGTTGTATCGTGAATCAAAATTCCATTACAATTATTTGGACATGTATCCATATGACCTCCTAACTGTCCATTACATGTAAATATGATGAGGAACCCCTTTCTCTCTCATTAACCATTTATATGAATTCCTATGTCACGACGTTACGCTGCTGAAATTGCACCGATTTTCTAAGCCAATGTCATTGTGTAGTGAATACCATGCCCATTTCTCCATCAAGGGTATTCACCTTTATGCACATTTGCTTATTGATTATAATGATTCATGTATGAATTCCACATTCCTTAATTGTGAAATAAATGATTATGTTTTATGAATCCATGTTTTATGATCCATGTGGCACACTTATCCATGAAATGAAATGTTTAAGAAGGGTGCGCCCTTATAGCGCTCCAATGAATTGGGTAAAGTATAGAATCATGATACATCATTTCCAATGAGTTTTGACTCATGATAATTCAATTTCAACAAGGGTTTACTCGGGATCTATGTGCAATGCTAATTTACTCATGCTCCATGTGAAATGATCCTTGGCTCATGCTAATTCCATGTTAAGTGTTGTTTCCACGTTTCCATGTTATGATTATCATGCTTTATCATGCCTTTATGTTCATGTTTCTCTTAATCTCTATTGATATTCCTATTTCCTAACATGTATTCTACTCCTCATGATATTCCATGTGTACTCCCTTACTGGGCTTTATAGCTCACCCTTTTCTTATGCATGTCCTCAGGTTATCCCATGCAATGCTAAGTATAAAGGAATGTAGTGATCAGGTAAAGGAAGTTTTCAATAAAGATGTTTTATTTCATGTTTTTTGTTTTTATGTAATGATACTAATCCCCAAAGACACTTAACCTCCCAATCTTCTTTGTTGTATCAAGTGAAGTTTTATGTAATAAATCATGTTTATGTTTGAATAAAAGCAGGGTTGTCATAATTACCACCCAAGGATATTGAATAAGGGGAGTGATGTATTTAGTTGAATGGTTCATGAAATCTTATCCATGATAAGGTTCATATAAGATCCAATTTTTATGAATTTTCAAAGTATAGATATATTAATATTTGAGGAGGAGACAAAATAATATGTTTATTAAATGGTTTTCAACCATCTAACCATATGAAGATTAATGAGGTGTGGAAGGAAGATGTAGAGATACAAAATAATGTGATAAATAATCTTGAGTTCATCTTTGATTATGTTGGAATGATAAGTTTTAGTAACTAATAATTTGTTCTTTAAATACTACACTTGAAGAAGGATCATTAATAGGAATGACAAGGTTCATCATTCTTTATTTATTCATGTTGTGTGAATATGTATAATGATATGAATGAGTATTTCTAGTTGGGAAACATAAAAATATATATTTAAAAGTATGTATCTCAATTTTTTCTATTTTAGAATGTAATGACTATGAGATAGATATATTAAGGGAATGTTACAACCATTACCCATACTAGAATAGAAATACGAATACATCACCATGGATTTCATCTTTATACTCCCTAAAATTTCTAAAGCCCATAATTCTATTTAGGTTGTTTTTTACATTCAAATCACCTTACCAAAATATATATTAATAAAGTTGTATGTTTCCATGTATTAATGAACTCTATTATATCTATTAAAGATTTTAGGTTTACCTTGAAGTTCCGGTGATGTTTTCATTAATTTGTGGATATATAGTTGTGTTTTAATAATGTATATCATCCATATATAGATAATTAGTCTGAGAGGATCATTAAATCCTTGAAGTATATGTTTATATTTCATTCTATGGATTCCAAAGTTTCCTGGGATCAAGACATTTTAAATATCTAATTATTATATAAAAAAATCTGTCACTCGAGTATTCAGATTTATCCGTTTCAATACCTCTATTTAAAGAAGTGTAAAAATATGACATGCCTAGATGAAGTTGGAGAACCAAAAATATTGGGACCTGAGATAGCATAGGAAATAGAGTAGAAGATTAGATCCATTTGGCTATATATATATATATATGAAACTTCTAGTTTGTGGAATAGTTATATTGATATTCATCAATTAAATTTAAAATTTGATGCTTGTGAGAAGGTATTCCTTTGAATATATCCATGGATGAAGATTATGATATTCAAAATGAAAGAAAAATTTATCCCTATGTTTATTCATCCCTTAGATATTCTTGATAGGGTATGGATGGTTTCCTATCTCTTGGAGCTTCCACCAAACCTCTCTCATGTACATGATGTATTCCATGTACCTATCCTATGGAAGTATATACATGATCCTTCTCATGTATAAAACTCAAAGGTTTTTACATTTTACTTCAACCTTTACTATGAAAAACAACCCGTAGAAATCTTGGATAATTTCAAAAAAGTGCTACAGAATAACACTACTCACCTGGTTATATTTATTAAGGGGAATTGTAAATTTGAAGAAGCACTATGTGAACCCAATTAAGTAAAAAAAATATAGATATCCCCTATTTCTTATATTATAGAGATCTAATTTTTTGGGATAAATTAATTTTAATGGGGGGGTTAAAATTTAACACCCAAAGATTTTATATCTATTTCCAATGAAATATGTTTTATGAATTTGAGGTCTTTATTCATAAGAAACACTTAGCACAAATGAAATGTTATATATTATTGAATTGTGATTATTTATATGTAACTATTATAAAATAGTTATTAAATTAGTGACATGAATAAAAATCACCATATTATGAAAGATATGCATAATGGTTTTATATAATGCAACGTTATTTATCAATTTATAATAAATAAATACTCAACAATCAATAAATTCATTTTAGGATTTATAAATATTTTTTCTTAAAAATAGATTTATTGCATTTTATATGCATATATTATAATTAATCTCATAAAATTATAAAAACATTATTTTATAAAAATTATATCCTTTTTTAAATGGTCATATCAAAATTATCACATAGTAAAATTTAAGTACTTTTCTGAAAATATTAATTTTTTAATGAATAGAAAAAAAATAGGAATTTTATATAAACCCATTTTTCTATTCAAGAAATTTCAATGTCCCATTTTTTATATTGGTTTTAAATTTTTTTTATTGAATTTTAACTAAAATAATCCAATTAATATCATTGGAATAAAACTTATTCTTAATTTTGGTATAAGATCATTTTTAAACTTAAAAGAGATTTTTTTGGAAAATTGGTTTTTATCGCATTTTGAAAATTTATTTTAAAATCAATTTCATAAAATTTTAAAAATTAATCTTTTAAAATTTATTACATATTTGTAATTTCATGAACTGTTCTAGGATACCATCTAACCTAATACCTGACCCAACCCATGGTATGGCCCGTAGGGTGTTCTCGATCCCCACAAGTTAGCAACAAGTTCTTGGCCCTCAAAAATTATATTTTGGAATGATTTTACTGAAGGGAATAATCCCTAAACAACGAACAAAAATAAATCATCACCTAATGATCTATATCCATATATAAAAGAAATATAACTATTGAAAGTTAAATAATTTTACAATTTTATCCAAAAAAAAGACATGAAAATGGGAGGGGGAAACCAACTAAACCACAACCAAAAACATCCATGAAACATGGCAGCAAACACCCCCACGCCACCCTATCCAACACCTACAAGGATAGGACCACTAGTAACCGGATCCACTATCACCACTACAGAATGTATTTCCTTTTCCTAGGTCAAACATAATGAGATCTACATACATGTGGGGTGTATGTAGGTTGTGATTCAATTCCTATTAGGACATCAATAAAAATTATTGATTCTATAGCAAGAAAATATAAGATAAATCACTATTCTAGTTTTCAAGGAAAAGCGAATAAAAAAATTTAAAAAGAGAAAGCTAGTTTTGGTAAAAATTATCGAAAACATTATAATCAAAAACATTCTTTGGAATTTACAAATAAATGTACATATAATCAAGATTAATGTCATAGTAATATCAACACATGAGCAACATGGGTAACACTTAAGCACTAGTGTCATTGTAACCCTAGGAACCCCATACCTCAATGAAGATGGTTTATAAACCATAGACAACAACTTCCTCAAGAATGAGCTACTCAAGGGAAATGAATCCTAATATCTAGTGGGCTCCAATCATCAACAATGTTTAGTTAGTGTTTTAGAGGCAATACCTCTAGAGGGAACTAAGACATTGCCCAACTGATCTACCTAATGTACTAGT
This sequence comes from Viscum album, assembly GCA_963277665.1. Lineage (NCBI taxonomy): Eukaryota > Viridiplantae > Streptophyta > Magnoliopsida > Santalales > Viscaceae > Viscum > Viscum album. The sequence continues at coordinate 552,401,369 of OY728158.1, forward strand.
CCTAGTCCACCCAACCAGTTACCTAGGATTCACTTTGTGATCAATTTAGTTTTTTCAGGTCACATGTTACACCTCTTACACATTCACATAATTCAAAATACATAAAACACATAAAATCCACCATTTTTTACAAACACATTTGCAAATTTGAAACACCCTATCCAAACATCCATTTTCATAAGGGAAAAAATTTTCAAAATTCCTTACACACACATGTTCCTCATTTGAAACATCCAAGTAAATCAACCATTTTCATTCATAAAATAATCCTTCAACCCATAAACATTCCAAAAAAATTTCAAAACATAATTCACACAACACACATCATCAATATAACACATTTAGGAATAAAATGAATCATACTAGAATCATCTAATAACGCCAGATCATGGAATAACCTATATCAAACATAAAAACTTCTTAAAACTAGTGGAAAAAATAACCCCACCATCAGAGGACCTTATAAATCCAAGATCATTCCACAAACAATAATATTAAACGCAAATATACAATAGTCATCCCACATTAGGGAAACCAACCCATAGGAGAAGGAAGGACCCAAGGATAAAGGATGGACAAAGAAAGAATGATGATATGAGAAATCATAGGATATTGTTGATGATTACATGAACATCCACACCAAAAACACCCAGAATATGAGTTTCCAAATAACCCAAGTGTAGGGGGATCAGAAGCTATGTTGAATAATCCTAACTTGGATGAGTTGGGGTGGATTTAGGGTTAAATTATAAGAGAAAAGAATGGTAATTTAATCATTTTTAATGACCTAGACATGCAGTAAGGTTGGGAAATATAGTTTTCCAAACCATGTTATAATCATGGGGTACCTCCATCCAAAGGTAAAGGAGGTCGCATAGTATCATGTGGAATGTTGCAATCCTATCCGCTTGACTATGTTCTCTATAACAAACAATTGGTATGGAAAAATAGTTAGCTACATGCCCATGCGGTAGGTAGTGTGGCATAGACAGTCCCACTATCTATGGTGGATGGTCTCTTTGTGTTGTATCATGGTTTCTAGTAACCATGTGCTAAGCATGTGCCACATGAATCCATGTCTAAAAACTCTAGTTTCATAAACAACTCTTGGTAAATGAACTAAATAAATATAATACCAAAATGAACCATAAAATAAATCAAAAATAAATAAAAAATGTGAAAATTTTACACAACATTAAAACTTTCGACCCATGGAATGTCAAACCCATGTTTGATCAGAGAACAAAAATGGGCACTACTCCTTAGTCCAAGATTGTTTCTCCCACATATCATGATCATCATTACCATGATTCCAAAGAACCCAAAACAATGGTATAAATTTTCCATGAATAACATTGTCTTAATAATCCACAATCGATATCAGCTATTCAAAGAATGAAAAATTGGATTTCATTTCTAATCCCACTAAATTAATCACATGAGGTCGATCTAGATTATACATATTTAGTTATGAGACATGGAACACATCAAAAATTGAAATTATTTGAAATAGAAATGATAACTAGTTTTCCACCTAACCAACTATCTTAGTAACCTCAAAAGTTCCAGCATACATCGGTGTTAGCTTTCGTTTAATAGTAATACGACAGTGACCCAAGTGAGGACCCACCATAAAAAACACTTGAACACCCATAAAAACTTCCAAGGATTGACACCTCTAGTTGGAATTAAACTTGCAGGGGGGTATATCAAACAAAACATCCTGATCAACCAGAATTTCTCAAACATCTCATGCCCAAGACTCAGTCCCAACAATGAGGTCTCGCTCACCTCTACCCAACATATGGTCGGCTATCACAGACATCCATAAAGAACCTCAAAGATATCCACTCTTATCTAGGATTGCTAACTATTATTTTATTGAAATGTGACAAACCGTAAATGGTTATCCCAAGATCCTCTAAAAACCAACACACATGCCTAGGGCATGTATCCTGACATTGACTTTCCTGCTCAATCTGACCATCGGTTTAATGATAGTATTCCATGAACAACTTGACCTAAAACCTCATTGCCTTACAAAGTATTTCTCAAAACTAAGACTTAATTTCTCTCCCCTATCTAAAATAATTTCTAACATCACACCATGAACCATCACTATCTTGGAACATACAAATGACCTAATCCATCTACTTTGATCTGGTACTTAATTAGAATAGAATGGAATGATTGGTTCTAATTTTCAATCACCACCAAAATCATAATCCTTCCCTGGTGTGTATGCGGTAATCCAATAATGAAATCCATGTAAACCTCATAAAACATCCTTGTAATAATGGGTAAGTGCTAATGAAAACTAGTTGGCCTTTATTTATCTTCTTTAACTTACTAACAAGTATAACACTGAGATACAAAATCATATATATCCCAAATCTTACCCGACCACCAAAATTGATGACACACATCATAAAACATAAGTGTGGTCCTATGATGAATGGAACACTGATTTTGGTGGCTATCCTGCATCACCACATTTTGCAATGAAAATAGAACCACCACATGGCCCTTGATTCAAAGAACCCCATATGAAGAAAAAGACCAATCTTTGGTCGCCTCCCCATAATTTAGGAACTACCTATACTAATTTTATATCTCATCACTAGGATACTCCTACCAAATAAACTCATGGATAGAGGTGCCAGTTGAACACTAGCCAACAATGCACCTCTTCTATTGTCCATGGTCTCCAAATGAGTTTGGAAAAACAATCATATAATGGTCAATTCATCACTAGACTCTTTCACTACCTATATTGAAATTTTCCTACTCAAGGTGTATGCAACCACATTAACTCTACTTGAGGTATAAATGATATCAAAATCTAACCCCTGAAGGTATTTGGTCCCATGATTATTCCGTAGATTCAAAAAATTTCCGATAAAACATAATATAATATCTTATAATATATGTAAATCACAATCTTCTCCAAGATGAGATAATGACACCATGTCTTTATGGAATGCATCACTACTTATAACACCAAGTAATGGGTTGGGTAATTATATTCCTGTGGTCAAATGATTTGATAATCATATTCAACCATGTTCTCATCATGCATTAGCAGACACCCAACACACATACCAGAAGCACCAAAGTAGACGATGTGTCTCTTTCCAAATTTTAGGAAGATGGTAATTGTTTTCATGTTCAGTAGCTACATAATCTCCTTAAAAAATACAGATCATTATATGCTCTTCTTAAACATCACCCCTTTCTAGGTAAATACCTTTATGGGTGAATCAATCTGAGATAAATGTCTAATGAACCAATTAAAATTACAGGCCTGAAAATCTCATGATTTCAAAGACATTCCTCGATTTTTCCCATGAAATCACCACACTGGTCCTCTTAGGGTCCACTGAAACCACTTGTTCTAAGATTACATGACCTATAAACCTCACCTCCCTGATCCAGAATGTATACATGTAAATATTGGAATTTAAATGATTACATTGAATAATTCCCAATATGATCAACAAATTACACTCATGCACTTATTTTGTTCTAGAGTAAACCAAGATGTTGTCTAAAAATACCACAATGAATGAAGTGAGCTGCTTATTAAAAACCTTTTTAATAAGTTCCATAAATATTATTAGAGAATTCATCAATCTAAAAGTCACTACAAAATACTTGAAGTGGTCATACCTTCTGTGAAAGGATATTTTCATAACATCTTCCTCTCTGACTCTGACTTAGTGATACTTGGAATACAAGTTGGTTGGGAAAACTACATCACCCCCTTAAGCTGGCCAAAAAGCTCATCAAGGCATGGAAATGGGTATTTATTCTTTGTTTTTTACCTTATTAGAAATACAGTAATGGATTCACAACAAGAAAGATCCATTTCTTTCATAGAAAATAGAAATGGGGAGGACAAATGTGAGACACTAGGGTGAATGAATCCTTTAGATTTCTAATCATCTAGCTTTATCATTAATTCTGTCATCTTTTGAGGGGTTATGTGGTATGAGGGAAGAGATAACAATTTCATTATAAATGTAAAATAAATGGGTAAATGGACATCCCACATTAGTGGAAAATCAAAAAATCCATCTAGAAATACCTCTAGGAACATATACAAAATTAGAGAAAAACCACTCTCAGAACTAAAACTACCATCCTACAACATGAGTGGAATGATATGAAAGACATGGTTGCCCAATTTTAAAAGTGGTGGTCCAAAAAATCTTTACTGAGGATCCAATTAACCATGAATGGTTTGGGAGATTCCTTTAGGTTCCATGAAACTCACTCGCTACTCATGAAAATTGATGCACAACTGGAAAAGAACCATTTAATATATACTAAGAATTATAACCAAGAGGTCCATTTCCATGACCATTATGTCCCATTTCACCTTAACCTATAACACAATGAGTTCACAATAAGGAAACTTAAAACCCTACGCATGCTTATTTCCCAATGACATCAGTAAATCCATCACATACGGTATGAGATCCATTGGTATTTTTAACACATCCATGAGATGAAAAAAATAAATGAAAATGAGGCACAAGTATTAAATAGAACAATATATATGGATGATTTAATAAGAATCATAAATCAAACTATTTTTAGTGTTTTATCATATTATGATTTTTCCTGATATAAATAATTGGAGTGTCTTGACTTTTCCTAATCCTAATAATGGACATAGAGTTAATGCTCTACCTTAAGATGAATTTTCCCTAAATAAGATATATCCATGCTTCTTTGTCCTTAAAAATGAGAACTTGTTGTCTTAGATGGTTCTTCATGGGTTAACATTCTTCTGGAGGTTGTGAACCCTACACCAAATTGATATGGGAATTCCACATTGTGACACTACTACAAGTGACCCATTGTTCCATACTAAAGATAATATATTGGTGGAGATGAACAGACTTATAGTATATTCCCCCACCTTCCCACACTGATGGATCAACACTAACCCATCATCTAAATCCACTGGTGAAAATTGATAGGAAGGGTGGTATGAACTACCAACTCCCCTATACTATTTATAATCACACCTCATCTTCTTCCTAGATGAATTTCTACCATCCTAGCCAACTACTAAAACTAATCCGAAAAAAATTCTATAGTAGCCAATCTCTTCCAGGAAATCATGATCAACCACCACATCATACATCTTCAACATGAACAAGAAGTCATCGGATAAGATGTTCGTCCACAACCCCATTTTGAACCAGTAAGATTCAAGCTTCTCATTGGAAACCATTTTGGTTGCAGACTATACTAAATAAGAAAAATGGTTGACATACTCCAACATGGTCTGATCTCTCTGCAAGATATCTAAAATCTCCTAGGTCTTAACAAAATCCCAAGTCTCTAAGAAATATTATTCCTTAAATAGTACATTGAAGTCCTTCCACCCCATATTCTTGTTCTTTCTATCCTGAACCACTAAATCCTACCACCTCTGATCTGGATATTCCAATAGAAATGAAGCACAATTCACCTTGACTACCTCAAGAGTGTCCAGAAACAAAAATATCCTTTGGATTTTCTTAATATAATCCTCAACCTCACGGGGATCCATGATACCCTAGAATGTATGAGGTTTATTCTTAAGAATCTCTTGAGCCTTATACTTTACCAAACCTGGTTTGGATTCCCTAACCTAAAAAAGACCATAGACCACTACCAACCCAAATTATTGGATAAAATGAACCAATGATACCACTAATCTCTAATAAATTGGTGAGGGTGAACTCTCTCCAGTCTCTTCTTGTGGTTTAACAGGAGGTCTATAGGGAGACATCTTACTACAAAAATTGATAAACATATGGAACCCATTAATAAAATCAACAATACAACATTTTAAAAAAAATAATTAATAATAAAAAATTACAATCACCTCCATAGATCAAAAATACAATAACAAACTCAATAACAATCAAAACCACTTTACCCTCACCCAATGTCCATGCACAGTCTACAGCCTGTATGTCTCACCTAATGGAGATTTCAAACAAATTGCCAACGTCCCTTGGTAACCCAATTTCTATCACAAGGTGTATTGGATAGAAACTAAACTCAAAACTAGAACCTTAAGCTTCTATAGTCCTAGATCATCTTTATCTAGATTCACTAAAATAACAGGACCCCATGAAAGTGATAAATAATATTTGATACTATTTCTTCTCAAAAACTGGTAATGGATTCCATCCTACCCAACACCTGACCAAGCTCATAGAAATCACTAATGGGAATTCCCAATCCCCCTGGGTTGTCAACAAATATCTGGGAATCAAACATTACATTGGGGAATGATTATTCCCAAGATAATCAACCATAAATGCCCGTAAAGAATAAATCAACACCACATGATCAATAACCATAACCAAAATAAATTGAACCATCACAAGATAAAAAATTATAATTTTAACCAAATACCAATGAAACCAAAATGGGAGGTGGGAAACAAACTGGAACATAACCATAAAACTCCTTGTAACATGAGGGGTAACACCATGAACTAACCTCTACTAAAAACTTCAAAAATATTAACACTAGCAACTGGATCAACCATCACCACCACAGAATGTCTTGAATTTACCTGTTTTAAACATAATAAGGTTTATATATACCTGATGGTGTATGAAGGTTGTGATCTAATGCACAATAGGATATCAACCAAAAAACATTCCATGTGAAAACATTATAAAGAAAATCACCATGCTATTTTTTAAGGAAATGGGAAGAAAACACTTTAAATTGAGTAATATAGTTTTGATAAAAATAATAAAAACATTGTAATAAAAAAATCCTTTGAAAATTATAAAGAAAGGTATATACGACCAAGAGCCAATCCAAAGGCATATCATCACATGATAACTATAGGTAATCACTAAGAACTAGTGTCTATGGGACCCTAGGAACCACAAACCTCATTGAACATGGTATAAAAAATAACACACATCATCCTCATGCACATGACACTTTATGTGAATGAATCCAAAGGTATATTAGTCTCTAATAATATTCAATATTTAGTTAGTGTTGCAACATCAATCCTGTAAGAGGGAATCAAGCCTCTGCCCCATTGATCCATCAAGACTACTAGTACTAGCCTTCCCATATAGTCAACTAGAATTCCCTTTGTGCTCAATTTCCATTTTTCTGGTAAGCTTCAACAGCTCTTACGTTTTCAAATAATTCACAACATAGAGGGCACATAAAATCCCCCTATTTTTACAAATACATTTCCAACTTTGAATCACCAACGGAAAAAATACATTTTCAAGAGGAAACCCATTTTCAAACCCCCTTACGCATATGCTTATAATTATAAATGTCCAAGGAAATGAACCATTTTAATTTATAAAATAGTCATTAAACCCATACTCACACTAAAAAACTTTGAAAACATTATTCATACCATACACATTTTTTATAGAACACATTTAGGAAGGAAAGAAAGCATACCAAAATAATCTAATAATTAAAAAGCATGTAATCACCTACCTCAGTCTTAGGAACTTCTGTAAACTGGTGAAAAACACATATGTATCACAAGAGGAACCTATAATGTCATGATCATACCACAAACATCAATATTAAACACAAAGAGACAAGATTCATCCCACATTAAGGAAACCAACCAGCTAGATAAGGAAGTACCCAACATGAAATAGAGGAGAAACCATGAAGAAGGAGGAAATGAGATATTAAAGGACTTACATGATTATTCCTTGAATAAAAACATAAAAACATCTAAAATTTGAGGGTTTATGGGAGCCGAGAGGAGCGAAAGAAGCACCTTTGGTGAAGAAACCAATATAGGATGATTTAGGGTAGACTTGGTGTTAAATTCTAATAGGGAATAAAGTTTATTTAAAAAAAATTAATGATCGGGATAGGCCACACATTTCTTCAAACATGTTTTATATGTGTGGAACCTTCTTCCAAAGGAAGATGAGGCCACACAGTCTTCTGGGGAAGGTCACACACTCGTGCGATCAACCGTGCACCCTAGACAGATCCACTAGTATGCACGCACAGTTAACTAGAAACATGTGTGGAAGGTCTTATTTCCTTGGAAACCCCACTATCCGGGGTGGATGGTCTATTCTATAATAGCTAACAATTTCTACTAACCATGGGAAACCTTCTTCTAGGTCCAAACACTCATTTTTTTCTAAAAAATCCAAGGAAAGAAAAAAAATACAAATCAGACCATAATGAACAATAAAATACCTATAAAATCATGAATGTAAAATTTAATCATAATAATTAATATTATCTAATAACACTGACTTATTTTTTCTTGTAATGACTAATAAAAACAGTAAAAATTGTCACCATGGAAAAAGGGTAAATCGGTTTAGCATCAGATAAAAGTAAGTGATATGAGAAAATTTATCATCTTAGTTCTTATTAAATGATGTTACTTCAATCCTTATCACCTTATTCTTGAAATTTTATAGTTTATAAAACACATTTCTATGAATACAACTTAATAACATTTTAATCTGTTAAAAACTCAAGTTGTGACCTCCCCCCACTTATAAAAGGCCATTGCACCTCTCTCTTCGTTATGGATTTATAAGCCCCCTCACATTACCAATAACTACTAAATTCTATTTTAATCTTCCCTAGGAAAAAAATGAAGGTTTTGGTCTTATAAAATTTCCGACCCAATTGTCCTAGATAGGGGATCTAAAAGAAGTCTATCAAATAATAGGTAATCATATTACCCAAACACTTTCAATTTATTTTTTTCGACCTATTATAAATCTATGTTATTCATAATAAAATAAAAAATTCATTATTCTCAATATAGTTAAATTTTGTTATGTTAATGAAAATACCATTATTCACCCTAATTATTAGTAAATTGAAAATGAAAGTATCGCCCTTGCCTATGAGTTGACCACCGCCTTCATATAGTCATATAATTAATTTTTCATCACCGACATTGATTTATGGTTATTATGATGAATTGAATATATATATTTATATGATATTTATTATATATTTTTGTTTTTTAATGATAATATATTATTTATATTTCATTCATTACTTTTATTAGAAGTTTAAAACATCGTCAATGCAAACATACATGTTGTCGTCTAAATGAATAATGTAATTCGTTTTACTGTATCTTAAATTTATCGATTAATCAAATTAAATATGTAATGAATATATAGGATATTTATATTATTACTAATATTATTTATATTATAGAACCATGATCATATTACAAATATTAGAGCTAAGGAACCAAAATTTTCTTTAAAAATAAAATAGTTAACACCCATAAATAATGATTTTAAAAAATATATTAATAAATGAATTTTTAAGTGTCATAATTTGTTTGTATATGATATTATATGTATGTAATTAATTTTTATATATAATTTTCATAATTTTAAATATATTCTACTATGTTTTATATTACTTATTAAGAAAGTTAATCTTGAGACAAGAGTTTCTCATCTTACTTTTGTTTCTCTGAGAAATTTTCCACATTCACCGCTCAGTTATTTCATGTGGTGTTTATACATATATAATGATATTTTATTATGAATATATTTATGTTCATAGTAATTAATGCTTCCTTTTAAGTTATTTATTTCATGGCGGTTATAGTTTAAATGACACCATACCAAGAAGAGGATTACATTATAAACTCTTTTTTCAGGATTATTTATGCTTAAGTGTCTGATGATGCAATTATATGATATTTACCTCTAACATATTATTTATTTCATTATAATTTGGTTATTTTTTTTGTATTATGTATTTCCATTTCATTTCACCCTCTTTAATTACTCAAGATAATGAACGAATTGTTTTTTTAGAAAATCGACTTTATTTTACTATTTGATAGAGAATATTTTTCTTCTATGTAAATATTTTTGCTAGAAATATATTGAAAATATTTTTAATATTCCACAATGATTGTTTAAATTAATTTTTACCTTTTTTTCATTTATATAAAAATGTTTGAAATAAATCTTCTTTTTCATCTTCCAAATGAGGTTCTGTTGACATTTTATTAAAAATATGAAAGGAATATTTGTTTTATCATACACACCATGAATAGAATTTCCCACCAACTTGACCACTCAATGATTTGTAGATTCATTTATATGTTTCAATGGTTTAAGTAAAATAAAATTTTTTCCTTAATATTTTGACATTTTTTTGTTTTTAAATAATTGATGTCCAACTGAAAATGGTATTTTCTTCAGTAAATATTCCATTGATCATTTGAAGACATTCATTATTTATAATAAAATACTCTGATGTTACTTATATTCTATTAGAGATATGATACATTTATACCAAAATTATTATTTCTCTGGATGGTTAATTATTATTATTATCAATTGTTTAAGAAACCTATTTTTTCCAAGGGTTATGCTATGATGAAATGATGAAATTTTATAAATCGTGTTTATTTTTCATGGGTTATTATATGATGATATGATGAATGTTTTGTGACATTTTAGAAAAAGTATTTATGTTTATAACTATATTATTGGGGGTTCAATGACTATATATCCCTCCAATTCATTAGGTAATGATGGATATATAATGAGATAATAAAGACTAGAATGGGGAGAGAACATAGTTTAGTAAGGGACTCTGCACACTATGATAGTCTTGGTAGTGAACCATGATTAAAAAAATATTTGAATGGGGAGTAAACCCAATCCACTTTGATATCCTTTATATGATCCTTGTCTAAGGAAACAATTTTTTATTTTTTATGTGAATCCCTTAAACATATGTCTTATGATTGTGATATATTCTTATGAGTCATGATTGTTTTTTGATGATTTCTCATTATTATTTCTTATGTATTTTGAGAGAAAAAAAACATATTTCATGATTTGTGAATTAGTATATTTTATTGATTAGGTATAATTATTGTAAGTTATGGTAATGTTCTAATACCCTTATGTTTGTCTTATGATTTCATATGATCATCAATTGATATATCCTATATTTACCCTTACTGAGCGTCAAATATCACTATTTATTATTCTTCCTTTTCCCAATTATATGAACAATGCTTTAAATTATGATGCGTCTAAGAATGGTTATAGGTGTGAAGAACATAGTGGGATATTATGTAAATCATTTATGTATGAGTATTTTATTTATCCATGTATCGAAAACACCAAATCCTTATGGTTATAGATGGGATCATATTTTATTATATTGAATATTCATCTAATAAGATTTAACATTTATGTATCTTTATTTTTGGTCACTATAGTCCACTATGTAATGATATTATTGGAATTGATCCTTGATATATTCTTAGAATTTCATGTTTTATGTTGTTACCTTCTTCTTATGTTGTCATACCCAATGATATATAATTATTTTTTTACAAAATCCTTATGTTATGATTCATTAATAGGATTCATGTTTCATTTTTTAGGACTTCATTATGTTTAGGTAATGTACCTGGATTATGTACACATACACACACTTATATCTGGTCCTCACTTATGATATCTGAGTGTTATCACCTATGTTTACCCTTACTAAGAATTTTAACTCACCCTTTAATATGTACCAATTCCATGGGTAATAAAGAAGAGTATTTTTTATAATGTGTCTTAAAGGGAATCATTTTTGAATAATTTTATGGTAGATCTTGAATATAATATCAATGTTCTGTATAGGATACTTCATCCTTAATAAAGAAAATGCATCTCATGATGAGTATTTTTTAGTGGGAAAATTGTTTATTTCGAATGGGTTTTGTTATGTATGTGTTTCTATGAATTATATAAAACTATAAACCTAAATTGTGTTGGATATATAATGGATGAAATATTTTCTAATGGCCATTTAATTTTGGGTCTTAATGTTTGGGTAACTTTAGTTGGTATCATAATAGCATCTTAAGGGCATGTTTTTACCCCCAAATTCAGGGGTATGATTATGCGGAATCTCAAGAATGGTATACCATGTTCTATATTCACACTATATTGGAGTTTTCATAGTCTCATAAGTACTATTGGGTTTATTTTAGAGCATTGATGTACTCTAAATCATTGACATTGGATTCTATTGAACCTATTATATTCTATATATCCACTCATCAACATTATGTCTACTTCAACAAATGATTATGGTTCTTTTTATAATTGTGTTTTCATACTAATTACACATCAGTATAAGAGTTGTGGAAGTAATATTAATGCAGTGTTTACTGAGGGTTCCACCATATATTATTATATCCCCAAATAAATTCTATAACACCTTATATTTTAAATTACTCAACTTAATTCCATGCACTATAACACATCAAGAAATAAATAATTTTCTATTAAATCATTTCAATTAAATTAATAAATAAAATTAATAAAAACCCATGAGTTATTCTCAAGAGTTATTGTTATATTTCAAAAAACCACATAACCCTACAACTGGCATTTAATACAGAATTATTTTATGAACACACAAAAGAATAAAGAACAACAAAAAAATGACAAAATTTTTTGATGCACATTGTCCCACAATTGAGTGATAACACATAATTATGACGATTCTCTCATCATGTTTCCAAAAACCCAAATCATATTATTTTTTTATTCAAGGTTCATTTAAGATAAAATAATTCTATTTTAGTTAAATATTTTTTTTATAATTAAATTTTTACATAGATTGCCTTCATTAACCTTTTTTTAATCAATTTGTTTCCCACTTCTGTGATACAAATTAAATGACAATTTTATAATTCAATTCCATCCATTTTCTTTTGGGTTAAATATTACACATCAATATCCCATCATTTTAAAACTAAGTACCCAACTATTTTTTTATTTTTTATCCATATGAATTGATTTGTACTAAATATTTGAGTGTAACTATTCCAAAACTCAACCATTCCCAATAGTATAAATCATTTATGACTTATTGAAATGGTTGAGATGTTAAATAATGATAGGGGTGGATAGATCTCAATATGTCATTTTTTTCATTTATGGATAATATTCTTCACTCACACACCTTGTGAATAATCTTCTCAAAAAATTTCATGTTGAATCCAAATTTTTCATTTAAATATTGTTTCAAATGACCAATATGATGGTCTTTTAAGTATTATACCGAGTTTATTATTCTATTAATGTGAATAATACACTCAAATTTATGTTTAAAATCTTGTATATTCAAATTATATTAAGATCCCCTAATTTCATTTCTATTAAATTTCACTATCCAGGTTGAAGAACTATTAATTAATTGTTGTGTGAGTAACTCATCTCTTAATCAACAAATAGAATGATTTCTCAACTGGTATTATAGATCACTGCATACACCACAAAAATATACACCTAGATTTATGTTTTAATTTGACATGAAAATATTCAAGGGATTTATGATATATAAAGATCGTAAGTTCAATGAAAGAGTAAGGGTGAGTATAGTACTCTTCTTCCTTGTATGATAATCTTGTATACTGCTAACTATTCATTTATTCTTCAATATTTATTCTTTATTTCAATTAGTAAAATTCAAGTACATAATTAGTAAGCGGTATTTTTATTATTGAAAAAATATTTATGATAATTAGAGAACATAGCATTCCTCCTTAAGATATTGGTTTATAGTAACTATATTAACCAATCACCACTTAATTTCTCCATAGGTTGAGAACTAAATTTCACTTCCATTAATTCTTTAAAGTAATTATTCAACCTCTTTCCATACATTATGAATGGATCTCTCTTAGGACCAAAAGGCACTTAGATACCCATAGAGGAGCGAGTGAATCATGGTATGGATGCTCTTTTTGAAACTTATTCTTCCTTACCCACTAGATCTCGACGTATTTGTTATAAGGTCCACTTTGTTTGCATATTAGTGTTTATGAATATCATATTCATTTCTTATTTATCTAGTGATGATGCTTTGAATGTAATGCATAGAAACAAGTAGACATACATTGATATAGGGTCAGTTGACCACTTTCCCTAGGGTAACTTCCTACGTGTCTTGCTCTTTCTCACTACTAGTGGATAGGATCACCTTCTTCCTCTTCCATTTCTCACTAATTTGGAAAGTATCAAATCATAGTTTATATATCTTTAGGTCTTTTAATTATCACTAATTAATGAATCTTCCTCTCTATGTAGATGATCTATTGAAGTTCAAATTTACCATGGGTGTATCAGGAAATCTTCTAACCTTCACGCAACCCTAGAAAGAATTGTGTGATTTAATATACTTGGCATGCTTATCTATGACATGCATGCAAGTGTCACCAAACCACTTGACTGATAGTCCCTTGGACAACTCAAAACATGGGTGACCCACACCCTTTTACACCCAAACCAATATTGGCGTGCAATTATCAATTGGCACACAACGTATGAATTACTTTATACTTTCACAACCAAACCACCACTTATGTGATACTACCTTAGCAAACCGAAAACTTTGGCGAACCACATCCTTTTATTCCCAAGCCAATATTTGGCTGCAACTATAAACTGGAATGAAACTTATGAATTATCTTATAATTGCATGCCCAAACCACCCCTTGCACGCCCAAACCTACAAGCGCGACTAGAGCACAAATTATTTCTAAGTGTCGAGATTATCATAAAATAAGAAGGGGGTATCCCTCAATTTATAGGCATTTTTTTCATCGTGGTAACTATGCACAAGTCACCTCCCAGCATGCAAGTCCAGCCACCTGAGCCTCTTTTTCCCTAGTCACCTTGCATGCCTAAACCAAAACATGGTTTCCCCTCATTCATTTTCCATATTTAGATATTCTGATCTTGAAAAAATATGGCATGCAACATTCCATTACTCTAAGGCATTATCGCGCATGTCTATTTTCCAAAAACACTTTTCTCCATTTATCGATTTTGAGGCTCAAAAATTTGGCAAACACTAGAAAATGGTGCCACCTTGTATCTACTCTTTTTGTACCACCTTCAAATCATCCATTACATTGTCGATGTTCTTATATCAATCATAGATTGTCAACAACATCTATTGAACTCAAAAACTCACCATGTAAACCCTCTTTTTCATCAAATTGAACTTCATGGTCTGTTTTTTCAAGAACCATATCATAGAAGACCACTTTTTCAGCAAACATAATAAAATAAAAAATTATTTAATGATACTTGAGGGATTCTTTCATAACAACATCATTCTTTCCCAACTATAATTACATATCCACTAAGATTAACTTTCAAAATATCTAATTTTCCATACCACTAGGAAATATTTCTTTTAAGAATGAACATCATTCTAGAAATGAATAGAAAGACTGGTTTTCCATCCTTGAATTTATTCTTATTATAACATTCCGATCACTAGTACCTCTCCAAAGATAAAAGTGAAGAGAGGGATGGAATATAAAGATTTCCCCTAATATTAAATTGGTTGAAGACAAGTCCCGAGGGTATTAAATTCTTAAATGGGAGTAATCAAACTCAAAAAATAAATAAAGAACTTGATATAATATCTTCCAACCAAATCCATCACAAAAATATAAATTAACTATCAAAAAATATGAATTTTAAAAAACATTTTTCTTAAATTATTCTTCTGAATATTTTTGGAGCTTTGTTTTAAGACAGCATGAGATTCTGAGGCCCAAGGAGGCTCGAAATTGATATAATGAAAATATTAAATATATTATCAAAATAAATCTAAATTAATTTAATAACTCCTAAAAGGATCCTTGGATTTGAAAAAGGATACCTCTGTCAAATACAAAGCATGGGTTTTACCCTAATATTAACATAATATTTGTACATGTCGGGTGTTTGGATTGAGTTGTATCATGGTAGGAATAATACTTAATCAAATTAAACTATTTATTTAATTTTTATCATTAAAATACTAACCTAACATCCTCTATAAAGTAATTTTTATATAAAATGGCTAAGGTATTCCACATAACCCTAGGGATTTTATAGGATGTCATAAATGAGAGAATGGAAAAATAAAATGGATCGAGGGTCATTATCAATTTCCAAAGGGTCAAATTCTATAATGGAGTTTGTGGATTTCATGAATGAAAATAAAAGATAAACATTAATCTTCAATGATTGATTAAAAAATTTGGTAGGATTTTTTTATAATCATCCAATTTTTTATTATCCCATGATGAACGCAAACATATTCTTCTAACATTTTGAATCTTGGATTGATGGTGGATTTATTGTTAATGAATTTTTCATCCTAGATTTATAAATTGATAATTCTTGGATTATTTCACTCCATTCATCAATCTAATTACAATGAATCAAGGACAACATGACCAATAGTTATGTTCATTCCTTATTTTATTTTCTGGTTTTCTTCGCCTTTTCCATGCATGATCATATATTGAATTTTTATATGGATTTATTTCACCAGAAATGGATTGAGGTCATTCAACATCATATTTGTGTTCCACAAAATCTATCAGGGTGGAATCAGAAATGATATAGGCAAGGGGATACGATGCATGAAGATCAAAAGGGTTTTCAAAAATTCTTGACTACACGCCATGTAGTCTGAAAGAACACGTGTTGTGTATCCCATGATGTGACTCTATGGTTTACACAAAGATAAGAATATCACACACCATGTTACTTGTGTCACATTACCTATGAACTAGTGTTTGTAGATCAGCATGTACCATATTGGTGAAGTGGAACATACACAGGCATGTCTAGAGTACATGGTTCTGGACTGATACTCGAACATGACATGATACACAGGAAAAGATAGAGTACATGGGCACAACCGGGTGCTCAAACATGGCTAGGTACAAAAAAACAAAAATAGAATATGATACTTTTCCGAAGTACATGAGAATGGAAAGGAGTACACAGAATCACATAGGTGGAATGCTAAGTGTCAGACTAATCTTTACATGTTGTGAATTTAAAATAACACATCAATATTTTTTTAGAATACATTCTATGTGGGACAATAAGAAATGGGTAGTTACTGTCTTAGAGAGACACATCGTGTACCCCTATTACATATTGTGCACTTTGTCCAGAGAATATTTAGGCTCTCCATCTATTTTTTGTAGACTTTTATAAGTTGGTTGTGTTTTTGTGGTCCATCCCTATGAGGGTAAAACATTGTATTATGTTATTAGAATAAGATTGTGTTCCCCCCTATGGGTTATCCTTTTAAAAAGATTCTATGAATCTAACCATGAGGCTTGGGGTGGGATCCCATATCATATCTTCTTCCCTAAGAGGGATTTTAGGAATTTATGTGACTAACATATATGGGAGTATGAACCCATATATTTTAGGTTACTTCAGATAGAGATTTTAGTATCCCCCATGAAAATGGGTTTGATCCTCTATCATTATATTGATCACTTTAGGGTTTCAAGAATCACTTCATTTGTGAGGTTTTAAGATCATGACCACTTGGATGGGAATTATCGATGATTGAATGGCTCATAGAGTGAGTTCTATAGGATGAACATTACCTTGAGTCATTGAGGAGAATCATGTGGCTAGAAATATGGTCGAGACCTCTTCGATACTAAGTGTATATCTCAATTATATATGATTTATTATTATTATTCCTATGTTTCATATTATGATTTCAATATCTTCATGTTGATCATATGACTATTCTCTCAATGGTTTATGTTTTTGATATTGGTGTGTCCTATTGGGTATTATTATACTCATGCCTTCATGGGATCTACCCACACATATAGTGTCTTTTGAAGATGACATTCCAACTAATGAATTATCTGTAGGACTAGGAGTAGGCGTAGTATATTGTGTTAGATAGACTATGGTTCACATAAACTGTTGCATTAGATATAGGTCCCCTCTTTCATAGCAGGATATACTATTTTTGATGTTTTGATTAGATTTTATTCATCTCTTTATGCTTTCAAATTCCCTGATTGTGAGATATTTATGTATGCATGCATTTTGTGACATTTTTTACTTTAGGGTCATATTTTTTGGGTATTTTTGAGATGTGTGTGAGTGAACAGTTACCATGCAATATAACCTCTAATGTGTGTGTTATTCCTACTCAGTGTCTGTCGATATCCCCTATCCTATTGGAGGTGGGATTGGGGTGTTACACTCAACTTACCGTTGGCTATATGGGACATGTTTTTTCGGTTCATGTCATGTATAAAATTATATAAAAATATAATGCAATTGGAAATAAAAAGAACAATGTCCAATAAATGAACATCAACTCCAACATCTGTTGAACAACTCCATGAGATAATAACACCTAGAACAATAACTAACTGTCTCCTACAGAATTGAAATTTTTTTATGTATATAGCGTGAGAATATAGGTTTACTCAATATGCACTTCCCTAAAAAATATCAGGAGAATTTGAAATAATAATACTAAAACCTAATGAATAAAGAGAAGAAACCAACTCATTATCAATGTAATTAAACCTATATCAGATCCTCACCAAGGAACACCCACCATATAATGAATTGAAGTATGTGATTCTATATCATAACAATATATATAACAAAGGTACCTCATATCTACACCCCTGCTGTTTTTTATCTTTCAAGACCCAATTACAAATGCAATTTTCTTAAATATTTCTATTATTCATCTTACCCAACCGAGATACCATACAACAACCATATCATCATCTCATTATAAACCACATGCACACATATCTAAGTCACATCTCATCACATCCAAAACCATGTAACAATTCTGAAATCCCCCACATACCATGTATCATGAATTATACATAAAATTATCATATACCATGAAAGTATACATATGGTTACTACTGTCACTAGAGTATGAATACACGTATATGTTATAAACTCAAGCCCTATAGCTTACACATACATGTATGACAAAACTAATATCCATAAAATCCAATATGAGAGCATACCCTATACCTTAATCCATTACAACCTCGATATACCTACACCTTATAATATATCTAAAGGGAGAATGGTGAAGAGGGAGTAGTTATCTATTTATTCACTCACAAATCGAGATGTTGGATAAAACGACCAAAATAAAAAACATTTGAGCATTGGATTCCCACCAAAATTGGGCGGTGGAACATATTAAATCATAAAACATAGTTATATATATATATATCACAAACAAACTAGGGGAAACTATCTAGCCATATATTTGAACTATAATTATCACCCTATATGATAACCTAGATTCCATCAAAAAGGTCTAGAAATATAGATATTATATAATAAAACAATAATCATGTTCCAGCCTTAAACAAATTCATTTAGTAATAAGAAATGGAAAATAATTTATTAACCAAATAATTAAAATCCGTTTAATCCTTCCATATCATCAAATAAAATATTCTTTTTCTAATAAAAAATTTAAATTCAGGATTTCAATTATATGCTATTAAAGAATATTTCCCAACAAATTATATGGTTTCCAATTTATATATTATTAATTTCATCTAAACCAATTTCCATAAATAAATTTAAAATTTATTTTATAATCCCATAGTCTGGGTATTCTTGGACACAACCTAAAATACTATGATGATGATTCAATTTCAAGTTACAATGTAGATATAGCATGTAGTTAGAAAGAAAAACAACCATTCATCCTGAAAACCAGAAACTAAGCACCAAAAACGAATAAAATAAGAAATCCTAGCTATTGACCACTACAAACCCCCAAATCAGCTTCCCCAACATAAGGATCTTAAAATATAAAATCCCAACTCTCAACCTATGTCATCCATTTAATTTTACCAACACTAAAACTAAAATAATGCGATAAATGAGGAAAATCTACCCATAAATCACCTAATATCCCAACCATTATAGCTCTCATGATAATATAAGGAGAGTTTTTTGTCGTCCTATGGTATAGAAATGGCAGAAGAATATATTTTCAGCACAATGTGATCAAGGAATAACATGGGCTATCGTACCAAAGAAAACAAACCAAAAAAAGAAAAATATGGCTCATAATAACCCCAAACACAATAATTGAATAAATCATCATTAACCATTACAATATTGATTTATCCAATTAATTATAAAAATATTTCATCATCATTAATTAACATTATTCTAACATAACTTATATATAATGTAGCTATGAGGGTAGAATGGTAATTAAATTTTCAGGACATATTAATTATTTAGTTCATTATTCCATGTTTATGTTCATTAAAAAATTTCAATAATATAAATCATTTTATAGAACATCATTACTCATAGAATAAATCAAACTAACCAAAAAATATCAAGTGTCATCCACCCATTACATATAAACAATAAACGATCATAGCACCCCATTCATGTTTATTCTTTTCATAATTTATATATTATTATCTTAATTAGGTGAACATCATCCATATTCTCATTGAGGAATAAAAATTTTAATCCAACAATTTCACATAATAAAATAATGGTTATTAATCTCCCGCCTCAATATTAATTCTCAGATGTTCATGGAAAAGAAAAACAAAAGGAAAGCGTAGATATATAATCAATCCTACTATGAGGAACTCATGATAACTAATGATATTATTCCACAAAAAATATTACTTCAATGATGGATAAAAACTATAATAACTAAAGGAAATATAGCTTTCATAACAAAGAGATATATAACAAGAAAGAATAATAACCAAATGTAATAGAATAAAACTCACATCGGATCATCCAAAAATCATTATCTGAAGGTTGGAGGCCAAATATAAGAAAAAGGGGAAAAAGTTTCAATGAAATGAATATTTTGTTAAACTAGGGTTTAAATGAAGAGGAATTAAATGAGGTAATTTTGAGAATAATTCAGAATTTTTATCAAGCATAAAAAAATAGACCACAATGTACCACCTCGAACCATGTTGATATAGTTGGTCTTTTATAACGACCTTTCTATTTCTTAAATTACTATTTCATCATTATAAGATAAAAAACATAATATTATTACACACTGAGTATACATATTTTTAGTGTCTTGTTAAAACAAGAACCAAAGATAACATTTACAACATCAAGTATAAACATTTATTTAATTCCTTCTTCTCTAGCTTCTTATTGGCACTTGACCTCTCCTTATTAAATGTATTCACCTGAGGATATACATCAAAAAGGGGTGAGATAATATCTTAGTAAACGGATAGATAAGAAAAATATATCATGGGGTGAGAATAATCATAACGTTGTCATCAAAATAATGAGGGGAAACATTACTAAAATACTTGAAATGTTGAAATGCATAAAAATGAATCATCATGTCTTAGTGGTCGACTACCACACATAGTTGTGAACAAAGATAGAATCTTGTAAACAAATACTTTAACATTAACTCATTAGATTCATAACTTTACCCAATGCATTAGAGAACTTTATAATTCTAGGTGCACCCATCACATCATAACATTAATTTTTCACTATATAATTCTTGGTGCACCAATCACATCATAATATTAAAATTATTATGCATGTCGCATTAAAAATATATAAAAAATGAACATAACATAACCCATGTAATGAAATTTATTTCACATAATAAATCATATTTTGATAAAAATTTGGTCCCCAAAATAAATATGGATTATAATTCTTCACATAGAACCATTAACCTTGATTGAAGAGTGAAACAATAATCAAGAAGTACAAAGGGTGTGTTTATTTGAAATAATAGTTCTTTTGGAAAATATTTTTATAACATAATCTCAAGTGGAAATAATGTATATCCCAAATAAGGTAGGATAATTATAAAATAATTATTTATAAGGAGTTACTATTCAAAAAAATGGAGGTAAATATGGAGGACCCGAAGAAAGAATGTTGGGTTTGGGAATTTACCCTTACCTTGTATCTAAACACATTATTCACTTTACTGTCCTGTATAACCTCATTAAATTCATTAATTAACAATTATATACACTTATTTACTTTTATATGGTTCATTTTGGTTTCATTAAGTTATTTTATGGTCTTTTGGATTCGTTATAGAGTTTAAATACATTTTTCATGAATGATCATTTTTTTGGTTTTCTTGAGCAGTTCACATGTATTCATAAATAGAAGTTTGTGTAGAACAAGTATAAACATAAATAACTTATATTTAATTATATTAATTATATTATAAGAATTTAAATTTTCTTATAATAAATTCTATTATATACCATGTAAATGAATCATTAGATAAGAATTTATTGATGATCGTTTGGGTTAATTTGGGTTGTTTTTCGACCACAATGAACTTGTAAAATTTAGTAATATGTACATAAGTTAGACCTATAACATTAAATATGATATTATTAATATTATATAATATGTTTAAACCATAAAAAAATTTCATGACCATATCTGAAGGCAGTAAGGAAAACATGTCATCATTGAAGGTGATAAATTAACACCTCACGAACAACATTTTATATCCTAAAATAAAAATAAGAGGATGAGGGTATTGGATGATATATAATTCCATTAGTATCATAAAATTCCATTATTTTTCATTATATGGGATTTACCATACCATTTTCACGAGGATAGGTGGGGATATATTAATAAAATAACATGAAATTGAAAGGAAATTAAAGGAAGAGAGAGAGAGAGAGGACTTACCTCTTGAATCCTCCTCTTGATATCCTCTTTAAAGAACCTAGGATTGGTCTTTTTATGAGAACAGAATCTCTTGGAATTGGGAAAGTTGTTAGGGATGATGCTTGGGAATATTTTATTCAAGGATTTAATCTTGAGAGGTGTGATTAAGTGAGGGTGTGCAGTGTAGTATTTATAGTGAAGGGGAGAGGGGTTTTCTCAATATAATGTTCATTAATTTGTTATTTCTCCAAAAGACAAGTAATAGTTAGTGATCCATGACTAAATATAGTAATTATATCATGTGATTATGAACCATATGTTCTTACATTAGTAGAAAATCACCCATGACCCTATAATTCATGAATTTAACTTATTTTGTAAACTATCGTATTTCACTACTAATCAGAAATGAAAGTATTTCAAAAAAATCCCAAAAAAATAACCCAAACAATTTTTTAATATGTAGAATCCAAAAATGAACTCCATTTTTCAAAATTAATTTTATAAATAATATTAATTTAATTTTTAATTAAAATCATAATTTTCTTGCAAAATTCAGATTTTAGAAATAAAACTGATTTCATAATGCTTTCAAAAATTAAATAAGGTCATATAAAAATATCTTAAAACCCAAAGACATGGAATTGTTAATTTATGAAAATATTTTAGGAAAATTAATTTTATTTTAAAATAATTAATTAATTATAATTATTTATTTATGGACTACAAAAATAAAAATTATTTTACTATGGTAAAACAATCACTTATAAGATTCCAATGTTTTATTTATTCATTCAGGGGAAAGGTTACTATTATTTTAAAGGATTTAATATTAATAATTTTAATATTACATTTCAGAAGTGTAGGTTACTATTCCTAATGGTAGTTTACTATTCACCAAAAATTAATTTTTTTACCAGACTCCAAAAATCATACTGATCACTACTGTGTATGTAAGAATTTTTAAATTCAAAACACAATATTTGCAGATTTATGTTAAAATGTCACATAGTAATTCCTTTACGAATGATGTGGCATTGTGTTTCCTAATATTATTATACTTTGAGGCATTATTATATGAAGGGAATTCTATTGATAAAACTTTGGGTTGTTACATTCTTCCCCCCTTGTGAAATTTCACCCTCAAGATTTTGTTTTACATAAAAAGGTGAGTGTACTTCCCCTTCATTGCCTCCTCTGGTTCCCATGTTTCGTATTCAAACATATGGTTTCTCTACAACACTTTGACAAAGTGTGGTTCCATGTTTCATATACCATTATCTCTCTTGTCTAGAGTCTTTACTAGATGCTCCTCAAAGGAGATATCATCTTCCAACTGTACCACCTCCGAGTTCAGTACATGCAAGGGATATGGTATGTATATCCTCATGAGTGATATGTGAAACAAATCGTGAACATGAGACATATTTAGTTTAATTCCATGATGATATTCCATCGATCCTATACGGTCAAGGATCTCAAAGGGTCCAACGTACCTTGGGTTTAGAATCACTTTCATTCAAAACTGCATGACTCTCTCCCTTAGTGATATTTTAATGAAGACTTTATCTCCAAAGTCGAACTCCATGTCCCTTTGATGGTTGTCATCATAGATATTTTTGGTGAAATTGAGAATATTTGATTTGTTTTTGGATGACTTGAACCTTCTTTATCATCTCTTACACAATATCTAGTTCATGTAGCTTTATTTATCCAATATTATCCCAATAGGTTTGAGTTCTATAATGATTCCCATACAGAGCTTCATATGGAGCCATCTGAATACTAGAGTGGAATCTATTGTTGTATGAGAACTCAACCAATGGGAGATTCTGATCCGATCCACCTTTGAAGTCTAAAGAGAAGGCTGTTAACATGCCTTCATGTTTCTGAATATTTATTTTATGTTGGCCATCAATTTTGGGGTGATAGGCCATGCTGAACATTATTTCAATACTCAAATAATATTGAAGAGTCCTCCAGAATTTAGATGTGAACCATGCATCACAGTCAAAGACAATCGAAAGAGGAACACCATGTAGTTTCACCACTTCATTCACATATATCATTGCATGTTGGTTGAGAAATAGATCTTCCTAAATAGTGATAAAATGGGCAGTCTTGGTGAGTTAGTGAAACACAACCCATATCACATTATTTCCATTGGACGTCTTTATAAGACCCACGACAAAATCCATAGTGACATTCTCCCATTTACACATGGGTATATAAAATTGATGCATCATCCCTTAGGGATTTTTTCGCTCTGCTTTAACTTTCTGAAATACCAAGCAACAATATATATATTCCGAAATATCTTTCTTCATGTAGTCTCACCATAAGTGTTCTTAGAGATCACAGTACATATTGGTACTCCCAGAATGGATAGAGAATGTTGATTTATGTGCATTATCCAATAGATCCTTCTTTATCCTGGGTGATGAAGGCCCACAAATAATCATTCCAAACTGAATCACAACACCATCATCAATATGTAACTCAGGTATCTTACCTTCATTTATTGAATTCACCTTCTTTTGTAACTCCAGATCATCCATTTATGCCTCCTTAATAATATATTGGATTTATGGTTGCATAATCATTTGGAAAATGGAGAATGTATCCCCTACCCTTATTATTTCCAAATCCTTCCATTGCATTTCCATGAATATGGGGTCTTTCTTAATCAGTAGCATAGATGGACTACCTTGTTATTTTATTCTTAGATCATCATCTACCTTGTTTTCCTTTCTAGGATGTTAGTGAATAGAGAAATTTAAATCCTATATTAGATATAACCATCTCCTTTGACACATGTTGATCTCATTTTTTGTTAATATATACATTACGATCTTGTGGTTAGTGTATATGTCTCACTTCTCACCATAAAGGTAGTGCAACCAGATTTTTAGGGCAAAACTCGCGGCTTCCATATCTAGATCATGCGTCCGGTAGTTCTACTTAGGGATCTTCAACTTCCGTGAGGCATAGGCTATCAAATTATCATTTTTCATGAGTACGTAACCACAATAAATTTGAATCCTTAAGCAACGGGAAAAAAATTCTAGCATTTCTTCTCCCTTGGTGGTGCTTCCTCATGTTCTGTCGGCTCGCGAGAATCGAGTTGAAGATGGGGTTCCCCCAAAGGATTCCATCAAGGACATCCTGCGGGGTGTAGCCTCCTCGTTCGGTGCTGGCAGCTCTCCGTCATCGGAGTCTGGGGTCTTACCTAGCATTCCTCCGATCGCTTTGTATCTTAGAGCTCTTAGACAGGTTGAAGGGGTTCCAGTGGTGGATCTTTCAGTTCAGGAGCTTCGGGAGGCGGCTTCCTTCCATGATCTTACCCTGGTGGCCCGCTTTGGTCATAATCAGCCATCTCTTGGCTACTTCCAGAGCTTTGTGGATTCTTGGGGTCTTTTGCATCGGGCGGCGGTCTCTAAATTCTCTAGTATGGCCTTTTGTGTTCATTTTTCCTCTAGAGAGGATTTTGTGTTGGCTTGGTCGCACAAGGTTCGAAGGTGTGGAGCCTAGCATTTCTCCCTTTCGAGGTGGTTTTGGGATTTCCACTTTGGCCGGGATTCTTTCTTGGATGTGGTTGGGATTTATTTCCCAATTCTTCCTCTCCCCTTTCACAATCTGGAGATCCTGAATTTGGTGGGAGGCTCACTTGGTTCGTTCCTTTATGCGTACGGTGAAAATAGGTGTCTTTAGGTGGAAGCCAATCCTAGCATCTGGGTGGAGATGGATCTCGCTGTGAAGAGACCTTCGAGGGTCATGCTTGAGTCAAGCGATGGATTCAGATGGCGGTAGAGTACTTTCTTCCTTCATCTTCTGATGTTCTGCATTTTTTATGGTTTAAATGGGCATTTGGAAACCTCCTACAGGAGGCGACGAGCGGTCGCTGGACCATCTCACTAGGGTATTCATGATGTTTTGGGTCAAGACCCGCCCATTTCAGAGGAGGAGGAATCTGAGGTTGTTTCCATTGGGATTTCAAATTTAAATTTTACTGATGGTAGTGGTGCGACAGAGGAAAGCGGTGGGGGGATCTCTTCTTACATGTCTGATCCCTTGTCGGATCCTTCCACGGATCCCTCTGATTTGATACTTTTATCGCCAGGACCGGTCGTCTAGGTTTCTCTAGCCCCAGGTCGCAGCATAGAGAGCATGTTAGAGGTATGTGTTACCCTTTTGGGTCACCCGATAAAATCGCTATCTCCTCCTCCATCTCTGGTCTGCGATTCAGTTCAACTCTCGCCCGCTTTGCTTCAAAATTCACTGGTGAGTAGGCTTGCTCATTCCGCAGAGGAGTTGGTGGAGAAGGATTCCCTTTCAAATGTGTTAGAGAAGGAGTTGACCTCCAGTGACCCTATTCAGTGGTTTCTGGTTTCCTGGGTGCATGATGATACATGGGTAGAATCTCTGAGTTTTTTTCCAAGTAGGAAGAATTATATCTTGGATAAATTTGATGGTGCCTTCAAGAAGGTGGTTCTTTCTCCTAGAGTGGATTTCTGTGACGCTGGAACTTCTGGACAGATCACCCGCTCTAAGGCTAAAGAGGCAGGTCTGTTTTCTCCTTCTTCACTTTCTCTTTCTTCAAGCTACAAAGCCCAAAAGGGTGTTGTGTAATGTTGTTTGACATCATTTGGAATGCACACAGCTAGGGGCTAAAGCAAAGCATTCTTATTTTACCTCTGAGGCCAGGAAATCTAAGTCGGAAGTTGCTATTATTCTGGAGCCAAAGCAGGTTTCTATCAAGGCCAATTGGATGGCTAAGAAAATGGTCTTCTCAAATGTTTTTCATGGGGACTCTGTTAATACTCAGATTTGGATATGTTGGAATAATTCTGTTTTGATTGAGGTGGTGAACATCTCGACTCAATGTATCACCACAAATATCTCGGTTGTAGGGTCTGAGGTGTTGTTTTCTTTCGTCTATTCGAGTATGGATGCTAACAAGAGGCTAGAGTTATGGATTCATTTGAAGAACCTACAAATAGGGCTCTTACCTTGGTTATTCGGTGGTGATTTCAATGCTATTGCCGATACATGTGAAAAAATAGGTGGCTCTGTCTCCCACCATGGCGGTATGTTGGACTTTGAGGAGTTTATGATGAATGCTGGTTTTTTGGATCTGGGTTTCTCAAGTTCTAAATATACTTGGTGCAATAATGGTAAGGGTCCGAGCCTAATATGGAGCCATCTGGATCGATGTCTCACCAACGCTCAAGGTTTGGATCTTTTCTCAAAATCACCAGTCACCCATCTCACTCGTGTGCTTCCGGACCATGCACTTATTCGTATTAAGATCAGACGGGAGGTGATTGTTGGCTCCTTATTTCATTACTCCTCAAAATGGCATCATGATTCTTCCTTTTTAGAGCTTGTAAAGAACTCATGGTTTAAGGAGGAAGATGGGAGATCGTGGGGCGGTCTGGTCAATCGTCTCAAACGCATCAAGCAGGACATTCGAAGCTGGATAAGCTCTCAACCGGATGTCTCAAATGGGGTGATATCCATTAAGGATGAAGTTGATAGACTGGAGGAGTCTCTTCAGAATGTTTGGGATGAGGATACCTTTGTTTTCCTATGTGAAAAAATGGATTTTCCAGGCTAAGAAACTTCTTAAAATCTAAATAATCTACAAGAAGAGGTCTCATTTTAGATGGCTAAGGGAAGGAGATCGTAATAATTCCTTCTTTCATGCATGCACTAAAGATAGGTGGAGCACGAGGATTAATTTCAAACGTTATAATGGATCCTTCACGTCTGATGTGGATATTGCTGGGAAGATGGCCTTGGATCACTTTGAGGGACTTCTTGTAGGACAGGGAATTTATAGCTTCGAGAGTGATGCTATGGAGAATAATGATTTCCTAGGCTGTCATCCTCATCTGGTGATGGATTCGGACAACGTCCTTCTTTCCTCTATTCTAGTGGAAGAGGAGGTTAGAGAAGCAGTGTCGAGTATGGCCCAAGACAGCGCCCCTGGCCCAGATGGTTTTCTGGATTCCTTATATAACAAGGCATGGGAGGTTGTAGGCCCTCCGGTGGTGGAGGCAGTTCATGAATTCTTTCGTGGTGGTTCTCTCATCAGGGTTATTTGTTCTTCCAGATAGATTCTTATTCCAAAGGTCAAAAATCCCAGTCTCATTATCCAATACCACCCTATTCCACTCTGTAATGTCTCTTATAAAATTTTGGCCACTTTCATTGCAAAGAGGCTTAACAAGATTCTTCCATGGTTGGTTTCAGAAGAGCAGCATGGTTTCATTCATGGTAGAGGCATCCAGGGGCGGTAGGCATTGCAAGTGAGCTTGTGCATGACATCAACAGAAGAACAGTGGGTTAAAATGTTATCTTTCAAGTTGACATGCATAAAGCCTATGACATGGTTGAATGGAGTTTCATCATTCGTGTCATGAGAGGTTTTGGATTCCAAGAAAATTTCTGTGACATTTGTTTCAGGTGTTATTCATCACCTTGGTTTTCTGTTGCTCTCATTGGGAAGTGCTTTGGTTTCTTCAAGTCTGTTCAGGGTGTTTGTCAGGGGGATCCATTGTCCCCTTGTATCTTTGTTCTTGCTCAAGATGCTCTTTCCAGGAACATAAAGCACAGCTTGGTGGAAGGCAGGTTGAAGCATTACCGTGGGAGGTGGAGCATGGTAAATATCTCTCACCTACTGTTTTCTGATGATATATTGATTTTTACAAATGGAAGGCACTCTTCATTGAATTGTATCATGGAGATACTCTCTATCTACAACCGTCTTAGTCAGAAAATCATTAATTATTCCAAGAGTCATGTATTTATTTTTGATAAATGTCCTAACTGAAGGTGTAGGGATATTCAGGGGATCCTTGGTTTCTGGCAGAAACATCTTCCAATTTCCTACTCAGGAGTGCCAATATCCTGTGGCTGCATCAACAAACATCATTTTAATGAGATTTTTTTTCGTATTCTGGAAAGAATTTTTAATTTGAAGAACAAGTTGTTATCTTTTGGGGGGAGATTTAGGTTGATAAACAGTGTGCTCACTTCCATTCCCATGCACATTTTCTCTGTTATCAAACCTCCAAACGGCTCAATTGGAAGGATGGAAAACATTCTAAATTATTTTCTCTAGGATGAAAAGTAGGAAGGGCGGTGCCACTAGGCCTCTTGGAAGAGGTTGGCTCGACCAGTGGATGAAGGAGGGATGGGTCTTCGTGATATTCATGATACCATTCTGGGTTTATAGTCTTGGCTCACATGGGATGTCATTTCAGGGGAGACACTGTGGATAAAATTTTCCCAGGCATGCTATGGTAGAAATACAGTGTCTGGTCTTCACGGATCCATGGGGTTGTCTTGGTGCATGTTCTCTCATATTGAAACACTCTCTAACCCTATGAGATGGATCATCGGTAGGGGGAAACTAATTTCTGGGATTCCAACTGGTCTGGGGAAGCACATGCATACTCAGGCGATCCTTCTCCAATTTTATCCTTCAGTGAAGCTGCTGAGTTTTACGATTTGGTCCATGCAGTTTTGAGTCCTCATCAAATGAACATTTTCGAGAACATTTTCATGAATGATGATCTGGATGTTTACTGTTTCACGATGTCTGGTTCAGGAAAATATACTTCTCACGACTACAAGAAATCTCTTCAGGCGGAATCCACTTCGGATGTGTGGGAGCCAGTTGCTTGGTGCAATATGATCCCTTTGAGGATAAACATTTTAATTTGGAGGATCAGAAACAAGGATATGCCAACGGAGGAGAACATCCAAAGAAGTGGTATCTCCTTGGCCTCTCAATGTTACTGTTGTGATAACCCAAAGGACAAATCGATAACTCATTTTTTTTCCAAGGTCAATTGGTTGCGTACCTTTGGTCCATTTTTTCCCATCCTCCATGAAATGATCATGATTCTAGCTCACCTCAAGACCTCTTTAATTCATGGTTTAGCAGCACCGATAATAGAAACATGGAGCGGACTGTTAGAACCATCATCCTGGTGGCTATATGCTTGATTATTTGTGAGGCTCGAAACCAATTATGGCTAGGCGCCAAATGGTCCATGTTGTTTCTCCAAGTGTGGCTCAGGTCTCTCACTGTTGAACTCACTTAACTTGTCAAATATGGATCCACATTGGCTTCACCGAACACCCTCCTCAATCTTCCCTGCTTGATGAAAAGGGGAAGTGGCTGTTGGGTGAGATGACAACCTCCAAACAACGAATTGAAATTAAATATTGATGACTCTTATATGGATGGGGTTGTGAGGGGCAGTGGTGTGCTTCATTATTGTTGGAGCTCTTTACATATTTCCTTCAACGCTTACTATGGTCCGGGGACCTCCATGGGTGCAGTGTTTCGGGCCCTCAACTCTGGTTTGATGGTTTGTAGGAGAAGAGGTTTGGAGGTGTCCGAGATTGAATCTGATTATGAGGTCCTTGTGAAGGCTTTACAGGGACGTCATGGGGTTCTTTAGGGGATAATTTATCTTATCCGAAGATGTAGGATGGGCACACCACATGGAAGGCTGATTCACCATAGTAGTAGGGAGACTAATTCTCTTACTCGTTTGGGAAGGCAGTGCGAGTCTTTGAGGATCTTTGATAGTCTCCATTCTCTTCCTCAGGAGTGTGATAGTATTATTCAATGGTACGCTCTTGGATTACACCACTTTCTCCCTCCTTGATGGGTTTTCTTTGTTTCTGATCCCTTATTTTGAAATAAAAAATGGTTTTCATCATCATCATGAGTACATAACCCAATCCTTTTTTTATGTATCGCAATATATCACAACACTTTCTCCACTTTTAGGTAGTGTGAGTACAAGTGCAGTGAACAACTTTATCTTTATCTCCATGAATATTTCCTCACATTCTTCCATCTAGAAATAATTTACCCCTTTTATTTTTTAACTTAGTTAGTGGGCTTGACAATCGTAAAAAAGTTCTCACAAAACATTGGTAGTACGAAGCTAATCCAAGAAAACTATGGATTTCTATTACACTGTTGGGTCTAGACCATTTCCCAATAACCATTTTTTAGAAGGGTCTATTGAGATTTACTCACTTATGATCACATGTCCCAAGAACATGACATTCTTCATTGAAATTTTACACTTTCTAAACTTGGCATACAACTTCTCCTTTCTAAATGTCGCCAACAAAAGTCTTAGATGTTCATCATTTTCCACCTTTATCTTGGAGTAGATGACCGTATCATCAAAGAAACTACCATAAATTTGTCAAGGTAATGTATAAAAACTATATTTGTCAAATAAATGAATATTTCATGGGAATTAGTAAGTCCTAAGGGAATCACCAAAAACTCATAGTGCCTATACCTTGTACAGAAGGCAATCTTCTGAATATATCACTTCTTCACCATTAGTTGATGATATCAAGAATGAAGATCCACCATTGAAAAGTATTGAAAACTTCTTAATTGTTCGAAAAATTATTGATTTCTTGGAATATGATAATTTTTATTTATGGTGATCTTATTGAGTCCTTGATAATCGATACACATCCACATGGTTCCATCCTTCTTCTTCACAAAGCGCACTGATGCACCCCCAAGGTGTTGCACAAGGGTGTATGAACCCTTTGTCTAAATGATCTTGTAGATTATTCTTTAACTCATCTAATTAGATAGGATCCATCATATATGGACACATGGAGATAGCAGTTTCTCTGGGTATGAGTTCTATTGAGAACTCTACCTCACGATCTGGGGGATGTCTAGGTAACTCTTCGGGAAATACATCACTATATTCACTCAAGATGGACATTTCCGCAAGGATAGAAGTTTCCTTTGATTCAAATATTTGAGCAATGTATTCTTTTTCATAGGGTATCAACACCCACAATGTTGAAGGAATTTTTGAAGGATATTCATGATCTTCTTTGAATTGGTAGATGATAATGGGATGGTTCGGAATATGAAATGATATTTCCTTTTCTCAATAGTTGAAATGTGCTATATATAACGAGATAAAATCCATTGCCATTATAGAATCCAATTCCAAAAAGATAAGTATTACGAGATTCATAGGAAGAATCTTCCCACATACGCCAACAGAAGAAGAGTCAAACACTTGGGTTGCAATGGTTGCAACACTTTGGGTTTTTATAGATATATCTACCTCATGGTTTTCGAGATTTTATTACATTGTTATATCATACATTCATGATATAAATTTATGTGTAGAACCAGAATCAAATAATACTTTTTCCATTATTGAGTGAATATAATGTTTATCTTGTTCGACATCAGTATCTTGCTCCACTTCCACAGTTGTGGTGGAATAATCCTTCCCTTGTTCCTTTGGATTTTTTGGCTACTAAAATTGATTACCCTCCAGGAATTGATGTTTAGTACATTGTATTTCATAGTTACCTTGCTCCCTAAAATTTTATCATTGATCCATGTGTGGTGCTATCCTTCCTTCCACCACATTCACCTTCCTTCTCATTTCTTTTCGACACTCTTGATCATGGTGTCCTTATTTCCCACACTTGAAGCATTTCCCCATCCCTTTGAGGTTGTTCCCATGATGAAACTTCCCACATTTTTTCCAAGCGGGTTGTTGAGTTTTCTTCCCAGATTTATCATTTGATCCCCTTGCTTGAAACTCCATCTTTCTTTTCTTATCAGCATAGCAATGGGACCACTCTCCAAACCTCATCTCCACTTTGAGATCACATCCAACAACTTCTTCATAACAATCAATGTCTCAAATTTCATGATCCTTTCAAAGGTGTGGTTTTAATCCAATAAAAAATCTATCAATTTTTTTATCATTATAGTTAACAAAACCTAAAGCATAACATGCACACCTTGTGAAATTTTATTCATAGGTTTTGGTAGATTATCCTTCCTTTTTATTGAGTTCTATGAATTCTCTATCCATACTTGTACAAAATTTCAGGGTAACTACTTATTAAGAAACATGATATTAATGTCTTCTCATTTCTTCCCTTCAATTTTTTCTCATGGACTGGTGTTCTTAATCAAAGACCATCATTGATCGGCCTCTCCATCTTGACGATAAACAGATAATATCACCTTATCCATCTCAAAATAGTGAATCACATAAAAGATCTTCTCAATGCAGTTGACCCACTATTCCACAATAAGTGGATTTGAAGTCCAACTAAACGTCGGTGGTCATTGACGCATAAATCACTTGATAGATAGTTCCACCCTCTTTGGTGAAGGAGGATGTTCCCCATTATTCTGGCTATTTCTCCAAACATAATATAGTTGGGTATGAAATTCCATGAATATTTCAACTCCACCTCCAAAAGCATCATGGATGTGATTTGGGCAATCGTTGCATTTTCCCTCACATGATTTGTTGGAATGATTTCTATTAGTTCCCACCATTTTCTAAAATAGAAAATGTTAGAACAAAACATTAGTCAACAATTCATGAATAACATTTAAATTTTTACGATTTACAGTAAAATAATAACTTCTAGGATTTCTATTTAAATCTTCTTGTGTGGGTATTATTACATAGAATCATACTAGAGGTTTTCTCTAGTGTTAACTAATATTAATTCCAAAAAACTAACTAATATTTTCCTCTGATACCAACTATAGAGATTCTGATTTTTCTTATATTACAATTACATCATTATAAAGAGAAACAACATTATAGTATTACACCACGAGGATCCAGAGGTTTAGTTTCTTAGGAAAACTGGGACCAATCATAACAATTACAGCATCAAGTATAAACATTTATATAATTTATTATTCTCTAGATTCTTATTGGAACTTGACCTCTCATTAGTACATGTAGTCACCTGAAGATATACATCAAAATGGGAGAGATAAAAGCCCAGTAATAGGATAGATAAGAACAATATAGCATGTGGTGAGCATAATCATAACATCATCATCAAAATTATGAGAGGAAACATTAATAAAACACATGAAATGTGGAAATTCATAAAAATGAAACATCATGTGTTAGTGGTCAAGAACCACACATAGTTTTGAAAAAATATATCATCATGTTCACACATAATTTTACTATAACACATTAGATTCGTAGAATTACGTAATGAATTGGAGGGATATATATTTCTGGCCTCACCTATCACATCATAACATTCATTTTTCACTATATAATTTCGACTCCATCCATCACATCATAATATTTACATTATCATGAATGTCACATTATAAATATGTAAAAAAAGAACATAAAACAAATCATATAATGAAATGGGTTTAACATAATAAATAATGCTTTAATAAACGTTTTCTCCCCAAAATAAAGAGGGAGTAACATTCTTGACATAGAGCCATTAACCGTGAGTGAGGAGTGAAAGAATAATCACGAAGTAAAAAAGGGTATGTTAATTTGAAAGAAGATTTATTTCAGAAAACATTTTTTTGACATAGAATCTAGTGGGAAACATGTATATCCTAGAAAAGGTAAGATAATGATGATTTTTTATGGAGTTACCATACAAACAATGGAGTGAAATATAGAGGACCCGAAGAAAGAGAGTTGGGATCGAGAATTTTCCCTTACCTTGTATCCGAACTCTTTCATCACATTAATGTCCAATATAACCACATTATATTCATTAATTAACAATTAAAGAACATTTTTTACATGAATATTGTTAATTTTGGTTTCATTATGTTATTTTATGGGCCTTTGGATGAGTTATAGAGTTTAAATACATTGTTCATGAATGTTTGTTTTTTATGGTTTTCTTGAGCGGTTCACATGTATTCATAAAAGGAAGTCTGTGTAGAATATGGATAAAAATAATGACATGTTATTTCATGTTATTAATGATATTACGGGATTTTAAATGATCTTATAATTAATTATATTATATACCATGTGGGTGAGTCATTAGATAATAATATAATGATGGTCGTTTTGGTTAATTTGGGTGATTGTTTGACCACAAAGTACTTTTTATAATCATTAAGTAATATATACATAAGTTAGATCCAGAATATTAAATAGGATAAAATAAATATAATACAATATGTTTCAAGCATAAAAAGGGTTTCATGACTATATCTTAAGGTTGTAAATAAAACATGTCATTATTAAAGGTGATAAATTAACACCTCACGAACAATGTTTTCCTTTCTAAAATAAAAATAAGGGGAGAAGGGGATTGGATGATATATAATCCCATTAGTATAATAAAATTCCTTTATATGTATGATAATATAGTTACCATACCATTTGGATGAGGACAGGTAGGGATATATTAATAAAAGGACTTGAAATTGAAAGGAATGTAAAGGAAAAGAGAAAGAGAGAGAGAGGAATTACCTCTTGAATCCTCCTCTTGAGATCCTCCTTAAGGATCCTAGGCTTGGTATTTTGATGAGACCAGAAGCCCTTGGACGTGGGTGATGGGATAGGGAAGATTTTTGGGTATATTTTAGTCAATTCTTGAATTCGTAGAGGTCTGAGGAAATGAGGGTGTGAAAGGTGGTATTTATAGTGGAGGGAATATGGGTTTTCTCAATATAATATTAATTTATTTATTATTTTTCCACAAAACAAGTAATAGTGAGCACTCCATGAATACATACTATAATTATAACATGCAAATCCAAAACAATATGTGATTATATTTGCAGAATATAACCCAGGACTCTATAATTTATGAATTCAACTTATTTGGTAAATTATAGTATTTCACTATTCATCAAAAAATGCATGTATTTCAGAAAAATTCCAAAAATTAACCCTAATTTTTTTTTAATGTTTAGAATCTCAAACTAAACTCAATTTTAAATAAATTATTTTCTAAATATGTTTAATTTAATTTTCAATTAAAAATCATAATTTACTTGAAAAATAAATATTTTAAAATTAAAACAGATTTCATAATGCTTTCAAAAATTAGATAAGGTCTAATAAAATTATCCTAAAACCAGAAGACATATAATTATTAATTTATAAAAAAATTTAGGAAAAAAATTATTTTAAATCAATTAATTAATTATAATTATTTTTTATGACCTACAAAAATACCAATTCTTTAACTATGGTCAAACTGTCACATATAAGATATCTAATTTTATTTAATCATTCACAGGTAAGGTGACAATTATTTTAGAGTATTTACTATTCATAATGGTCATATTACTTTTCATAAGGGTAGGTTACTACTCCTAAGGGTATGTTACTATTCACCAAAAATAAAGTTTGTCATATCGAACTCCAAACATCTTACTGATCGCTACCGTGTATGTAAGATTTTCAAAATTCAAAACACAACAGTGGAAAATTTATGTTTAAAGGTAACATAGTAGTTCATTTAAGAATGATGTGGCATTGTGTTTCCTAATTTAACTATTCCTTAAGGAAATATAAGAATGGAATTCCATTGATAAAACTTTGGGTCGTTACATCTTTTCCCCATAATCTTTGTATAGTACGGATATCCATATTAATACAAGTCTGTGTTAAACCCTTATTAAAACACCATAAGAGAAATCTCCCATATATACCAATTTAATAACTTCAACAAAAACACAATTTTATAAACCTAGGTTAACATCATGGTACATCTGAGA
This sequence comes from Viscum album, assembly GCA_963277665.1. Classification (NCBI taxonomy): domain Eukaryota; kingdom Viridiplantae; phylum Streptophyta; class Magnoliopsida; order Santalales; family Viscaceae; genus Viscum; species Viscum album. The sequence continues at coordinate 552,438,488 of OY728158.1, forward strand.
CACCATGTCGCAATGGTCCCAGATTAATAGAACCATGGGTCACAACCTTTGAGAATACACAACATATCCCATTCATCATGTTCTGGTAATACATTAGATTTTATTGAAAAGGAAAATGGATCTGATGTAACACCCCAAGATTCTATGTTACGTTGCCTTTTAAATAGTTCAATAGCTTGCGATGCATGCAACATCGAGTTCAAGCGCACCATGGCCTATCAAATTAGCTGTTCAAAATGTGGTTATATATAGTATTAACCAAATTATGAAATTTATAAATTTAATTTTTCAAAATAAACACCATTTTTGACTTTAGAACATAGAAATTATCTTAGGGTGATTTTTTTGTATTTTTCTGAAAAGTTTTCATTGTTGATGAATAGTGAAAATGCTACATTGTTGCTAAAAAACCTATTATTTAATTTAAATAATTACTTTAATTTCAATTGATTTTAAATTCAATATATATATATATAATATTATTCCAATTTAGGTAATTGGAATTATATTTATAATATAATCTGATATAAATATTTTTTGACCTTTTGAACGTCTCTTTTACCAGCTTTCTAGCCGCATCTAAAAGATTTTCATTAAATTTAATTTTACCGCTTCTGTGAAATTAATTTTGAAAAATGGATAGCCCTGATTGTAATCAATATGAAATTTCATGACCCGTCTCCTGGGGCATGTGTCTTGACTACCCCAAGCCCGCCTTCTATAGGCCAGGGGCTAGTGACTAGTGACTCGCACCAGAATGACGTATTGAAAAAAGGGAAGGCATTTCATTTAAACCGGTACACACAATGATAGGGAATACCACAAAAAATAAACCACTAAAAAAGAAAGAATTATAGCCACCAAAAAGTACCACCACTGTCTGTAAACTGAAAGTAAAGGGAGCCAGAATATAAGCCCAACTAAAAGGAAAGTACATCAAAACATGTACAAGATCTGGGGGTCATCATCTAAAGATCCTACATGAAGGGTAGGTACATCACACTATCATATGTAACTGTAGCACACCATGTCTAACGATCCACCTCTGAGAACCTTCTAGACCTTTCTTTGAAAATTCTCAGTCAAGGCTATCTATCATCCGCACAAGACACAACAGGTACGGGCGGAGCCCGTGCAGGGGTGAGTATAACAATACTCAGTAGGAACCCAAAGACCAACTTTTGTCTCATAGAAATCCAAAAATAAAATACCACAACACAATATCGCAATGTAATTACCAAAGAAAAAGAAAAATCCCACACTAGTTATAACTTAAGTACAGAAGTAAATATGATTAATCATAAAGCTAGATCATCTTATTTTGATGAGAGGCTCTGCTACTGATCCACAAAGGGTCACTCTGCTATGGATCCACAACGGGTCTCTCTCTGGATGATTCACGACAGGTCGCTCTATTGGTGATCAAAGAAGGGTCACAATTTTTCTAATCCCTGAAGGGTCACTAGTATATTGAAATACAAAAGGTTTCTAGTATGATGATCTATTAAGGGTCGCTAGTATTCTAATCCACCAAGGGTCGCTAGTATGTTGATCCATGAAGGGTCGCTATTATGCAAATACATGAAGGGTTACTATTCACTCTTTAGGTCACATCCAACCACTGGATTCCCACAGTTACCATGTTTTATTCCAGGAGGATCTACTCATCAAGACATCGGTAATAAATTAACCACCATGAAGTCCCACGTAGAGTAAATCAAAAGGATGTCTCATCGTAAGGTTCCCTAAGCAACATACGGTGCATCAAATAGATGTCTGGTCTATAAGACATAGGCATTTTTATAAAAAGGGCCTGATTGGATTCGAGTCTGATCCATACTGGTCAAATTCCAATCTCTTCCAAAACTCACCTAGATTATCTCAAAAGTACCACCTCATCTCAAGGTTTTCGACGCCACTAACGGCGCTTCAATCAGATGAACATTTTGAGAGATATGGGCATTTTAGTGTAACAGGGGGGGCAGGTTAAATATGGGTCTGGTTTGACCCAGTCGGTCTGACCCGACCCAGCCCGGAGCCAAAACGGACTGGGCCCGGTCGGCCTGATAGGCTGGGTTGGTCCCACTAGTTTTTCCCGACCCTCTGTAGCGGGAAAACTCCTCCATCCGGACGTGGCACAACCACGTCTAGTCTTCAGCACACGGGGCCGGTGAAACCAGCCACGCCCTCCACGTCACCTAGGGACCAATTCCACGGGTTTATTAGGTCAATACGGTGCCATCATGGTGCCGCAGCCATGGTGTTTGTGGCCTCCTTCTCTCACTTGGGTGGCCCTGACGTGGGCCGCCTCCACCATGCAGCGCTGGTCAGCGGCTCCCCGGTATGCCACCACGACAACTAGCCTTGCCCCTCTACCACTATATCCTACCAACGCACACACCGCCTCACTCCACCTATGGCCTCCACGATCAGAGGTTTCTTTTGTGGGGAACCAGAGTTGCTCTGGTGGTCCAATTCTCGATCCATCTACGCTAACAGGATCGTTAGGACGTCACCTTCAGTATGACGACATAGAACTCACCTTTCCACTATTTCAGGAATTCATCTATGATTAATGCACATTTGAATAAGCTCTGGCATTGTTCATGTCATCCTTCTCCCTCTGCAATAAATGTTTAAAATAGGGGAGCCTCAGGAAATTATGTTTGATCAACAATACTTCTTCCTTGAAACAAAAACCCAGAAATATCACCCTCCCACAAGGACGGACAATCTGCAGATCAACCTATTTGTGGGTTGATTTGCATTCATCATTTAAAATAGGATAGTGGATAAAAATGAATAAAACCAAACCCCTACCTCAGTTGATGTTTTTTCTATAGCATTCTGTGCTTGAGGGTTCAAGAGGTTGATGTCGTTCGTCGCTTCCCGACATCGTTCTTCAAGGTACGTCAAAGTCGATGATGTTCTGCCAACATTCTTCATTCATTGTTGGAGAGGAATCTTGCTTGAGGATCATTAGAGAATAGCTTGTATTTTAATTCTACACTCACCAACATGTTTGTTTAATAAAAAGAAACATGTCACAACATTTTCGGTACACTACGAAATTCAAATGTGACGTTGTTTAATTTATTAAATAGCCTTGCAGTTACATTTTTATAATGATCCATTAAGGATCCTCATTTAATTTACCTCATAATCACCTCATCAACACACTACTGCTCCATAGTCCACTTCTCAATGGTGATAAAGCAAAATAAAATAACTTTTTAAGATACTTTATTATATTCCAAAATGTTTGAAAATTAACATTTCTGTCTGACACTTGTCTGTTGATATTAAGCCCTTTCAAGTAGAATCCTGACATTCTGAGTTCAACACTGCCCTCAAATATTTTATCTGAGAACCATTTTAAATGTTATGGAAACCCTCTCATGCATTAATTTAAATGAACCTTAAAAAATAGTTCAAATATAAACTTTCACCCTCGACCCACGTTTGTCGAGGGTAGGATCCCCCCAAATGGTCCACGCCCTCACAAACTCAACAGAACTATCATAATTTCAATCCAAGTTACCATTTAGAAGTTATAAGGATTTGGAAATAAAATATTTGTTTTATAATTATTTTATTTATTACCAAAAACTAACTTTCACATTTGGCCCACATCGGACAATGTTAGGATCTGCCTGAGAAAATCATACTCTCACGACCTTAGTGATAGTCTCAGATTTTTAATCTAAATAAGCATTCATGAGTTATAATCATTTGAAAAAAAAATATTCAATTATTTTATTTATAGTTATTCCATTTTCAGTTTTTCTCACTGGAGGGTTGCGCCAATGAAACTTAAGTCATGCCTAGGGTAAAATTTCCATCTTGAACAAAACGGTGCCCTCAGATTTTTAATCTGGGTACCCGTTTTGGATTTATTCCACTTTTTCAGGAAACCTTCTCACAGACTCTATTAAAAGAATAACATTTTTCTATGGATCATTCTGGGAACTCCAGGCCTTGGAATCGCATGATGTCTCAACTCTTAGCCTTGAAATAATTTGGTATAATTTAAAAAATATGGAAATTACTAGACACTACATTATCCCCACCATATATATTTACGCCCCCATAAGACAAAAAAATGATAATCAAACATGTGGGGGTACTGAGCATGAATCTGATCCTCCCACTCATATTTTCTCTCTTGGAGATTCTTGTTCTTCTACCATATGTGAACCCAAGGAATTGATCATCCACAGAGGAACTACCCCTATCGATCCTCTATCTTCCCCAGGAACTCTGCAAACGTTACCTCATCATCAATGTACATCTCTCCCTAGTCGATGACATGCGATGGATCATGCATGTACCTATTTATTTGGGACACGTCGAAAACACCATGAACCTGGTGCATCTATGTGAAAAGTGCTAGGAGATATTCCACCTCACAAACTATTCTAAGGACCTCGAAAGATCTAATGAATCTTAGAGATAACTCGTCTGCCCAGTCAAATCTCTGCAATCCCCAGCGGGGTGAGATCCCAAGAAAATATGGTCTCCATCATCAAACTCCAAGGGTCTCTGTTTCCTGTCAGCATAAGTCTTTTTCCAGCTCTTTGTAATCCTTAACAGCTCCACGATGGTTTCACCTTCTCTGTGGTAGCTCGTACCAACTTCGGACCCATGAGTGATGACTCCCCTAGGCTTGCCCTATATAGATGTGATATGCATGGCCGCCCATATAAGACCTCAAATGGTTCAATTCAAATAGTGTAGTGATATATATTTTTTACGCAAACTCCTCCTGTGGTAGGTGGTCCTCCCAACTATGACCAAAATCCATGACATAGGCAGAAATCATTTCCTCCAAGGTCTGTATGTTCCGCTCCATCTGACCATCTGTCAGGGGGTGAAAAACTATACTCAATTGTATCTAAGTCCTGAACACCTCATGTAATCCTTTACACAACCAAGATGTAAATCATGTATTATGATATGAGATAATCTTTGAAGGCACCCCATGAATCCGCACTATATCATGGATATAGGGGCACCCAAGCCCTCTACCGATCTTTCTCCCTAATGGGTAGAAAGTGAACTGAGTTGGTGAGTCATTCTATGATCACCAAAATAGAGTATTATCCCTTAGATGTGCATGTTAATCCCATCATGAAGTTTATAGATATATCATACCACATCCACTCTAGTGCCTCAAGTTGTTTTTCCTAGCATGCTAGAACCTAATGCTCCGATTTCCCTTGTTGACAAGTGAGGTATCATGAAATGAACTATGCCACCGCTTTCTTCATCCCTAGCCACTAGTACAGATGTTTGAGGTCCTGGAACATCTTTTACACAAATGTTTGTACCTCCAAAGGGAATGTATGGGACTCCTTCAACACCTCCTCCCGCAGCATCACTGGTACCCTGGTGAAACCTTCTAAAGGGATGCCATGCTCACCACCTATCGAAAATTCATGGGAAGTCTATCCTGTGGATAAATAAGCACATCAGGCCTCATAATCAACATTTAGAAGATGTGCTTCCCGAACTCATTGAATGAGTGGGGGAGTGACTGTCCTCGAAAATAGTTAAGCTTCTATAACATCATCCATGATGTATATCTCCATTACATCTAGCTAATCTATTGCCTCACTCAGTAACTACAAACCAGAATTCTTAATGATTTTGTTTTCCAACACATTTTCCTTCCCCAAACTATAGACTATCTAAAAGACATAGTCCTAGAGGATCACTATACATTTACACTATCTCAAATACTGAAAAGCCTATAGACATCTTTTTATCCCTATGAAATGCTACCCATTTAACTAATTGATGAGACAATCAACCCTTTTGTAGTGGGTACTAATTATCCACAACCAGTTGGTTAATTTGAAAGTAATACATATATAAAATCAAACAATTGGACTTACTATGAACTTCATTTACAATTTCCCCAGATACACCCCTTGCTCACGAATCTCTATATAATCCCTCTGATATAATTATTCGGATATCAGTGCCATATCAGGTGTAGAATGATGAAGAAGTACCTCTCATTGTGGGGTGGTAATCTAGGGAAAATATATTGAATGGATGTTCCTACACTCCACCACTACTATTGGGAACTAAAAACTCAAAACATATGCTTCCATGAGGGTAAGGTTGGCTAAATCAAGAGTGATATTTTTCACCCTCTTATGCATGAGTTTATCCTAGGCATCCTGGGTTTCCTTTTTCACTGACCAAGGAAAACCCCATTACAATGCGGCCGATATACTGCATCATATTGCCTAAAATAGTCAATCTGAGAATGAACTGTGGATGAAAAGTCCATACCCAAACTAACTTCATAAGTCCTCAACATTTACACCAATAGGTTCTAACCAAAAATCATGCTTCAATGGTCAGACCAAACCTTCGGCATAAGTGTGATTATTGAGTCTCCTCCCATAGTTATCTCCAGACATAAGGACCAAGTCAATGGTTTAACCAAAAACTCTAGGCCTTGAAAAAGATTCGTGATAAGAGGGAATGACTAGTACCTATTTATATTAATATGACATCTATTAGTAGACACAGATCATACCTCAAATAATTCCCAGTGCCCTTGAGTCATACTCCTTGACCGCATGCAGCTACTCTCTTCCCATGTCATCCAGCTCCCTGATCCTGGTGAGGACCACATTGGGGTGATGGTTGTAACATGCCGAAATCTATACCACATCGTGCTTCTCTTCTAGCTCCTCTTCTTTGTCTACTACCCCGCTGATACATTTTTCCATATCACTTCCACTTCCCAATAAATTTTACAAGTCGATGTATCTGGGAATGATGTCGGTTTCATTCATTCCATAATCTGACATTAACTGGCTGTATCTACTCAGCCAAATAACTATCAACCACAAAGGTTATCTCTACCACCCTAAAATAAGTAGGAATTATCATAGGAATAGTGTTGACTTGGAGGTTCATAAAGACATCTTGCTTAGAGGACCGAGCCCTGATGCACTGGTCATAATGTTTTCATTGAGCATCTGGAATGGTCGGTATGCCTGGATTAATACTCAACTATAGACATGTCATCTTTCCGAAGCTATAGAATATCTTTGGAACACATCCCCTTAGATTTTTATGGAAATAGACCCATTCTATGAGAAAGTTTCTCACGCATTTTCCATAGAAAAGTCACCTCATCATAAGATCATGGTAATATAAACCCTGGAATCACCTTACTGATCCATATAGAAGGCTCACTGCTAGGACCCCCATCTGATCTAATGGTTCCCAGGCTAGATGGTAACTCGATCACCACCTCAATACAGCCCTTATCCTCATGTGAATCAGGCTCACCTCAGAACCTGAGGGTTATCTATCATTGAAACTCATGTAAGGCATAAATCCTACATGTTTATTCTACTGGTAACATTGATATTAACTGTTTAACAATTGGACATGGTATTGATGGAACACCTCCCGAAGGTACCATCTTGGGAAACAATCCCAGTACCAAAGCCTCATCACTATGTGGACCATCCTCATGGTCACGCACTAGAATCCTAGCTGGATATCTGTGTGGAGGCATCTTAAAAGATAATCCAGATGAACCCTATTCAATAAGTTATACCTATTGAACTGACTCAAAAGTGATAAAAATAAAAACATTTCCAAAACACATTCAACAATTTTTTATGTGTACCAAGTTGGAAAACAGAATTTAGGGTCCTGGTGTAAGGATACATTGGCCGCCACACCAATACTAGACTCCTTGGCTAGAAATCTATTCTCAAAACTCTTAACACTATTCCCTCATCAAAATATATACTCTTAGTTCTTCTGGTAGAATCGATATCCCTTTGATACAACTTTTTCATGACCCGTCCCCTAGGGCCCATGCCATGACTAACTCATACCCACATTCCATAGGATAGGGGATACTAACTAGCACCAGAAAGACGTAGCCCAAAAAGTGAAGGCATTTCCTTTAAACATATACACAAACATACATGGAATACCACACAAAGAAAACTACAAAGGAAAGAAAGTAATAAAACCCCCACAAAGTACCACCATTGAGTGTAAACTAAAAGTAATTGGGGCAAGAATAGAAGACCAAATGAATGAAAAGTAAAAAAGGTACATGATCTGGAGGTTATTTTCCAAGGATCCTACATAAAGGGTAGGTACAACTCACTTTCAGATGTCACTACAACACAAAACCTCTATTGATCCACCTCTGAGCACCGTCAATCCCTAGATCCTCAAAGTCCCAATCAAAGCTGTCTATTGTCTACACAAGACAAAACAGGCATGGGCGAAGCCAGTGCAGGGGTGAGTATAACAATACTAAGTTGGAACCCCAAGACCAACTCTATTCTCATAGAAATCCATACGGAAAATTCCATAATGAAATATATCAAAGTAAATCCCAAAGAAAAAGACACAATTCACACCAGGTATAAATTAAGTAAATAATTAAAGATGATTAGACATAAAGCTAGGTCCTCTTATTTTGTTGAGAGGCTCTATTGTTGATCTACGAAGGGTTTCTCTGCCGTGGATCCATAGAAGGATTCTCTATGGTTGATCCATGATGGGTCTCTTTTATGTTGATCCACATAGGGTCACTTTTATGGTAATACACGAAGGGTTTATATTATGCTAATTCATGAGGGGGAGTTATTACGTGGATCCAAGAAGGGTTTCTAGTTTGATCCATGAAGGGTCACTAGTATGTATGTCCATGAAGGTTCCCCAGTATTCTGATCCCTGAAGGGTCTCTATTGTCATGATCCCAGAAGGGTAGCTATTCACTCTTCACGTCACAACCAACCACTGGATTCCCACACTTAGCACACATGATTTTGGGAGGATCTACTCTTTAAGACATCGATCATACTTCAACCTCCACAATATCCAACATAGAGTAACCCAAACGACCATTTCATCATAATTTTATCCACGCTACAGACAGTACGTCGAACGAACGCCCAGTCTGCAAGATATGTGAATTTATTGAAAAATTTCCAGTTGGATTCGAGTCTGATCCAGCCCCTCCATACACCAACCTCTTCCACAAATTAGGTAGAGTATCTCAGAAGGACCGCCTCATCTCAAGGGTCCTAATGACAATGATGGAACGTCAATCGAATTCACAGTTTTACAGATACGAGTGTTTTAGTGAAATGGGGGTCGGTTAGGTCCTTGTTTGGTCCAACTTGTTCAGACTGACCCGAACCCAAACCAGCCCATCCCACTGGTTCATGTCCAGCTCACTGGGTTGGTTCGTCCCACTAGGGCGAGTTCCATGGATGTGGCACAACTGCATCTGGTCTTCAGCACATGTGGCCAGTGAAACCAATTGCGCCCTCCACGTCACCTGCAGACTGAGTGTATGGGTTAACCAAGTCATTGTGGTTCCAGCATGGCATTGTGGGTTTTCAACATTGTAGGAGTGGTGGTTACAGCCTCCATCCCTCACCCAGGAATCCCGGACATAGGCCGAAACCTTCACGGGGTTCCAGTCGGTACTTCCCCTCCACGTTGTGGCAGCCAATGGCCTCATCCCTCTCCTGATGCAACCTGATGAAGGGCGCCCCTCCACTTTCCGCCAGCAGCCGCTACTGACAGTTTCTTCTACGAGCCTCTAGAGTTTCTCTGGTGGTCTGATTCTTGATCCAGCAGCACCTATGGGATTGTATGGCTTCCACCTTCACTGAGATGGCCTCGAAATCCCCTTGATTCCATTTTGATAATTCATCCAAGAAGAACACACATGTAGAGGGGCTCATCCATTGTTCATGTTTTCTCGCACCCTCCATGTTAAATGTTTAAAATAGGGGAGGCTCGAGAAATGATGTTCGATCAACTATACTTCAATCCGAAAAAGAAAACCCAGAAATATCACCCTCCCACATAAACTGATGATTTACGGATCAACCTATTCTTAGGTTGATCTATGTTAATTGTTTAGAACAAGAACGCGGGAAAAAGTGAATAAAATCAAACCCATACTTCGTTTGACGTTTGTTTCTGTATCGTTTCTTCCTCGAGGGTTTAAGAGGCTGACGTTGTTCGTCACTTACCAACATCCTCCTTCAAGGTACGTCAATGTCGATGGAATTCCACCATCATTTTTCATTCTTTGTTAGAGAGGAATCTCACCAGAGTTTTTTCAGAGAATTTCCCAAGGATTAATTCGTGACTATCCAACATGTTTGTTTAATAAAAATAAATATGTCACTGCGTTTCTGTCATTTTGGGACGTTGCATCATTGCACTGTTTCATTTATGAAACAGTGTAATGGTTACCCTTGCACAACGATCCATTAAGAATCCTCATTTAATGTTCCTCTTCAACACCTCGTCACCACACCGTAGTGCCACTGTCTTCCGCTCAATAGTGAGAAAATAAAATAATATAACTTTTTAGCTAATTCATTATTTTCTGAAATTTTTGAAAATTAATATTTATATCTAACCCTTGTCGGTTGATGTTAATTATTTTCTAGTAAAATCCTCGCATTACGAGTTCAGTGTTTCCCTCAACGATTCGATCCAAGCACTGGTTTAAATATTATAAAAACTCGCTCACACGTTTATTTAATTGAACCTTAAAAAAATAGTTCAAAATTAACTTTCACCCTCGATCCACGTCGGAAGAGATTAAGATCTAACTAAAGGGAACACGCCCTCATGATATCAGTGGTACTCTTAAGTTTCTAATACGAGTTACCATTTATAATTTATAAGGATTTTATAATTAAATAAATGTTAATTATTTTATCTATGGCCAAAAATTGACTTCCACTATTAGCCAGAACCGGACAATGGTAGGATCGGCCTAACGAAAGCATACCCTGATGAGCTCATTGATGGTCTTAGATTTTTTACCCAAGTCAACGTACTTAATTTTTAAACATTGGAAATATGAAATAAAATAAAATATTTTATTTTATTTATTTATGGTAATGCCATTTTTGGGTTTTCTCACTGGAGGGTTGTACCGACTAAACTTAAGTCATACCTAGGGTAAACCCTCCATCCTGAATGCAATGGTTCCCTAGTATTTCTAATTCGATAAACCATTTAATATTTATTCTAATTTTTTATGAAATCACTCACACATGCTATTTAAAGCTTAAAATTTTTAAACAAATCATTTTTGGCACTCCAGGCCTCGAAATCACACGACGCCTCAGCACCTAGTCTCGAAATAATTCTATAAAATTAAACAAATTATATAGAAATTATGAAACATTAAATAAAAAATGTGTTCTAATATGATCAAAATATTTTTTTGGTGAATAGTAACCTTTGGATTTTATTTACCTTGGTTAAAGGTAAATAGGGTAACTAAAGGAAAAAATAATATTATAAATACATAATATTACCCTAACACTTGTTATAATTTCATTGGATAATTATTTTTAGACTATGATAAACCATAGGTCAAAAATAATATCCTTTTTAAGGAACTTGTTCTTAATTAGGACATTTATATTATTTTATTTAAATAGGAGTTAAAAATGTCGTATTCATATTTTAATAACTATAACATTTATAATGTGCAGTTATATAAGTGACATGGTCAACAATAAATATTATTTAGAAAATAAAATTTTTAACAACATAATGGAAAAATATTTATTATTTAGTTAATTAAATAATTAAATTAAATGGAAAAAAATTTTGATGCATTAATTGAATTATTAAAGGAAAAATATATTAAATGATATTTAAAATATTAAAATAAATATAATAATTCTTAATTAATGGCATAAACAAATTTTATAGATAACATAGACATTTTAGTGACATATATAAATTATTTGTTTGAATTTATCAGGTTGGTTTGATATTTTAAAAATTAAAAATATTGAATAGTATAAAAAATGACATAAATGATACATTAAAATAAATAATATATTATTAAATGTTATAAAATTCATAAAAATATCAGGTTAAGTCAAATAACTGATATAATATTAAATATTTCATAAATTATATAATTATATTATTTTTATCATTTTGAAATAAATATATTAACCTTAGGTTATAAAAATATTGGTAAACATAGTAAGAGTTCAACTATTTAGCTAAGGGTTAAATCCAAAAGATAAGGTCAATTTTGCAACCTAAACTTTTCTAAAAATAATTGGGTTAGAGGATTTATACCTATATTCATCTTATCCTAGAAATAAATTTCTTTGGAGATTTTCTAAACTGAAATAAAATTTTATAATAATATAATAGTTTTGATGTTTCCAAAAGAGACCCTCCACTCTAATATAAAAGAGAACCTATCCTTCTATTTTATTCAGAACTCTAAAGACTTTTGGATCAGCTATAACCTATCCACTTCTCCTCCAAACTTTCGTTAATTAATCCAATTGTACATATATTGGGCATAAATCCATCCTAAGGAGTCCTTTTATGAATACCAAAAGGAGACATTCAAATAAGAGGTAATTGTTTTACCAATTAAATTCAATTTCTTTTCTTATTCTACTACACACTCCTATTTTTTCAGAATAAATTAATAAATAAACTATAATCTACATTATTATATGTTATTATAATTTTGATACAAACTTATTTCTCTTATTATCTATCCGACTAATAACAATGTCACCAAGTGTGTGTACGTACGGCTTAACGTCTCCACGTTGTGGTGTAATTTGTTTTTATACAATACTTTATTTGTATGGGTATAATTATGTGTATAAGGGATATAAATAATTAATATAAAATTATTCTGATTCTATATAATTAATATAACTTTCCATTCCATACCATTTAACTATCATGATAGTGATACTGTCGGTTGTGTGTGTGTACAGTCTAAAGCCTCCCCAACACGATAAGATGCATTATCCACATTAACCACTCAAAAATGATAATAAAATTTATATGATGATTAAAAATAATAATGATTCACTTAATATCATTCTATATATTAATAAAATACATACCATTCATAACAAATATGACTTTCATGAGAAAGTAATAATGGAAAACGAAGCAGTTGACACTCGAAACAAGGGTAATACTAAAATATTATTACCAAAATGATATAAGAGGAACATATATCATATCATGAATATGGATATGGTTATTTTATAATTAAATAAAATACTTTAAAAATTATACAAGATGTTAACTCACCCTCTACAAAAGCAAAGTACAAGGTAATGGTTAATTTCACAACCTCATTATTATCCAAGGTTGTTTATATGAACATATCTACAGAGATTGATTTATCATCCACATCCATGTTTCTTAAAATGTAATTCAAAATATTATCAAAAAAAATTAAAGTCATTTTTACCATGTTTTACTTTTTGTAAAATGTTTTTAATGGAATCTTTTGGTCATTTTCTAAATAAGGTACTTTATAGCCTTTTCAACAAATTAAGGAAAGAATGTTTTTTTAACTTATTCGGTACGAAAGGCTCTTTTCCACTATTATGAAACCATAAAATATTGAATATTACCTTACAATATTACATGGTTATTTTTAAAATATATGTTTTATTTTATAATTTCATGTATTATAAATGATTTCAAAGTAAAAAAGGGATATTTCTCTCAAAGAGTTTTCATGATTTTGTAAGGTTATTTTAATATATATCAACATACGTTTTGGATTTTTTTCTAAATTGATGTTTATATACAATATTCCATAGTTTATTGAAGATTTAATGATATTTTTTACTATGAATGTGATATTTTGATACCATTCAGGGTTTCAGGTTAACGTTTTAACATTTGTTACAACAGTTTTAATATGAATGTTCATTTTAGGTTTCAACCTTTTCATATGAGGAATGCATTGGACATAGTAAATGATGGATGGGGCCTGCTATATCACCTCGATGCATTGTTTGGTTTGATGACAAAAACTAGTTTGGGTTTTTAACTAGTATGGTCTTGAAAAGAGTCCTTGATAGTATGATTATGATGTCTAATATTTTGAATTCCCACGTTATGAGAGTAGTTATTGATATGGGCATTAGGGCCTTGGATCGGCTTCTCTCCCCTCATCTGCGGCGGCTAGGGTTCCCTCATGTTTCTCTTCCCTTCCCCATTCAACCTGGCTTGATCTCAAAGTCGGCCCCTCCTGGATCGTCTCTGCCTTGCTGTGTCTTGGTGTTGGTGTGGCGTTGTGGGTCTCCGGCGTGGTCGGCGCAATCTCATTTTAGTGCGTCGTGGCTCGTCTCTGTGGCGTGGGTCGGCTCTACAGTGTGGATTGGAATTGTATCATGGCTCATCTTTGCAGCATAATTGTGACTTCCTGTGGATCCACTATCGGCTCGGCCTGAGCGGCTCAATCTCGCCATCGTGCTCCTGGTGTGTCTTGGTTTGTCTTCTTGGTGCGTCCGTTCTTCTAGTTTGGATTGATTTGTCTTAGTCGAGATGGCATGGATCTGGAGGTTTGGTCTGACGCGTCCAGGTTACGCATATGGATTTCTTTCAGTGAAGCTCGATGATAGATATGTCATGGTTTATACGGGGGAGGTCCAACTTTTAGATTGTTCTGTGGTTTTTTTGTAGTTTTTTTGATTTTGTAACGTCTGTGATATGTTTGATTGGATGTGAAATTGGTGATCTGTGAGTTTCTCTTGATGGATTATTGTTGTTGGAGGTGTAAGAGACCAACTAGGTGTGAATTTATTGATCTGTGAGTTGCTCTCTTTGGTGAATTATTGTTGGAGGTGAAATAGATCGACTGTTGGGGTACTCGGGCAGGCGATAAGGAATTTCTTCAGATGAGGATAGAGCTGGTCGTCTTCACTATGCATGACTCTTTGGATTTAGATTATTGAGAGGGTATGGCATCGTCATCGGTACCGGGCCCGTGAATTTTTGCGCGGGACAGCTTGCTGAGTAGTCATGTTCTAGTGGAGGTGTGCCTTAATGTTGTTTATCCTAGGGTATGCACTTCTACGTTTTCTGGTTCTGGGTTTAAATCCTATTGTTTTTTGAATTTTATTAATGTTTCAATGTCCTTGTTATCTTTTTTTTCTCACCCTTTACCCTTAAAAGGGGGGCTTATTCAAAATCAATAAAAATTTTGGCCTTCAGGCCATTCAGTCCAGAGTAGTTATTGATATTACATGTGACTATTTGACTTGTTTAATATCCATGTGAATATTTATATGAAATTATTTGATTTATTATTACAATATTATGATTAATATCATGTTTAAAAGTCTTGTATTTCAATTTTATATCTTTCCTTATAATATTTTTCTTATTTATGATAGCTTCCACAATATTGTTTATCCTTAATGAGCATTTGAGATCACCCATTTCATATGTTACATTTTTCCTTAGGATGTGAAGAAGTTTATTATGACTAATCTATAGTGGTATTAAAAGGGTTATATGTGCTTTCAAATAAGATACTATGTTTTTTCATTTAATTATGTAAAGTAAAACTTATGTTTGTATCTAATTTTTACAAGGATACTAAACTGATCAGTCTTTGAGAATTTGATTTATTTTGGTCATGATAATATATTAACCTAATACACCACTCTGGGAAACTAGGTTCGGGGTGTTACATTTGGTATCCATGGAATTTTAGTAAAAATATTTAAAAGTAGATTTAGAAAAGATTTTAATTAGGGGAAACTACCCTAAGATATAAAATGAGGATAATCATATAATAACATCATAAAATTTTGGTAATTTATAGATTATATCAGTATTTCTAACAAATTAGTCCATGTCTAGATGCTAAAAGTGGATTTGGTTTTTCCATGGATGTACCTCGGATTAATACATCTAAAAAGTTGTTTCGGGCTTGACTCGGGGTAACCTGATACATGAAAATGGGCTTTCTGCGCACCTGGTTTGACACTACTTAGGGATATGCTTAAGATAATTTATATTTTCTTTTCAAACCATTATAAAGGATTTAAAATTAAATATGTCCCTAAAGAAACCATGTTTAAGATTATGGGATTATATATGAATAATTTTTTTAATTGATGTCACATATTTTCAAATTTCACATTATGATTCATAACCTAATCTATTGAATGTCATTGTTTAGAAATGGTACATAGTTGATGAAATCAAAATAATATCAATGCATGTAACCCATATAGGTTTTAACCTCATATGAATGAAAATGATATCGAAGTAGGGGCTGGAACTGGTGGTGAAAAAAATATTACCATACTAGGACAACTGACTCAGGTTATGAATAATATCCTTACCCATATAGAGAAGCCATATCCACAACATAGAGAATAAATATTAGACCTCTTCCAGAGAAAGCAACCTCTAACATTAAATGGGACAACAAACCCATTTTTATCTGAACAATGGATAAGTTCCTTAGAGAAATTATTTCATTATTTTGGGATTAATAAAAGGGAAAAAATTTATAGCAGTCTATCATCTATTAGGATATGAAAATCAATTGTGATCATTAATTCAAAACATGATGTAGGATGAATATGTATAAAATATGGAACAAAGGGAATTTAAATAATTCTTCCTAGAAAAATACTTTCCCCATGATCTACGAGTGGATATAGAGAAGTAATTACTAAGTCTAAGGTATAAGGAGTATAATAATGTTGAAAATCATAAATATAACTACACATGGTTATCCAGTCATGTTTTAGACTACATACATAACTTTAGAAGTAATATTGATCGATTCTTTTATGGGTAAAAACATTCATTCAATGGGAATTGGTCACACAATATTTATCATCATAGAAAGATATATTATCGTGTTATATCAAGACATAAAAGGAATTCTTGATTTATTATGACTTTAAAGTAAGGAAAGAGAAGAATAAGGCCTGTGAACGCTCTGGGAAAATAAATAATGGAATGAAAGAAAATGTTTAATTTCCACCCTGTAGTAATTCTGCGAAGAACTGCCCTAGTACATGCCTAAAGGGGATCCAAGTTTGTTTCTAGTGTGAAGAATAAGGCCACCAAGCTTGCGATTGAATGGGAAAGAAATAATCTACCAATGTTCAGTGTTACAATTATAAATATATGGGACATTATGAAAATTATTTTTCTAAGTATCAATAAATCTTTCCCCAAAAAACTTCAAGGGATAAAGGAAAAAATTTTGTGATCAAAACAGCTAAGGTTGAATTTCCTAATGATGTGGTGGTAGATAATTTAAACATTTATTCAAATTTATCCCATGATTTATTTGATTTTTTATTATCAAATACCTTAATATCTTCCAATTTTCCTTAAAATTTAGATATTTCCTATTTACATAAAAAAAGAGTTTCCAGTCAAAACCCATAATGAAAGTCTCATTGTAACAGTAACATGTCAGGAAGTTCTTATTATAGAATATAAATGTGCTTTATCTACTTAATTTATCTTCATACCTATGGTCAAATTTGATATAATACTTTTTATGGACTATCTATCAAAATAATATGAAAAACATAATTTCAAGAAGAAGGAAGTTATGATTTGTTAGGAAGATGTTGAATCCATTATCTTTAGAGCAGAAACATCATCATTTGATTCCTACCTAGATCGACCTCTTATGGTTATTCTAAATGAACTTCTTTGGGTATAATAGAATATAAAACCTACTAATCTTCAAATTGAGGATGTACCTATTGTATAATAATAAATATATGTATTTTTAGATGATTTACCTGGACATCCTCCAGAGCTGGAGGATGAGTTTTCTCTTGATTTAATCCCTGTTGTAAGGATAATATAAAAAATTCCCTATAGAATGAACACAGTGAAATTAATTGAGATGAAGAAACAACTATAGGAGTTGAGAAGTAAGAGATTTATTCACCCCAATTCTTCTCCATGGGGATCCCCATTTCCTTTTTTAAGAAGAAATATTGATCAATGAGACTATGGATTAATTATAGATAACTATATGTTATTAAAATAAAGAAAAAGTATCATCTTCCTCACATTTATGATTTTTTGATCAACATCATGTTGCTCATTATTTTTAGAATATTGACCTTCATTTTGGATATCATTAATTATGTATAAAGAAAGAATATATTCCAAAGATATCATTCTATACTAGGTATGGGAATTACGAGTTCATAGTAATGTTGTTTGGATTAAATAATACACCCTCCATTTTCATGGATATAATTAATAGAGTTTTCAAGGAATATATTGGTGATTTTTTCATAGTATTTATTGATGATATTTTGTTAATAATCCAAAATCTATGATGAACATGAGAACCAGTTGCATCACTAAAAGTCACAAACCCCTCATTTTCATGTAGCTGTAATATTTTCATTGAAGATATTGCGACACTACCTCTATGGTGAAAGATGAAAAATATATATCGATCACAATTTTTTGAAATATAATTTCTCATAGAAATAACTCAATATCAGAAAAAGGACATGTATTAAGATACTCAGTACTTATAACATCATAATACACTACAACCTAAGGATGGAAAATAAGGTGGTATATTCTTTAAGTAGGAAGGACAACAGAGTTATCAATAGAATGAGAGTTTAATGGGATCTTATGATCATGGATATAGTAAAGATAGATATATGAATTAACATAGATGGTGAAACATCACTAATTTTATAAATGGTTTCCAAACCATCTTTACCAGAGAGGATAAATAGTTCTCATTATGAGGATGAGTATTTTCAAAAGAAAATTAATGGTTTAAATGATGGGAGATAGATTAAATTCATATATGAAGATGGTGTTTTGAAATTTGGAAAGAGGATGTGTGTTCCCTCTAAACTTGTGATAAAAAGAGAATTATTGGATGATGTTCAAAGATACAATTTCTCTATACACCCTAGTGGAACTTATATGTATAGAAATTTTATGAAACATTTTTGGTGGGACAACATTATGAGTGAGATTTGGGATTGTTTGTCAAGATTTTTGGTTTATCAACAGGTAAAGGTTGAAAGACAACATTCTAGAGGATTCATGGATCCTCTTGCTATACATATATGTAAATGGGATTAAATTATGATACATTTTTTCACAGGGATACCAAAGACTCCTATAATAAATGATATGATATGAGTTATTATTGATTGTCTTAAAAAATAAATAAATTCTTTATAATAAGAGATCATTTACCGCGTGAATGTTTAGAAATAATTTACATTAATGGAGTTATAATAAATCATTGTGTACCCCTATATATTTTTTATGACCATGATCATCATTTTACATCATTATTCTCAAAAGGTATTCAAAATTCCCTAGATACCGAGCATCATTTGAGCACTGCCTACCACCCTCAAACTGATGGCTATTCAAAACAGAATATTAAAACATTAGAATATATGTTTAGATCTTTCTCACTTGACATTAAAGGTATGTGGGATCAATATTTTCCTCCAGTATAATTTTCCAATAATAATATATTTCATTAAATTATTTAGATGGCACCATATGAAGTGTAATATAGAAATAGATGGTGTACACCAACTTTTTGGGATGATGTTGGTGAAAGAATACTCAAAGGCCCAGAACATGTTGAGGAAACAATAGAAAAGTTGAATATTATTCAAACCCATATCCAAACAACTCAATGTTCTGAAATGAGCTGTGACGATACTTGAACGATTTAGAATTTCTAGTAGAATATCATAGTTTCTTAAGGGTATCTCCATGGATGGGTGTTATACGATTCTGTAAGAAGGGTAAATTAAGTATTAGGTAAATTAGACCTTTAGAAATTCTAGAAAAAATTGGATTTATAGATTACCATTTGGAAATTACTCCAAGTCTTTCCAATGTTCATGATTTATTCAACGTATCATTGTTATAGAAATACATGACAGACCCAATGCATGTACTCACCTACGAAGAAATAGAACTGGAACCTGATATATCTTATTGTGAAGAGCCTATAAAGATTAATGATACTAGAAAACAGGTGTTGAGGAATTGAACAACTCATTTGGTAAAAGTTATATAAAGAAACTATAAAATGGAAGACGTGATGTGGAAACCTGAAGAACATAGGATGAAGAACGAGCCAAATATTTTTATGAGGTGATACTCTATAAATTTTTGGGAGGACATTATTTGAATGGGGGAAGAATGTAACACCCCAAGCATCCATGGTATGCTTATTTTTAATTAATTCAACAGCTTGTGTTGCGTGTAACAATGAGTTTGAGTGAACCATAACCTATAAAAGTAGCCATTTAAATAACATTTATGAATATTATTAACCAAATTATGAAATTTATAAATTTTATTTTTTAAAATAGACTTAATTTTTGAATTTGGATAATCAAAATTATCTTAGGATTGATTTTTTGTATTTTTCTGAAAAGATTTAATTTTTTATGAATGGTGAAAAATATTGCTTTGTTGTTAAAAACCAACATTTTCATTTAAATAATTATTTTACATTAAATCGATTTTAAAGTCAAAATATATAAATAATAAATATATTTTTCTAATGTAGTTCATGGAAATTATTTTTTAATTGAATTATATATATAAATTTATTAAACTTTTGAATGTTTCTTTTACCCGCCATCAACCCACATCTACGAAATTTTCATTAACCATAATTTTTCCATTTTTATGAATTAAATTTAAAAAATTTTAACTACATATTTGTAATCAGTATGAAAACTTTTTTCTAATAGGATCAAAATAATTTTTTTGAATTGAAACTTTTGGATTTTATTTACCATGATTAAAGGTAAATAGTGTAATGAAAGGTAAAAATAATTTTATAATAATATAATATTTCCTTAAAACTTATCCAAATATTATTTATAAGTTTTATTTTTCACTTAAATAAACCTTAGGCTGAAAATATGACAATTTTAAGCCACTTTTGTATTATTATGATATTTATTATATTTTATTTAAGGAAGTGTTACAAATTTCATATTAAAATTTTAATAACTATTTCATTATTATTTTTTGGTAATATAAATCATATGGTAGACTATAAAATGTATTTATAAATATAATTTTTTTATATATATAATGGTAATTTAATTATAATTTTATGAAATAAATAATTAAATTAAATGGTGACACAATAATGATGGAGTAATTGAATTTTAAATGAAGAATCAATTAAATGATATTAAAAATATAAAAATAAATATAATTTAACTTAATTAATGACATCCGAAAATTTTATAGATAACATAGATATGATAGTGACATATTTTTGGTATTGGTTCTAATTTATATTGTTGGTTGTCTATTTTTAAAAATGAAAATATTGAATAGAATCAAAATTGAAAAAATAGATACATTAAAATATATAATATTTTATTAAAAGGTTATAAAATCCATAAAAAAATAATTTAGGAACAATGACTAGTATAATGTAAAATATTTTATAAATTACCCAATTGGGGTTATTTTGGTATATTATTTTAACTATATTATCTAAAAATTACAAAATTACAAGTAAACATATTAAGAGTTAAACTGTTTAACTAAGGGTTAAATCCAAAAGATAAAGTTAAATTTGTGGCATAAAATTGTCTTAAAATGATTAGTTGAGAGAATTTAGACACATAATCATATTATACTCAAAAGAACTCAAATTCTAAAAATTTGGAACTAAAAATAAATTTATAATAATTTAATAGTTTTGGAGTTTCCAAAAGTACCCTTCCCCTCTCTTATAAAAGATCACTTATCCTTTTATTTTATTCACACCTCTAAAGACATTTTGATCAAACAAAACCAACAAAATTATACTCAAAAAGTTCCTCACTTCATTCTAGAGTCATTACATTTGGATGACATCCATCCTTTGGGGTCCTTTATTGAAAATTAAAAAGTGACACTCAAATAAAAGGTAATTGTTTTAAAAATTCAATTCAATTTCTTTTGTTCTTCTACGTCCAATTCTTATTTTTTCCATAAAAAAGTAATCAATACAGTATCATATAAATTATTATATTTTATTATAATTATTATAAAATCATATTCCTTCTTTTATCCATCCTATGAATAAAAATATCACCATGTGTGCGTACATATGGCTTATCGTCTCCATGTCGTTGGGTAATTTGTTATTAAACACTACATTATTTGGATGGGATTAATGATGAGTATAAGGGATATATATAATTAATATAACATTATTATTATTATTATTTATAATTAATATACCATACAATTCCATACAATTTAACAATTAAAGTAATGATATTATCGCTTGTGCGTACGTACGGTCTACCGTCTCCACGATGCAATAAGATTCATTTCTCATGTAAACCATTAATGAATTATTATAAAAGTAATATGATGATTAAAAATAATCATCATGAACTTATTATTGTCTTTAAATTTGAATAAAATACAACCCATGCATAAAAACATGACTTACACTAGAAAACATGAATAGAAATTGAAGCAGTTAAAACCTAAAACAATGGTAATACTCAAATATTACTAACAAAGCGATATAAGAGGATCATATATGATATCATCAATATAGATATGGTTTTGGTATAGTTTAATAACATACACTAACCAATATATAGGAAGTTAACACGCACATGACCAAAGGAAAGTATAATGTAATGGTTAATTTCACAACATCATTATTATCTATGTTTGGATATACATAGGTAGAAATATTTATCCTCCATGTCTATGTTTCTTAAAATGTAATTCGAAATATTATCAACAATATATTAAAGTCATTTTTCATATGTTTGAATTTTTATTAAATATTTTGAATGGAATATTTTTTTCATTTTCCAAATAAGGTACTATATGACCATTTGGAAAAATTAACGAAAGAATGTTTTTTAACTAATATGGCACGAGTGGGTATTTCCCACCATTATGATTCCATAACATTTTAAAGCTTCACTTAAAAATTTACAAGGTTATTTTCATAATTAATGTTTTTTGTTATAATTTAATGGATTTTAAATGATTTCAAAGTAAAAAATGTATATTTCATTCAAAGACTTTTAATGATTTTGTTAGATTATTTTCATCTATGTTAAAATCCATTGTTGGATTTTATGCTTAATTGAGGTTGATTTACAATATTCCATATTTTATTGAAGGTTTTATAATATATTTTATTTTGGATGTGTTATTTTGACACCATTTATGATTTATTCTTAACGTATAAAAATTTCATATACTAGTTTTAATATGAATTTTTATGTTATGTTTCACCCTTTTCATATAAGGAATGAATTGGACTTATTTAGTGATCGGTGGGGCCCACTATAGCCCCTCGATGCATCAGTAGGTCTCATGAGACAAACTAGTTTTGTTTTTTACCTATTTATGTATGGTATTGGAATGATGACTTGAAGGTGTGGTTGTGATGTCTGACATTATGTATTTCCCTCACTATGAGATTAGTTATTGATATTACATGTAATTATTCAGATAATAGAATTTCCATGTGAATGATTAAAAGGAATTTTTTGATTTATTCTTTCCATATTATACTAAATACTATGTCTAAATGGATTTTGTTTCACTTTTATATCTTTACCTAAAATTTTATGCTTATTTATGATTTCTTCCTCTATATTGTTTTTCCTTACTAAGAATCTAAGATCACCCCTTTCTTATGTTTCAATTTTCCCCAGAATGTGAATAATTATATTATGACTGACTTGTAGAGATATTTTAAGGGATATAAGTGTTTTTAAAGAATATACTATGATTTTTCTCTTTTCATGGTGTAAATTAAAATTTATGTTCGTATCTAGTTTTTTCAAGGCTACTAAATCAATCGGTCCTTCAGGATTTTATTTCTTATGATCACGCAAATGTAATAAAATAATTCACTGACTCTGAGAAACTAAGGTCAGGGTGTTACACTAGATCAATAAATAATAGTACAAATAACCATTTCATATCAACCTTTAAAATAATAGAGTCACTAAACTAACTACCCTAGGCTCCAATGTCTAGTTGGATCATCACACCTTAGACACCCCTACAATAAAAATGCCACTGAATCCCACCATACAAGGCTCTATGGTGCAATTACATGGTCCTGAAAAAAATCATTACACTTGATACTACACCAGGTTATATACTATATAACCACCCCCAAAGTCCCCTCCTCTAACTAAATTACTTGGTCAACTTCACTCATATTTCTTCATCCTTCCACAACACCTCCAATAACATGAATGAACAACAAAAGGGGTCAAAAAAACCCAATCCCCTAAATTAGATACCTCCAAAAAAATTATCGTCATCAATAATTTAATCCAAACTCTAGGAATGGAATGAAATTATAAATAATATTACCACAACATAATATACCTCTCATAGGTCGTGTTATAATCAGAACATAGTCAGCATACTTTAGAAATAATATATATATAAATGAATCATCATACATCATCTCATATATAATTTAAAGGTAATGTGTATCACCTTACAAAATATATATCATTGAAAAACATGGGATACTATATGTGAGTTAGTGAATCATGTTCCCAATAAATTTCATCTAAGACACAATGCCACCAAGGATAAGAACCTAAGGAATAGTACACTCACACAACTCCATCTCTCGGTGGCCATAGATCTCCATAGAAAACACCTTAAATATCACATGATATTCAATATCTAGATCACCCTAGTAACAGAACATAAAATAATTATTGAGATACTGGTGGAGCTATGACAGATGAAAGAAATCAAGATTCTAGATCATTTGTGGGGAAAGTGTAAAATGTTACATAACAGCACCAATATGCACCAATACATCAAACTGTTCAAAAACTAAGGAGAAAGGCTAATCCTATGATAAATCCTCCACTTACAATGATAAAGATATATCCTCAAGAAAATATGATCTCAAATATTGAACTCAAAATGCCCCCTCCTATGATCAGAATATGACTTCAGATTATCTTGAGCTTCCATTATTCCTTTATGAATGACCATCACCTTCTCTATTATTCTCTACACTAAATACAGTATAAGAATAGTTAAATCTCCAACATCTATAAAACACTATATAGATCTAAATTTATTGTCGTATAGTTATTAAAATGGGTCTATAGCAATGGTACAATGATAAAAATTATTATTTGTGAACTCCTTAAAGAGTAAGTGTCTCAACCACAAACATTAAAAATCTAAAATTCATGTGTGAAACAGGTCTTATAATGTTTGGAAAATATTCTATATCTATCCATACATCTATACATAAAAGGTTTTGTTACATATAACTAAGAGAAGGAATTAGTATAGATATCTTTGTACACTCTTGAGGTAAAATAATGATCCTAAATAGAGATGATCATCTATAGAACCCCATAAAACCTCACTACCTCCTCAAGATACTACCTTGATAAAACAACCACTATGATATCCTCATTAATCATTAATAATTGGTATAAATCAAAAAATGGTATATGAACACCCATATAGCATCAAATACTCTCTAATTTCAAGGAAAACCAATGTTGAGTTCCAACACCATATATCCAACCACATCCACTAGGGAATGCCAAGTGGCTAAAGAAATGCACAAGAAACACAATACTCCTCCTTCACGTTCGAGAAAATTAAACATAAAGATCAACCTCAACTCTCTATCAATTTATATGAGACCACCAAAATCAGCCTCTCATGGAATATAACATATTAGACAGTTCAGGATGTATAGAAAATGATGAACTATACAACTCAAAGAGATAAACATCACCTATCACAAAAGGAATTAAAATCCTCCCATGAAACAACACCCAATATCGATCGTCCTCAGACCATCCCTCATGATCATCACCACAAATAGTTAAATATTTCCAAACATCAACCTCAAATCCCCCAACTAGGACTCTTCTATATACTATGACAAAATCAATTTCATGGAACTCTCTACCATTAACAACTCTCATATCAAGATAAATTGAATGCTACTCTATTACTCTCAAGGAATCACCAAACTCAGACATAGAGTCTACATAATAATTCTTACATAATGAATTATCTAATAAATTAAAATTCATTAACATATTGAGAATATCAAATTCATAATCCTATAATAATTCCATCAAACATTTATACTTAAAATGTGAATCTTGATTGGATAAGATATACATTTATCTCTTACGATCTGTGAAGATTAAAAGTGTTCACCAATTATTTAATTCCAATAAAACATTAGAGAAGACACACTCATGATATGATCAAGATGATGGGTAGCACAGATACATTCTTACGGTTGTAACTACTAAAAACCATGTGATATAATAACTCACAGATACATTAAAAAACCTCCCAATCCAAGAAAAAAGTGTCCAAATAAACCTAAAATTCAATTCCCACCTCAGGAAAATGAAGAATCAGAACATGTTTCATCTTCTCCTCCAAATACATAAAGGCTTCATGGTACTATATAGTTCATATGAAACGTCAATCCTTTCTGGTCAATGTTTTTAGTTGAGTTAAAATATGAGTGAATTTGGGTATAATCCTATGGTATTATCCTATAACACCGTGTAAAACCCTCAACAATAAAATATTCTTGGGAGTTACCCAAGAGAACACCACCAACATATTTAAAGGATCAAAAACTACTATACATTGATAGATGACATTACCTAATAAATGAATCTCACAAGGCTGAAACAAACAATTCCAAATCTTTCGAAAAAGATGATTTTGTGGACGAACTATTTATTCAGTGAATCATTTGATTTCATTGTTTATAAAATCCAAATACACTTAATAATAACTTGACATAATATTAAGTTATGTTCTGGATTCATTTTTGTGAATAATGACCTTTTTTTAATGTATTTCAAGTGTATTAAGTTGAACTGTGAACATTCAGGGAACTAATATTTCATATGAGATTATTTTAACAAGATTTTGGAGAACTATTGTGACACTATTTAATGTCATAAAAATACTTATATGTCACTTCAAAAATTATTTAAGTTAATTATTCTAATTTCATTGAAACTATTATTGAAGAGTGAACAATTTAAACATTAAGGTTTATTATGAATTCATCTATAAATAAGACCACAACATCATGGATCATGAGGAAACAAGTACAAGTATATAAATATAATGAGATTTATAAAATTTTACTATCAATTTTTGTTGTGGAATCACTTTTTTCAGAGATCGCTTCTGATCAGTGTTAGTTTCTTTTCATTAGAAGTGTTTTCATAGAGTTTCTACTATGTGAGTTTATTACTATAAAGTTATTTATCATTTTATATTGTATTCATTCTTGTTTTTATCAAACATTATCAAATTATTATAGATATATAAGGATATAGGGTTATCTAATCTTGCACGATCAAGGGATTTTAGGGTTATGAAAAAAAATTAACATTTAGACATGATTAATAACAATGGATTATAGGGATAAAAATATAGGATACCTTGTTACAGGTTTAAAGATCCTCTATAAACATTGGGTACAAATAGTTCAATGAATTTATAATATACTATTTAAAATATTGAAGGTTATAATAATTATTCTACTCATTATTTTGTAAACTATGTTGTAATTTGAATTTATTTTGTGTTTTTATATTTTTTGGATACTGGGGATTTCTAACTAATTTAATTTTTATTGTGTGTACTATGTAAGTCATGTAGTGTTATCTTATTACTATTTTAATGTTTACTACAGTTATTTTTTACTATGATAAATTGTGATTTGATCAGAAAATTTTCTTAGTGATCAACTTACAACATTAGGCAGATGAAAATTATACATTATGTTTTTTACTACAGTCCCCCAACACCTATCATAGATTTAACTAACATATCCAGATGGTAAAATATTTGGTATCAGATCCTAACTCTATTAGGATATAATATTAATTATATTTTTACTAATCCCAAAATTTGGATTATCAAAAATATCATAGTTTCCTTACACTATCCATGTAGAAGAGAAAAAAATTGATTGAAGGAATACATGTTGGATCTATTAATCATATAAATCCAAACCATCCAATGATTTTTATGGGAATTATTACAAGTTTTGGTGTGATAGAATGAAGATTTTTTTATAAACACTATTTTGGAAAATTAATTGGTTATGTCTAATAATTAAAAAAATTCAATGAAGGATATTTCTATATTTCTCAGTGACGCGAAGATTGAGTTTAAAGATAACTATAAAGTAGTAAATTGTATTTTAATACTGATTATTAATAAAATATGTAGTTAAATATATTCTTGTGAAATAGGAAATGGATTTTATAAGAAGTTAGATATTATACAATTTGGATCTTCCAATGATATTAAAATCAATATATATATGCTTCATGCAAATTATCAAGCTTTGGATTTTTTCTAGAGAACCTATTACCCAAATGAATCAGATATTTTTAAATATAGTTAATATTTTAGAATCCCCTATTGAAAAGGAATTGTTAGATGGTAATCCAATTCATATAATTATTTTTTATACTTCCAATGTTGTCTAAATCTAAGCATACTATTCTTGACGGTACTATGAATTTGACTAAGATGAGCATCGATGGTATAATTGAAACTATTATTAAATATTATATTTGATTAAAAGTGATGCAAAGAAAGATATCATAAATAAAGGGTTGAATTTTGATTATATATATGGTAATAGTAATTCAGATAATATAAATAAAAAGACAATACTTCAAAGACTAATTAAAATAAATGTAAGCATCATTTTGGTTATGGTGATTCTAAGGATAATGGGAATGAATTTTATCAAATTGTGAGGATAATGAATAAAATTATTTGAAATAATAGTTTTAGTTATAATTTTCTAAAAGTAATGAGGGAAATATGTGAGAAGTATGATACTTCAAATGTTACATGTTTCGAATATAATAATGTTGGTCATATAATGTCATATTTTCCTAAAATGAAAATTAATGAATGAAAATAAAAGATATCTTATAAAAGTAAGGGAAAAAAATTTGACAGAAATTAGAAACTAGAAACTCAATTAGTGGAGATGTTACTTCTTATAGTTCATTAGTATAATGTATTGGTATTCAAGAAACTGTTGGATTATAAGTAAACATTATTACGGTTTAAAATTATCTCAGAGAAAACATAACCAGTGAGTCTATTTCGTATTTGGATTTAAATTATAATTTTTCATTTTATTTTATCAATGGTTATAAAACTTAATTGGATTATGATAAAACTAATTCATTGAAAGATGTGGAATATTTTCTTACTTATGTTAAAATGGTGTAATTAGTGAATCTTATTGAAAAGGAAAATAAAAAAGTTAAAAAATAATTGTGATTTTTAAAAATCTAGATTTAAATAAAATTTATTATAATATGAAAAAATACTCTTAAAATTTTCATAATCTATTGTAATTAAATTCTATATATATTTGTAATTATACTTCCCATAGTTAAGAATTAGTTGTTAAAAAAATATAATTTTTTATGTAAAATTTGTCTAATTTTACATATGGTGGAGATAATTTAGATTAATTTTATTGAAAATTGAAACCATAAATAATATATAATTGAATAAGTTATTCTTCTATAAAATAAAATTTTCAATAAATTTAATGTGTTCCAAAGTGGTGCGCCATTTTCAAAAAAAGTCAAATGGTGGTTATTTGAAAATTCATTTTAATTTAAATATTGTTTAATATATTATTTTACATAAATTATTTATTATATATGATATCATAGCTATTAAATTTAAATTATTTAGAAAATTTTGGATTACTAAAATTTTACTTCTAATGTTATCGGGTCCAAGAATGTTTTGTAACAGAAACATAGTTTCTCAATTTTAAGAATAAGGTTGAGTATTAATAGTTTAAAAAAGTGGTACATATAATATAATTTATATTGACATATTCTATGAGGGAATTTAATATTAAAAAAATAAGTTCATTGGTAGAATTGTTACTTTTGGAGATATCCCAAAAGGTGAAATAATCAGAATAAATGAGGTTTCTATTCATGTAAAAACATTAATTTCGAATGTTTTACATGTTTTAAGACATAATCACAGACCTATATACATTACAATATTATGGGATTATTGTTATATATTAATCATCTAGAATGAAAAATGTATTATACAATGTTTTGAAGGTATATTAATTATATATACTGATAAATATGTGAATGTTTCAACAATATATCAATAAGACATTAGAAATCTAAATTTATCATTTTTATAACTATAACTGAATTATTATCTTGGATACAACATAGTGGATTATTTTACTATAAATTGTTTAATTTAAATAATCATTCTAGTGAAATTCATAGTATGGATATACCAGAACATAAGATTAACTCAGCAAGATTTGTTGAAACTTTTCGATTTGGTAAGAAACATAAGCTTAATTTTAAACCTATTGGCTAAGTCTAAACATCTGGATTCCTATAGTTAGTATAGATATATTTATATCTCTTAAAAAATATGGATCATTGGTAGGAAGGCACTATGTGTATATTATAATTTATTATTACAATAGATTTACTTGGACAAATTCTATCACATAGAAATGTAAAGCCTTTTTTTAATGTTTCCCTCTGTCTATTAAAAATGTGAAAATTCTACCTTTGATTAATTTCTAGAGTAATCATGCAGAATATTTTCTATTATTTTTTTGAAAATTTTTATTGTAATAAATGTATCACTCAAAATCTTCCAACAAAAATAAAACATTCTAATATTTATGTACTTTAATGATTAAATATAATTATTTAGTAATTTACACAAGCATTGAAATGTGAATAATCTATTGTTGGAAATTTTTGGATGAATCAATGAGTAATTATTATTATTCTATAAATTTATCTCTACTTAATCCTTTT
This sequence comes from Viscum album, assembly GCA_963277665.1. Classification (NCBI taxonomy): domain Eukaryota; kingdom Viridiplantae; phylum Streptophyta; class Magnoliopsida; order Santalales; family Viscaceae; genus Viscum; species Viscum album. The sequence continues at coordinate 552,469,234 of OY728158.1, forward strand.
CTTAATAAAAATCCTTGTGATTATTGGAGTAGAATAAAACCAAGAGTTTCATACATAAGATTTTCTGAGTGTATTGTATTTACTTTGACCACAAAAGATAAACATCATAAATTTGATCCCAAATTGTATGAAGATATATCTATTTTTATCTTTATAAATATTAAAACTATAAAATATATAATAAATGAACTAATAAATCTGAGGAAATAGATTAGTTAAAATATTATGAAATTGAAATTTTTGTAAAAATTATGGAAGTTAATCCACCATATGATGGTTTTGAAATCGCTTTTGTTCATTTACTAAAATATAAACCACAACCACTGTAGTAAATAGATTTTATGTTATATCAAATGGTTTTCATTTTTGAAAAACCATTTCAATAACATATGTAAAACAAATATTTGAGGATCTACATGCCTTTTTACTTAGAAATCAGTCAATTTTAAGGAATCATTCCCTGGATAATATCATATGAAATTTAATACAACTCGTAAAAACAATAAGTTCCATAATAAATCAATGTGGTCATCACACATTCCTACCATAATTTGAACCTAAAATATTAGTCGATTAATTGAGACATGAAAGATTGATAAGGGCTAGACATGAATAGAGGAGTCAATTTTAATAAAATAATTTTAATACTATGGTTGTGCGGCCTAATTACTTTCATGAAATAAGTGTAAAATGAGTTTATAAAAATAAATGTGTTAAAAATAAAATATTTTTAAGGAATAAAGTAAGGTTATATACTAAGGGTTATTCATTGTAAGAAGTTATATACTATAGATATACATTTCACTAATAGCTAGGCTCAATTCAATTTCAATACCACTACCCTTTACAACACATATGAATTTTACTTGATTAAAATTGTTTGTTAAAGTAATTTTTGTAACATGCTCAACTCTAGTAGCCTTTATTTGAAGACTAATTTATTAAATATTCATAGATAAAAGGGTTCTAATCCCAAAATTCAAGTCTATTTAGTATTATTAGAGAGATATATATATATTCATAATACCCATTTTACATTGGGAATAAAAATTAAAATATAGTAATAGAAAACATTCAGAATCATTAAAATCATTCAATGAATTATTTTTCATATCCTAGGAAAAGGAAAAAATATAAGGGTGAGATAAATTCTCAGTAAGGGTTATTTAAAATGGAAGTTATCTTGAGTAAATAATAAATAATTAATATGGAATTTTAAATACTGAAAACACATGTAATTTAATAAATAACCTGAGAAATAAATGAATCCATGGATAATATCGATGTCATAATCTGATGGATAATAATAAAAAAATTAAAAATGGCGTTAATTCATAATATTTGAGGTCATGATCTCATAATTCATGATATCTATACCATCCAAGCCTTGTGATAAGAAATTTAAACCAATAAGTGGGTATACACCAAAAACTCAATTAATTTGGAAAACTGATCTTCCCCAAAAGTCCCCTCGATGCATCAAATATCTATCTACAATTAAGCCCCAAACATCAGTACATTTTCAATGCATTCTTCATATATTAAAGGATAAATTCTATTTTTCTACAATATGCTTTATCAATAAATATATGTATTGAGTAAATAATACCAATTTATCATGATTTCCCCTAGTCTATAAAATGACATTCAATTTGAACACTGTATATATAAATAGAATACTGTTTAGGAAATAATATTATTCATGGAATATTTAATATCGTTATTTAATATAAATTTAGTGAAAATGATTAGAATGAAAGTAAATGTTTTAATAGAATTTTAATGATCACAAAATATATGAGACATAATATAGGTTTTTTGATATATTTATGTTTTTGGATGATAAAAGAAAATTTAATTGAAAAATTAAAATAATATTTGTTAAATTTATTGTCTATGTTAAGTCATTGAAAACATGTAGAAGAACATACATATTTTAAAACAGTTATGGAAGTATCTAAGTTACTTGACATTGTATACACTAAAATGAAACATTCCTTTGACTTATTATAAATATGTTAGAAAATATACCTTTTGAAAATAAATTTCCATTAAAACCATATAAAAAGTCTTGGATAACATAAAATTTCCATAATAAATCATTTGATAAATAAAAATTACTTTGGAAACTGAATTTTTAAAAATATGGACAAGGAAGAAAAATATATCTGATTAACATAGAAATAATATCTGTTTTACTTTTAAACATTTATTTCCTTGATTAAAGTTCCAAATAGAGGTAAAGTTTTAATAAAATATGTAAAATACTTAAATATCTAGAGGATAATAAAATATGTTTATTTTATGAAGGATGTATTGTAACATTCCTTCAAATAAATACGGTAATCCCAAATATAAGTGTTATTGTAAAATAAGTTCTTATCTCTTTGGTAACTTTAAAATTGCAACTTACTAAAATAATAATGTATAATTTAAACACTAATCACCATGAATAAATTTGTATTCATGATAAATATATCAAAGGGGTATTATATAAACAACATAAAAGTGAATAGGTTCATAAAAATAAATATGCTTCATGTAGTGTAAATTGAGATAAAATCACATTCTTCACACCTAACTTTTGATGACCATGATTTAAATTTCTTTATAATTGTTTTAAACATGTTATTAATTTGTAATATAACTATATAACTATATAAATATTTATAATATTATATATTATCCTATTATAATATATTATCACCTGTTCCATAGTAATATTGCATCATTACCATTTTCTCGGGTGTTAACTGCTTTGTTTAATCATGCATGTTTAGGTCATACATACTCATGATAAAAATCATAGTTTACTTAATGGTTCAATGTTTATGGAATCAGATCATATATAAAATTTATAAAATCAATATTATGTCATAATTATCATATATATTCATTTTTTCCATCATTATGACTATCTATGTGAGTTAGTGATGGAAACAAGTTACATATATTCACGAGGTGGTAGTCTTACGTACACACGAGAGATAGTTTGGTTTACCATCTGGTGGATAGGAAGATTTATAAATATTATTCCATAAACATAATAACATCTCAGTATATGTAATATTTTGGGATTAATATATTTTAATTATTAATATATAACATAATTTGGTTAAAGAAGAAGTAAAAAAGTATTCAGTGAAGATAATTTCCTTTACTTAGAAAAGCATTTGTTGGATATCATATTAAGGACCTTAGGGTTGGTATATTTGGTAGAAAATAAAATATAGAATGTTTATAATTACTTTGGGGAGATATATTTTTAGATTTCTCTGAGCTACGTTTATTGTGATGTGTGAATAAGTGAGGGGAGGTGGTGCCCTTTTATAATTGAGGTAAGTGGAACACCTATAATTTTTCAAAGATTTACAATATTTCAAAGTAACTTTATTTGAAAAATGTCACCAATTAGCTCCCATTTTAATTTGTTAAGTTTATTTTCTCAATATAACCAATAAATGGGGTTTCATCACATTTTTAGTTCATTTGAACCCCATTATAATATATTAATCCCCAATAAACCCATTTTAACATTTATAGTGGTGATTAATTTTTTCTTTTTTTCACAGTTTATTTTTTATGAAAAAAAATATATTGACATAATTACATGATATTGTTTTTTCATATTCTAAATATTTATTCCATTTTATCATATTAAATTCATAAAACTGGTAGAATTTAATTTAAAAATAATCCCCCAAATGTGTTGAACACCCATTTTTCATGGAATTCATTTTTCAAGATTAAGATGATCTTACAGTAAATATATGACTAGTAATCATCATTATATAGATTTAAATTCATATATTTATATATATAATGTATACATATTTCTAAATCATTTATAACTAAAAATTATTTTAATTAATTAAAATGGAAAGACATTATGCTTTTTAAAATTGTATCCTTTTGAATGTCTCCTTTTTACCATCAAATGATCTTATATTTATTTACATACTATTGATAGTAAATAAATGGTAACTAATACATATTATAACACATTACTCTAAATAAAATTAAGAACATTTAAACACCAAAATTTCAACTATCCATAATATTTTATTTCAAATGGAAAATTCAAAAAATCCATTCTAGGCTTATGTTAACTAATTAAGTTCAAAATCAATATTAGCCCTATCAAATTAGATTATTTTATCCGTAAAATTTGAAAAATAAGATTATATTATAGTTTTATTAAACTATAATGTTCAATAACATTAATTTGAGATTTGGTGTAATATTCTTACCACTGACAAAAAAAATCACCCACAAAATTCTTATTGATATTACATTATAAAAAATGATGGTGGTTCATCTTCCTAAAATCCTATGGTTCCCACATTTCTCCCTCTATTTTATTATTCCACCAAGGTAACATTACAAGAAATATCATATGATTCCTCCATAATTTTGGTTTAGTTTTATGAATCATGATAGGCTCTTCCAAGTATGATATTTTATGCTCTAAACCTATTTATTTAGAGGTGAGAACATGTGTTGGGTCAAGCATGTACTTCCTGAAAAATGATATAAGGAACACATCATGTTCTCTATAAATATTTGGTGTAATTTCCTAATGATAATCCACAACTAATATTCTATACACAATTTAACAATATAAATTGTGCATGGGGATTTGTTTCACATTCTTACCAGACCTAATAAAACCCTTTTATTGAGATTATTTCCAGAAAATATGATTGACCACTTGAAATACCAAATCATAACTCTAATTATAGACATAAATCTCTTTAATACCTTGATATTATTTAATATCAGTCTAAATATTTATTACCTTTGTCATTGTCTCCTCAAAACGTTATATGACTACAAGTTTCCATTCACCAACTTCATCGCAACAAGTGGGAATAAAACATCACATTCCATATAGTGCTTTATATAGAACCATTTGAAATGTTTAATGGAAACAATTTTTATTAGAAACATATAACCATTTTAAATAAAAATCCAACATACCTTGAAATTCATGTGATCATGATCTCAATATGACTTGTAATTTTTATATTGTCCATTTGGATTGACTATCAGTTTGAGGACGGTAGGTCGTACACAAATGTAGCTTAGTATCAAGTTCATTATGAAGACTCCTCCTAAATTTTGATATAAATGTTGGATCATGATTAGAACAATTTAAAGAGTTTCACTACAAATTATTACAAATTCATTAATATATATTAATTCAAGGTTCCTGAGAGGTATGTATTCTCTTATGGAATAAAAATTTTCAAATTTTGTTAGGAAACCGACAATAACCCATAGTTCATCATTCTTTCTAGGATTCATTGGTAATCCAGTTATAGATTACAGAGTAATTTCAGCCAATTACCACATAGGAATAAGTAGGAGTTGCATTAACTCTCTATTATGTTGGCTCCCATACTTCACCTATTAACCAACAACGTATCATAAAACATAATCCAAAATTTCCCCTTTATATTATCCACTTAAAATATTCCTCCACATCTCAATACATCTTAGTGCATTCGGGTTTTATAGAGAAATTTGATCTATGAGCAGAATTAAATAATTACATTTTTATCTCAGGTAAAGATGGACCACATATCCCCTTTCTATATTTTATAACACTATCTTCATATACAAAGTCTAAGAATTTCCCATTATTCACAACTTTAATTTTATTCTGAAAATTCTCATCATCTGATTAAGAAATTTTTATATTTTATAATAATTACGGTTTCACAATAATATGAAAAAGTATTTCTTTATCCCCTTAGTTAATAATTATCATATCAATTTTTTTTAGATCCATGGACATAGGATCCTGGTCAATCCTCATTTTTGTTAGAACTCCACCATCTTTCTTGATTAATTCATCCACTACATAATTTACATTTCTTTTGTGGCAGTTTATTGAGAAATCATAATCCATGAGTATCTTGAGACATATAATTTAACTTATATTGAGCAAATTATGTGAAAATATGTACTTTAGACTATTATTGTATGTATATATAACACATGTTTCATCATAAAGATAATGCCTCTATATCATCAAAGAAAAAATTAAAGATTCTAAATCAACATCATTTATTGGATAGTTATATTCATTACTATTTAAATAGAATGATTCATAAAAAAACAACATTATTTTTATACATAAGGAAACAACCAAGTACCTTCTTTGATGAATCACTATATATCAAAAATCCATCATTACATAATGGTAGATTCAACATGAGATGGTTGAACAATTTCCTCTTAAATTCTTAAAACAATTATTCTAATTTAGTTTTACATATGAACGTAAACCCTTTACATGTAATCTTTACAAATGGGTTACCCAATCGGGAAACTTTTTTAACCAATCGTTGATAGTAACCTTCCCAACCAATGAAATTATGTACATTGGTTCTGTTCATTGGTATAGGCTATTCTTTGACTACTTTTTTCTTCATAGGATCAATTGAGATTATATCTTTGGATATAATATGGCCAAGGAAATAATCTTTCTAAATCCATAATTCACACTTACTAAATTTTCCATTTAAATATTTTAATTTAAGCACCACAAGAATTATCTTCAAGTGATTATCATGGTCCTCATAGTTTTTATAATACACCAAGATATCATTAATAAACAACAAAATAAGATTATCAATATATTACTTGAATACACTATTCATTATATCCAAAAATAACATGGTGCATTAGTCAATCCAAATTGAGTTACTATAGAATCGTCAAGTCCAAACCTTATCAGAAATGTTCTATTTAAAATATCTTCCATTTTTACTCACAATTGATGAGACATAGAATGAAATTCTATATTTGAAAAATATTGACCAACATGAAGTTGGTCAAATAATTCATAAATTTGAGGAATAGGATACCTTTTCTTTATCATAATACAATCTATTTCACAATAATAAATACAGATCCTCATACAATTATTTTTCTTCTTAAAAAAATAACATGGGATCCCCCATTTGAAACACTGGGGTGTATATATGCTTTATCAAACAACTAACCTAGTGGTTTAAATAACTACTCAAATTTCAAAGTTGACTTTTTATAAGGGTTTTTAGATATAGGACTTTCATTAGGTATTAAATCAATAGAAAACTCAACTTATCACTCTATTTTATGTTTAGGTAATTTCATAGGGAATACATCAATATATTCTTGTACATTAGGTGCATCGTCAGTTTAAAATTTTCTTTTCCTATCCATAGGATGTTTCTACTCATTTTCCCAAATAATATCAATTTTAAGTGCTACTTGGGGTGAATATAAGCAATAATATAATGATGAATTCTTCCCTATAAATATAATTAATTCTACAATTTCCTCACAAATCATAATTTCCATCTATTTATAATAAAGTTTTGCATCGTATTTTGAAATCTATTCAATATAAAAGATTATATAAAATTAAACTATATTTATAATAATAAAGTAAAAAAAATAGAATGTTTATGTTTCATAAATAGTACTTCTTGATACATCCTTTTTGTAATGGTATTTTCACAATGATTTTTGATTGAAAATTCCATTATTAAGTTTTTAAGAAAATATCTATTTTTCTCTGAAAACATAGAAGATATAAAATAGTACAACGATCCGAAATGAAATAAATCATTGGATAAATTTAATGATATTATTAAAGTATCTTCCACCACATATTTAGTAACTTCAACCTTAGCTGTAGTTATTACATAAGTTTTTCCTTCTCCCCTTATCATCCTCAGCGGTATGATTCATTGATTTTTGGGATATTGTATTGAATAATAGAGCCATTATTTATAGTTTAAAAAATATATAGTGGAGGTCTATTTATTTACCATGTATTCACTGGAAATATGAACCTTATATCTATTATGGTAACAAACTCCCATGCCATTGAATAATTTTCCAAGATGTTTCTTTCCACAATTTCCACATGAGGGAAATTTTTTCATTTTCTTTTTCTTCATAGATGTGTTCCATTTTTCTTAGTGATCAGTAGCCCTCTTATTCTATTGATTTCCATTGAATATATAGGATTTATAAAATACATTCTCAATATTTATGTTACCTAAAACGTTTTCATCATATGATGACATAGTTTGGGAAACCATTACCATTGGGAGACTTGGCTTAAGACCATCAATGAAATGGTCAATATTTATTCCTATGTAATGTATGTTATCATTAAAACTCTTTTATTTTATTACAATGTTGTCCCAATACTATAAATAAATTCCTTCTTCCTTTCTCTTTGAGATGAGGAACATTCTTTTCATTTTAGTTCTTTTCACATAAGGGAAATATTTGTTGAATGATGTTACGTTAAAAGAACTTCATTCTGTGTCCTATATTTCTTCTTCCTCTATAGTATTCTGGATCAATTATAACCTTTTATCATCAACTACATTAATACAATATACTTCCAATATTAACATTTACCATTCATTACATCCAAAGGCTACAAAAATCTTTTCAATAGACTTAATAAATTACTCAACTACCACTGGATAGGTAGTTCCACTAAAATATGGGGGCATATATCACCTAAAATTAACCAATATGGCTGTATAATGTCATGAAACATCATTTTAATCCATTTTTAAAGGTTATTTGTCCTTACCTAGGTTATTATTCATAATGTGGCTTTTATCTTCTCAACTCCAACACCTGTTGAATTAGAGAGCTCACTAAAGAAATTTCTATATTCTCCATGAGTATTGATACCACAGATTCATCCATGAACCATTTCTATACCATGTAATATATAAAATTATTTCATAACATTCTAAATTTTAAATCATAATACAAAATTCGAAATCCTATGTAACGCTTAACAGAAATTGAAATGTTATTCATTTTTTATCTAATAATTATAAACATCATTTCTTTGGGAATATCATTAAATAATAAAAGTATTTTTAAATAATTCACAATATTTTATAAATAAATTTTGAATTGTCTAATGAATATCCCTTGGTAGTTTCAAACTAGGTGAATAGTAAGGGCACACTAGCCATGCACCAAAATAATGGTTTACATATACTCATCCAACTCCTTTTAGAGTTATTACTCCAATATGATTTTGTTCTAAAACCACATCCACTTAAAGTATCCATATAGGGATGTGTTTCTAGGAAGAATCACAAATTTTATAACTTATCTACAATTTAATGATTTTTTTTATAATTATATATATCCTCAAATATAGTCATAGGGTTTTGTTTTTTAATCTATATTTTCCAAAATCTAGTTCCAATGGTTTCTAATAAACATTCTCTTATACCAACTACAACAACCCTAACTCCAGTGACCTAGATTTGGTGTCTAAATTATAAAATTAGCATAGATAGAAGGGTTATAATCCCAAAGTACCAATTAGTTTATTAGTCTTGGAGATATGTATACATACATTATCCACATTTCTGATTGGGAATAAAATATAAAGCATAATAATTGAAAAAAATCAACATCCATGAACTCATTCAAATAATTATTCTACATATCCTTGTGGGGGAGTTCAAATTCTTAGTATGATTTATTTGTATAGGAAACTATCATTAGTTAATAATTAATAATGAATAATGAATTATATTTAAATAAAAACACAATCCATTTAATTATTAATTAGAGCACAAAATGAATCCATGGATAATATTAATGAAATAATATCATGGATAATCAAAATTTAATAGTCACGAACCAGCCTGAGTCGACCCTGAACCAGTCACCTAGGCCTGACCGCGACAAGTCTTGAAAGGCATTCCTGATCCTCCCGAGATGGTGAAAAACACCAAGGGAATCAATAGAGTACACAAAATAATTATTTCTCCCATATATAAACAATCAAACAAATATAGGAAAGAAATAAACACCCAAAAATACATTTATATAAAAATTGAATGGAACACAATTTGTACAAAAAACTGAAAGTACAACTAAACCAACAACTCAACTGACCAAACCCTCAAACCAAATAAATCCATGTGAACACTCTGGTCACTCTCCAACAAAATTATCAAACGTCTCCCAAGGTAATCGAACTCAAGCTGAAACCTGCACAATGGCTAAAAATAGAAGAAGATTATAGGTGTGAGTATTAAAACTCAGTAGGTTAGCCTGATATTCTATTCCCAATGGACATCCTTTAAAAATAAAATAAAAATCAATTTCAACATTTAAATACAATATATAAAAGTATGTTTTTCAAATGAGGTTCTATGCTATAAAACTTATAAGACAAAAACGTGCTTGTTTTATAAACTAGAATTCTAGTAACAATTTTTCAAAGAGGTGGAACTTAGAAATTAAAATATTTTTCAAGAGGGAAGATTTAAAGAATATATTGTTTTAAATAAATCACACACTCTGCTAAATTATCAAAGCAAACACATTTTATGTCGACGGTGAGTATAATATAGCCAATGAGACCAATTCACAGGAACATTCATAGGCATTAAATAATTGTGAGCCCCAGGTACCACATATCTCAGTGAAAGTAACCATAAAAAATATCGGTTCTCGTGAACACAAGCCACTAGTATGGGAGAATAACCATAACTTATTATTCCCCCATCATCATCATCATCATCATCATCATATTTCAGTTTGTGTTTTCATCGTCAAACATTCTACGTGAAATAGGTGTGAAACCCCCATAGAATCACTAGAATACTAGTACACGTCCACCCACCTAGATACTCAGGATTACCGTTAGTGCTCAATAAAGTTACACATATTATCAAATACAGATTTCACATCAAAATTATATTAACATAAAATAAAAACACAAACAACCCACAGTCTTTCTTCGCATTTCATTCATGAATAAATAAACCACTTAAAAGTTTTGTAAAAGAATTTCAAGGATTGTATTGAGGAATTGCACATAAAACTCATTCAAAAACGCTGTTTTAATTATAAAAACACAAAACAAAAACCTAACAACCCATAATTTTCAGCCCTAAAAACATTTAATAAAATAGGTTCGTGGACCATAAAGTAATCCCAATTGACACAACATGGTATATTCAAGTAAAACACTCATTATTTATTTTTAGGAAAGGCCAAACGAGCCAATAAAGTTTTTCTAAAAACTAACATTTTACAAAGTTATGCATTTAAATTTTTTAAAGAGATGTATACACACCATTTAAAACCTGAAAACACATTCATAAAACCCTTAAAACACTCAGGATATATATTCAAAACACAACAATTTTCATAAGAATGCGAAACGGTCCATTTTTCGGCAAATCGGGCCAAAAAATGTTGTAAACCAAAAACCATTTGATTGTAAAACCAAATACAAATTTGAAAGCCATAATAGGATCCAAAAATATATTTTTACATGCTTACAATGTATTTATAAATCAAAACAAATAACTTTAAATTGCATTAGACAAATAATATCCAACCGAGTAATTTACCGAACACATGGCATGCACTCTTTAACAAAAAGACTTATGTTAAGCACTTAGAAAAGAATAAAATACCATTTACATACCATAATGTTATTCAAGATACATAACAATACTCAAGATACCATAAACCATGTGTGAAATCTCATTTAATAATTTATCAAACAAGAAAATTGCACATTTATACCAAAACAACATTATTTTAAACAAAATAAGTCATAAAACATAATTTGCACACAAAAACTTTAAAAACAAGGATTCAAAATAGAAAATATCATATAAATAAGGTTACATAAGAATGATAATGGTGAATATTAAATGATGAAGGCTTGTTCAAGGGATATCCTACCTCAAATCCTTGGCGTAATGGAAACGCACACCCAAAATCACCATCTAAGGGTTTACAAACCCTAAACCTATCAAGACCAACCCCAAACGAATAAAAACACCATAAAATATTTAATGGTATAACACAGCCCTAGTATAGTCATGAATATAAGAGATTATAAAACCATGAAATAATTAAAGGAGGAAGAAGAGGGAGGATAAAGGAGAAAGAATCTCATCTTTTCAACTAGAAAACTCTTCGTATTCCATTATATCTTCACCCTTAGAGAAAAGGGAATGTCTTGAAACTTCTTGGAGATCCCTTTAAGGTTAGGAAGAACTAGTTAAAGAATATTTGTGGAATAAATAGTACAAATTGAATTATTTATGAATGAGACAATTTACCTTCTCAATTCTGGATGATTTGAGATTCAATGATAATGATTCCCCAATACGTGACTAATCTGAGCTCCAAATGTGGAAAATCGATAATGGGGTGAGGATAGGGATATTGGATTCTATTTTGAGGTGGAATCACCGAAAAATATTAAATATATAAATAGATATAAAAGAATTTTTTTAAAAAAAAAACTAGAAATGGGCCCATGGGATGGCCCAATACCTAAATAAGAAACCCCAATTAACCATGATTATCAATTATTAAGGGGTCTAAAATAATATGGTGGTTTTAATATATCATTTTGGAAAATTTATGAAATGGAATGGGTGAAAAAATTTTAAAAACAAAGGGGTTATAAAAGAAACAAATTTGGTTTTTAAAATTGGAAATAGACTCACGGTTAGCCCAAATCATGAAGTAACCACCCTCTCCCCAAACACTCTGAAACAAGAAATGGGGAACCCAAATTAGGATGATTAAACATATATTTCAGATCCACACTCAAAATTAATCTCATCCAACACACAAGAAAATTATCGGTATTTTCAATGATTCGGATAAAAAAAAGACATGAAAATAAAAAAAACCTAGGTGTGACAATTCTCCACACCATTAAAGCTTTACACCCCCGGAAAGACATATCACTTTCTGGCTAAAAGATAAACACCTAAGGATTCCTTAACAATATGATCCAGGCTCTCAATCCAAGTAAATATCATTAACAATTAAAGGAACTTAATCCTCTTGCCTCAAACAAAACTCCAACTCACAACCACTTCCGGATAATCAACCGATAGATCGAGCCACAACACCCCCAACCAAATTAAGAAGCAGATTTTTGGGCATTATCTCAGAGAAAAGGATGGTCACACAAACCAAATAGCACTCATGAAAACCAAATATTCCAGGGAATTCTGGAATGTAATACCCACCATTAAGAAACAACTAGAACTAGACATGTTCTTTGGATGAAAATCCATGATACCCATGGTTGGTCTCCCTACAATTAGAAACCAACTAGAAACAAAAAACAAGAATTTAAAATAATCTAGAATCTGGACTCACTCACACAGCCCCACCAAAACTCTCTTCACACAACCTACCAAATCAGTTTGAGAGGAAAACAACATGAATATTTAATCTACCCACTCTCGAATGGAGGTGGAAAGAACCGGTCCAACACTCTCCTTAGGGATACAAACCCCCACCAATTAGGGATGGGAGGTAAGGGGAATCAATCATTGGGCCATTAAAACCACAAAAGAAACCAAGGAACTACCTCACTGAAATGGTATAGGTAAAAGATTAAAAATACTACCCACAATCCTAGGACTCCTGACTATGCCCCAGCTTCACTCTGAAACAAAATGATGGAGCTCATATGGAAGAAGAATATCTACCATTGTTTTTGGGATTTGATTATTGCCAACTTGTACTCCATCCCATATCCCCACACAGTATCACATAACTCTCCTAGTAGAAAAAAAAAGATCAAGAGACACCATAAAACACTCTTCCTCAATAATAAATTTTTAAACAAAAAAGAACATGAAGATACACAACACTATTTTATATCACACTGAACAAGGAGAAAAATGAACAAGGAATAGAAAAACACCCACTAAACATCACTAAGCACAACTACTACAACCGAGAGAATCTCTATAAAGGGAAGGAACTTTAAATCAAGCCAAACAAATCTCTATTTATAAAAATGGGATGATGTATCATTATAAGAGGTGGATTTAGAATTTGAAACAAATCATTAGGTTGATCAACTAGAATTATTACCAATGGAGAACCATCCATGGCCACATCAAAACATCCAACGCATCTTTATAAACTCACTGAACATTATCCCAAGACCAATCCACCAGCAAGATCCCATCTCAAAATGCAACAAGAGTATGAATTCTAGATCATAAGAAAGCATTACCGAATAGACAACACTTATAATACATAAGATAAACCATCCACATAACCATCAGTTCATAACAAAAACCACAATGTTTCAGCTCAAAAAACTTTTGGAAAACATGTTAACTTGGTGGGTTTCCATATTTACCAATGGTGTTTCATCGAGTCTAACCCACATTCACATTTCAATGCCACCTAGGAACCCAACCACCATTCCATATAGGACATCCATCTAGATATAAATAAAATGATTTATTTGATCACCAATTAAAACACCAATGGATAAAACAAAACAAAATCATTCCAAAAATCTTGTACCTTCGAAATAAACACCAACCACTATGTCAAAAACCCATTTCATATTTCAAAAAACAAACCACACTTCATCAGGAACAATTTCATTAAAAACCTACCTATTTTAATTTCTACAACATTATAAATAACCAAGATACTCCAAAAAATCCCCTTCCCATTTTCTAAAATTTATTAAGGTATCGTTTCATAATCTGATGTCCATTGAGACCAACACCCTTTCTAGGAAAACACCAAATTCTAAAAAACAAATTTCCAAAACCAATTTATAAGATTTAAATTCTTTTCAACATACCAAAACACGCCATTAAAAAAAAATATTCATAATCACATTAAAATGATTCACACCTTCAAAACATTTTATTTCAATAAACCACAAGTTTAGATTAAGGAAAATCTAATCCTGTTAAATAATATCCACTTTTCCCCAAAATTTGTTTCACAAAAACACAACCTTCCCAAACCATTCTTATATTTAATTTTTTTCAAGCCCCTTTTTCCATTTTAAAAATCTAATACTTCCTTTAATACCCATTTCCACAATTCTCACACAAGGATTTTCAAAACAAATATTCAGAATTCAAGAAAGGTCCAACAGACCCAAAAGGGGATCTAGTGTCTGTGGGTTACTTGACCTTTTGGTTGGAGGACATATGTCAAACACAAAACCCACACAGAGAGACTTATTTGGACCATGAACCTTCTACACATGGCATTCCAAGCCTTTCCAGCTCATGAAGCCCATTAGTCAGACTCTACTTGTCATATCCCAACATAAAACAATCAACAAGAACAAAAAGACACTATTAAAACCGGACTTTTGTGGAAGCCTGAGGATCAGAATGAGAAATAGTTCATGATGTTATTCCCGAACATACCCCTCATGTCCCAAAAAGCCTACTCCATATACCATGACATCACCAAATAACAAGGGCACTCTAAAATGAAAGTTTGCTAAAAGCCAACCTCATTTGATACCATTTTGTCATGAACCTACCCAAGTCAACCATGAACCTGTCACTCAGGCCAGCTCGAAAAAAGTCCCAAGAGTCATTCCATATACTCTAGAGATAGAGAAAAGAACCAAGGTCATCAAAACAATACACAAGATAATGATTTCACCTATATATAAACAATCAAAAAATAGTGTAAAGATATGGACAACCAAAAATACATTTATATAAAAATTAAAATGAACACTATTTTTACAAGATTATAAATGTAAAACTAATCCAAAAACTCAACTGACCAACCAAAATATCCAACTATCTCTATGTGACCCCATGTGTCACTCTCAATCAAAATGATCCCACATCACCCAAGGTGATCAAACTCAAGTTGAAACCTGCACAACAGCTAAAAACAAAAGAATACTATAGGTGTGAGTATTACAACTCAGTAGGTTATCCTGATATTATATTACCTATGCACTTCAATTAAAATAAAAGAAACATGAAATTCATGTTTTAAATACAATATATAAAAGTATGTTTTTCAAATGAGGTTCCATGATATAATAATTATCAGACAAACACTTTCATGTTTTATAAAGAATAATTCTAGTAACAAAATTTAAAAGAGGTGGAACTTCAAAATTAAAATAGTTTTCAAGAGGGATTGTTTAAAGAATTTATAGATTTAAATAAATCACACACGCTGCTGAAATTTCCTAACCACCACCATATACTGATAGTGAGTAAAAAATATCCAATGAGCAAAAGTAACAGGAACACCCCTAGGCACAAGTTAGTTGTCAGCCCCAGGTACCTCGTATCTCGGTTTAAGTAAAGATAATAAATACTTGTTCTCATGCACATGATCCACTAGTAGGGAGTTCCCAAAACCTATTGTTCCCCTAACATCATCAAAATCATAGTTTATGTCATGTTTTCATCGTCAAAGTTGCTATGTCAAACAGGGGCCAAACCCCACGGAATCACTAGCATACTAGTACACAACCACCCACCTAGATACCCAGGATTCCCTTTAGTGATCAATAAAGATAAAAATATTATCAAATACACATTTCACATCCAAATTCCATTATGAAACCATAAAATTAAAAAAATCTCACAAACTTTCTTCCCATTTCTTTCACGAATAAATAAACCACTAAAAATATTTGTAAAACAATTTCAAGGAGTGTATTGAGGAATTGCATATAAAACTCATTCAAAATACTCTTTTAATTATAAACAAACAAAAAAATATACCAAACCATATTTTTCAGCTCCTAAAACATTTAATCAAATCATTTCAGGGACCATAAATCAATCCCAATTAACACAACATGGTATATACAAGTAAAACACTCAATCATTATTTTTAGGAAAGGCCAGACGGGCCTTTGAAAATTTTCTAAAATCTAACATTTGAAAAATTTATTCATTTAAATTTTATTAAGGAGGTATATACACACCATTTACCACATAAAACCACATTTATAAATCCCTTAGAACTCTTAGGTTACATATTCAAAACACAACCATTTTCATAAGAATGTGAAACGGGCCATTTTCCGGCAACCCAGGCCAAAACATGTTGTAAAACAAAAAACCTTTTGTTTGTAAAACCAAATCCAAATTTGAAAGCCATAAAAGGATCCCAAAATAATTTTTTACATTCTTATAATGTATTTATTAATCCAAACAAATCATTTTAAATTTTACTAGACACATAAAATCCAACCTAGCAATTTACCGAACAAATGACATGTACTCTTTAAATAAACAACTTATGTTAAGCACATAAAGAGGGATAAAATACCAATAACATTCCATAAAGTTATTCAAGATACTAAAAATACACAAAATACCATTAAACTTGTGCGAAATCTCATGGAATAATTTATCAAACAAGAGGTGTGCACATTTATACAAAAACAACATTATTTTTAACCAAATAAGTCATAAAAACATAATTTGGACACAAAATATTTAAAAAAATGTTTATTATCACAAAATATCATATATATAAGGTTATAGAAGAATTAAAATGATGAATATTAAACAATAAACGCTTTTTCAAGGGATATGCTACCTCAAATTTATGGCGTAAAGGAAAAGCACACCCAAAATAACCATCTAAGGGTTTACAAACCCTAAACCTATGAAGACCATCTAAAAATGAACAAAAACACCATAAAAATAATGGGATAATAGAACCATAGTTAGATAATGACTAGGGGGATTATAAAACCAAGAAATAATGAAAGGAGGAGGAAGATGGAGTATAAAGGAGAATGAATCTCACCTTTTCATCTATAAAACTCTTCGTATTCCATTAGATATGAACCCATAAAGAAATGGGAATGGAATGAAACATTTTAGAGAGTATGATAAATTCAGGAAGAACCTAATAAAAAATATTTGTGTCAGAAAGAGTATGAATCGAATGATTTATGAATGAGGTAATATACCTCCTCAATTATGGATGATTTGAGATACATTGATAATGTTTCCCCAAACCGCGACTAATATGGGGTCCAATTGGGGGAAATTGGTAATGGGGGTGAGGGCAGGGATATTTTATTCTAGTGGGAGGTTGAATCATCAGAAAATATTAAAAATGGAATTCGATATAAAATAAAAAGTTTATTTTTTCTAAAACTAGAAATGGGCCCATGGGCTGGCCCAATACCTAAATAAGAAACCCCAATTCACTATGATTATGAATTCTTAAGCGGCCTGAAGGATATGGTGGTTTGAATATAGTAGTCCAAGATAATTATGAAGTTAAATAGGTGCAAAATGTTTAAAAACAAAATAGTTATAAAAGAATCAATTTTGGTATTTAAAATTGGAAATGGGCTCACAGTTGGCCCAAATCATGAAGTAACCACCCTCTCTCTAAAAAGTCCTAAACAATCATTAATTGGTTTTCAATGAATTGAGAGGATAGCTATAACTGGTACCCATATATCACTTCATGTTAAATGAATTTATCATATATTCAAAGATCAGTTCAATTCATAATAAATATTTCTTATCAATAAATATTTGTATCGAGTAAACAATACAGATTTATCCAGATTTTCCCTAGTCAATCAAGTAACCTTCCAATTAAACATTGTATATAGAAATAGTATTTATTTTGGGAAATAATCATACACATGGTATGCAGAATATAAGCATTTAAGTTAAATTTGATGTCTAATGATCACAATAATGTGAATATTTCAATAGAAACTTAAAGACTGCAAAATAATTGAGAGATAATATTGGTTTTGTGATAAATTAATGTATTTTATATAAGAAAAGGAAATTTATGAGAAACATTAAAATAATATTTCATAACATATTTTTCTATGTAAAACATTTTGAAACATGTAAAAGAATATAAATATCATAAAATGGTTTTGGAAGCGGGAAATTCTATATAATTTGTATACATTAAAATAAAATGTTCTTTTTTAATTTTTTAATAAAATCAAAAAAATTAAAATTCAAAAAAAATAGAGATATTCTATTAAAAATATTTTAAAATTCAATGATATCATGAAATTTATTAATAAATCATTTTACAAATGAAAAAGACTTTTATAAATTAGTTTTGTAAAATAGGGACATGAATAAAAAAGATATATGATTAAAAGATAAATAAAATCAGTTTTTATTTTGAACATTTATATTCTTGTTTCATATTACAATGAGAGGAATTTTTTGGTAGAAAATATGTGAAATCTTTATATATCTATATTATAATAAAATAGATTGATTTTATGAAGGATTTATTATGATATTCCTTCAATGATAATTAAAGCAATCCTAAAAAAGTTATATTGTGAAACTAATTATTAACTAGTTGATAAATTATTGATTAAACCCCATTGAGAGAACAAAAAAGAATTTAAACATTAATAATCACTAATAAATAGGTATTCATGTTAAATATATAAATAGGGAAGTATATACACCACATAAAAGTTAATACTTTCTTAATAACGAATATGTATCGATATAGTGTAAATTGAGATGAAATCCCTTACCACACGCTTCCCTTTTGTTGAACATGGTTTAACTTCTATTATAAAGGTTTTAAAAATGTTCATAAATAATAATAGAACCAAATTAATATTTATTATATCATATATGATCAAATTATAATATCTTACCACCCTCTCTTTAATAATATTTCATTATTACCATTGTTTCGGGTGTTAAATGATTTGTTTTCCCATGAATTTTTTTATAAACGTTTTGATTCATGTGGAAAATATATAGTTCCATTATTAAAATATGTATGTTGAAGTTATAAAAATCATATTTTTTCATTTAATTTATTTTATATCATTCTTTGTTTTTAAACATGAACGAAACTTGGAAAATGAATCAGCTCACATCACTGTAATGGTAGGTCGTACGTATGCATAAGAAGCATTATCATTACCTTAATTGGTGAAAGGGTAGGGAATTAGATGATTTAATAAATTTAAATAATTAATTTTATTTCATAATTTTCATGTATATTTATTGGTTCCATCATTAGACTATTCATATGAGTTAGTGATGGAAACAAAATCATCAGTTCGCGATGTGGTAGTCCTCCGTACATAGAAGCGATATTTTTGTTTCAAATTTTATATATAATAATATTAAAAAATATTATTACCTAATTATAATAACATCTCATTATATTTTAGATACTTGTTTTATTTTTTAATTATTATGACATAACTAAATGTTGTAAAAGAATACCTAAAAAGGAAAGATCATGGGGAAGATGATTAAATTATCTAAGAAAAAACCTTATTTGGATCAATTATTATTGACCCTAGGTTAGGTCTATCAGGAAAAAATCAACTATATAACGTGGATAAAAATGTTAAAGGGGGATTCTGTCAGGTTTTTTTATATTAATGGCTTACTAGGTTTGAATAACTGAGAGGAAGAGGTTCTCTTTTATAATTGATGTGGGTAACATGTTCTTAATTTAACCATGTTTTAAAATAAAGAAAAGTCACTTCCTTTGAAAAATGTATCCAAAATATATCATATTTGAAGGTTATAAGTGTAAGGTATAAATATACCCAACAAATGGGGTTTCATAATGTTTTTTTGGTAATTTTAACTCTTATCATTATAGAATACCCCCTCATATTCTCATTTTAAACATAACCATAGTAATTAACATTAATTATTTTTACAATTCATTATGAAAAAAAATTATGTTTAAATTATTACATAATATTGTTATTTTTTATTTAAAAATATTTAATCCATTTTATCAAATTCAATCTAGATAAGTGGAATAATTTAATTTAAAAATAAACATACAAAATGTGCCAATTTGTTTTTTAATAGATGTATTTTTCAAGAATAATATGATATTATGTTAACTATATGATAAGTAATAATTATTATTTTGATTTAAATTCATATATTTGTGAAAATAATATATAAATTTTATATAAATCATTCATCATTAAATATTTTTTAACTAATTTAAATTCAAATATATTATGTATTTAAAAATAATTTCTTGAAAGATATATGTTTTACCTCCAAATGACCTTGTCTCTATTTATATAAAATTGATAATAAATACCTGATTAATTATAAATATAAATAGGAATATCTAAATACTAAATTTTCAATTAACCATTGAAACTCAAATAGAAGGTAAATTTTCAAAAACTCATTCTAATATTACTTTGACAATGTTCAAAATCGATATTCATCCTATAAAATTAGATACTTTTGATGAAATTTTAAAATGTTCATTTTATAATAGATTTCTTAAGAAAATAATATTTTTTTACATAAATTGGAACATGGGTGTTATGCTTCTCTTAACTTAAATGTTTACGAGAAGTTATATTTTAAATGACCTCTAGATTTGATGTTGTAAAACATCGAAATTTTTTATATAAACATAATAAAGCACTCTTTAGCCATAAACAAGCCCCAAGATCATATTATGATAGATTATTAATATTTTTAATTAATAAAAAAAATTCAAGGGAATGATAAGTCCTACTATTTTTATCAAGAATGTTTTTATGATATATTTATTATTAAAATTTATATTCCTAGAATCAATTGTAGTTAAACTCAAAGATCTATTTCTGATGGTTTTTTACAATATATTAAAATTTTATTTGAAATGATCATGAAGGGTGAGAATAAATTTATCCCTGGTATTAAAAATAATTGGAAACTAAAAGGTTTCATTTATACTAATCATAAATATATAATAGATTCATTAATATTTTTTGGTTTTGATAATGAATATAGTATAAGTAATCTATTAGAAACATCTAAAAAACTATATCTTGATAAATTCAAGAAACTATTTGATTAAAAAAACTGTAGAAATATGATAATAAGTTTACTATACAAAATAAAAATTCCACAATACATTATGTTTTTTGAATTATTCTCTATGATATTCAATGAAAATTCAAAAGAAACACATTTGAAAATTGTTAAGAATATTTTCAATCATTTTAAATTTACTTTAGGACTCCTATTATTTGATTCTTATCATAATTATTTTATACTTAGGAATTAATATAGATGGTGAATCTGTAGGTTATATAGTGGATAAGAAAATTACATCTAGAACATTTCATATTCTAGGAGAAGCTTCAGTTTCGAGGTCTAGCAAGAAGAGACACTCTATTTCACTATACATTTATAAAGATGAATATATAGCAGTGGGATGTTATTATTCTCAATCTTTGTGTATTCAACACATAGTCATGGATTCTTTTGAGTTTTTCTCAAAATCCAATTCTTTTTCATAACCCACATTATATTTAATTTCCTAGAAACCCAAAAAATCACACATGTGAAAATCTCATGTATATAAAACACCATTTCCTATAGAATCACACACAAAAATGAGATATAATTATTTAATTTATAAAAACTAAAAATTATCTTTCAAATATTTTCCCTAAACCATTAAATCCAGACAGATTTAAATATATCTAATACAATTTGGGAAGGATCAACTTAAAATGATCTAAAATTTATTTATTTTTTAACCAATCATCTTTTATTGGAAAAATATATGATAAAGGGGGATATTTTCTTATAATTTATTTACAATTTTTTATGTGTATTCTATTACTTTTTTAATGATTAATAAAAAAATAATTTTATTCCATGAGAATTGCATCTAACAAAAGGTAACTATTTAAGATGAAAATATTAAATACTTATATTAATATATAATTTTATTAGTTTATAAAATGTATTGATATTAAATTTTTTCGAAGATAAAAAGTTAAAATTTTAATTTGTATAAGAACCATATTTAAATGAAGAGTATTATTTATAGTCACTAGAATGTAACATTCATAAAGTTCAATTTCTTCAATATTATCAAATTTTTTTATTCATTAATTCTCCATAAATTATCTCAATTCCTCACGAGGGTATCCTATACCAACCTAATCCCCTCCCTACGGATCAATATATAAAGCATCTTATTGTTATTTCCACCTTTGCGTATATTAATAAAATGTCTGAGCTTGATGAGGGCCCGCAGCTCCACACTGACTACAAAGAATGGTCAGTCGCTCAAGCATTATATGCCCATGAAATTATCATAAAAAACAAACCATTCCTAATCCAAAATCGTATGTATAATAAATATGAGCACCAGTGATAAGGGGTGGAGAAGGATAGAGCTAAATCATTTTTTGAAACTTCATCTGATCAGATAGCTCATAACCACTGGTCACTACTATACTATATGAAGAATATTATTTACTCCCTTCATGGGATACTCTAGTCATATCCAGTATCCTTTTGATGACCTATACATTTTTCATCACCTCATGATACACCAATACCATGAATATGGTGACAAATAACTACATATTTAGATAAAAACACTCCTTGAAATTACTTTCCCTTTCATCCTCATCTAGATAAAGGTCTGAATAATTGTGTAATAGGTTGTTATAAAGAATACTAAACTCTTTCATACAAGAAATAACCTTTTGAAGGGTAATAATAACCTCTCAATAAGTCTCATTTTTATCAATTAATGACAAACATTCATAAATTTATCAGGAATCATCTCCCATAAAACAACCAACAGCTCACGATCCTAGAGGAACAAAAACCTCCACTATCATGCATCCATACGTAAAATACTAGAAGCTAAAGGAACACAATGATGCCTCTAAAAATTGATAAAAAATAAGGAAATATATACTCCATCCAACTAATCCTTGGTATCCAGATAAAAAATGTGGTCTTTATTATTTTGTAGGATCTAGTTCTAAAACTCATAAAGCATATTCCTCTAAGCATCATCATCACCAATATCAATTCTGTGACGATCTACTTTAGTATCCTATTATAATTCATCTTCATGAACTTAATTGGGTTTTCAAACAAATCCATACCTTTAAAAGAGTAAACTGATAAGGACTCCTTAAACCTATAATATATATTATGTAATATTACTTAATAAAATCTCAATCTAATTACCATTGTCTACCCTATTCAAACACATATGCAGTCAATCATGATGCATGATCCTTACCTTGGTATCTACGCAACAATTAGTATTAGTTCACATAGAATATTCAATACACTAGTGGTCCATATTTCAAATATAATGGAGGCCTATAATTCCAAGTCCTTTCTAGCCTCCCTTTCATACATCACTAGCTAATTCTAATTGATACGATTACCCTTCCAACCAATGAAATCATTACCAATGAATATCCCCATGCTCCATCATATCTTTTAACCATCAACTATTATACCACTATATCACAACACCCCTCCCTCCATTGATACCCTTTATGGGTTAGCAGTAGAGTTAGATATAATCCTTGAAGGATGAATCAAGAAGACTATGAATTGGGGATTAGCACTGAAGGTATAAAATGCTTAAATTTGATGCATTACCATGATCAAATAAATCATGGAAAAGAGATAAGATCAACCAAAAATCACCATCACATAATTAATATATAGACTACCTCAACAAGTAAAATGTAATGTCACACAATGTGAAAAATTTGAAAATAAAATGAAAAAACATAAGAAGTGTCCACAAACTCCAACAGCTTCTATACAACTCCCCAATCTAGTAATTCCTGTCTCGATCACCATCCAACTCCTGTAGACTAGAAAAATATTTTGTATCTATTTTTGGTGAGAATAATGGTATACTCATTAAAAACCTCCCTAAAAACTCTCATGAAAATGTGAAATAATAATACTAAATCACATTGAATAAATTGATCAACATAATTCATTACTTAAGCTGGTAAAATAATGTCTCATCCTCATCAAGGCTTTCCCACTGAGTGATGTATTGTTAGGAACATATGGATTTGAATTATTATTATATACAAGAATTTTGTTTTGTCGTTAAAGAATTATAAGATATAGATTAATCACCTCAATTTTTGTGATAAATCAGACTGACCAACAAATTTAGAAAATTAGACTCAAAATACTTAAAGAATGTCCATCAAATTGGGATGATTATTTCTACTTGAAAGGATCATCAAACTCTCCTTGGGTCTATAATGATTTTCTGGTAGTAATAAGAAAATGAAAATTGGATTCAATATAATATGATTGAAATATGATGATGCTTTTTTTGTTTTTAAATTAAAAAATCACATGTTTTTTAAAAAATTATGGTGATAGCTTGATAAAAGGAAGGGGTGAAACCAATCATATTTAGACCAATTGTATTCATGTTTGGATTGGATAGAATGATGTTTCTTAAAGAATAGTATGTTACAAAACATTACATAATAAGTAAAACATTTATAAATTTGATCTTAAACATATTCAAAATCATGAGGAAGTTATGATACAATCTATATTTTGTAAAATGAATTTGTAAAGATGAAGTATTCTGGTCTGAGTCCATTGGTAAGAAATCATTGGATTCATATTTTTTTAATTTCTGAGAGAGTTTACATAAAATTTGTTAAACTAAAGGTGGTGGTTTCCATATAGACCAAAATCCAAAATATTTAAATCTCTAGTGAAATAAGTTTTTGAGTATTATAATTTGAAAAGAAATAAGTTTTTTAATTCGAAGTTGAATTCAAAAATTTCCAATAAGAAATATTATTGGTTACTTTTAATAAAAGTGGTTCAAGAGAATGTTGAAATATAACTTCTTTTAAATGTGTTTTTATTAATTGGGTCAAGATCCATAATATTGGAGTTGACACTAATCCATCATTGTGAAGTCGAAATCAATCATCGGCCTAAAGAGAAGAATAAGAATAAAAATATTATTCGAAAGACTATTGAATGTTTTGTTAAGGGTAGCATTAAGTTTTAGAAATATTCTATGTTCATTATAATGGGAAAATAAATTTGGATATATTAATTTTTTCTTTGGTGTAGATAAATGTAATGAGATGTATTTTGTTCTGATTTGTTTACAAGTGGGTCAAGAAAATTGGAGTGAACAAATTCCCTCATTATAATGAATAAATCATATTAAATAATTGATAATTAATTTTATTCATTACATAAGATATTGGTAAACATACAAGGACAAAAGGACTAGAAGGGAATACCCAACATGGATCATGGTGGACTAAAGTAGTGAAGTCCTATCTCTTCACTGAGAATGACGTGATTGCAACTTTTTAGAATATATCCTACTCAACTATAAATAATTTTTTTATCTTATTCTCTTCCTTCATGGGTCAAATAGTCCACCACAAAGTTGCCTTCCTGCCAAGTATACATAATATAAATTCCCAGATTTATTTTTATTCTACATTTCCATACAAAATATTATAAGTCCCATAGTGCATGAGCCTTCCCATGTAAAAACTTCACTAAAAATGAAGTGTCTGATTCAGTTTCCTCCACCCTTATGTTCAAATGTTCATGCATGGATAAACCAGTATGTATGGATCTAATCAACAAACCCAAGGATGATCCCCGACCATAAAATGAACTGAATCTGAGAATGAATGAGATATAATAATTTCCTACCATGCCGTTGTCCCTCATTTCCCCATTGATATACAAGACGTCAACATTTAGTTTCAAACCACTGCATTTCGGTGACCATTTACCCCATATTACTTATTTTTTTATCTTGGCCTTACTCTGTAAAGGTATCTTGGATGAATACAGTGAATGGAGGTCAATCCTTCTCCACAACATAGGATTTGGCTCTGCTCCACCACCATAGAACACACACACATCTGGAGATAGGTGATAGAGTGTGTCAAGCCTTATTTTAAATTGTTTCATGAATCCAAAAGTTTCCATCAAATCACCACCATAGGTATGGAAAAACATTTTTTCCCCATATCCTATGTCATATAACTTTGAAAACAGCTTTGTATGATCTCATGAAATGAGTTCCCACCATATATGATGTTCATACATTCCCCCATGAAAAACCAAATATTCCTCACCCATTTTATAATCATAAACAGATGCTTTATGGACTCAATTTATAGGATGCTACAATAAATACATCGAGAGATAGTACTAACTCCTATTCATTGGATATTCTAGTCCATCAGAACATCCTTGTGATATATGCTCCAGATCAGGAAATAATGAAATCATAATGGAAAATCAAAATTGGAATCAAACTATTGTTTTAAATAAATATTGAAGTTGTATATTTCGCTATATATGTATGTGATATAGAGTAGCATAATGAAGAAATCGTATTAGAAAATTGGAATGGGAATGATAATTGGAATATAGTTTGTTAAAAAAATTTAGATGTGATCTGACGTTTTTAGAATATTCTAGAAGGTTCAAAGAGAGTTGTGTAGCACTGAAGAAGTCATAAATTCATGCAAAATTGTAAGAGAATTTATGTTTTGGAAAAAAATTGAACAAGAAACTTTTTCATATTCCTCATCAAACCACTCTTGGGTCGACTATAAAAGTATATGTACTTTGTACATTCCTAACATTGATGTACTATTAAGAATAATAGAGAGTTTCTTTGAATTGTTAGGCAGAAGAAGTTTCCATATTGATTTTTCATGAAGATTTTTTTTGGATATATGAATAAAGGATAAGATACAAAATCATATTGTTATTATCATCATATTAGGATATATCATCATATTAAGAAATAGGAATTGGTTTTTTTGTCATAGATTTGAAGTAGTTTAGAATTGTCTCAGCTATATTCTTTAAAATTTATATACCATTATTGAGAAATAAATCTTTAGAATCAAATGGGGAAATCAGACTAAGTATCATTAAAAATTATGAAATAAGTTCTTTCTTGTTGTTAGGTAATAATGTAAATAATTTTTTTATAGAACATATTTGTAAAATTTGACTAAGAATCGCTATAACATTTCTATTACAAAAAAAATTCTTATATCATTTTGTGATACTTAAATAAAATGAACAATTATATTGATCACAATGCTACAAGGGTATAAGGGCATACCCTACTAACTATATTAAACAAAAAAAGATTGTTTTCAATTGTATTTTATCATTCTGGATTATTTCCAACCATACCAAGGGAAGAACTACTCTTATTGAGTAGTGAACCTTATAAATATTTCTGGTCATATGGATGTGTGTTTCTTTAACTATCATTAGATAAAGAAATATTAAACCATAGTTTAATGTTGTGTCAAGAATAAGGAAACATAAAAGAAAGATATATCATTGATTGATCCCCTCCCCTCTCAGTGACATAACTTTAATGACAGGGAAATTACTAGTGGTATCATATTTTAAGGTTCCCTTCATTTATTCTTTTCAGAAGTTTTCAAGAGAATTTGATGGAGAAGCTGAATTGTGTCAACAGTTAAGGTATTTCAGTTTTTGATGGTAAGAATTATCATATATGGAAAGACCTAATGGTTGATTGTCTTATGCCTCTTGGATATGACGATCTTGAAGATTTAATAGATAGATTTTCTCCTATTGATGATAAAGATCCTCTTACAACTTTTGATAACAGGAATCTTGATAAGGATAGAAGAGACAATAATTCCTTATTCTCATCACTTTATAAAAGTGAGTTTTATAGATTAAGGGGATTTTACTCCACCAAAGGTATCTTGGAAAAGATGAGAAGTATTTATGAAGGTAATACAAAATTCAAGAATGAAAAAAATAAAAAAATAGAGGCATAAGAAAAAAGATCTAAAAATGGGTGAATGTGAATCATTTGGGGACTTATTTACCTTGGTAAATGATATTTTCATTACTACCATATTTCTTGTGGAAAAGTTATAGGATTCTATATTTCCTTAAATGAACTTAAGAATTATTCATGAGAAGTTTGATGATACATTCTCCTCAATACTGGATAGATATCCTGAAACTCTATCTCAGTATGATCATCATAACATCCTCATTACATATGAAATTTGAAGAGCTAATTTCATGATGGGAAAAAACTGATAGAGAAATGTCTTTGATGGGGGCCAAGAATGAAAAGTATAAGAAAATATTTAAAATTCTGATGTATCTGACTCTAACTCTAAAAATGATGTACATAAAATTCATGATGAAATTTTATCCTTTTATTCTAAAAATATGAGAATAAGAATTTGTAAATACAAAGTAAAAATTCACTTGAAGTGTTTTGAATGTGGTTCAATTGGGAACTTCACATCTAACTATTCTCCAAGAAATAAAGAACGGGATAGTGATAATGGAGAATGAAGGTGAATGATGTCATGGAAGAAAAATAGTGATTAGTGTAAATCATTTTAAAGAGGGAAATATAAAATTTTAAAAAAATATAAAATGAGAAGTTTCTTATCTAAATATGATAGTGAAGTTGAATCTAAAAATTCTATTGATAATGTTGAAATTAATTTTATTAAAATGGTGAATAATGAAGAGTTTGGAAGGAGATGTTATAGAAAAGAATACGCTCGATTATAAATTTGTTTGAAAGAAGAATTAAAATAATGTTTGAGGAAGATTGGGAGGCTTCAAAAAGAAATCTAGAAGCTAAAAAATTAAAACCATTAAATAAATAATCAATAAGGTTTTCATGATGAAAAATTCAAACAGGTGAAATATATTTAAGATTTGAAAAAAAATCCTAATAAAAAAACAATTGTAATAAACATCTAGATGTTAAATTAAAGGAAAAAAGAAGAAGAGTTAGAATTAATCCAAACAAAAACATACTAAATACAAATAAAGATGTACAAGTTTCCAAAATTATATCTCAAAATTTGGTGAAAGTTATCATAAGGGTGAACCTAATAAGGATCAATAAAAGTTACTTTCAAAGGTTGATAAGAAAGATGGAATTTTTTCTAAAAAGAAGAAACCTGAGAAAGTTATGTGTCTATCCAAGACTAGAAACATCATAAAGTCTAAAGTTTCTAAAAATTTTGAGTTGAAAAAAGTTTTGATTACTTCTAGTTATGATACGGTTGAAATGAAAACCAAGGAGAATAAGAAAATTCCAATTGATAATGGAAATGTTTTTCTGTAAGAAAATTTTAGATAAAAAAATATAAGAAGGTTGCTGAAAGACATACTCACAATTACAGTCATTATTTATGATTCAACGGAAAATATTATTTTATAGATACTACTAGTATTGTGGTGGATCCCAGAACATGGAAAAATATATTTGTGTTCAACCAACAACATTATTACCATTCCGCAAACTATAAAAGGAAAATTTTGCGGGAGATTCAATACCCTTAAATGAAGATGTCTAAGAATGATGTTCTTAAGAAACCTAAAAAGGTTTGTGTTAAAATTAACAATCGGTTTTAACCCATAGAAACTTTTAGTGAAATATGTGACAAACCTAGACACCTTTAAAATAGATGACTAGTTTTTTTACTTGAATAACACATGTTTTTCAATAATTCTTAGCAGATGGATGTTATGAAATATAAAGGGAATGAAAAATAACTTATTATAGAAACCACTTTGAAAGATAAAAAAATAGAAAAACATTTGATCATAGATAATGTGTTTTCTTCTCATATTAATGTAGAGTTTATGTTTTTATGGAATGTGAAAGTCATAAAATAATGAATGGTGAAATTTGGTAATGATGAGCCTCTGAGAATCAAAGGTGTGGGATCAGCCATCATTGGGAAAGAAAAGTTGTAATCTAAAAAATATTTATATGCTGGTGGGTTAATGCACAAATTTCTAAGTTTTTTGCAACTCTGTGTAACACCTGATGCATCCACGGTATGTTTCCCATCGAATAATGCAATATGTTGCATTGTATGCAACTTAGAGATTCTGAAACACTGAGACCAATCAAACTAGTTGTTATGAATAGTAATACCCAGATTTTTAAATTTTATAAATTTTATTTTTCAAAATGGACTCCAATTTTTATTTCATAATATTTTAATTAGCTTAGGGTGAATTTTTGGTATTTTTCTAAAAACTTTCTATTTTCGATGAATAGTGACAAGCACTATGTGATTGGTTAAAACCATCTTTTTATTTAAATAATTATTTGATTTATTTATATTTATTTTAGATCAAAATAGATACATAATACCTATATAAGTTCAATGTAATTCATTGGAGTCATTTTATAATAAGTTTATGTATACAAAATTTTATTGAACTTTTTACCGTCTTTCACCCACCTTTTAGGAGCATTTGAAAATTTTCTTAAAACATAATTTTACCTCCTCTATTAGTTGAACTTCAAAAATCCGAGAGACAAAGTTAATATCAGTATGTAAAATTTGGTTCAATAAGATGAAAATAATTTTTGGTGAATAGTAACTTTTGACTTTTATTTACAACAGTTAAAAGTAAATAGTGTTATTAAGGGTAAAAATGATATCATAATTACCCTAAAACATGTTCTAATTCAATTGGATAAGTTAAATTCAACCAAAAAACCTTAATAATAAAATATTATCCTCTTTGGTCCACTTTGATTTGATTAGTACATTTTTTATTATTTTAATTAAAGAAGAGTTTAAAGTGACAAATTCAAAATTTAATAACTAAACCATTTTTAATATAGTGTTACACATAAGATAAATTAGACTATAAAAATTCATTTGAAAGATAAAAATATTTCCTACATCATGGTATATTATTTACAATTTTTAGGCATTAAATAATTAAATTTATTTATGACACAATGATTATGCAGTAATTACTTTATTAATGAAAGAATCAAATAAATGGTTTTATAAATATTAAAATAAATACAATTTCAATGTTTTATGACATCCATTAATTTTCAAGGTGAATATGAAATTTTAGTGTTGATTCAATGTATCTTTTTGAAATATTAAAGTTGTGATGTCTTTTACAACAACCAAATACTAAATAGTGTCAAAATTGACATAAATGAGTTGTTTAAAAAAATATTATATTATCAAATTATATAATATTCCAAAAAATATATTGTTAGGAATAATGGCTTAAATAATATTATAAGTGTTTCTAATTAACATCTTGAGGTTTTCTTGGATGTTTATTTTATGTTTATTAACAATATAGTGTAAGAATACAAGAAGACGTGGTAAAAGTTAAACAATTTTACTAAAAGTTAAATCTAAAAGATAAGGTTAATATGGTGACCTAAACATGTCTAAAACCTATTTTTTAAGTGGATATCAACACATAACCACCTTAACCTAGTAATAAATTATTTTTGATTCATTATAAATCTAAAATTTTTTTATTATAAAATAATATTTCAAGCTAATCCTAAACAAAATCTCACCTCTCTTATAAATGGGTACTTCCTCTTCTCTCAAAATAACACCTCCAAAGACATCTGGATCAGACAAAACCTACCCAAATATCCTCCCAAATTCCCTAAATTCATCCTATAAACCTTAATTTGATCATAAATCCAACCAAAGGATCCCATTTGATGAAATAAAAATAAAACACCTGAAGAAGATGTAATATTTTAACAACCCTTTTCAAGTTCTTTTCTTCTTCCACTTCATCTTTCCTTGTTGTTTACATAAAAAAATAATAACTCCAGTAACTCATACATGCTGTGATGTTATTATTAATATGGTACAACTATATTTGTTATTATATCCATACTATAAATGACAAAGTCACCATACCTGCGTACGTACGGCTTACCGTCTCCACATCATGGTGTTGTTTGTTTTTCAAGCACTTCATTATTTGGATGGGTATAATAATGAGTATAAATGATGTAAATAATAAATATTACATGTTAGTTATTCTGTATATATGATTTACTATCCAATTATATATGATTTCACCATCAAAATAATGATATCTTTGCTCGTGCATACGTATGGCTTACCATCTCCACGACTCGATGAGTTGTCTTTTCCCATCATAAACATTAAAGAATAATTTTCATTTGATGATTAATAAATATGTTAAAAGACTTTATATCATTTTTGATATTAATAAGATACATTATATCCATAAGAAACATGACTTGTATAACAAATCATATAAAGGAAAATGAATTAGTTAACACCTAAAACGATGATAGTACTAAAATATCATTAACAAAGCAATATTAGAAGATCATATATGATATCATATTAATGTATACGGTTCATTTATAAATTAATAACAATTATTTAACCATTATACAAAAGGTTAACATACCTTCAGCTAAGGAAAATTACAAGGTAAAGGTTAAATTCACAATCTCTTTATTATCCAAGGTTGTTTTTTAAGTATATATTGGGACCTCTTAATCATCCACATCCATGTTTTCTTAACAATGTATTTCAAAACATTTTTTTACTATTTACTAGAAAATGGGTTAAATTCATTTATACCCTTATTTTACCTTATATGTTTTGAAAGGAATCTTACCATCGTTTTCCAAACAAGGTACTTCATGACCTTTTCGAAAAAATTTTGGTAAGTATATCTTTTTTTAACTTATACAGCATGTGTGTCTATTTTCCAGCATTATAACATCGTTGAAGCTTCCCATAAAATCTTATGGGTATATTTCCAAAATAGATGTTTTATTTTATAATTATATGACTTATAAATTATTTCAAAATAGAAATAGATATTTCTCTAAAAAAGGTTTGATTTCATCTATGTCAACATCCTTTGCTGGATTTTAAGCTTATTTGAAGTTTATTTATTATGATACAAAATTTCCATACTATATTGAAGGTCTTGTGATGTTTTTAACTATGGATGTGTTAGTTTTATATCATTCATGTTTTATGGTTAAATTATTGACATTTCATGTGCTTGTTTTAATACGAAGGTTTATGTTATGTTTTCACCTTTTATATGAGGAATATATTGGACTTGGTAAGTGACGGGTGGAGCCCGCTATAGCTCCTCGACACATCGATAGGTCTCATTAGACAATTAGACAGGGAATTGGCTGAGGCCTTTCCTAATTTGATATATGGTTTTGGCCAAGGCCTAAATCATTTTTATACGTCTTGGTCAAGGCCATGACAAGGTGTTTCAGAATGTTTTGTATTATATATTACCTAATTATGAAAATAATAATAATGTTTCATGTGGTTATTAGACTATTAGAATACCCATGACTATGTTTTATTATGGAATTATATTCTCATCTCATGTTTCGACCATAAAGTGTTCATGTTTATTATTTGTAAAGACATGTGTTTTTAATTATTCACATTGCCTAATGTTTATGTTATCCTCCACTGTATTTATTAACCTTATTGAAAATTTGAGATCACCCCTTTCTATGTTTCATTTTCCCAGAATATTAAGAAGTTAGTTATGAGTGACATGAAGTCATAATCTTGGAGGCTTTGATGTTTCTAACGAAATAAATTAGTGTTGTATTTCTTTTCAGGTTGTAATGTTGAACTTATGTATGTATCTAATTTTCCTATAATAATAAACTAATTAGTCTTTTAGGAAATGATTCATTGTATCATGCCAATGTTTGGTAATAAAGCACTGAATCTGGGTAACTAGGACCAGGGCATTATAGTTGGTATCAAAGGAATTTTAGTACAAAACTTTGAAACAAGATTTCAAAAAACTCTAATTAGAGCACACTAACCTAAGATAGACATTGAGTATTAGTATAGAATAACTTCCTAGAATTGTGGTACTGTAGAAATTTTGTGAGTTTTCCAAGAAATATATCCCTGTCAAGATACGAGCAGGTAGAGGCAGATCTATCACAGATATACCTAAGGGTAAAACCTGAAAACACCACTTGGAGCTAGACTCGAATGGGAACTGGTGCACGGAAATGGGCCTTGTTTCACTCTTGGTTACGACACTCCCAATGGGATATGCTTAGGATAATTCTCATTTTCTTTACAAACCATTATAACAGATTTATGATTATATAACTCTTCTAAGAAAACATTTTTATGATTATCGATTATATCCATAAACAATTCGATTTATGTTAAGTGTTTTTATAAGTTTGGAAATATCTATTGTGATTCATAAACTAATCTATTATATGATATTATTTAGAAATGGATCCTAGTGGAAAGAATTGAAGTTGTATCAATGCCCATAATCCATGTATGTATTTCCCTTCTGCTCAACATAATTATAGTAGATCTGATGATTCAACGGGTGCTGATCATCTTATCACCATACTGGGAAAACTCACACAGGTTATGAATAATAACATTACCCATATGGAGTGCCCTGATCCACAACACGAAGGATCAATGTTATACCGCTTCATGAGTTAAAAACCACCAAAATTAAATGGGTTTAAAAATCCATTTTTATCTGAACAATGGATAAGTTCCTTAGAAAAAATATATCATGCTTTTGGGGTAGATAAAAGGAAAAAGTTGTCGTGGCATTTTATCGCCTCACCAGAGATGCAGATCAATGGTGGTCATTAATTATAAACACAAAGGATGATGAAGATATATTATGTATGTAATAGAGTTAGTTTAAATATCTTTTCCTAGAAAAATAATTTCCCTGTGACCATCGAGCGGATATGGAAATAAAATTTCCGAGGCTTAGAAAAAAAAGATATGAATGTAACAAATCATGAGCCTAACTTTAGAATGTTATAAAGACAAACTTCAGGTTATATATATAACCCAAGAAGTAATATTTATCATTTCTTTTATGGTTTAAAACCATTTCTCCGTCGAGCATTATTCTCACAATCCTTCTTATCATATGAAGATATTGTCTCATGTGCTATCAAGACAGAAAAGGAATTCACTATGTCTTATGTCTTTAAAGAAAAGAAAGAGAAGAAGAGACCTGCTATACACTCTGAGAAATGAAATAATAAAATAGGGAAGAAGGGATGATTTAAATTTCCACCATGTGATAATTATGGAAGGAAGCACCCTGGTGCCTGTCTAAAAGGTAAAGGATTATTCCAAAAATGTGTGAATAAAATCCATCCTGCTGGTGATTATAAAGGAAAGAGAGAAGATACCAATGTTCAATGATACAATTACAAAGAGATGGGACATTATAAAAATGAATATCCTAAGCGTCAGGGAAACATACCTCAGAAAAGGCCAATGGATCATGGTCCAGCTTATGTGATCACTACTGCTGAGGTTGAATCTCCAAAATATGTGGTGGAATGTAATTTAATTATTTCCTCAATTTTATCCAATTATTTATATGATTATGGATCATCAAATTGTTTCATATCATCCCAGTTTTCTAAGAAAATTAGATATTTCCAATTTTATTTAACAAGGAAGTTGTCAGTCATAACTCATAGGGGAAATAACATTGCAAAAAAAAAATTTAATCAATCACCATTAAGGCATATAATCAATATTTATCAATTGATCTCATCATCAAACCCATGATTTAATTTGATAAAATCCCCAGTATGCATTGGCTTTCAGATCATGATGTGAAAATTTATTGTAAGAAGAAGAAGGTTATAATTCTCGATGATAATAAGGAGTACCTTATCATTAGAGCATAAATGTCACCATATAATTCTTATCTAGGTCCACTCCCAGTAGATCTAATAAATTAAATTATTTTGGAAGAATATAATGTAATAACCGTGGGTGAGGAAAGGAATTTTCAAATAGAGGATGTACCTATTATGCAAGAACATGTTGATGTGTTTCAAGAGAATTTACCTGGACATCCCCTAGAATGAGAAATTGAGTTTTCGATTGATTTAGTACATGTTTCAAGGCCCATATCGAAGACTCCTTATAGAATGGCCACTGTGGAATTAGTGGAACTAATGAAAAAATTAGAGGAATTGAGTAATACAGGATTTATTCGCCCTAGTGTTTCTATATGGGGATCCCCTGCCCTTTTGATGAGAAGAAAGAATGATCTATGAGGTTGTGCATTGACTTCAAGGAGATCAATGTTATAACAATAAAAAACAGGTATCCCCCACCTTGAATTGATGATTTATTCGACCAGCTTCATAGAGTTCAATATTTTTCAAATATTGACCTTCGATCTGGATATCATTAGTTCTGTGTGAAGACGGAAGACATTCCGAAAACAACATTTCAAACGAGCAACGAGCATTACAAGTTTGTTGTAATGACTTTTGGATTTACTATTGCACCCTCTATCTTCATGGATATAATGAATATAGTTGTCAAGGAATATATTGATGAATTTTTAGTGGTATTTATTGATGATATCTTGGTATACTCAAAAAGATATGAAGATCACAAAAATCACTTCCGTATTATTCTAAAGACTCTTAGAAGAAATGACTTATATGGGAAGCTTAGAAATTGTGAATTATGGATTCAAGAGATTTTTTTCATGGACATATTGTCTCTAAGGATTGAATATCTTCATATCTTTCAATGACCAAGTAAATCCAAGAATGTTCAGCACCGATGAGTGTAACTAAGGTACATAGTTTTACTGGTTTATAGAGGAATTACCAACACCTTATAGACCACCGCTACTATTCCTAGAAAAAATAATGAAAGGGAATATTGAGGAAAAGATGATAAAATCATTATAAAATTTTAAATAACATCATAATAACATTCATTTAGAAGAGGAAATAGAGAATATTACCACACATGTAAATTTTATAAAATAATTAGATTCAATTAAGATTAAATTATAAGATATGTGTAGAATAAAACTCATGGGAGAATTTTTATTTTTAGTGTCAATGATTATACAAAAGAAGAATCAAGATCCTGGTATATTTTCAATTCTTATTAATATTGTAACATATATGATTAGAAAATATTTACGTTTTCTATGTAAAAATGTAAACATCATGAAATACTCAAAATTCAAGAGAATGGTATTAGAGGAGATGAATCCCAGAAATGTCTTTCTCCAAATAGTGATCACAACAATGCGATATCCCGGAAGGTTGATTGAATATATTTTATTTAAATTGTATAAATTAGATTTTATAGATGATTTTCTTATGATTAATATGGATGAATAGAAATAACCCTAATCCTTTTAAATCATTTTTTAGAAATTTGATGTACCATAATTGATGTTCATTGTGGAGAGTTATCATTTAGGGTTGGTAGTAATCAATTTATGAGTAATGACCCAGAACTCCATCATTAAAATTTCACTTCTTATGTCTGTTTTATATTTTTTAGATCACATAATTTCACTTAGTGAACATAAATACAAACATCATAAATATATAATGAATGAATTAATAGATATTTATAGAAGTAAAGGAACCTATACCGATGAAATAGTAACTTAACCTCATGAATAGTAATATAACCCTTATGAATAGTTAATTGACTGAATGAATAGTAACCTCACCCATGTTTTTAAAAAAAAATTGGAATCTTATAAATTAATGCATGATATAATTATATCATAGTATAGGTAATGGAATATTTTAAAAATTTAATAATTAAGTGTTGATATTTTTTTGATTCATAAATATTAAATTAAAATTGAAAATTAATATAATGATTTAAAATAGATTTTATTTTCATAATATTTATTCATGAATAAATATTTTTTTAGTTATTATTTGGTGATGATATTTTGAGGCCATAGTTAATATTTGAAAGTGTTATAAAATCAGTTATAGATTTCAAATCAGTTTTTTCCAGTAAATGATTTTTTTAATTAAAAACTAAATGTCTCATATTTAAAAAATTATTTTAATAAAATTTATTTCAGTTTTTAATTCTACATTTTAATAAACAATTGGGGTGAATTTTGGGTATTTTTCTATGATACTGGTTTTTTTAATAGTAAAATACTATAATTTATGATAAATTATAAATTATTTATTTATTGATTCATAGGCGACGTTTGGCTGATGTAAGAACCCTTGGTTAGAACTCACAAGAACATATTAATGTATTTTGTCACATTAATCAACATTATTTATTGCCTTGTGATAAATAATAAAATAATGAATAAAATAATTATAAATCAACCCTCTCCTCCACTATAAATACCACCCCTCACTACCCATTCTCCTCACACCTTCCAAGATTTGAGACTTGTCAAAATTATACTAACTATTCTACCCAATCCTCTCCCACAAATCCAAAATATAGTCATATCACCAATATACCAAAACCAATCCCCTTAAATAGGTTCTCAAATATGAGTATTCAAGAGGAAAAATCATTTTCCTTTTCCCTTTAATTTCTTTTCAAGTTCATTTCTCCTATTATTCTTTCATCACCTCCTCTGTCCGACTGATCCTAATAACTCTAGTATCATCTATATACTAAAAGTTTATGATGTTAATGGAATATCATTCTTCAAAATTATTTCCCTCTTTCTTTTATTTTAAAAACAAAATTATCGTCCATTAGATGTCGATTTACAACCTTCATGGAAGAAGGATTTTTGTTCTTCAATTTATCCATAATAATATGGTAATAACCAGTTTTAAGGAAATATTATAGTATTATTTATGTATTAAAACCGTTATTAATTTCTATAAGTAACATATTTCCTTAATACTAAATGACAACACAAAATAAGTTCATTATGAACAATAACCGCTGTAATAATCAGAATAATTATCACTAAATGTCTTATCTAATGATTCATCATCATAATATATATAAAAATGAAATATATATATAAACATTTACACTTGTTTAATTTCATTAATATCATATAAATTCAATTATGGATAATTATAATCATTCCACCTGAACTACCGTACTCTTATACAATTATACTGATCATGAAACCAAAGGAAACAAATGCTCTCGAGCGATAAAATTGTATCTTATAACTCATCAAATATGGAATAAATGATAAAATAAAAATATAATATATCAAATAAATGTATAAAATACAATAAATTAATTATTTTATAGATTAAATATTATTATACAAGACATTAAGGTTAATTTAAAAACACATTCGGACATATGGTAAGGGTTTCTCCTCGAACCTCCATTTTTCATTTTGTAATACACTTTCTCTCTCATTACCCCAATGAAATTCTTAATTATAATTATTTAGTCATCCTAAATTATGTTTTAATGTTCTATATATGTGTACCAATCACTATCTAACTTTCTTTGATGGGTATTTACATGTTTTATAAGGATCTTTATCAATTCTTCCTGATACGCATGCCCGATTTAGGGGACAACTCGAATTATTACCTATTTTAAAGTGCACTATATAATCTTTCTTTATCCACCTATTTTTCTAAAACCACTAATTTTTTATGGAAAACCTATCATAGTAAAATTTTGGTTTTATAAAAATATATTTCCAAAATTACTCCTCTTTGAAAATTAAAAGAGTTCTTCTCTCAAGAATTCCTCGATGATTTTATAAGAGTGTTTCATCTATTTCAACACACATGTTGAATCTTATGTTTAATCAGGGGTTATATTTTATGATATAATATAAAATATATTATTGAATTTTTTATGATTAGTTTGACTTTGGATATTATAACTTGATACCATTCACCATATTACTCTTAATGGTTAGTGATTATGTTTATTGACTGGGGAAATTATTTTCATTTTATATGATTATTTAAATATGAATATTTATGTTGATTATGTTTCCCTCCTTTCATATGAATAATTAATTGGACTTAGTAAGTGTTGGGTGGGGCCCAATATAGCCCCTTGGTGTAATAGTTGGTCTCATGAGACAAACTAGTTTGTGTTTTTTCCATTTATATATGGTCTTGGCATAAGGACATGACAGTATGGTTATGATGTCCTGCATTATGCATTCCCTCATTATGAGATTAGTATTTGATATTCCAAGTGATTATCTGAAAAGTATAATATCCATGGGTAAGTATAATTTAGAATTGATTATTTATATGGTATTATTTGATCATTTTTTATTCCTGGAATATTATGCCCATATTTTTGTTTTAATAGAAAGTGTTTTTAGTTATTCACCTTTCCTTATGGTTTATATTTAGATTCTATTCAATTATTTCCCCTACAAATCATTGGTGATCACCCCTTTCTTAAATTTATTTTCCTTGGAATTTTATGATAAATTTTATTAATGACATGAAAAGATAATCTACATGAATAAGGGTGTTTCCAAAGGAGTATCTATGATGTATTTAATTTCAAGTTGTAATTGTGAACTTATTCATGTATCTTCTTTTCAAATGCTTCTAAACTATTTGATCCTTTGGGATGTTTATTCCTTGTTTATATGCCAATGTAATAAATTAAGGCACCAGATCCAAGACACATGGTCCGAGTTCATTACAATTGTTATCAGGAACTCTTGGCCTCATAAAAAGACCAAAACCAATCCCCTTAAGGAGGTTCTCATAGAGGAGTATTCAAGAGGTAAAATCATCTTCTATTTTCTTGGAATTTTATTTCATGTTATTTTCATTTATTAATTTCTCCTCACCTCATATGTCCAAATGATAATGATAAATTGGGTATAATATTTATAATAGAATGATATCATGTTAATGGAATAAAATTCATCAAAATCCTTTCTCTCCCTATTCTATTTTAAAAACTAAACCATCATCCATGAGGTGATGATTTGCAACCTTAATAGATTATGGAAAAACTATATTAGTTCACTTTATGATTATACACAATGATTTTTTCAAAAGAACCCTTAAATTCAAAATAAATAGTATTTCTCTCAATACTTCCTCGATGATTTTATAAGAGTATTTTCATATTTTTCAAAACCATTGTTGATTATTATTCTTAATTGGAATTAAAATACAATAATTTATTATAAATATTAAATATATGATTTATTGAGTAATATGTGATGTTTATCTGATGCGAGATCCTTTGGTTTGAACTCTCATTCACTTATTTCTATATATTGTCACAAGAATAAATATTATTTCTTGTACTGATAAAAATAATAAAATAATGAGAAATCACCCATTTCATCCACTATAAATACCACCCTTCACCACCCATTCTCATCACACCTTACAAGATTTGAGCCTTATCAAATTTTTTCCCAATATTATCCCTTAGCCTCTCCCCCACATCTAAGGGCTCTTTGTCTCATCATATGACAAAAACCAATCCCCTTATTGATGTTCTCAATGAGGAGTATTCAATAGATAAAATCATCTTTCTTTTCATTTTCATTTCTTTTCAAGTTATTTTATTTGACTATTATCTCCTCAATGACTTTGTTAAATTGATCATGATAAATCTAGTATCATCTATATAATGGAATGATATCATGTTAATGGAAGATACTGCAACAAACTCCATTATCTCTCTCTTTTATTTTAAAAATGAAATCACCATCTGTGAGGTGTTGGTTTACAATATTCGTGGATGATGGATTATCATTCTTCAATTTCTCCTTCATATATGAAATGGAAACCATTTTTATGGTTAAAATCCACTATTATATATTTATTACAACATTTATTATGTTCTGTACGTAACATACATTCATAATACAAAGTGATAAAACAAAATGAGTTCATTATGAAAACTAACCGTCATAATAATCTAAGTTATTATCAATAAATGTATTTTCTAATTATTTCTCTTCATAATATATAACCAAATGATATATATAACTATTTAAAATTTAATATTTTAAGTAATATCATATAAATTTAATTCTTGAGAATTATTCTCATTCCACATGATTTCCCAAACTTATAATCAAGTGAACCGATCATGAGAATCAAGGAATTGAACTCTTCGAAATGACATAATTCATTATTACAACTTATCAAAATGATATAAATAAACTTAATAAAATTATAATAAATTACATACATGGTTAATAGGTTTAAAATTTAATTATTAATGAGACTAATTTCATATTCCAGTACCTTAAGGTTATGTACAAAACTCCTTCAGGCATAAGGTAAGGGTTTTCTTCCCGAACATCCATTTTCATTTGGCTTATGCTTTCTTCCTCTATACAAAAAAAAATTAATAATTGTTATTTAATTATTATAAATTATATATATGTTTCAAAATAATATATCCATATTAATTTATCAATATTTCATGGGATTATAAATGTTATGAAAGGTTCGCTTCACATTTCTTCCTGATATGTATGCTCGATTAAAGAGAATGACTCGATTTTTTACCCATTTACAAGTACCATATATAATCTATTTTAAGAAACCATTATTTTCTTAAAATCACTAATTTTTTCATGAAAAACTGTATTAGTTCATTTTAGTTTTATGCAATTATTTTCCCAAAATAACTCTTCTTTTCCAAGTAACAAAGAATATTTCTCTCATGAATTCCTTGATTATTTAATAACCGTATTGTCATATATTTCAACACCCTTGTTAAATATTATGATTAGTTAGGATTAATCTTATATATTATAATCTACCATATTTTATTGAATGGTTTATTATTAGTAGGATTGTGGATTTTCTATCTTGATTCCATTCACCATATTAATCTGAATGGTTTGTGATTATGTTTGTTGATTGGGGAATGTTATTTATGTTTCACATGTTAGTTTCAAAATGAATGTATATATTGATTATTTTTTACCCATTTCATATGAAAAATGAATTTGGTATGTGAGTGTTGGTTAGATCTTGTTATAGCCTCTCTGTGAATTGGTAGGTCTCATGAGTCAAACTAGTTTGGGTTTTTATGCATTTATGTATGGTCTTAGCACGAGGCTTTGGATGTAAATTTATGATGTACCAAATTATGAATTAAATCATTATGAGATTAGTATTTTCTTATTCCATATGATTATTTCACTATTATAATATCGATGGGTAAGTATAATTTTCGTGTAATTATTTATGTATTATTATTTGAACAATTTTTATTCTTATCATATTATGCTCAAGTTTTTATTTTAATATCATGTTTCTTTAGTTATTCACCTTGAATTATGTTTTTTTATATTCCACTGAATGATTACCCTTATTGAGAATAAAACATCACCCCTTTATTATGTTTATTTTCCCCAAGATTCCAAGATTAATTTTATGAATGACATGAAAAGATAATCTAGAAGAATAATAATGCTTCGAAATGAGTCTCTAGGATATATTTCAATTCAAGTTGTAATGTTGAAATTACATATGTTTATTTTTTCCAAATATACTAAACTATTTTGTCCATTGGGATACATCTGCCTTATTTATATGCCAATGTAATAAATTAACGCACCAGATCTAGGTTAATAGGGTTGGGAACTTTGTAGTGGGAGAATGTAATGACTTAGAACACTCTCAATGAAATTTTGCTTCTTATTTTTATTTCATATAGTATAGATCATATAAAATCACTAAGATAACCTAATAGAAACATCATAATTGAATAATGAATGAAATAAGATTTATTTCTAGAAGTAAAGGAACCTATGATAATGAAATAGTATCGTGAACTTATGAATAGTAATACGAACCTAATAAATAGTAAATCAACCAAATGAATAATAATCTCACCCATATTTGTATAAATAAAATTTAGACATATTATAAATGAATGTATGGTATTATTGTATTATAGTATAGGTAAATGTATATTTTAAAAAATAATTAATTAACTATTGGTATTTTTAT
Source organism: Viscum album (assembly GCA_963277665.1). Classification (NCBI taxonomy): domain Eukaryota; kingdom Viridiplantae; phylum Streptophyta; class Magnoliopsida; order Santalales; family Viscaceae; genus Viscum; species Viscum album. The sequence continues at coordinate 552,513,442 of OY728158.1, forward strand.
GAGTCATAAATATTCAATTACAATTTTATAATTCATAAAATAATTTTAAGGAAAATTCATTTTTATAAAATTTATTCATAAATCAATATTTTCTTTTCTTATTATTTGATGATTGTTTAATGGGACCATACTTAATTTTTGAAAGTGTTATAAAATCAGTAATAGATTTAAAATATTTATTTTTAGTAAATGGTGGTTTTAATTAAAAAATAAATTACTAATATTAAGAAAATTATTTTTATAAAATGGATTTAATTCATTCAATCTATTTTCATGAAAAATGGTTAGGCTAAATTTTTGGGATTTTATAAAATTCATGAATTTTTGTGAATAATAAATGATAAATACATGATTTATTGAGTCATATGTGATGTTTAAATGATTTAAGTAGACATATTTCAAAATAAAATGCAATTATTACTGTATTTTTTTACAATAATAAACACTATTTACTTTATTCAGTAAAATAATAAAATAATGAATAATCTAATGAGAAATCACCCCACTCCGCTACTATAAATATCATCCCTCACCACCCCTTCTCCTCACACCTTCCAACATTTGAGCCTTATCACCATTCTACCCAATATTCTCCACAAAACCTCTACCACATGTCTATACGCTCCTGTTCTCATTAAAATACCAAAACCAATCCCCTTAATGAGGTTCTCAATGAGGAGTATTCATGAGGAAATTTTATCTTCTTTTTCCTTTAAATTTATTTTTATGTTCTTTTATTTTATTATTCTCTCCTCACTTCTTATATCCAAATTATTGTGATAATTGTAGTATAATCTATATACTATAATGGTATAATTTTAATGAAATACCTTTAATCAAAATCCTTTCTCTCTCTTTTATTTTAAAAACAAAATCATCATTCTTGAGGGGCCGATTTACAACCTTCGTGGACAATGGATTTTTGTTCTTCAATTTCTCCTTCAAAGAAGGTAATAAAAACATTTTTATGGTTTTAAAACACTATAATATATGTATTAAAAAATTTGGTAAATTCTATAAGTCACATATTTACATAATATTAAATGAAAAAAAATGGGTTCATTATGAACAATAACTGTCGTAGTAATCTAAATGATTATCACTAAATGGCTTATCTAATGATTTATACTCATAAGAAATAAAAAAGACATCTATAACCATTTAAACATATATATGTTTATTAATATCATATAAATTGAATTCTGTAGAATTATACCCATTCCCCCATAAACTTCCACACTCATATACAAGTTTACTGATTGTGAGAACCGAGAAAAAAAACACTCTCGTGCGATAAAATTGTTTCTTGTAACTCATCAAATAGGCCATAAATGATCTTAATAAAATTGTACTAAATAAAATATATGTATAAAAGGTTCTTAATTAATTAATTAATGGATTTATCTGGATTATCCAAGACATTAAGGTCAAGTGCAGAACGCGTTTGGATATAATGTAAGGAATTCTTCTAGAAATACAATTTCATTCGGGTTATGATTTCTCCCTCAATACACTTATGTAATTGTTCATTATTTCTATATAATTCTAATAAATTATGGTTATAAAATAAAAACACTTGTATCCAGATCTGTGCATATTTTTTTAATGGTAATACTTATTTTACAAGGTTCCCTTTTCACTTCTTTCTGATACTCAAGCCCAATTTAAGGGAATGACTTGAATTCTTACCTATTTTCAAGTGCACTATCTAATTTATTTTAATCCACCATTGTTTTTTTAAAAATCATTAATTTTATTATGGAAAACTATCTTAGTTATCTTCATGTTTTACAAAATCATTTTTCCAAAAGAACTCTTCTTTGAAAAATAAAAGATTATTTCTCTCAAGAATTCCTTAATGATTTTATCAAAATATATTCATCTATTTCAACACCCTTGTTGATTAGTATTCTTAAATGAGATTAATATTTTATGATATCAAATATTATGTATTATTTAATTTTTTATGGTTATATTGACTATAGATTCTCTATCTTCATACCATTCACCATATAACTTTCAATGGTAAGTAATTATGTTTACTGACTGGAGAAAGTTAATTACATTTCATATGTTAGTTTCAATATAAATTTCTATGCAGATTATGTTTCACACCATTAATATGAGTAATGAGTTATACATAATAATTTTTAGGTCAGGGCTGTTATATCCCCTTAGTGATCGATAACCATTATAAGACAAACAAGTTTTTTTATGCACTAACGTCTTACCTGATTGTGTATGATGTCTTGGCTGATGTCTTGACGGTATGTGTATGATGTACCTTAAAAGGAATTACCTAATTATTATATTATTATTTGATATTCCATGTGATTATTTGTTTAGTATAATATCCATGGATAAGTATCATTTTACAGTGATTATTTATATGGTATTTTTTAATGATTTTTTATTCCTTCTATATTATATTCATGTTTTTTAAATCAATTTTTTTTTGGTAATTCACCTTGCCTATGGTTTATTTTAGCTTTCATTCAATCCATAACCTCACTGATCATCAGATATAATCCCTTTCTTATATTTAGTTTCCCTAGTATTCTATACTGATATTTATGAATGACATACAATGATAATATATAAGAATAAGAGTGTTTCTAGAAGAGTCTCTATGATGTATTTCATTTCAAGTTGTAATGTTGAACTTATGTATGTATATTATTTTACAAATCAACTAAACTAGTTGGTATTTTGTATGTGACTTACTTGTTTATATTTCAATTAAATAATGAAAAGAACTGTCTCCTGCCTACTGGGGTCGAGTTCTTTACAGTATAAGAATGAAATTGGGGGTTTGGGAGGAAACCCTTATATTATGTCTGAATATGCTCTGTACATGACCTTAATGTCCTTGTGAATACTAATCCTTGGAAACCCCATTATGGAGGCTCATTTTGGTCTTTTGATGATACCAATAGCACTTTGAAATAGGGGAGAGCCTTTGGAAGAATATTGGGGGGAAACTTGATAGGGCTCAAAGTTGGAAGGTGTGAGGAGGAGGGGTGGAAGTTATATTGGAGGATAAGGGTGATTTTTCATTATTTTATTATTTTTCTCTAGAAAAAAAATATTATTGATTCATATAAAAAAAATATAGTAGTATTTTCATGTGATTTTGAACCAATGGTTCTTATATCATCCTAAAATCACATATGACTCAATAAATCTTGTATTCCTCAATCATCATAAATTATCATATTTTACTATTCGCCAGAAAATCATGTATTTTAGAAAAATCCCAAAAAATAACCCTAACAATTTTTGACATATAGAGTAAAAAATGTAATCCATTTTATTAAAAAAAATTATAAATATTTGAGATTTAATTTTTAATTAAAAACATCATTTATTTTGAAAAAAATAGATCTTAAATCTATAACTGATTTTATAACACGTTCAAAAATTAACTACGGTCTCATAAAATTAGCCTAAAATAATAAGGCGAAAAAATATTGATTGTTAAATTCATTTTACGATAATTAATTTTATTTTAAATAATTTGCTTATTGATAAAATAAAAATTAAATATTTATGAATCAAAATAATACCAACACTTAATTAATAATTTTTTAAAATATTTATTTATCTATACTAGGATATAATTATATCAAACTTTATTTAATAAGATGCATAATTTTTTTTAAAAACATGGATGAGGTTACTATTCATTTGGATAATTAACTATTCATAAGGGTCATATTACAATTCCTAAGGTATAGTTACTATTTCATCGATATAGGTTCTTTTACATCTAGAAATACCACATATTTCATTCATTATGTATTTATAATGTTTCTATTAGGTTCTCTAAGTGATTTTATGTGTTCTATACTATATGAAATAAACATAAGATGGGAAATTTCATTGATATAGTTCTTGTTCATTACATTCTCCCCTCCTATAAAAATTTCATCCTTGAAATTTTCAAATTGTCACCCCAGAAAAAATATTTTGGTAGTTATTCATTATATGCTCTTCAGGATCCCATGTTGGCTCTTTAATTTTATGATACTTCTAAAGTACCTTTACTAGTATAGTAATCCAATTCCTCAACACCTATTATTTAGTCTCTAGAATCTTGATAGGCTCTTAATAATAAGATAAGTCAGGTTCCAATTCTATTACTTCTGATGTGAGTACATGTGTTGGGTCTGACATGCACTTCCATAACAATGAGACTGGGAATACATTGTGTACCTTATAAAGGATAGGTGGAATTGTAAAAAGATAATTCACAACTATAATTCTTTTTATCATTTCAAAAGGTCTAATGTTCTTGGGGAAAAGTTTCCCTTTCTTCCTAGATCTTATGACACCCTTCCAAGGAGATTCATTCAAAAAAAAGTGATCTCCCACATGAAATTACAAATCCTTCCTTCAATTATCAGCATAGATCATTTACCTAATTTGAGATTATTTGATGAGGGTTTGACGAGTCTTTACCTTTTATATTATTTCCCCATTAAAATATAATCTCACAAGCTTCCTTTCACAAACTTCTTCCCAACAAGTTAGTGTGTGACATCTCTTTCCATACAATGCTTCATACTGTTCCATTTGAATACTATAATTGAAATTGTTGATGTATAAAAACTACACCAAATTTAAATATCGATCCCACATGTTTTTATAGTCATGTGATCAAGATATAAACATTTCATCTAACATTTGGATCATTCTTTATAACTACCATTCGATTTGAGGGTGATAAGCAGTATTCAATTGAACCTTTGTTTCCAAAGATTTCAAGAGACTTATCGAGAATTTAGATGTAAATCATGGATCGTGATCATTGAAAATTGAGACAAGTTCTCCATGATGTCTTACAACCCCATTAATATAGAGTCATTAAAGGTGATCCATAGGATAATCCTATTTTATAGTGAGTGAATGTGCATATTTGGTAAGTCGATCAACAATCACCCATATTGCATCATTCTTACTTGGGGTTTTGGTAATCAAGTGAGAAAATCCATAGTGATGTCATCCCATTTCCATGTAGGAATATGTAGGTGTTTTATGAAACCTCTAGGATATTTTCTTTAAACCTTAACCTATTGAAATATTAAGCATCTTGATAAATAATTAGAAATTTCCTACTACATATGTTCCCAATAAAAAATTTCCATTAGATCTCTATAAATCATAGTGATACCATGGTGTATAGGGAAATTTGAGAAATGGTCATCATCAAATGACTCCCTTTTCAGCTCGGGTATAGAGGGAACACATAGCCTCCTCCCAAATTTTAGAATTCAATCCCCATACATGAAGCCTGGAAACATCCCAAAATTTACAATTTTAATTTTCTTTTTATGATTATCATAATTACACTAAGAGAATGAAATTATTTCTAATAAAAATGGTTGGTAAAATAATTGAATAATTAATGATTTTTCACCTTTAATAACAATTTCTATATCTAGCTTTTCTAGATCCATGTACACATGATCTTTTTCAATCATCATTTTGTTCATAACCCCATGATCATTCCAATTTAATGTATATTCTACCTTATTCACCTTCCCTGTGTGGTAGTGTATTCAAAAACTGTAATCATTGAGCATCTTGATCCATCTCTTTTGCCTCATGTTTAGTTCCTTTTATGAGAATATATATTTCAAACTCTTGTGATCAATATATATCTCACATATTTCACCATATACATAGTGTATTAATGTATTCATAACAAATATTATGTCTAATAACAGAATATCATGAGTAGGATAGTTCTATTCATGATTTTTAAACATCCTTGAGGCATAGGAAATAACTCGATCATTCTACATAATGAACACACCTGAGTCCTTTCTTTGATGCAACAATATAAACCTCAAATCCATCATTTCTCTATGGTAGTGTAAATATTAGCGCATTCACTAATCTACTCTTCAATTATTCAAAACAATATTCACATTCAATTTTTCATATGAACTTAACCCCTTCATGAGTAATCTTAGTTGATGGGTTTTCTTATCTGGAGAAATTTTGAACGAAATTCCAATAATCACCTGCTAAACCAATAACACTAGGTATAAAAATTATGTTACTTAGTGTAGGATATTCCTTAAATGCCTTTTTATTTGAAGGATCAATCGAGATTCCATCCATTGAGGTAATATGGCCCAGAAAAGAATATGATTGAAGCCAAAATTCACACTTTCTAAAAATCCTATATAATTGATTTATTCTAAGATTCTTCTGAACAATCCACAAGTGATTCACATGGTCTTAATAAATTTTGGATTATACCAAGATATCATCAATAAATACCACAAAATAAGTCATCAATATATTCCTTAAAAATTTCGTTCATTAGATCCATGAAAATAAAGGGTGAATTAGTTAGTCCAAATGGAATTACTATAAAGTAAAAATGTCTATACCAGGTTTGAAATGATGTCTTTGAAATATCTTCATTCCTTAAAACCAATTATTGATATCCGGATCAAAGTTAAATCATCAAAAAAATATTTATCTGTGTGGATTTGATTAAATAAATCATCAATATGAGGCATGTGATGCTTGTTCTTTATTTTAATAGAATTCTTTTATCTATATTCAATTAAAAACTTCATAGATCCATCCTTCTTCATGGTAAATAGAACATGGTCTCCCCCTAGAGAAACACTAGGGAAGATAAATCCTTTATCACTCAATTCCCTCATGTTTTTTTTTGCAGTTATCCTAATTCTACTATGGACATTTTTTTACAAGTCTTTTATATAGTCTTTACCCCATGAATTAAATTAATAAATGACTTAGTTTCCCGCTTTGAATTATGTCTAGGTAAATACCTTAGTCATAAATCAACATATCCTTTCATAATAAGTACATATTCAATTTGAATATTTCTTTCCCCGCCCTTAGATATTGAATTCTCTTCCTCCTAAAGAATTGAATTCAGTAGAGCTACTGGAGGTGGATCTAGATCAGAATCAGATGGTGATGTTTCTCCTCTAAAGATAATGGATTATACACCTTCATTAAAAATCATAATTACATAATTATGGAAAAATATTTTCACATAATATTTTGAATGAAAATCCATACTGAGGATTATGTCAATTTAGACCATAGGAATGATGATAAAATCAGCTAATAAAGCACATTTATATGTCATAATGGGAACTTCCTGGTTCATATTTGTTGTAATGAGACTTGCCTTAGTGGTTTTGACTGAAAACTCCCTTATTAAGGAGAATTATAAATATATAATTTTTATTGAAAACAAGGAAGATATAGAATAATTCAATGATATATAATCAAATAAATCATTGGATAATTTTGATGAAATGATTAATGTACCTGCTACTAAATTATTAGGAACTTATACCTCAAATTTTTGGACGGCATAAGAATATCCATGCTATTTTGGTTTTCATTAGGGAATGTTTCCTTAACATCTATGACATTCAAGTGTATAATTTCCCATCTATTTAAAAATATAGTAGTGAACACTTTCATATTATTTCATTCCTTTATAATCACGATATTGGTGGTATTTCTATTCACACTTCTAATATAATCAAATTACCGTCAAATAGGTACCAGTGTAATAACTCACCAATTCTCATTGGCTTGAGAGTACAACGAGTCATTACTAGGTCTTAAGTGACCTACCCAAGGTGCCAAAGGTTGGAAATAAATGCCTAAGGTTTTCAAGTAATAGTGGGGGATGTTTTACCCTTTAAGAATTAAACCTATAAACCAACCATAACCAAACATTCACTATATGATGTTTGAACAGAAGAAAGACCAATTAACACTTCATTTATGTCAAACTACATCAAATTAAACAATAGTGGAAGACTAACTAAAGGCTCTCAAATGAAATTACAACACTATGCTCCACAAGCTCCAAGCTCCACAACATCTCACAAGTATCACCACAAGACACTAGAAATAAGATGTTTTACCTTTATCTGTGTCATAGAATATGAAATCTACAAAAGCACCAATGTGCCAAAGAAGGGGTCAGTATAAAACTCAGTAGGTTTTCCCCAATGACTTCCCTACTCACGCCACTAGGTTAGAAGAGTTAGACACATTTATATAAAAAAATAGTTTATATAAAACATTTTATCAAAAGTAGTTTATAACTAAATATAAACAAGTTTCCAAAACCATTCATAACCAAAGGAATTCTAAGGGCTATTATTTTCCAGCAAGTTATGTTTCCATAAAAATAACGAAACAAGCTTAAGAACCATTTTACAAACATTATTTTTTGGCATACCCAACCATTTCCCAACCCATGCTACCAACCATACATGCTTCGTTATGACAATTCCATACTCATGAGTGTTCTATCATCGATCTACCAAGTTGGAACAAGGTAATTGTTTCCCATGTTCCATTACACCTTTTGCAATGTGCACAAGGTCATATTTCAACCAAGCCTCGTACATATAGTTACCATTGTCCCATTAAACGTTTGGCACCAAGCACGAGGTCATATTTAAACCAAACCTCGTACATACAACATGAACGCACACCACGTATTCCCAATGGTTATACTAAAACACCATTTCAATAAAAACACCTTTTTATTGAAAACCGTTTCCATCAAAACCATTTCAATTCCAAACCATTTCAATAAAACTCTCTTTTTATTGAAAACCAAGTCCATCAAAGTCATTTAAATATCAAACAATTTCAATTCAACCCTTTCAATAAAACTACTTTTTTATTGAAAAACAAATCAAACAAAGTCATTTCAATATCAAACCATTACAATTTCAGCAATTATAATTTTAAATTCAAGAATCCAAATCACTTTGCACCACAATTCACCAAGATTTCACATTTACATCAAAACCATAAATCATCATTAAAGAATATTTCTTCCAATCTTTTCACAATCAAAACCATTCAAATAAACTAATTTGAAACTAATCCAATAATTTCTAATAAGAGGATTCAATGGTGAAGCCTCCCACCTCAAAGGTTTTGACCAAAACCACAACGGTTGAAGAACGCTCAAGAAACCCAGGTCGATTCTCCAAAAACCCACCGTATATCTCTTCTAATAGAATGATCAAGACCAAATATAATCATATATGGCAACAACACACTTATATCTACCCATAACGGGTGTAGATATAAGAAATCGAGAGAAGAGTAGAAGTATATCTAAGTAGATCTAAGAAACCGATCAAGAACGAAGAAGAACAGTCACATGCCTCAATAACCTAGCTTCGATTCTCCATGAGAAGACTTAAGAACTCCTCTGGAATGATAGGAGAACCCTATTTGAACTTTGGAGAAGAAAAATCCTGAGTTAGGGACACTTAGGAAGAAAAACGAGCCACTTAGTGGCAAAAACACGTGGGATCCACCTTTATAGGATCTCATTTAAGTGGTTGCACGGTTAGACAAACCGTGCACTAACCGTGTGTTAGCCACTACATCGGAAAACACTCCACGCATGGTTTGGCCACCCAGTTAGACAAATTGTATACCACCCAAGTGGAATCTACTGCCTCCAAGACCAACTATGTACAGTTTACGACACAGTTTAGACAAATCGTCTGTCATCCGTGCAACTTCTCTTTTTCCACAAAACACCATTTAAAGTTCTCCTGACTCTCCCATTCATCACCCTTAACTATAAAACTATTAAAATTATCAAGAAAGGGTTGCATACCAGAAATGGAGGTACTACAACCTGGGTGTTTCTTCCCACAAATATTATAGGGTGGAGTGTCAACTCCTCCCTTATTCCCAATTTTCTTATTTCATTTTCCAGAGTGTTCAACAGCCCAATTATTATCTTGTTTAATCTTTAATTCATATTACATATATAATTATTATTTTTTCTTGATATCACATGAGATAATATCTTCATATGATGAGAAACATTGAGAGACCAGTTCCCTTTGGAGGAACAGTTTTAAAGAATCAAATAATCAATCAATAATTTTACTTGGATTATGTATATAGTTTGTGACATTCTATAATAACCTTGTAAAGTTGGATTCAAATTTTGAAACATTTTCATCCCATTTCTGTCTTGGACTCAAAAATTGCCTCAAAATATTCAGTCATTGTTCATATGGAAAATATTTTTCTACGAAAATTTCATTAAAATCCCTCCATTCTATATTTTCAATTTCTTCCTCCTCCTTTTTGTTTGGATTAGTTACCACCATTGATCATCATCTTTGGATATAAAATAAACTATTATGACAACCTTATCCGTTTCATTACATCTCAAAGAAAGAAATATATTTTCTAAGGAACATATCTACTTCTCTCCTACAAATGGGTTTATAACCCAACTGAATAATAGAGGTTGTTGTCTCATAATGAAGTCTAGCATCAATCCCCCATGTTAGGGTTCATGATGTTTCATATGGGTATGGTTATTATTCATAACATGAGTTAGCTGTCCTTGTATAGTCATTAGTTTCTCAGCACCAGTAGCATCTCCAATAACGATTCCATTGTCTTTCGTAGGAAGGAAATCCCTATATGGGATATGTGCATTGATACAGTTTCTATTCCTTACACTATGCACTATTTGTAATTAATGTAAAACACTGGATTAGGTTATGAATCATAATATAAATCTAGAAAAAACACTTAAAATAAATTGAAATTATCAGTATAGATATTCCATTAATAATAATTATTGTTTCTTTAGAGACATATTCACATTTAAATCCATCATAATGTTTTCTAATGAAAATGTCACTTATCCTAATAATATCTATCTAGAGTGTCAAACAAAGTATGAAAAAAGTTCCATTGTCAGGTACTATGTTACCCAGATTCAGGCTCAGTACACCATTCTAGAGTTGTTACCCCTTGGAACATTTGTTCGAGAATCACATCCCCTTATAGTATCTAGATAGGGATTTATTGTAAGGAAGTTCCACATAATCTCAAACTTACCAAAATTTGATGATTTTATTCTATTCGTATCCTTAAAGTCTATCTTAGGGTTGTGTTTCCGAATATATGTTTCTAAATCTAGTTTTACATTATTCTACTAAACTTCCTCTACTACCATCAATAAATACCCTGACCCTAGAATCCCATAGTCAGTGACTTCGTTTATTACATTGTATTATAAACATGGTATACACATCAAGAAGGAATGAATTGTATAGTATATTTGGAAAGCAAGATACATACATAAGTTTAAAATTACAAAATGAAATGAAATAAATCATAGAGACTCGGTTGGAAACACTCTTATTATTCTATATTATCTTTCAATGCAATTCAAAAAAATTCATTATGGAATACTTGGAAAAATAAACATAAGAAACGGTTGAGCTCTGATACTTTGTAGGGTTAAAAAATCAATTGAATATAAAAATAAAATATAAAAGTGAATAAAAAACACATGCTATTAAAATGAAAATTTGAGCCTAAAATGTGAGTAAAAATATCATTAAATAATACCATATAAATTATCACTTGAAAATGATACTTACCCATGGATATTATACAAGAAAAATAATCACAAGGAATATCAAATACTAATCTCATAATGAGAGAATGCATAATGCAGGACATGATAAATATATCATCAAGGCCTTGGCCAAGACACCATAAATAATCAGGTAAGATGTTAGCCTATACCCAAAGTAGTTTGTCTCATAATACTTATCGATGCATCAAGGGGATATAGCAGGACCCACCCGACACTTGATAGGGACAATTAATTCCTCATATTAAAGGGTTGAAACAATATTTACATATAAATTAATATTGAAACTAAAATATCAAATATAAATAACATTCACCAATATGTAAACATAATCACCAAACCATTCAATGTAATATGATGAATGTTATCAAGATATCACATCCACAGTCAAACTAATCATAAACCATTCCTTAAAATATGGTATATTATATCATAAAATATTAATACCAACTAAACAAGATATTCAACAAGGTTCTTTAAATAGATGAAAATACTTTTATAAAATCATCGAGGAATTATTTTGAGAAATTCCCTTTTACTTTGTTAAGAGGAGTTCTTTTGGAGAAATTTTGTATAAAACCAAAAATTAACTAAGATTGTTTTTCATGAAAAAACTAGTGATTTTATATAAATAATGGTATCTTAAAATAGACAATAAATTATACTTGAAAATGGGTATGAAATTAAGATGTTCTGTTTAACCAGGCATGCGTATCAGGAAGAAATGACAAGGGAACCTTGAAAAAAATTAATTTTCCCATCACAGATTGATGAAATTATTTGGATATATGATTTTGGAAAATATACATATATATATAAATTTTAATAATTATATAAAAATTGAATAATCTCATTTGTGTATAGAGGAATAAAACATAACCCTAATGAAAATGGAGGTTCAAGAAGAAAACCCTTACCATATGTCTGAAGGTGTTCTGCACTTGACCTTAATGTCCTTAACAAAAAAACTAAATCCATTAACAAATTAATTAAGAACCTTTTATACATTTATTCTATTTATTATAATTTTATTATTTTCATTTATGACCCTTTTGATGAGCTATAAGATACAATTTTATCTCTCATTACTATTCGTTTCCTTGGGTTTCCCGATCAGTATGCTTGTATATGAGTACAGAAGTTCACGTGGAATATTTATAATTCTCAAAAATTAAATTTATATAATATTAATTAGCATAAATAATTTCAAATGGTTATATATATAATATTCTCATGGAATACATATAATTCTTAGAAATTGAATTTATATAATATTAATGAACAAAAACAAGCTTAAATGGTTATATATATCTTTTTGTTTTATATTATTATGATGAATAATCAGAAAATACATTTAGTGATACTCGTTTAGATTATTACAACAGTTATTATTCATTGATTACTTATTTTCTTTTATCATTCAGTATTATATAAATATGTTACTTAGAGAATATAAGAATGTTTTCAATAAATATATTACAATATATTTTAACCATAAAAATGATTTCATTACCATCACTGAAGGAGATATTGAAGAATGAAAATTCATCCCCCGTGAAGGCTATAAATCGGTACCTCACAAACGATGATTTAATTATTAAAATGAATGAGAGACAAAGAGAGAGATAAAGGAAGTTTGATAAAGGATATTACATTAAAATTATACCAATATATTGTATGTATAATTATATATTTATAATTATCATTTGGATAGAGAAGTGGTGGAGAGAATAAAAAAATAACTTCAATGGAAATTAAAAGGAAAAGGAATAAGAATTTTTATCTTGAATAACCCAATATGAGAACCTCCTTAAAAGGTGTTTGTTTTGGTATTTTGATGAGACTGGGAGATCCTGGACTTTTGGGAGAGTATTAGGGAGAATATTGGGATGAAATTTTACAAGGATCAATGCTTGGAAGTTTTGAGGAGAAGGGGTGGTGATGGGTGGTATTTGTAGTGGAGGAGAGGGGTGATTTTTCATTATTTTATTAATTATGTTATTATTATTTTCAAGACAAGAAATAGTGTTTATTCTTGGAAAAACATATAGTAATAAGTTCATGTTGGCATGAACCAATAGTTATTACATAATCCAAACATCACATATGACTCAATAAATGTTGTATTTATCCTTTATCTTAAATTATAATATTTTACTATTCACCAAAACTTCTTGTATTTTAGAAAAATCCCAAAAATTCACCCTGACTATTTTTCAATATGTTAAATTAAAAAAAATGAACTCAATTTTATGAAAATAATTTCTTAAATATGAGAAATTTTATTTTTATATAAATCTATAATTTTCTTGAAACATATATTTTAAATCTATAAGTGATTTAATAACACTTTGAAAAATTAACTAAGGTCACATAAAATTATCCTAAAATAATAAGAAAAATATTGATTTTTGAATGAAATTTATGAAAATTTGTTTTCTTTTAAATCTTTTTATTGATTAAAAAATTTTAAATAAATATTTATGACTCGCAAAAAAACAACACATAATTAATAATTTTTAAAAATATTCATTTACTTCTACTATAAAATAATTATATCATACTTTAGTTTATAAAAACATAAATTTTATTTATACAAACATGGATGAGTTTTCTATTCATTCAGCTGATTTACTATTCATTGGGGTCATATTACTATTTCTAAGATCGAGTTACTATTTAACCGACATAAGTTTTTTTAATTCTAGAAATAGCTCTTAATTTATTCATTCTTCATTTATGATGTCTTTATTAAGTTCTATATGTTTTTTTGGTGATCTATACTATATGAAATAAAACATAGAAGAGAAATTTCATTGATAGAGTTTAGGGTCATTACATTCTACGCTCATATTAATATTTAATGCTCGAAATTTCCATATTTAAGTCCCATAAAAAGATTTGGGTAGTCCTTCATCATATTCTCCTTGGGCACCCATGTTGTCTCTTCAATTTTATGATTTTTTTCAAATTACCTTTACCAATAAAGTCATCAAATTCCTCAACACTAATTATTTAGTATTCAAAATTCGGATAATCTCTTCCCAATATGATAAGTCAAGTTCCAATTCCATTTTTTATAAGTGAGTACATGTGTAGGGTATTCCATGTTCTTACATAACAAGGTTATGTAGAACACATTATGTACCATAGAAAAGAAAAGCTACATTTCCAAATTATAATTCACAACTCCAGTTTTCTCCATAATTTTAAAAGGATAGATATACATGGGGATCAATTTACCTTTCTTCCCAAATCATATAACACCCTTCCATGGAGGCACATTCAAGTAAATATGATCATTTATAAGAAATTAAAAATACTTCCTTCCATTATAAGAATTTCCCTTTCGCCTACATTGAGATACTTTCATATGGGTTTGAATAGTCATTACCTTTTCTATTGTTTCCTCCATTGGCTCCGGGCCCACAACCTTCCTTTCACCAACTTCATCCCAACGATTTGGTGTAAAACATATCTTTCCATAAAATGTTTCATATAGTTCCATTTAAATACTATAATGGAAACAATTATTGTATTAAAATTCCACCAAATGTAAATACCAATCTCGTATACCTTGAAAGTCAACTGATCATGATCTCAACATGTATTCTAATTTATGGATCATTCTTTATAATTGACCATCATTTTTGTGGTGATAAACATTACTCAATTGAACCTTTGTATTAAAATATTTGAAGATAAATCTCTAGAATTTCAATGTAAATAGTTTATCATAGTCTGATTCAATTGGAGAGAGGTTCTCCATGATGTCTTAAAATTTTATTAATATAGATTCGTGCAAGGTTTTCTAGTGGAAAACCCACCCTTATAGCGAGGAAATGTGCATATTCATTAAGTCGATCAATAATCCCCCATATGGCATCATTTTTTCTTGGTGTTTTTGCTAATCGTATGGAAAATCCATAATTATGTCATCCCATTTCCTTGTAGTAATAGGAATGGGTTGCAAGAAACCTCTATGATGTTGCCTCTAAGACTTCACCTATTGAATGAATAAACTTATTGATACATAAATAGTAATTTTCCGCATCATATTTCTCCACTATAAATGTTCCTTTAGATATCTATAAATCTTAGTGGTACCATGGTGTATAAAAAATTTTAGTTATGGGAGTCATCTAAAAAATCCATTTTTATCTTGGGAATAAAGGGAACACATAGCCTCCACCAAAATTATAGAATTTTATCCTCATACACGAATTTTGGAAACTTCCCATCATTCACATATTTAATTTTCTTTTTATTATTCTCATAATTACATTGATAACTTTTAATTATTTTCAATAAATATGGTTGGGTAAAAAGTTAGAAATGAAATAACGCTTCATCTTCCTTGATAGTTCTCATATCTATATTTTCTAGATCCATATATATAGGATCTTTTCCAATGTTATTTTTGTTCAGAACCCCATGATCATTCTTGCTTAAAGCATCTTCTACCTTATCCTCCTTCTCTGTGTGGTAATGTGTTGAACAGTCATAATCCATGAGCATTTTGATCCATCATCTTTGCCTCATGTTTAGTTCCTTCTGTGAGAAGATATATTTCAAACTCTTATGATCTGTATATATCTCACAACCATCACCATAGAGATAGTGTCTCCATATCATCAAAGATAAAATTATAGTTTCTTACTAAAGATAATGAGTTGGATTGTTTGGTTCATTTGTTTTTAATAGCCTTGATGCAAAGGAAATAACTTTATCATTATGTATAATGACACACTTGATTCATTTCTTTAACGTATAATTATAAATCCCAAATCAACCATTTCACAATTATAGAGTCAAGATCAGATCATTCATTAATATCCTCTTCAATTCTTCAAAATATTTTTCACATTCTTTTTTATCTAATAACTTAACCACATTATGAGTAATATTGGTTAATGGGTTAGCTAATTGAGAAATTTTTTGAACAAAACACCAATAATAACTATCTAAACCAATAAAACTATGTACCTCGGTTATGTTCATTGGTGTAGGCCATTCCTAAACCGCCTTTTCTTTGAAAGATCAGAAGATATTCCATCATTTGAGATAATATGGACAAGAAAAGAAACTTATTGAAGCCAAAATTCACACTTCATAAACATCCCATATAACTCATTTCTTATAAAAGTCTTCACCACTATCCACAAGTGATTCTCATGGGCTTCATAGTTTTTAATGTATACTAAGATATCACCAATAAATTACCAAAAAAATCATCAAGATATTCCTTGAAAACTCTTTTCATTATATCTATAAAAATGGAGGGTGATTTATTTAGTCCAAATGGCATTACGGTAAACTCCTAATGTTCATACCTTGTTCAAAATGTTGTCTTTGGAATATCTTCCTTCCTCACACACAACTGATGATATCCATATCAATGTTCAATATTCAAAAAATATTGATCTCCATGAATTTTATTGAATAAATCATCAATATGAGGGAAGGGATATTTTTTCTTTATTGTAATGACATTGGTTTATCTATAGTCAATGTAAATCCTCATGGATCCATATTTATCCTTGATAAAAAGAACAAGGGATCCCCAGAGAGAAACATAAGGGAAGATAAATCCTTTATCAAACAATTCCTCAGGAAGTTCCTTTAGTTATAACAATTCCACAATGGCCATTATATAATGAGTCTTTGATATAGGCCTTACACTAGGAATTAAATCAATAGAAAACTCAATTTCACACTCTATAGGATGTCTAGTTAAATCCTCTAGAAATACATAAACACATTCTTTTAGAAAAGGTATATCTTTGATTTGAATATTTCTTTCCTAACCCCTAGATATTTCATTCTCTTATTCCCCAAGAATTTAATTCAGTAGAGATACTAGGGGTTGATCTAAATAAGAATCAGATTGTGGTGTTTCTGCTCTAAAGATAAGGAATTCTATACCTTCCTCACAAAATCGTAATTTCCTTCTTCTTGCAATACATTTTTGTATCATATTTTAAATTCGAATCCAAACCAAGGATTATATCAAAGTCGACCGTAGGTATGATGATAAAATCAAGAGATAAATCATGAGTATATTCCATAATAGAAACTTTCTGATACATAATTATTGTAATGATACATTCATTGTGGATTTTTAATAAAAACACCCATGTTAAGGAGAATTGGAAAAATATAATTTTTCATGAAAATTGGTAGGATATAAAAGAATGAAATGATCCAGAATCAAATAAAGGATTGGCTAAGCTTGAGGAAAAAATTAAAGTACATACCACCACATCATTAGGAACTTCAACCTTAGTAGTTGTGACTACATAAGTTTGGCCTTTCTCCCTTAGCCTTCTGTGGGGAATTTTTCCATGACATCTAGAACATTAATGTGAAAAACGTCTCATATATTTACAATTATAGCATTATATATTGGAAGATTATTTCTTTCCATTGAAATCATTGGTATAATGACTTTTTACTCCACATAATTAACAGACTCTCATTCCGTTCAGATAGGTACTAGGGTGTTTCTTCCCATAATCACAATAGGGTGGAAATTCAACTCTTCCCTTCTTCCCCAATTCCTTATTTCCATTTCTATAGTGTTCAGCATCGCTATTCTTATCATTATTTACTTTTAAGTCACATGACTTATAGAATTATTTTTCTCTCTTAATAGAACATGAGACAATATCATCATATGATGAGAAATTTTGGGAGACTATTTCCCTTGGGAGCAATGGTTTTAAACCATCAAAGAATTAATCAATATTTATGCTTATATTATGTATCTATTCCACTATATTTCTTGATATACTTATAAATTTGGCTTTGTTCATCCCAAAGTTTTCATACACATTTTGTAATAGACTCAATAATTGTATCCCCATATCTTATCACTACTCTTGAAGATGATATTTTTCTCAAAAAATTTCCTAAAAACCCTCTACTACATATTTTTGATTTCTTCATCCTCATTTTTGTTTGGGATTAGTGACCACCATTGTTCTAGATTTTCATATAGATGATAATATACCATGATATCCTTCTTCCTATTGTTACATCCTAAAGTGAGAAATATCTTCTCTAAGGAACTTATCCACTACTATGCTACAAATGGGTTTTTAGTCTCATTGAATAATAGAGGATGTTATAACATAAAGTAGTATGAAATTGTTCATCCATGTTGTGGTTTAGGATGCTTCATATAGTTATGTTTATTGCTCATAACCTAAGTCAAATGTCCTAGTATAGTTATAAGTCACTCCACACCATTCACAACTCCAATACTATCATCATTATCTTTCATAGGAGGTAAATCCTTATATTGGATATATACATTGATATAGTTTCCATTCCATACACTGGGAACTATTTCTAAATAATGGAATACACTAGATTAGTTTATGAATCATAATGAATAATCTCAAACTAGAAAAACAATTAAAATAACTTAAAATTCTATGGATAGTTATTGTCATAATCATAAACATAGTTTCCTTGGGGACATATTTACCATTAAATCCTTTATAATAGACTATAAAACATATGAATTATCCTAAGAATATCCCCCAATAGTGTCAAACTAGGTTCACAGCAAGGTCCACTGTCATTTACTAGGTTACCCCGAGTCAGGCCTGGGAAACCTTTTCAGAGTTGTTTCCTCTAGGTACATTTGTGTCATAACCACATCCACTTGTAGTATCCAGACATGTATTTATTTCTATGAAGTTCCACATAATCTCTACCTTTCCAAAATTATAATATTTTATTGTATCCATATCCTCAAAGTCTATCTTTGGGTTATGTTCCATAATATATGTTTTCTAAATCTAGTTTCTAAGGTTTCTACAAAATGTCATCTAATACCAACTGTAACGACCTCAACCTCAGTATCACAGTGTTGGTGCCTTACTTTATTACGTTGGCATATAAAAAATAAGTCACATTCTGAAGGACTGAATAGGTTAGTAGCATTGGAAAACCAGATACATATATAATCATAACATTACAAATTTAAATGAAATACATCATAGAGACTCTTTTGAAAAATCTCTCATTCTTTGATATTATCTTCCCATGTCATTAATAAAATTCATCATGGAATCCTAGGGGAAATAAACATAATAAAAGGGTGATCTCTAATGCTCAATAAGGGTAAAAATTCTTTGTAAGAAAAAAATAAACCACAAGACAAGTTGAATAACTAAAACACATTCTATTAAAACAAAAACATGAGCATAATATGGTAGGAATCAAAAATTATTAAATAATACCATATAAATAATCACATTAAATTGATATTTACCCATGGATATTCTACTAGTTGCTTAAATAAATGGAATATCAAATAAAAACCTCGTAATAAAGGAATTCATAATGTGGGGCATCATAAACAAACTTTCAAGGCTTCAACGAAGACACCATACATAATCGTGTAAGATGTTAGCCCATATCGAATCTAGTTTGTCTCATGAGACCCACCGATTCAACGACGAGCTATAGAAGGACCCACTAAACAAAAAATAAGTCCATTGAATTCCTCATAGGAAATGGGTTAAACATATTCAAGATATACATTCATATTGAAACTAAAAAACTGAAATGAAATTAACTTTCCCCAATATAAAAACATAATCACTAAGCATTTGAAGTAATACAGTGAATGATATCAAGATAGCACATCCAAATTCAAACTAATCATAAACCAATCAATAAAATATGGTAGATGATATTATAAAAAATTAATCCCATATAAATATAATACTCAATATTGGGTTTTAAATAGAAGAAAATACTCTTATAAAATCTTCAAGGAATTCTTGAGTGAAATACTCTTTTTATTTTATAAAGAAGAGTTATTTAAGAAAAATATTTTTATAAAACCAAAATTGAACTAAGATAGTTTTTTCATAATAAAATGAGTTAGTTTTGAAAAATAAAGGTGTCTTAAAATAAATTCTATATTTCACATGAAAATTGGTAATAATTTAAGTCGTTCCCTTAAATTCGGTGTGTGTTACACGAATAATCGAAAAGGGTACCTTATAAAACAAGTATTACCCATAAAAAAGATGCACTGATCTGGATACATGAGTTTGGAATGTATCAAAAAAATTATAATAATTTTATAAAAATAATGAATAATTACATAGGTTAATAAAAGGAGAAAGAATAATTCTAATGAAATTTGAGGTTTGGAAAAAAACTATCACCTTATCTCTGAATCTGTTCAACACTTGACCTTGATTTTTGGGATAATAATATTAAATCCATTAATTAGTTAATTCATAAATTTTTATACATGTATTTGATTTATATTATTTTTATTAAGTTCATTTATGGTATTTTTGATTAGTTATAGGATAAAAGTTTATCACTCCGGAGCTTTTATTTCCATGGTTTTCACGATCGGTATACTTTTATATGAGTATGCATGTTCATGTGGAATGGGTATAATTATACAGAATTGAATTTATATGAAATTAATGAACATGAAAAAGTGTAAATGGTCATATATATCATTTGTTTATATTTTATGAGGATGAATCATTAGATAAGACATTTAGGGATAATCTTTTAGATTATTACGGCAGTTATAGTTCATAATGAACTGATTTTATTTTATTGATTAGTATTACATAAATATGTTACTTAAAGAACACAATCATGGTTTTAATACATATATTTTAGTTTTTTTAACCATAAAAATGGTTTCATTACCATCTTTGAAGTAGAAATTTAATAACAAAAATTCGTCATCCATAGAGGTTGTAAATCAACACCTCACAGACAATGAGTTCGTTTTCAAAATAAAAGAGAGAGATAAAGGAGTTTGATGATGTATATTCCATTAACATGATATCATTCCAGTATATAGATGATACTAGAGGTATAATTATCATTTGGAAATATGAGGTAAGGATATTTTAATAAAATAAAATTACAATAAAAGAAATTAAAAAGGAAAATCAATAGAATTTTACCTCTTGAATAATCCTTCTTATGAACCTCTTTACAAGAATTGGTTTTGGTATAGGGATGAGATCAAGAGATCACATTAAATTACTTATAGACCCACATTATGTTTTCTACTTTATTTTATGTGATAATTTTTTCTCATCAAAAGATCAAAACCAATCCCCTTATAGAGGTTCTAAAGGAGGAGTATTAGAGTGGTAAAATCCTATTCTTTTTCCTTTTAATTTATTTTCAAGTTATTTTCTTTTACTTATCTCTCCTAACATCCTCTATATAAATGATCATCATAACTGCAGTATAATATATATACTATAAAGATATCATCTTAATTGAATAACATTCATCAAAATCCTTTCTCTATTTATTTTATTTTAAAAATGAAATCATAGTTTTTGAGGGGCTAATTTATAATCTTCATGGATGGTGGATTTTTTCTATTTCTCCTATAAATATGATGATGAAACAATTTTTATTATCAAACCAGAATATAATATATGTATTTCATCCTTTATTTTTTTTTGGATGTTACATATTTACATAATACAAAATGATAAAATAAAGTGAGTTGGTTATGAACAATAACCATCATAATAAATTAAAC
The DNA here is from genome assembly GCA_963277665.1 of Viscum album. Taxonomy (NCBI): domain Eukaryota; kingdom Viridiplantae; phylum Streptophyta; class Magnoliopsida; order Santalales; family Viscaceae; genus Viscum; species Viscum album. Next base: position 552,535,461 of record OY728158.1, read on the forward strand.
GATTGTCAATAAATGTCTTATATAATGATTCATTAGCATTAAACATAACCAATATATATATATAACAATTTTTTGTTATTTTTTTCATTAATATCATATAAATTCCATTATGTGGAATTATACTCATTCAACGTGAACTTCAATACTCGTATACAAGTATACCAATTGTGAGAACCAAGGAAACAAACAGTCTTGAGCGATAAAATTGTATCTTATAACTCATCAAAAAAGCCATAAATTAAATTAATAAAATTATACTAAATCAAATACATATATAAAAGGTTCTTAATTAAATAATTTAAATATATATAGTTTTATTATCTAGAACATTAAGGTCAAATGAAGAATAATCAGTATAATTGTATATGTGTTTGGAAGTCCAAATAATCCACAGAATTATAATTATTTTCAATGGAGGAGTCCCAATGATATTTTCAATTATAATCATATTGAAAAAATAATGGTTTTCTAAATTATTTACTTAGTGTAAAATCAACATCAAAATCTATTTTTTAGTACGTATATTTAATTCAAGGAAATGTTTTAAAATAATTTATTATTTGTTTTCAAAACCCCTTATTAGGCATATTAAATGCTCACCCCTGGTTTCAAAATAATTTTTATATCGGACTAGTAGAATTACATTGTTATGTGAATTATATGAAGAGGTAGTGAATTGAAGACTTTTTAGTTCTTCTATATATTTTTTGTACAAATTAGTTGAAATGTAATATTTGTATCTGATACTCTAGTACCTAAATGGGAAAATGACCTAAATTGTGTTATTATTCTGTTTATTTTAATCAAATTACACAACTTAATTTACCATCGAATCTGGAAGTGCGATTTCATATCCTTATAGTTGGTATCAGAGGAATGGTCCAGAAATATTTGGATATTATATTTTTTCATCTAAGAGGTATATTATGGGAGTTTAGCAGTTTTAGGTTTTCTTAATTCTGAAGATGGAATTTCAAAATTCCTTTTAGTCTGACGAATGAATTGCAAAGACATAGTTCTTTCAACAAGAAAGAATGAAAAAACTGAAAAATTAATAATAATTTAAAGAAATTAAATTTGATAATAAGTAAAATAATTAAATTATATAAATACCATTATTTTATATAATGGTAAATAAAAATATTTATCAATAACATTTCATGAAATTTATATTTTTTCTCAAATTGTGTAATATTTTTAAATAAATTGCTAATTCCAAAATAAGATTTAAATTAAATTTTTTTATTTAAAAAATTCTATTTTATTAAAAATATATTTATTTGATTTTTCTTTTATGAAAATATAATAACTAATCATGAAAATTTAAATAACCTTTTAGAGTATAATATATATATATTTATATGTAATGAAATGCTTATATCCAATATACTAATTTTATCAGTTTTTTATGAAAATAATGATTTATTCAAAAATTGTAATAATAATTATATAATGTGCATTATTAATATTAAAATTTTATTAAAATTATATAATTTATTTGAAATTAATAAATTTTTAATACACATATTGTAGTAATAAATTTTATAAAATATAAATATATGAGTTATGATATCTTTGAAGTTATAATTATATATAATTTAAAAAATGAATTTATACATATATAAAACTATTCACATTTTTATTAAATATATATATTTATATTTTTCTAAAAAATTAAATTATTAGTATATAAAAATGTAACATGTATTTTGAAATGTTTTTAAAAAACGTGATTAGATTATTTTTAAAAAATGATATGTGTTTATTTAAAATTTAAACGTTAAAAAATAAATGTAATTTATAATAATATAATATACACATGATCATGGCTTGATAGAAAAAAAATAAAAAAGGAATGATATAATTATAGATGTGATATACTAAAAAATGGGGAGTTATGACTTAGAAAAAATGAAAAAATATTGAAATGATTAAAACATAAAATAATAATGAAGTAAAAAATAAAACGATTCACAATGTAGAGGTTTCCTTTAGCCTACCAATGTGACAATCGAACCAGCACCAGTGAAATTCCCTTCGTTAAATCCTGATTGTTCCCTCCAATCCCAATCGATATTCCTTTTGTTACTCTTGTGAGTTTAATATCAACCCTCATATTTGTCTAGGCGCAATCTCAACCACCCCTTCAAGACCTCAGTTGTCTTCTCCACTAGACACTCATTTGCACCGCTTGAGTAGGTCGACAGGCCACTGACTCACCTGCTCCATTGAAGTTACCCTCATCCATGGTCCATCTCTGTTTCAATTCCCACAAAAAAATGGGAATAATTCAAAATGGACAAAACAATTGGGATTCTCTTTCCCTTCCTCATTTTTCTATGAAAGATTCAAATATAATATATATATATATATAACATTGTTATTTCAATTTTGTTTTTTTGAAATGAATTAAAGCCATTTTTTTCTTCTATTTCTTTAAATATCTAAAATCAATTTTTATATAATTAACATGCTAGTATGAACCACTTTCCAAATAAACATGTCTCAAATTTTAATTTCCATTAACGTGTGAATGATTAGTTTAATGTAACCCTACATTATAAAAACACTCTTCTACACACCTTAATACCCAACTCTCATCCACCCAAATCCTCAATATCCTTTCTCTAGAATTCTAAAAGCCTCAGTCCTTTGTTTGATCCGAAAAACATTTAAGGGTATAATTTTATTTATACGTGGTTTTACCAAGATATATGTATATATGTAAGTATATATATACAACTATATACATACCTATTTCTTTATTTTATTTTATTTTTGAAGAAAAATATTTGTTTTAAATTTATATTCATTATAAATCCCTCATAATTATGTTTTTATGTATGTTTTTATCTTTTTAATAAAATTATCTTCATTTTACAAAGATTTACATAAATAATATGTATATATATGTGAATATGAATATTTATTTTCAGAATATATGAGATAAGGTTTTTTGTTTTAAATTTTATTTCTAAGCATATGGTTTGTAAGGTTTTGATTTTATTATAGATCAATTTATGATGTTTACAAATGTTTGTGTGTGTGTGTTTGTGTTTGTGTGTGTCTATATACCTCTTTTTCATAATTTATAAGATAAATGTTTCTTCATAAATTTTATCTCTATATTTATGTATATATATAAGGGTGTTGAAATAGATAAAAATACTCTTATAAAATTATCAAGGAATTCTTGAGAGAAATGTTTTGTTACTTTGTAATGAAGAGTTATTTTGGAGAAAAATTTGTATAAAACCAAAACTTAACTAAGAATGTTTTTCATGATAGAATTAGTTATTTGAATAAAATAAATGTTATTTAAAAAAAGTATACATGGTGCTTAAAAATGGTAACAAAATCGAGGCATTTCCTTTAATAAGGCATGTGTATTGGAAAAAATGAGAAGGGAACTTTGCAAAAAAATTATTATCCCATAAAAATTGATGAACTTATATGGATATATAATTTTGGAACATATATATATATATATATATACTTTTGAATAATTATATAAAAATGAATAATTAAATAGATGTATAGAGAAAAAAAATCATAACCCGAATGAAAATGGGGATTCAGGAAGAAAACCCTTACCTTATATCGAAATGTGTTCCCCAATTGACCTTAAGGTCCTAGAATATGAAATTAGACTCTATAATAATTTAATTGATAACCTAGTATACATGTATACAACTTATTATAATTTTATTAAGTTTATTTATGGACTTTTGATAAATTATAAGATTGAATTCTGACATTCAAGAGTGTTTTTATCGATTTTCATGATCGGTTCACTCAATTATAAGAAACAGAGTTCGTGTAAAAAAGGTAAAATTCCCTATAATTAGAATTACATGTTATTAATGAAAAATATCAAAAATTCACCCCAAATTATAATATTTTACTATTTCAAAAAATTCATGAATTTTAGAAAAATATCAAAAATTCACCATACCCATTTTGCGATGTGTAAAATTCAAAAAGTAATTCCATTTTTTGAAAATAATTTTATTAATATGATAAATTTAATTTTTAATTATGTTCACCATTTACCCAATAAAATCATTTTTAAAATTATAACTGATTTTATAACACCCTAAAAAATTAACAACGGTCTCATTAAATTAAACTTCAATCATAAGACAACCAAAGTTTGATTTACAAGAACATTTTTTAAAAATGTATTTAGTTTTAAATAATTTTATTATTTATAAAATTGTAATTAAATATTTATACCTTATAAAATACCAACACTTAAATATTAATTTTTAAAATATTCACTTGTATTTACTATTATATAATTATATCATTCCTTCATTTATAAGATGCCTAAATTTTATTTATACATTCAAGGGTTTGGTTAATATTTATTAGGTTGAATTACTATACATAAGAATCATATTACTATTCCTAAGGTTAAGTTATTATTTAATCAGTATAAGTTTCTTCCCTTCATGAAATACCTATTATTTCATTCATTATTTTTGTATTTTCTAAAGAATATGTTAATAAAATGTAATAGTTTTATTTTAAATAAAATAATTTTATGTATGTATGTTTGGAATGTTTTGGTTTATGATTGAGAAAGGTAAGTCCATTAAAAGTGTTTTCAAAATTTGTCATTAGTGTAATGAATGTTTTGTTATAGATGGTGAACTCATAAGTTTTAAGGTAAATTTTTTCTATATGATTTATGAATAGTGGATTTGTGGTCTTATTATGGTCTATCAAGTATCATAAATGACCCATAAAAATTTGTTATTTTCAAAGGGAAAATATCAATGATCTTTTCAAATATAGTTATTTTATGAAATTAATGTTTTCCAAATTATATGGATTTCAATGTTTTATAAATCTAATTTTAAGTATATATACATATATATGTTTGTTCTAAAGAAATTTTTTAAAGGATTTTTTTGAGCATTTTCAGAACCTCTTATTAAGAAAAATAATTGCTCACTCTATGTTTTAAACTAAAATTTTATATTTTTAATAGAATTCCTTGTGATTTTTATTTCATTTAAGAGGTAGTTCACACTAAATACTTTTTTTTAATTATTTTCATTTTGTACAGGTTTTTTAAATGTAATATTTGTATCTAATTCTCCAGAACCTAGATAAAAAATGTCCTCAAATGTGTAATTTGTAGTGTAATTATTGACTTTCTATTCATAAAAAAATTACACAGCCTATTTTAGCACCGAATCGACAAGCATGGGTTTGGGTTGTTACATTTGGTATCATAGGAATAGTCTAGAAAATTTTAGATATTGGATGATTTCAGGTATATAATATTATTAATTCTAGTTTAATTTTGATTTCTAAAGTTGAAAATTCAGATTTTTTTAAAAATTTGTCGAATGAATTGTGAGGGGACAATTTTCCAAGGTGGAAGAATGTAACATCCCAAGAAATTTAAATAGTAGTTTATTTTAATTAAGTATTTTTTATTAATTTCTTATAATTTTAAACAAATCAAGAAATGTTTTAATAGATGATTTTATAAAACTAAAATATTTTGATTCATAATTATAAAATAATTTTTTTCAATAATTTTTTTAAAATAAATTGATTTTTTTAAATAAGTTAAAAAAATATATTATTTATTTTAATTAATGTTTTCATTTTTAGTTTTTTAAATATATATTAATATTTTTTAAATAAATATATATTGATTTAAAAAAATGATCAAAAACTATTTTTTTAATTTGGTATTAATTTATTGAAAATACTATTTCAATACAAATATATTTTTTTGATTATTTTTTTAAAAATAAAATATTTGAATAACTAAAATTGTTTGAAAATTAAAGGTAGTACATTTTAAACACATATAATGAAATGTATATATATCTATCATTTAATATTTATGATGCTGATTATTATTAAAATTTTACAATCATTTTAACATAAATAAAATATAATTTTTATAATTGGTTTTAATATTTTAAAAATAATAATAATAATAATTAAGTGTAATGAATTTTCTTTTAGAAAATTATTATTATTATTTTGATGATAATATATATATTAACTATATGAAAATATATTATCTTTTTATTTTATAAAATTTGTAAATTATTAATATACACAATTATTTTATTATAAAAAATTACACTTTATATATATGTTTCTGTTGAAAAAATATTATTATAATTATTCATTAAAACACAGATTTCATGTTTCATTTCAAAAAAATTAAATTCTAATTTGTTTTTTATAATAAATGTAAAAAAAATTTAAAAAATGATAAAACAAAATGATAAAAAAAGAGAAAAATGTTTAGGAGGAAGCGTAACAAACCAAATTCTAAAATATAGATAATATAATAATATAAATTCATGATTTGAAAAAACCTATTAGAGAGAGATGTGATAGAAAAAAACATGATTAAAATAATGATAAGTAATAACAATAATAATATAAAATGGATGTTTTTGAATGAGACAATGAAATTAGGAAAAGAATAGAGTAATCATAAACCTAGAAACAATTTCAAAAGAATAATTGATTTAAAAATTGATACGATTTTGACATGCTTAAATAAAAAATGTAAATCATGTTTTTGTATTTTTTTTAAACCAACCAGGTGTCTGAACCAAATCCAAAAATCAAGTATTACAATATTAACTTGATCCACAAGAATTAAAAATAATATACATATATATAACCCCTTTTATATCAAACCATGTTTAAAGTTTTGCACTCCTAGTCTAAGGTGTTGAAAAACTGGCTTGTGTCCTTGGGTGTTTTGCACCTTTCATGTCACATTCATGGCCTTTTTTCAATTATTTTTTAAATTTAAATTTTTTCTATCTTTTCCCCGTGGTATCCCATTGAATTTTGGAGTAAAATGGAGGATTTTAGGTGTATAGGCCCCTACACATGGTTAGTGCATGGTTAGCAGTAATTGTGTTCCCTACCCAGCTAACTATGAGGTAGAAGACAGAACCTACCACACGACCTCTACATGGTCGTGCACCTTAGCCTGGATAATTGTGCACAGTTCTTCCCTCATACAGAATTCCTCACACGATTACCGTATAGTTTACCAAATAGTATATGGTGTCCATGTCATTAAAATTTCTCCCTACCCACAATTTTAACACCCCTAACCCTCATTTTATCCTCCAGTTAATGATTTCCTAACCTAGGTTCACCTCACTATCTTTCCTCCTCTCCCGAATCTTTGATTTATTGCCTGATTTGGTGTGGTTCTTCTTTGAATCATCAGGTAACCCATATTTTTTCTCTTAATCAGCCTCTATTCTTGGTTTCCCTCTTTTATTTTTGGGGTTTCCTATTCTGCAAAAGAGATCATAATTTCATAACATTGGATAAATCATAGTAGTGAAATGTAATCCCAATAATCATAACATAAAACATGAAACTTTTTGGCATACACACATAAACATAGAGAATCATTTCTTATTAGTTAAGACTCATTGCCAAGACTATATTAGTGGACAAATTCCATTTCTGAACCGAGTTCACTCCTTGTTTCAGTCCTGTTTCATTGAACTGGTTTAACCTGCCGTTCCAGCCATGTCTATCTCATGAGATATAAAATCTTTAGCCAATGAATTGGAGGGAGATATAGGTCCCACCCATCTCATAATTATACCATTCTTATGTGTGCCACAAAATCAGAAACCATACATCATACCATAACCCATGTAATAAAAATGGGAATCTTAAACATCGTGACATCATAAAACAATTCATATAAGGTAATGTAATTCATAAAAATATAATTCCATCACAAAATAATAAAATCAATGTAATAATAGGGATAGAAACAGAACCCTTTATTATCTTATATGGAAAATAATTTTGATAAAACACTTGAACTCCATTCTTGAGGAAAATATCCTTTCTGCTTCAAAAACACTTTTCCTTTCTTAACATGTCGTATAATTCTAAATTAAAATAAGTGGATTAAAAATAAACTTGAAAACTTTTAAATGAAGCTTCTTGGAAATAATGTTTTAAAAATCCATGCATGCCGTATAAGTTAAAAAAACATTCTTCGTACTTTTTTCAGAAAAGTCAAAAAGTACCTCGTATGAAAAACGACAAAGAATTCCTTTCATATCCTTTAATAAAAACTCACCGAAGTGTAAAATTGGATTTAAACAAATTTAGGTGGATTTAAATAATATTACATATTGAGGAAACATGGATGTGGATGATAAAATACACCCCAGTAAATACTAAAGTATAAACAATCTCGGATAAAAATGGGATTGTGATATTTCCCTTACCTTAGGTCCGATTTGCCTCGTAAGTGTCCGAAACTCCTGTATAATGATTTAAATAATGTTATTGACTTATTCCAGAATCATAATTATTGTTATGATATCATATATGGTCATATTCTAAGCTTCAGAGTAGTAATATTTCATTGCTACTTGTTATTCGGGTGTTTATAACTTTTTGTTCTTATGCGTGTTTTGTCGAATAAATTCTTATTCTTCTATTTAGGTTATAAATACATCATTTCAAGAATGGTATTCATGTACTATATATCATATATATTCATTCAATTCATTTATAAAATCATTATTCAATGAAGATCATGTAGAAAGAATCGCATCACATCGTGGAGACGGTATTCCGTACGTACGCACGAGCGATACTATCATTCCCATGATCGTGAAATTGTATTGAAGTGTATATATACTATTTCAGAATCAATATCACTTTACAATAATCATATATAGTAATTATTTACACCATTATATCCATCCAAATAAGGTGGTGGGGGAAAATATATTATACCACTGCGTGGAGACTGTATTCCATACGTACACATGCGTGGTGATTTCGTTTTCCATAGGATGGATAGATGTTGAAATAGGGTTGTTTCATACTTATAATAACATATCAGTATATGAGTGATACTGATGTTATTACTTCATAATGAAACAACTAAATAAGAATATGTTTAAGAAGAAAGAATTTGGAAAGGATCGGTAACGGATATTACCTCTTTTTGGCGCGCCTCTTCTTAACCTCCCCTTAGGGCACTAGGGTTGGACTTTGAAGAAGACCAGAACCTCTAGAATGATTCTATGGAATAGGGGAAGTGAAATGGGCAGGTTTTGGCCGAGCTTGAAGGCTCAAATTGGTGAGAGGAGGAGAGGGAGGAGGTGCCCTTTTATAAGGAAGGAGAGGGGCACCTTTGGAAATATAAGAAATATTAGTTTATAATAAATCCCAACCCCACTTAAAAATATCCAAAATGACTCATATCCGAAGCTTATATGAGATAGTGTTGTAATATAATCAACCAATAAAATTTATACATGTTAGGAATTTATTTTAAACATTATCAACATGATTTATCCTTATTTATCAATTTAATTTTATTTGTGGTAATAATATTCTAAATTTTAAATTATTATTAATAATTACATATGTGTTGTGAATTTTCCATAATTTTACACTTTATGACATTTTCGACCATATAAATGTAAATTTATAATTTTTAAATATTTTTGTGATTTTTAAACAATTTTATAATATGTTATTTTTATGAAATAACAATAGTGTCAATTTTGACACTATTCATTTATTTGAATTTAAATAAAATATATACAGAGGATATGTTCAAACTAAAAGCTTTAATAGATTAATATAATGTCATATGTTTCTAAAAAATTAGTGGAGAACATTAAATAGTGAATATAATAATTATTTTAATATTTTAAAACCATTTATTTGATATTTTAATTAATAAAATAATTTCAACATCACTATTGTGTCATAATTAATGATAATTATTTAATCCCTAAAAATTATAAATAAATTCACATGATGTAGATAATTGTATTATCTTTCTGGATACTATTGTTGTTTGATGTTTCATTAATTTTATCACCATATTAAAATTATTATTCTTATAAGATTTAAGAATGTGACATGTTGTCACATTCATTGGTTTTAATAATAATTAAATTATTTTCATGGAAAAATGTCTATTAAATGAATCTAATACGACCCTTAGGTGATATGGGTCGACTTTTAGTCATCCAATAAGATTTTGGCAGGTGTTAGGGTAATTTTATAATCTTACATTTACCCTTAATTACCCAATTTACCTTTAACTATGGTAAATAAAATTTACCGTAGTTACTATTCATAATGCCCAAAAATAAAAAGTAGCATGTTTACATAATTTGGTCCCACTAATTATGAATATGGAATCCATTTTTCAAAATTTAAAACATATAAGTTTCAGTAATTAATTTAAAATAAATCCCGTTGTAAAAAAACGGGGTTTAGAAGTTAAAACATTGCCAAAGATTGAAATGTTTTTACCTATGAATTAAATGTGAAATTAATGCTAATAACATACATTATACTGAATGGTAAAAATATATTCTATATATACTTTAAAACCATTAAATATTATAATTTAACCATATAAATTATCTCAATGAAAAAAGTTGTTTTTAATTAAAAATTAGCGTATTTTAACTATTCATCAAAATATGAAAGTTATCAGAAAAATATCAAAAATTTACCCAAAGTAAATTTTTATATCCCAATTCAAAAGAAGAATTTTATTTTGTAATATTTAACTTATAAATGTGTGAAAAAATAGATTTAATGTGGGTGCTCCATCAAAAGGCGGCAAAACTGCATTTTTTGATAAATACTTATTTTACCCAAAAAAATTATTTTGTTCGCTTACCATGTTCTAGAAAATGTGTAAGATGAATAATAATGTTCTAAAATTTAAAAATTCAGTTAATACTATTCATAACAGCTAGTTTATAATATTATAATAATATATCGTTGTTTAATGGAACTCGGTATTGCGTACTACACACGCTATCAAGGAAGGTCGTGATTGTGTGCATCGAAAGATTCCTTTGATGATTTATATAACATAAAAACAAAATATTTCTCATAAACATCTCAGGTGTTACATTCTACTCCCCTTAAAATGAATTTCGCCCTTGAAATTCGTCACTTTGTAACAAACAGATGAGGATACCTCTCCCTCATCATATCCTCAAGCTCCCATGTAGCTTCTTCTAATTGGCGGTTCCTCCATAAAACTTTCACCAAGCAAGTGGTCTTGTTTCGTAGGACTTTTTCACTACGATCCAGAATCTCTATCGGTTTTTCTTCATAAGAAAGATCGTGCTCCAGCAGTACAACTTCTGAGCTGAGTACATGTGAAGGATCAGGTATGTACTTTCTTAGGAGAGATACATGGAACACATTGTGAACTTGAGAGAGATTCGGTGGAAGCACCAATCGGTAAGCTACTTCCCAACATGATTCTGTATTTTGAAGGGACTGATATATCAAGGGCTCAACTTCCCCTTCTTTCCAAATCTCAGGACCCTCTTCCAGGGAGATATTCGTAAGAACACTTTATCACCCACTTCAAACTCTAGGTCTTTTCTTCGGTTGTCGGCATAAATTTTTTGTCGACTATGAGCTTCTCTTATGTGTTTTTGAATAGATCGGACCTTTTCTACCATCTCATCAACAATATCAGGTCCTAATAGCTTTCTTTCCCTAACATCATCCCAGCAAGTTGGAGTCCTGCATTTCTTTCCATAGAGAGCTTCATAAGAAGCCATCTGAATACTGGAGTGAAAGCTATTATTATAAGAAAATTCCACCAAAGGTAGGTGTTGATCCCAACCACCTTTTAAATCCATAGAGCAAGCTCTCAACATATCTTCTAGAGTTTGAATTTCTCTCTCAGACTGACCGTCTGTCTGAGGATGATAAGCAGTGTTGAAACTCAACTTTGTATCCAGAGTATGCTGAAGACTTCGCCAGAACTTTGAGGTAAACCTCGGATCCCGATCAGATATAATAGAAAGTGGTACTCCATGAAATCTTACCACTTCCTTTACATATATCCAGGAAAGATGATCCAGAGAGAAATCCTCTCTAATAGCGATGAAGTGTGCAGACTTTGTAAGACGATCAACTATGACCCAGATAGCATTATTGCCTTTGGATGTTTTAGGAAGTCTTGTGAAAAAGTCCATAGTGATGTTTTCCCATTTCTATTCGGGTATGGGTAATGGTTGTAACATCCCCTTAGACTTCTGTCTCTCAACTTTAACTTTTTGAGAAACCAAGCATCGAGAGACATATTCAGCAACATCTCTTTTCATGACATCCCACTAGAAGTACTCTTTCAGGTCCCTATACATCTTCGTGCTTCCAAGATGAATAGAGAATGAAGAAATATGAGCCTCATCCAGCATCTCTTTATTTAATTTACGGATGGCAGGAACACAAACCCGATTCTTGAACTTTATTATCCCATCACAATCAAGGTTGAATTCAGGAACATTTCTCACCTTCTTTTGTAACTCGACATCTTCTTTCTGTGCCTCTTTAATCTTCACATGTATAGATGGTTGAACATTCATTTGATAAAGATACGATTATCCCCCTTCCATTATAATTCCAAGATCTATCCTTTATAAATCCATAAATATTGGATCTTTTGTGATCCTCATCATAGATAAACTGGCATGGTCTTGTCGACTTAATGCATCTGCCACCTTCTTTTCTTTCCCTGGGTGGTAATGAATTGAGCAGTCGTAATCCTTAATCAGCTCCAACGATCTTCTTTGGTGCATATTCAGCTCCTTTTGTGTGAAAATATACTTTAAACATTTTTTATCAGTATAAATATCACACCTTTCACCATAAAGGTAATACCTCCAAATCTTTAATGCAGAGATTACCACAGCTAACTCCAAATAATGAGTTGGGTAATTTTGCTCATGTATTTTCAACTATCATGAGGCATAAGCTATCACCATATCATTTTGCATAAGAACACACCCCAAACCCTTCTTGGATGCATCAATGTAGATCACAAACCTTTCTCCACTACAAGGCAGTGTGAGCACAGGTGCACTGGATAACCTTCTTTTCAACTCCTTGAAATTCTCTTCACATTCCTCCGTCCAAACAAACATAACTCCTTTCTGAGTCAACTTGGTGAGTGGATTAAATAATCATGAAAAGTCTTTCACAAGACGTCGATAATATACATCCAAACCAAGAAAACTTCAGATCGCAGTCACTGTTTTTGGTCTCGACCATCTTTCGATAACCTCTATTTTTCTGGATCCACAGATATCGCCTCTTTTGAGATTATGTGAACCAAAAATGAAACTCTTTGAAGCCAAAATTCACACATGGTAAAATTGGAATAAATATTATCCTTTCTCAGGGTCTTAAATATAATTCACAAGTGATCTTCATGTTCTTCCTTACTCTTTGAATATACAAGAATATCATCTATAAAGACTACCACAAACTGATCAAGATAGTCTCTAAAGACTCTATTAATCAGATCTATGAAGATAGCAGGGGAATTAGTAAGACCAAATGGAATCACTATAATTTCATAGTGTCCATACCTTGTACGGAAATCCTTCTTTGGTATATCATCCCTTTTGACCCTTAATTGGTGATACCCTGAATGAAGATCAATCTTGGAAAAGTATTGATCTCCTTGTAGTTGGTCAAATAAGTCATCAATGCGTGGGAGAGGATATTTTTTCTTGATAGTGATCTTGTTAAGTTCTCTATAATCAATTCAAAGACTCATTGATCCATCTTTCTTCTTAACAAACAGAACAAGTTCTCCCCAAGGTGACACACTAGGTCGTATGAACCCCTTATCAAGATTCTCTTGGAGTTGCTTCTTCAATTCCTGCAACTCAATTGGGGCCATTCTGTAAGGTGTCTTTGAAATAGGAAAAGCACCTGGTACGAATTTTGTTGACAACTCAACTTCACGATTTGGTGGAAGACCCGGTAATTCCTCCGGAAAGACATCATCAAACTCCCATAAAATGGGAATATTCTTAATCGTGAGTTTCTCACCTACCATTTGAGATAAATAACCTTCATTTAGTGGAATCAATACCCATAAAATGGAAGTAATTTCCACTGGAAGGTTATGTTCATCCTTGCATCGATAGACGATCATAGATTGATCTGGAATATGAAATGTGACTTCCATTATTTGGAAATTGATATGAGCACCATGTAGAGAAAGCCAATCCATGCCAATAATCACATCCAATTCCACTATAGGAAGGATCACAAGATTTGTAGGAAGCACTTTCCCACAAACTTCAATCAGAGAAGAATTAAAAACTTTTGATACGACTGTTGTGCCATTAGGGGTTGTCACAGCTAACTCAACGTCTAATTGTTGATGTAATACGGTAATATCCTTAGAAAATTCTTCAGAAATAAAGGAGTGGGTGGATCCAGAATCAAATAAAACATTTGCTACTTTAGAGTGGATGGTAAGTGTACCTTTCACCACATCATTATCGTACTCCACATCGCTGATAGAAATTTCATGTGACATTCCTTTGTCTTTAGCCTTAAGAGTTTTTTGACATCAATCATCATCATCAACCCTTGGATTTGGGCATTGATTGGCATAATGCCCCATCTCCTTGTACTTGAAACATTGAAGTGTAGTAGGTTCATTCTGTGTGTCCCTTCCTTTGTTTTCATCATTAGACATCTTCTTCCCATCATTGCGGAATTCAAATGCTCGATGACCTTGCTTTCCACATTTGAAACATTTACGTGTCCCTTTAAGACAACTCCCTCCATGTTTCTTTCAACACTTTGACCATAAAGGAAAGCTCATCTTCTTTTCAGTGTGCTCTTTAGATTTTCCTTTGATTTCCATTTTCCTCTTCTTATCAAACCCATATGACTGATGGGTTACTCCAATCTCTATCTCGACTTTGAGAGCACGTCGAACGATTTCCCCATAGCTATTGAAGTCCCTTATGGCTAACTCCCTTTTAAGACTTGGTTTTAAGCCACTAAAGAATTGATCGATCTTACTCTCAGGTTGGATAATAATACCAGAAGCGTACCTTGCAAGTCTTGTAAAATTTGCTTCATAGGTACCAATAGATTCATCATCCTTTTGCTTCAGTTCTAGAAACTCTTTCTCTATCTTTGTTCGGATAATATGAGGGATGTACTTATTTAAAAATATGTTCTTGAACTCGTCCCATTCCATGGACTCAATTTCATCCCTTTGCCTCATATTCTTAATAAGATTCAACTGTTGATCAGAATCTCCTTCCAAACGAAACACTACTAGGATGACTTTATCATGTTCAGAACATTGAATAACTGAAAATATCTTTTCTGTAGTACTAATCCATTGTTCAGCAACAAATGGATCAGTAGACCCACTGAAAGAAGGTGGGCGCTGCCTCATGAAGGATTCAACAGAATGTTTCTCCTTCTTTTCCTCGTTTGGAAGTCCTGCATGATTCATAGCTTGAGAAAGTTGTGTGAGCATGGCTACAAGATTTTGAATTCCAGCTCCCATAACTTTTGGTTGCTCAGGGGGACAATCATTGCATTGCCCGTCGTATTCCGCATTAACACGGTTCCTTCGGGTTCCATCCATTGACTAAAACCAAGAAGAATAGTGTGAGCAACACTAATTATAATAGAAAAACCACATAATGAAGAATAAAATTTCACACTTAAGGTCTTATCATAGGTTGTTCATGGCCATTTCTAAAACACTAAGATTGTGTTCTATGCTTAGACATATCCTTAGGATTCTTACTAAGGCTTTCACATCCTAGTTTCCAAAGCATGACTATACCTTTCCTCTGATACCAAATATAATGACCCATACTTTACATACATTGTTAATACTTAAAAATTGTAGCACACTTATTACAACATATAACAAAACCATGAAAGGATCGTATAGGTATAAAGTCTTTAGAAACTGGGAAACATAAACAACTGGTTCATAAAGCATCTACTTTGCCTCCCATTCATTTCATCATATCTAGAGTCCCTTTTTGGCATATCCTACTTAATAACCTTCTTCCTGACCTGGGGAAATAAAACATACAAAAAGTTGAGCTCAAATGCTAAATAAGGGTAAACAAAAGAAATTTTAATCACATCATATACATAAGAACATAACTTTTGGAAATCTTAACCTACAAAAGAGATAATAATTTTATAACATGGGATAAATCATAGTAGTGAAATGTAATCCCAATAATCAAAACTTAAAACCTGAAACGTTGTGGCATACACACATAATCATAGAGAATCATTTCTTGTTAGTCAAGACTCATTTCTAATACTATCTTAGTGGA
This sequence comes from Viscum album, assembly GCA_963277665.1. Taxonomy (NCBI): domain Eukaryota; kingdom Viridiplantae; phylum Streptophyta; class Magnoliopsida; order Santalales; family Viscaceae; genus Viscum; species Viscum album. Next base: position 552,551,633 of record OY728158.1, read on the forward strand.
CAAAGTCCATTTCTGAACTGAGTCCACTCCCCGTTTCAGTCCTGTTTCACTGAACCGGTTTAACCTTCCGTTCCAGCCATGTCTATCTCATGAGATATAAAATCTTTACCCAATGAATTAGAGGGAGATATAAGTCCCACCCATCTCATAATGATACCATTATTATGTGTTCCACAAAATCAGAAACCATACATCATAGCACAACCCATGTAATAAAAATGGGAATCTTAAACATCGTAACATCATAAAACAATTCATATAAGATAAAGGAATTCATTAAAATATAATTCCATCACAAAATAATCAAATCAATGTAATCATATGGATAGAAACAGAACCCTTTATTATCTTAGATGGAAAATAATTTTGATAAAACACTTGAACTCCATTCTTGAGGAAAATATCCTTTCGGCTTCAAAAACACTTTTCCTTTCTTAACATGTCGTACAATTATAAACTAAAAGAAGTTGATTAAAAATAAACATGAAAACTTGTAAAGGATGCTTCTTGGAAATAATGTTTTAAAAATCCATTCATGGTGTATAAGTTAAAAAAACATTCTTCATACTTTTGTGGGAAAAGTCAAAAAGTACCTCTTACGAAAAACGACAAAAGATTCCTTTCATATCCTTTACTAAAAACTCACCGAAGGGAAAATTGGATTTAAAAAATTGTAGGTGGATGGAAATAATATTACATATTGAGGAAACATGGATGTGGATGATAAAATACACCCCAATAAATACCAAAGTATAAACAATCTTGTATAAAAATGAGATTGTGATATTTCCCTTACCATAGGTCTGATTTGCTTCGTAAGTGTCCGAACCTCCTGTATAATGATTTAATTAATGTTATTGACTTATTACAGAATCATAATTATTGTTATGATATCATATATGGTCATATAATTAGCTTCATAGTAGTAATATTTCATTGCTAATTGTTATTCGGGTGTTTATAACTTTTTGTTCTTATGCGTGTTTTGTCGAATAAATTCTTATTCTTCTCTTTAGGTTATAGATAAATCATTTCCAAAATGGTATTAATGTACTATATGTCATATTTATTCATTCAATTCATTTATAGAATCATTATTCAATGAAGATCATGTAGAACGAATCACATCACATCATGGAGACGGTATTCCGTACGTACGCACGAGCGACGATATCGTTCCCATGATCGTACAATTGTATTGGAGTGTATGAATACTATTTCAGAATCAATATCACTTTAAAATAATCATATATAGTAATTATTTACACCATTATACCCATCCAAGTAAGGTGGTGGGGGAAAATAGATTACACCACGGCGTGGAGACGGTATTCCGTACGTACGCACGCGCGGTGATTTCGTTTTCCATAGGATAGATAGATGTTGAAATAGTGTTGTTTCATACTTATAATACCATATCAGTATATGAATGATACTGATGTTATTACTTCATAATGAAACAACTAAATAAGAATATGTTGAAGAAGAAAGAATTTGGAAAAGATCGGTAATGGATATTACCTCTTTTTTTCGCGCCTCTTCTTAACCTCCTCATAGGGCACTAGGGTGTGTCTTTGAAGAAGAACAGAACATCTAGAATTATTCTAGGGAAGAGGGTAAGTGAAATGTCCAGGGTTTGGCTGAGCTTGAAGGTTCAAATTGGTGAGAGGAGGAGAGGGAGGAGGTTCCCTTTTATAAGGGAGGAGAGGGACACCTTTGGAAATATAAGAAATAATAGTTTATATTAAATCCCAACCCCACATTAAAACTTCAAAAATGACTCATATCCAAATATTAGATTGTATAGGGTTGTAATCTCATCAACCAATAAAATTTAGACATGTTATGAATTTATTTTAAACATTATCAACTTGATTTATCCTTATTTATCAATTTAATTTTATTTGTGGTAATATTATTCTAAATTTTAAATTTTTATTAATAATTACATATGTTTTGTGAATTTTCCATAATTTTACACTTTATGACATTTTAGACCATATAAATTTTAATTTTTAATTTTTAAATATTTTTGTGTTTTTTAAACAATTTTATGATATGTTATTTTTATAAAATAACAATAGTGTCAATTTTGACACTATTCATTTATTTGAATTTAAATAAAATATATACAGAGGATATGTTCGAAATAAAAGCTTTAATAGATTAATAAAATGTCATATGTTTCTAAAAAATTAGTGGATACCATTAAATAGTGCATATAATAATTAGTTTAATATTTTAAAACCATTTATTTTATATTTTAATTAATAAAATAATTTCAACATCACTATTGTGTCATAATTAATGATATTTATTTAATCCCTAAAAATACTAAATAAATTCATATAATGTAGATAATTGTATTAGATTTCTGGATACTATTCCTGTTCGAAGTTTCATTAAGTTTATCACCAAATTAAAAGTATTATACTTATAAGATTTAAGAAAGTGACATGTTGTCACATTCTTTGGTTTTAATAATAATAAAATTATTTTCATGGAGAAAAGTCTATTAAATGAATCTAATCCGACCCTTAGGTGATATGGGTCGAATTTTAGTCATCCAATAGGATTTTGGCAGGTGTTAGGGTAATTTTATAATCTTATATTTACCCTTAATTACCCGATTTACCTTTAACTATGGTAAATAAAATTTACCGTAGTTACAATTCATAATGCCAAAAAATAATAAGTAGCCTATTAACATAATTTGGACCCACTGATTCTGAATATGGAATCCATTTTTCAAAATTCAAAACATATAAGTTGCAGTAATTTATTTTAAATAAATCTCATTGTTAAGAAAACGGGTTTTAGAAGGTAAAACATTGCCAAAGATTGAAATGTTTTGACCTATGAATTAAATATGAAATTAATGCTAATGACATACATTATATTAAATGGTAAAAATATATTCTATAAATACTTTAAAACCATTAAATATTATAATTTAACCATATAAATTATCTCAATGAAAAAAGTTGTTTTTAATAAAAAATTTGCGTATTTTTACTATTCATCAAAATATGAAAGTTATCAGAAAAGTATCAAAAATTTATCCAAAGTAAATTTTTATATCCCGATTCAAAATAAGAATTTTATTTTGTCAAATTGAACTTATAAATGTGTCAAAAACTAGATTTAATGTGTGTGCGCCATCAAAAGGTGGAAACCTGCATTTTTTGATAAATACTTATTATACCCAAAAAATTATTTTGTTCTCTTACCATGTTCTAGAAAATGTGTAAGATGAATAATAATGTTGTAAAATTTAAAAATTCAGTTAATACTATTGATAACGGCTAGTTTATAATATTATAATAATATATCGTTGTTTAGTGGAACTCGGTATTGCGTACTACACACGCTGTCGAGGAAGGTCGCGATTGCGTGCAGCGAAAGATTCCTTTGACGATTTATATAACATAAAAACAAAATATTTCTCATAAAAGTCGCGGGTGTTACAACAGTGGTGGATACAACTTGATTTTACTTAGCAGGATTTTTTATGACAACTCTACCTAAATATTGATGATGATCAGAGACCCCTAGAATTTTGGATGTTTCTCCTTTCTAGTGGCTCATGCATGGGAACATAGGAGATTATTGTACAAAAACCACTTTACACTAAGATGTGAGGTTCTAGGGTCCCATTACTAGCTAGTACCCATAGGTATTCTCCTATGTCATGTGCCCTTTGACTATGTTTCCCTCGTCGTCGGCATACGGTGTGGAATTCCAGTTACATAAAAAGTAAAATTTTCTTTTTTATTTATATAAACATACATTCCTTTGAAAGTAATTTTCATTAAAGCTAATTTATTTTAAATTGATCTATAATTTATGGTTATTTATCAAACATGCAATTTTATTTTTCATTTAATGTTTATAGCATGGAACCCTTTTGGATGGAATCCTACTAGGAAATAGTTCACAGCCTTCTTACACCATTGGGTGTAAGAAGACTTGGTCATGTTTGATGCAGGTAAGCGTAAATATTTTGGTCATGGTAGTTCAAAATTATAGTGATCCTCTTTGGTGGTGTTGTGGCGGTGGCTTGGGGGAGATCCCCCCATAGCTTGTGGTGGTTTTGGTAGATAGTCATTGGGTCCCTTTTTGTAGTAGCCCTCTCTTTGGTTTTGAATAAACATGTAGACTTCAATCTAAAACCTTGTAAATGTTTTTTTGGTTTGTTTTTTAAGATTTTCTTCATTTTAAATTGTTGATTGTTTTATGTTATTATGTTTGGGTAAATAATTCTATCTTTATATTTTTGATACCCGATCACTTTTACCAGCCTATGGGTTTGTGGAACACTCTTTGGGCCTTCCCACGGACCAGGTAAGGTGCCATTTTGGATGGCGTCCTGTCTTGGTTCATGAGAAAATGGTATTATAGGTCGGTTTATCTCTTTGGTTCATATTATTGGGGATCATTCTAGATATACAAGAGTAAGGAATTTTAGTTCATGAACTTCTGGTTGGGAGTAGCATTCCTAACCAACACACCTCATGATAGACCTCGAGTCACCATGGGATTTTGGGATATTGATAAGGATTCTCCTCTAAATGGGACGTGTAGGTTGTAGACTACATGTGGAAATTGGTAGTGGGTGAAGTGGCTTGGTCATTTTGTTGCTTCGGCATGTTTGGTTTATTAATTTTATTTATTCTTAATGAAATTTTCCAGTTTGGTTGTGTTATTCATTTTCCCTTGTGGCTATTTATTTTTCTAAAAACATGTCTCCTTAGAGAGTTCCCCTGAAACCGCGGGAAACAATCATAGAGAGTTATCCCTCTCCCCTTGATTAGTGGTTGGTATATGTTGTGGTTCAAGTTATTCAGTCCCTAGGATAGAGGGAGGGCCCTACTCCTACTCTAGTAAGGGAAGTTGAGTCTGGCTCGTGAAAGGATAAATTCGAGGAGCTCCTGAAGAATAAATTTCCTTCTTTCTAAGGTAGCTAGGAACCTCAATAAGTGAAGGAATGACTTGGGTTGGTTTGTTATGCCCCATAAATAGTCTCTAATGAGAAGATAAAATCATAGTGGTTTGAGAAAGGTATGTATCCATAGATCTATTATCGGGTCTTCTTGTTCAATATGATGACTTATAATGAAGTGGTTGACTAAGCTTGTATGGTGGAGATTGACCATAAGGGCAGGTCAAGTGCCTCTAGGGCCATGTCAGTGTTGGGAAGTATAAATTCTTCAGAAAATAATGGGAAGTGTGATGATCAAGGTAAGAGTGGTGGTGGTTGTTCAGTCCATCCTTCTAAGTATCCTTCATCTATGGCTTCTGATGCAACGTTCATCGTGTTCCACCAATGCAAAAAGTTGGGACACACTCGACCTTCTCGTACATCTTCTCCCAAATCCTATCATCAATGTGGCACATTGGGGAACCTGTAACATGTCTGCAGAGCTACATGCTCTTATCATGGAGGTGCAAGATTAATGGCCTCTAGGGGAATGACAGCTTATTCCAAAACATGCAGGATGATTTGATCTCAGTTTTGTGATTAGGGCGGTGTGAATGGATCTTATTCCGAATAGAGTCATCTCAAAGCAGAGCCTTGGCCTAGTGGTCATGGTCAGACATATATAGATATCAGGCACATTCATGTTTTGGAGCAGGCACCAGTAAGACAGTATGTAAGGCCATCAACTAATTGAGGTACCATTCGGATTGCACTTTCTATATATGCAGTTTTATTTGACATAAGTGTGTCTTTGTATTTTATATCTTTCAGTCCTGTGAACTTTTTGAATTTTCCAACTGAGATCTTATCGTTTGTGATATAGTTGCTGATGCAGTTTGGAAAGAAGGAGCAAAGCCTCAGGTTCACACCATTTATGCTTTCCATGTAGAGGGTTGAGATGGTATTAGATTTCATGGTCCTGGAAATGGACCTATTTGATGTGATCATTTTCATGGAATGGATGGTGAATTTAAAACTGAACATTAATTAGTATCATCAATGAGTTAGTTTCATGGCACATAATGGAAGTGATTAGGTTTTACTCATATAATTGTATCCTCGGTTAGGATGAGATGGACCTCCACTCTCGAAGTTGGAAAATATTATCCTCAATTATCATTACTCGTACTAGAGGACAATGGAAGTGATCCTAAGGGTAGATTACCTCATGTGGTGGATGAGTTCCTAAAGGTATTTCCTATTTTGTTAGCCATACCCCCAGATCGATATGTGGAGTTCTCGATAGAATTGGTGTTGTGAATACAACTGATATTTCTTACCTCATATCGTATGGCCCCAACCGAGTTGAGGGAAATAAATATACAACTGAATGATTTGGAATCCAAAGTGTGCATTCGCCCATCGTATCTTCTTAGGCCACTAATGTTTTTTTTTTCTCAAAGAAGGCAGATGGATCTCTCCAGTTGTGTATCGACTATCGAAATCTTAAAAATACGACAATCAAATACAAGTACCATTTTCCCCGAATTGATAATTTGTTTGACCAATTAAAATGGGGAAAGCATTTATCCAATATCAATTTGTTTTCATGTCACCAACAAGTGAAGGTGAAAGAGGCAGATATCCTGAAAACAACTTTATGAAGTAGGTATGACCAATTTGAGTATTTCTTCATGCCTTTCAGATTGACAAATTCTCTAGCGGTCATCACTACACTCGTGAATAGGGTGTTCCACCAGTATCTCAACTCTTTCATTGTGGTATTTATGGACGACATCCTAGTATAGTACAAATCTAAAGAAGAGAATAATCATCATTTGCAGACTATTTTGGGCTCTTTGTAAGATCAGTATCTTTATGTTGTGTTTTCAAAATGTGATTTCTGGATTAAGGAAGTGAAGTTTGAGGTTCAAGTCATTTTAGAGGACGGGGTTTCAGTAGACCCCAAGAATATAAGTTCCATTATATCATGGGATAAGATGAATAATTTGTTCAAGATCATGAGTTATCTTGGACCATAGGGTTATTGCAGGAGATTCTATTGGGATTTATCGTGGCTTACCTCTTTTATGACTGCACTCACTTGCATAGTGGTGATGTTTGAATTCATCCTAGAGTTCCATGAATATCTTTAAGAGATGAAGTCGTGATTTACTACCACACCCGTGTTGATCTTTCTTGAATTAGGAAAGGTTTATGTGGTTATTTTGATGATTTAGGTATGGGTCTCACGTGTGTGCTTATGCAGGATGATCACTTGGAGGTGCATTCCTAGAGAGTGTGCAGTTGGCTCCATCACTTCTAGAGATAGATCAGTAGGAGCAGCCTAGGGATGAGTTGTGTCAGTGTTATATATAGTTTCTTCATGTTGGGGAGACGTCCTCCGATTTGGTCCTTCTCTATCAAGGGAACTCTATGTTTCAAGGGCCGATTTATCTCTGAGGAAGGTGGTGATGTAAGATCTCCACCAGTCTCAGTGGGCCATTAATCATGGTGCTACCAAGATGTATTATGATGTTCATAAACAATTTAAGTGTCCATGTAAGAGATTGGACATAGTTGAATTCATCTCAAGATGGTATACTTATGAGTAGGTGAAAGCAGAGCATCAAAGGCCCTCTGGGTTTCTTCATCCATTTCCTATTCTTACCTAGAATTTGGATTAATTATCTATGGACAATATCATTGGATTACCTCTCAAACCCCAAGCAAGGAACACTATTTGGATAGTGATTGACTTCTTGAACAAATCATCTCACTTCATTACAATCAACGATATAGCGAAGGTGGATTATCTGAGATAATTGTATGTCTTGGAAGTGGTTAGACTTCATGGTGTGCTTTTAGTAATTTTTTTATAGATACACCTATTTTACCTCTTAGTTTTTGGAAGGCCATCATGGGGATTTGGGGTTATAGATTAAAATTAGCACAACATACCATACCCAAATAGATGATCATACAGAACGGGAAAATAAAATTATGGAATACATGCTCCATGCATGTGTTTTAGATTTCATAGTTTCATGGAATAGTCATTTGGTACTAGTTTAATTTTATTATAATAACAATTACCAATACTGAATAAAAATGTATTTCTTTGAGGCTCTCTATTTTCGGACTTGTCGGTCTCTATTATTTTGGGATGAGGTAGGTGATACCTCATGTTTGGAACTAATCCTTGTGCAAGAGATGTATGAGAAAGTCAATTTTATCAGTCAAGGGTTACTGAGAACTCAGACTCGCTAAAAATTTTATTCCAATCAGAGGATCTGAGATATTGATTTTTCTATGGGTGATCATTTGTTCTGGAAGGTGGCCACTCTCTTGGGTCATCATCATTTGGGGGAGTAGGGAATGCTAACACTGAGGTATGTCAGACCTTTTGAAATATCTGATCATATTGTCAAGGTATCGTAGTGGTTAGCTTTTATGTCTCAGATGACATTAATTTATGATGTTTTCCATATATCGCAACTAATTAATTATAATGTAGGCCCATATCATGTGTTAACTTGGGATGAGTTTATGTTGGAGTACTATTTTTCATTTTTTGAATGGCCAATGGATATAGTCGATTCCTAAGAGAATGTGCTTTGTGGGAATTCTATTGTAATGGTTTGTGTCTTTTGGTATCATGGGAATGATACACATGAGACTTGGGAGTAGATGTCTTTTCTTGAGTAAGATTACTCATTTTTGTTTTTTTGATCAATTTTCAGGTTTACATTCTGAGGGTGGAAAGTTTGTATGGTATGGAGAATTATCACATATGTGATCTTTTTTTAGGTATTTTTCCACTTTATGTTTTTTTATATTTTTTCCTCAATATCCCTTTGAATTTTGGAGGAATATGATAGATTTTGGGTGGCCAAGACCTTGCGCACGGTTGGCACATTGTTAGTAGTAACCATGCACCTAGACAAGCTAACTCTGGAGTATGAGACAAATCCTACCACATGGCCTCCATAAAACCGTGTACCTTGGCCTAGCTAAACATGTGCAGTTCTTCCCTCGGACAGAATGCCTCATACAGTTACCACATAGTTTACCAAACCGTGCGAACCAACCATGCATGATGTCCAAGTCATTAATACTTCTCTCTCCTATCGATTTTAACACCCCTACCCCTCATTTTCTCCTCCCCTTCTATTTTTCCCACCCTAGTCATGCCTCACCTTCCTTCCTCCTCCCCAAAATCTTCTATTTTCTATAAGATTGGGTGCAGTTCTTCCTCAAATCATCATGTATACCCTATTTCATCTCTTAATCTCTCTCTATTCTAGGTTTATTTCTTTTCCTTTTTAGATTTTCCTCTTCTATATCCCTAGGGATCCAATATTACGGGTTTATATTAACATTATTTGTTCAATCCCTTGGATTAGGGTTTGATATTTTCTTCTTGTGGTGTGGTCGAGGTGTAGTTGGAGTTTCACACTAATTTCTAGTATATTATTCACCCGAGGTAGGTGATTCCATGCCTAAACATTTTTTGATGGATTTATTAGGATTTCTTTTGTTCTTTATCTTGTTTTATGAGTTATAAGTGCGGTTCGAAAGTATTTTTTTGAAGATATTGGATATGAAATTCATTTTAAAATAAAATTTCCATGTGAAAATGGTGTATTCTTGATGTAACCCTTATTTTGTTCTTTTGAAAAGATTTATTATTTCATTAAATGATTTATTTAGTTTTTTTGGTAATGAGATCATGGTCGGAAAGGTTTGGGTGTGAATTTGATTTTTGGAGGAGGATTTGGGTGTGTTAATGGTGTCTTTTTGTCTGTGTGTTCCCTTGATTGGCTTGGGTGTGTGAATATGGAGTATCTTTTAGCAAATGAAACATGACACAGAACGCTAAGGGAAGTCCGGGTAGCTACTAGGGTGGATTAGGACTAGCGTGCTAGTGATAAAGAGGTGGCTATAGCCCAGTTTCACTTAGCAGTAATGAAAATGAAAACACTAACTAAATATTGATGGTGACCAAATAACACTATAATTTGGGATGTTTCTCCTCTCTACTAGATCATGCATGAGAACATAGACGATTTTTTACTTGTATACTACTTTACACCAAGAAACAAGGTTCTAGGGTCCCATTATTAGCGAGTACCCATAAGGACTCTCCCATGTCTAGTTCTATTTTACTATGTTGCGCTCACTGTCGATATATGGTGTGGTATTTCATTTACTTAAAAAGTAATGTTTTTCTTTTTAATTTTTTATAGGTGATTTCCTTTAAAAAATATTTTCATTAATTTTTCATTCATTTAATTTGATATATATTTTCCTTTTATTTATTTAACATGCAAGTTTATATTTCCTTTAACATCTATATCATGGAATTATTTTTGGTGGCATCCTATTGGGAAATATCTCACACATTTCTTACACCCTTGGGTGTAAGAAGATTTGGTCATATTTATTGCAGGTAAGGGTAAATCTTTTTGTGATGGTGGTTTAGGATGCTAGTGATCCTCTTGGGTGGTGCTGCGACGATGGATTGGGGGAGATCTCCCTCTTGACTGGAGGAGGTTTTTGGAGATAGTATTTGGGTCCCTTTTGTATTATCCCTCTATTTGGTTTTTTATAAACTTATGGACTTCAATCTAAAAACTTATAAAGGATTATTAGGGTTTGTTTTCCATATTAGGTTAATTATAAATTGTTGAATGTTTTATGTTTGTATGTTCAGGTAAATTGTTCCCTCTTGATATTTTTTTTCCTGGGAACTTGTAACAATCCTCAGGGATTGGTAATTCCCTTTGGGCCTTTCCATGGACTAGGTCAGGTGCCAGTTCGGATAAAAACCCATCTTGGTTCGTGACATTGTGTGATATAATTGAGATTGGATGATTATTCTATCAAGGAGAAGAGAACATATGTAAATAATAAGAAAGGAAATTGTTTAATTATTTATTTATAAAATTATGTTTGCATGGGTTGATTTTTATTTCAAGTTATCAATATAAATATTTACATGTATATTTATCTACATATAATAATTTGTTTTAAGAATTTTAAATTACTACTAAACCTATCATTTAGTGTAAGTGTTCATTTCATTTTATCAAATTATCTTTGATTTACAAAGATTTATATACATATATATATATATATAAATGTATGTATGTATGTATGTATATGTATTTATATACATATATGAGTATCTATTTTATGAAAATATAATATAAGGGTTTTAATTTAAATGTTTATTTCTAAATCTTACAATTTTTAAGAGATTTATTATTTTTGAATTTATTTTGTAAGGATTAAATTTGATTCATGGCCGATTTCATCAATCTATATATATATATATAAGTATATACACAAATGTATGCATATCAATTATTTTGATTGAATAATTTTTTATGATAAATTTTTGTTTTTAATTTTTGTTACTTCTAAATAACTCATTCGGAGGGATTTATATAAAGGTTTATTTTTATTATTAATCAATTTATATGGTTTGCAATGATATACATATTTACATATATATGTTTTGAAATCTATCTATATATATTTCATTTCTTAGAATTTTTAAGATAAAGGTTTTGTTTTTAAAGTTTATCTCTAAGCCTACATGTTGTAAGAGGTTCATTTATCAAAAGGATTTCTTATGATTTCAAAAGATCATTCTATGTATAAGGTATAATGATTTATATTTATGTATTCACATATATGTATATTAACTTTTTTTTATAAAAATTGGTTAATCTTTTATTTCTAATTCTATATACAATGTTTAGAGTTATTTCTTAATTAGTAAATTTATGGTTTATGTTTTTGTGTAACCATAGTTTTAAAATGATAATAGTTATAATTTATGTGTTAACACTAAAAAAGCTATTATTTCATGTGAAATATTGTACCTACACCTCCTGGAATGTCACACATAAATAGGTATGTCCATCAACTAAATTATAAATGTCATTCCATACATTTTACAGTCAAGTGTGCGTTTATATGATTACACATTCTATTTTTGAATTTATATAATAATAGTTATTTCAAGCATGGGGTTTTCCAAAATATGGTTTGGGAAACTCTCACAAATAAATGTAATGACCCAGAACTATATCAATGAAATTTTAGTTATTATATATATTTCATATAGTATAAATCACATAAAACCACTTAGAGAGCATAATACAAACATTATAATTTAATAATTAATGAAATAAGAGGTATTTCTATATGTAATGGAACTTATACCGATGAAATAGAAACGTCTCCTTAAGAATAGTACTATGACCCTTATGAAAAGTAAATCTGTTTAATAAGTAGTAACATCACCCATGTTTGTATAAATTAAATTTTGGCAACATATAAATAAAATTATGATATAATTATACCAAGTATTTGTAAATGAATATTTTCAAAAAATTATTAATTAAGTGTTGGTTTTTTTGAGTCATAAAAATTTAATTATAATTTTTTAATTATTAAAATAATTTAAAAGAAAATTATTTTTAGAAAATGTATTTTTAAATAAATATTTTTACTATTATTATTTTAGGATAATTTTATGATACCTTACTTAATTTTTTAAAGTGTTATAAAAGCAGTTATAGAATACAAATCTGTTTTTTTTTTTTGAGTAAATGATTGTTTCAATTAAAATTTAAATTTATCATATTTAAAAAATTATTTTCATAAACTGGAGTTAATTTTTTAATTCTAGAAGTTGAATAAATTGATAAGGTTAATTTTTTTTATTTTTCTAAAATACATCATTTTTGTGAATAGTAAAATAAGATAATTTATGAGAAATGATAAATACATGAATTTTTGAGTAAAATGTTATTTTTGGCTGATTCAAGCACCCTTGGTTATAAATCACATGCATTTATTACTTTATTTTGTCACAATAATCAACACTACTGCTTTTCTTGTGAAAAATATTAAAATAGTGAATAAAATAATGAAAAATCGATCCTCCCCTCCACTACAGATATCACCCCTTCTCCTAACACCTTCCATGATTTGAGACTTGTCAAATTTATTCACAATATTCTCCCTAATCCCTTAAACCACTTATAGAATATCTTGGTCTCATAAAAAGAACAAAATGAATCCCCTCATGGAGGTTCTCAAGAAAGAGTGTTTAAGAGGTAAAATCCTCCCCCTTTTCCTTTTAAATTCCTTTCAACTAATTTTATTTTATTATTATATCCTCACATAATCTATCTAAATGATCATGAAAACCCCAGAATAATATATATACTATAATGATATCATTTTAATATAATATCCTTCATCAAAATCATTTCTCCCTTTCTTTTATTTTAAAAATTAAATCATCATCTGTAAGCTAGTGATTTACAAACATCATGGATGATGGATTTTCATTCTTCAATTTCTCTGCCAACGCTGGTAATAAAACCATTTTTATTGTCAAACCAGACTATAATATATTTATTAAAACCATTATTATTATCTATAGGTAAAATATTTACCTAATACTAAATGATAAAACAAAATGTGTTTGTTATGGACAATAACCTCCCTAATAATCTAAACAATTATCACTAAATTTCTTATCTAATAATTAAAACTAATAATATACAACCAAATTATATACATAACAATTTAAACTTCAATATTTTCATTAATATAATATAAATTCAATTTTATTTAATTATAATTCTTCCACATAAACTTCTATACTCATATAAAAGTATAACGATTGTGAGAACCAAAGAAACAAATGCTCTTAAGTGATAAAATTGTATCTTATAACTCATAAAAAAGGTATTAAATGAACATAATAAAATTATTATAAATAAAATAAATATATAAATGGTCCTAAATTAATTAATTAATTCATTTAATTTTATTATCTTAGAAATTAAGGTCATGTTTAGAACACATTGGTGCATAAGGTATGGGTTTTCTTCTGAGCCCTCCAATTTCATTAGGATTATGCTTTCTCCCTCTATACACTTATGTAATTATTCATTATTGTTATATAATTATTATAAATTATGTGTATACATTCCAAACTCATGTATCTAGATCAGTTTATATTTTTTATGAGTAAAACTTGTTTTACAAGGTTCTCTTTAAATTCATCCTGATATGAAATCCTAATTTAAGGGAATGACTCAAATTCAAACTTATTTTCAACTGTACATTGTAATATATTTTAAGCCACAATTATTTTTATAATAACTCATTTTATTTTGAAAAAACTATATTAGTTTATTTATGGTTTTATACACTTATTGTTTCAAAATAACTCCTCTTTTCATAATTAAATAGTATTTCTCTCAAGAATTCCTTGATTATTTTATAAGATATTTTTCATTTATTTCAATACAAATGTTCATTATTATACTTAATGGGTCATCTAAAATATTTTTTTTCTTTTTTATGTTGAGTTTAAATGTGAATATGCTATCTTGATTCCCCTCACCATATTATTATGAATGGTTTTTAATTATGTTTACTGATTCAAAAGACATATTTATATTCCATATGTTAGATTCAATATGACTGTATCTGATGATTAGGTTTCACCCATTTTATATGAGGAATGAATTAGACTTATTAATTTAGGTGTGTACCTCTATAGCTCCTCGGTTCATCGGTTGGTCTCATGAAACAAACTAGTTGGGGTATGTGATAACGTCTTACCTGATTATGTATTGTGTCTTTATCAAAGCCCTGGTGGTATGCTTATAATGTCCCACATTATGAATTACATCATTATGAGATTATTATTTCATATTACATGTGATTATTCAACTTCTATAATATACATGGGAATATGTCATTTTCATGTGATTATTTATATGGTATTATATTATCAGTTTTTATTCCATCCATATTATGATATTTTTTTTTATTTCAATAGTAGGTGTTTTCATAGGTTCACCATAACTTTTATTTTTGGGTTTCGCTGAATTATTATCCTTACTGATAATCAGATCATACCCCTTTATTATGTTTATTTCTCCTTGGATTCTAAGATGAATTTTATGAATAACAAGTAAACATAATCTAGATGAATAACATTATTTCCAAAGGAGTCTCTAAGATGTATTTTATTTCAAGTTATATTGTTGTACTTATGTATATATCTTCTATTCTAGATATTCAAAACTATTTTTTACTTCATGATGCATCTTCTTTGTTTATATTCCAATGTAATAAAGTAAGGTACCAACTTTGGCCTAATGAGGTCAGGGTCTTTATAGTTGGTATCAGAGGTAGTTTAGTAGAATCCTTAAAAACCATATTTACAAAATATCGACTCTGTAATATAACCCTAAGATATAATTTGATGATATTAATACAATAATATCCTATAATTTTGTTAACGTATATATTATGAGAAACTTAGTAGTAGTACATCTCTACCTGGATACTAAAAGTGGATGTAGGAATTTTAGAAGCAATATATATTTATATGGATACTATAAGTGGACGTGGTTATGACACAGATGTACCTAGGGGTAACAACTCCAACAAGGTGTCATGGGCATAACTCAAGGTAACCTAGTACACAACAAAGGATCTTGTTGTGCATCAAGTTTGAAACTATTGGGGGATATTCTTATGATAATCCACATTTTCATTACAAACCATTATTAAGGATTTGAAAGTAAATATGTCCCCAAATAAAACATGTTTATGATTATGAGAATAACTATATAGAGAATTTCAATTTAGGTTAAGGGTTTTACTAGTTTGAGATCATAAATTATGACTCATAACCTAATCTAGGGTATTACATTATTTAGGAATGGAGCCTAGTGTAAAGAATGGAAACCATATCAACACACCAATCCCGTGTAGTGATTTACCTCCTATGCAAGATAATGATGTTGGTATTAAAGATGTGACTAGGGTTGAGAAACATATATCTATACTGGGACAGTTGAATCAAGTTATGAACAACTACCTTTCCCGAATGAAGCATCCTGAACAATTACATCAACGAGTAAAGTTAGAATGCTTTATATGACAACAACCTCCATTATTCAATTGGACTACAAACTCATTTGTGGAGGAGTAGTAGATAATTTGTTTAGAGAATGTACTTCCCTCTTTAAGAAGTAATGAAAGTGAGAAGGTTTCCATGAAATTTATCATCTATCGAGAGATGTAGATCAATGGTGTTTACTTATCCAAAACACAATGGAGGAGGGATAAATTTCAAATATTGAATGGGGGGATTGAAATGAAATTTTCCTACAAAAATATTTTTATCGTTAACAGTGATTGGATATAGAGAGGAAATTCTCATGTCTTAGACAAAAAAGGATAAAAATGTTGTGAATTATGAATCCAACATTATAAGGTTATAAAGGTGTTCCATAGACTACATACGTAATCCATGAAGAAAGATTGATTGATTCATTTATGGTTTGAAGCCATTCCTTAAAAGGGAACAATTATCCCAAAATTTCTCATCATATGAAGATGTTATCTAATTTTCTATCAAGATAGAAAAAATTATGTAAGTCATTTGAATTCAATGTAAAGAAAATTAAGAAGAGTGATAAAAAAACTTTGGATAATAAAATAAATAAATGTGGTAGTATGGAAGAGTTGACTTTCCAAACTATATTAATTGTGGGAAAAAAACACCCTAGTACTTCTCTAAAGAGAATGAGAGTCTGATGTGCCCGCACGCACCATGAATTCACGTGGTATATAGTCATATTATAATTGTATTATTTTCCCAAGAATCACATTATACAAGGCCATAGTATAGTAAAATTTGGGGTTGACCCCATGGGGAATGTAATTCCCCAACATCAGATACCCAGAGTCGGGGCATTATTACATAACAATGGCATGATATAAGGAATCATGTCTCAAATGACCGAGCAGTTTAGTATCTTGGAAAATACTAGATACATTCATAAGTTTTACATTACATCATTAAATAAAAACCAAAACAACATTTTGTCTCCTTTTGAACACACTTATATCCTTAGCCCATCCCTACTGGTCAACCATAAAATACTTCTTCACATCCTGGGACAAATAAGACATAGAAAGGGGTGAGCTCAAATTCCCAATTAAGATAGCAATATAGTGGAAACTTTCATAAATACGAATAAACATTTAATGAAATGTATAAGACTAAAACAAAATCATTTTAAACATAAACATTCGCATAATATGGAAAAGATAAAATCAAATAATGCCATTTACTTATTCACATGGATATTTTACTAGTTGAATAATAAAATGCAATATCAATAGCCACATTAATAATGATGGAATGCATAATGCCAGACTTTATAACCACATAGTCAAGGCCTTGTTCCAAGACTAAAAATAAGATGTTGTCAAGGACTTGTGCCAAAACACTAGTTTGTATCATGAGACCTATCAATTCATAGAGGAGCTATAGATGGCTCCACCCATCACTTACTAAGTCCAATGCATTCTTCATATGAAAAGGTATAAACCTAACATAAACATTTGTTATAAATCTAAAATACGAAATGTAAATACTTTATCCATAAACCATGAATGGTATGAAAATAACACATCCACAGTAAAACATATCACAAAACCCTCAATAAAATATGGAATATTTTTATCATAGTAAATCAACACTAATCAATAATAATATCTCATAAAGGATGTTGACATAGTTGAAAATGATCGGTAAAAATATTTGAGAGAAATATCAATTTTTCCTGAAATTATTTAAAATTACTGTAAAGTAAGTCATTTAAAAGATATTTTTTATCAAATTGTCCTATACCAAATTGCATCTTTTGAAAGGAATTAACATTTTAAAACATTTATTGCCATATAAATAAATCTTTAAAACCATTTTGAAAATATGGACATTAATGAGACTGGTTTAAAAGAATAAATATTTAAAACATTTAAAATGATTTTTAGTATAAAGACCCTAATAAATCCCTTTTTAAAATAATTTTATAAAACATGGACCTGGATAATAAATATGTCTCAGTAGATACTTACGTAAAAACAACCTCAGGTAATAAAAAGATTGTGAAATTAACCCTTACCTTGTACTTTCTTTTGGTCGAGATGTTGTTTAATCTCCAGTATAATTACCATAGTATGTTATTAAATTATATCATAACCATATTAATATTTATTATATCATACATGATTCATTTATGACTTTATAATTCCCATTTAATAACTATTTCCATGTTAAATTATCATTTTGGGTAGTAATCACTCTCTTTATCATACGTGTTTTAACTTGTATCATTTAGATCATGATTTAAATAATTACTGAATATAAACCTTGATTTATATATCATATATATTTAGAATATAATTATATATAATAGATATATATATGAAATGGAGGCACTTTTTATGGAGACGGTAGGCTGTATGTACGCATAAATGTTGTTTCTATTTTCATATCATATTGAACGGGAGTAAGTAAACAAGATATGTTTAACTACATACATACATATATATATCTATCTATCCAGTATCATTATTATTTAATATATTACAAACTTATTACTAATATATATTTTTATAATCATCGTTTAATGGTGAACGTTGGAATGAATCTCATCGCGTCGTGGAGATGGTAATCCGTACGTACTCACGAGCGATGATATCATTATATTGATGGTGAAATATTATGTAATTGGATGGTATATATTATAAACAGAATCATTAACATGTTATATTTATTATTTACATCAGTTATACTCATTATTATACCCATCCAAATAATGAAGTATTTGAATAACAAACAACACCACGATGTGGAGAAGGTAAGTCATACGTACGCACGTATGGTGACTTTTTCATTTATAGGATGGATAGAATGATGAATATGGTTGTTCCATATTTATAAAAACATAAAATTATGTAAGAGGTACTTGATTTATTATTTTGGTATAAAAACAATAATGAAAAAGTTAGTGGAAGATGAAAAGATCATGGAAGAGGGTGGTGAAATTATTACCTCTACTTCAGGTGTTTCCTTTGGAGTTGATAAAAAGGGATCCTTAGGTTGTATTTGTGAACAATGTATTCCATATAGGTTAAATTTAGTAAATTTTAGAGGATATTTGGGCAGGTTTTGGCTACTACAAAAGGCTTTGGTGGTGTGAAATTAAGAAAAGGGGAAGTTCCATTTAATAAGATAGGTGAGGGTCACTTTAGGAAAACCTTAAAATATTTTTCTATAATAAAATATTTTTCGGTTTATAATGGATCAAAAATGAATTATTTCGAGTCTAAAGGATGGGTCTAAAAACTCTCAAAAAAAGGTTTGAGACAAGTTTAGGTCACCATATTAACATTATCTTTTAGATTTAACTCTTAGTTAAATCATTTGACATTTACCATGTGTCGTTGTATTTTTATATTATATGATTAATAAACATACTATAACAAGACAAGAGAACACCATGTGGTTCATTGTGAATACATATAACATTATCTAAGACTTTTGTCTGATCAATAGTTTTTTAGAAAAAAATATACCAATTAATAATATGGTATTTATTTTAAAAACTCAATTATGTCACTTTTGACACTATTTAGTATTTGATATTTTTGAAAGCCATCAAAACATTAATAATTAGAATAAAATTTATTTAACCAAACCTAACATGTCATGTTAACCTATAAAATTAGTGTAATTAATCAGAAGTCCCAATTTATTATTTGGATATTTGTAATATCAATTATTTTAATATTTTATTAATTAGGTAATCACCCCATCGTCATTGTATCATAAATAAATGAAATTATTTAATGTCAAAAAATTATAAATAAAATACCATTATGTAGGAAATATTTTTATATTTTTAAATAATATTTATAGTTCAATTTATATTGTGTGTAACCCCATATTAAAAATGGTTTAGTTATTAAACATTGAATTCAACTCTTTTAAATCTTCTTTAAATAAAATAATAATAAATTTCCTAATATAATCCTTGTGAACTTAAAGGATCATATTTTATTCTTAAGGGTTTTTTTTGGTTGAATTAAACTTATCCAATATAATTAGGATATGAGTTAGGGAAATTATAATATCATTTTTACCTTTAATTGAACTATTTACTTTTAACTATTGTAAATGAAAGTCAAAAGTTACTATTCACCAAAGATTATTTCCATATTATTGAATCACATTTTACGTAATGATTTAAACCGTGTATCTCAGATTTTTTTAATTCAACTCATAGAAGCGGTAAATTTAATTTTTATGTAAATTTGCTAACATGCCTAGAAGGTGGGTAAAGGACGTTAAACCAATTCAATAAAATTTTATACATCTAATTTTATTATAAATTGACTCCAATGAGGTGAATTGAACTTATATAGGTTATATATATTTTGACATAAAATAAAATTAAATAAAATAAATCATTATTTAAAAAAATTAGGTTTTAAAGAATAACACAGTGTTTTTTACAATTCATTAAAAATTAAATTCTTTCAAGAAAGTACTAAAACTTTACCCTAATATAATTTTGATATTATGAATTCAATAATTAATTATATTTTAACAAATTCAAAACATAAAAGTTTCATTAATTAATTTAAAATTAATTCTCATTAAAACCAAAAAGCGGTTTGTTAAAAAGTAAAAACTATCAAAATATTGATATCTATTTATGTCTAATTTAAATGTGAAATTTCTTATAATGACATTAGTTGAATTAAATTATAAAAATATAATATGATTATACTTCCAAACCATTAAAATACATAATTGATCACTATAAATATTTTCGATTTAAAAAGTTGTTTTCAATTAAAATTTAGGATTTTTCACTATTCATATGAAAGTTATCAGAAAAGTACCAAAACATTATCTAGACTAAAATTTTATTTCGTGATTATAAATAAGAATTTAATTTCATTAAATTGAACATATAAAAGTGTCAAATATTTTTTTTAAAAAGGTTTCCATTAAAAGGCCGTAAAATTGTATTTTTTGAAAAATAGTTCTTTTATCTGAAAAAATGAATTTGTTATTATATTATGTATAATAAACACATTATATGGATTCTAAAATTATATGGAGTGTATTAAATTCAAAATTAAGTTAATAATATTTATGACCGCTTTTAAACTGCTAGTTTGGTAAGTCGTGGTATGCTCGAACTCAGTGTTTCTTGTAGTGCAAGTTATCAAATTACTTTAAAGAGATAACGTATTTTGAAATCTTGGGGTGTTAAATTCTCTCCACCTTAAATAAATTGTGTCCTCGCAATTTTAAAATTTTCATTGAAAATAAAAGGATAATAATATAAAAATACCTTTGTGGAAAACCCACATTGGAAACTAGGTTAATGAATTTTAGTCTTAATGAGAAGGAAAGAAAATGAAAAAGTCAGCACCAAATTATGTTATCTATTAGGAGAAAATTGGTGGCAATTAGAGACACATAATTGGAGGAAAAACACAAATATTTATAAGTAGTTATTGAGGTCATCAATCATAAACATGTAAAAAATTGAGGGCCACAAACCATCAATCTATGATGATTTAAAATATCACTGGTTCAACAAAACATAAGGTATTAGGATAGTACATTTTTCATTTTAAGAACCCTTCCTTAAAGTTTAAGAATTTATTTATTCAGAGAATAAGAGTAAAAAATATATGTGACAAGTAGAGTTTTATCCTTAAAATAATTCCTACCACAAACTCATCTTTCACTCTAAAAGATAATACAATTAAAAAATATTCTATTTATCCTAATCAAATAGGATTCCAAAAATAATGAATTTATAATTAATTTGTCAGAATATTTTAAAAAATTACATTTTACAAACCAGGACATTATGTAGGCTAGTGGTATGTGATGTACCCTTGTCACCCTTCAGTTGTGTGTTTAAGTCTCGCGGCCTTTCCAGACATGATGGTTTGTCGCCCAACTTCCAGGTTGTCCTTTTTTTAACAATCCAAAAATAATCTTATGAAATCATTTAACCTTAATAATAATATCCATGGTCAAAATTAATCCATTCCAACCTTTATGCTTATCCAAAATAATTCTGTCCAAATTCACAATCTGAAATATATAAGGAAGGTAAACACAATGGAATTTTTTTGCCACGTAATAACTTGTGAATACCTTCATAATGTATTCTTTTAAAACATGGTAACACCCTGAATTACCATAAAACCTTATTGATTACATTAATTCTCCCTTATTCCTTATATAATACTGGATATTCTTCTTATATACAAAATTTTTTAAACTCAAACAATTATGGAATTAGAAAACCATTAATTAGTCCCAAGGTAGTCAATAATATCCAATATAATTTATCAAAATCAATCATCTATTATTCCAAAATCAATACCTCAGTATCATGACTATATTAACGTTTATCTTTCCTTCAACCATATATTTTCCAAAACGTTTAACTTGATATTGAGTAAATTTTCTGGGTACCATAAAATCTCAAGTCCTAAATGAAATAATACTACCGTACAATCCTTACAAAATCTATAATTCTTATAAAATGTACATCATTAATACAAAACTCAAATGATATAATTATTTAATATCAACATAAGAATACTAGTCATTCCTCTTCATCAGTGGTAGTATCATAACATGATTGCTATCAAACATCATCATTTGGAGTATACTCTAATTATTGGTACATTGATTCATGTAGTGTCCTAAATCCTTGGATATGAATCATTGTATATTTGAAACATTTTTCTTACCCTTGCAATCACGTACTTGGTGTCCTTTTTCTCCAAACTTATTACAAACTCCCATTCTCTTTATGATTTTTCCAAGGTGACTCTTTCCACAGTTATCACATATGGAAAAATCCTTCTTTCCCCTCTTTACATTATCCATATTTATCTCTACCATACTTTTCTTATCTGGCTTCCCTTCAAATCCATAGGACTCAGATAATTATTTACTTGTCTTATTAACACATGATACTACTTTTTCAGATGATGATAATACATAGGAGACTATTTCTTTTATAAATGTTGGCTTAATACCCTGAAATATATTATCCTTCTTAATATTTGGATCATGCGTATTTTTGGAGCTCTCATTCCTTCTACTAGGCACCATTTCTAAACAATGGAAAATAATAGGGTAGTTTATAAATCGCATTACATAAATCTAAACTTGTAAAATACCTAACGTATGTTTAAATGATTATGAATGTTATCTACAATCATAAAATGTTTTATTTGAGCAATTATTTACTCCTAAATCCTTCATAATGTCTTGTAATGAAAATGTGAATTATCCTAAGCAAATCCCCTGGGAGTGTCATAACCGAGAGTGCAGCAAGGCCGATTGTCATGAACCAGTTCCCGTTTGAGTCTTTCTCAAAGTTGTGTTTTTGGGTTTTACCCCTAGGTACATATGTGCCCGATCCACCTATACCTATTCTTATCCATACATAGATGTATCACTTGGAAAACTCACAAAATCCCAACAGTGCAAAAATCCTAGTAAAGTATTCTATACAAATCTTCAAAGTCTATCTTAGGGTAATGTTCTCTAATAAGAGTTTTTCTAAATCTAGCTTCCATGGTTTGTACTAAACATTCTATAATACCAACTCTAACTCCCTGACCCTAGTATCCTAGATTCGGTGCATTATTACATAACATTGGCATGATATAAAGAATCATGTCCCGAAATACTGATCATTTTAGTAGCCTTGGAAATACTAGATACATGCATATGTTTTATATTACATCATGAAATAAAAACATCAAATAAAATTTGTCCCTTTTTGAACACACTTATATCCTTAGCCTATCTCTGTAGGTCAACCATTAAATACTTATTCACATCCTGGGAAAAACATAGAAAGGGATTACTTCAGATGCTCTATAAGGATAACAATATAGTGGAAACATTCATAATTGAGCATAAACATTTAAGGAAATGTATAAGACTAAAACAAAATCCTTTTAAACTTAAATTTCAACATAATATAGAAAAGATAAAATAAAATAAATTCATTTACATATTCACATGAATATTTTACAAGTCGAATAATCACATGAAATATCAATAGCCACCTTCATAATGATGGAATGCCTAATTCTAGACTTCTTAACCACATAGTCAAGGCCTTATGCCAAGACTACAAATAAAACTTTGTCGAGGCCTTTTTCCAAGACACTAGTTTGTCTCAGGAGACCTAACGATGCTTCAAGGAACTACAAAAGTTTCTACTCATCACTTACTAAGTCCAATGAAATCCTCATATGAAAAGGTTTAAACATAACATAAGCATTCGTATTAAAACTAGCATACAAAATTTCAATACTTTATCCATAAAACCAGAATGGTAAAAAAAATAACACATCCAAAATCAAACATATCACAAAACCTTCAATACAATATAGAAGATTTGTGTCATAATAAATCAACCACGATCAAGAATAATATCTCATAAAGGATGTTGACATAGTTGAAAATGATCAGTAAATATCTTTGAGGGAAATATCAATTTTGCAGGAATTCATTTAAAATTAATTTCAAGGAAGTCATTTAATAGATATTTTTGAATCAAAGTATCCCATATGACATGTAATATTTTGAATGGAATTAACATTTTAAAACATTCATGTCCATATAAATAAATCCTTAAAACCATTGTGAAAATATGGACATTAATGAGACATGTTTAGAAGAATAAATCTTTAAAACATTTAAAATGATTTTTTAGTAAAAAGACCCTTATAAATACCTTTTTAAACACTTTTATGAATCATGGACATGGATAATAAATATGTCTCAGTAGATACTTACATAAAAACAACCTCAGATAATAAAGAGATTGTGAAATTAACCCTTACCTTGTACTTTCCTTTGGTGGAAGGTAAGTTTAATCTCTAGTATAATGACCATAGTATGTTATTAAGTTATACCAGAACCATATTAATATTTATTATATCATACATGATTCATTTATTACATTATAATTCCCATTTAATTATTATTTCCATGTTAAATTAACATTTTGGGTAATAATCGCTTTCTTTATCGTACGTGTTTTAACTTGTATCATTTAGATCATGATATAAATACATCCAGAATATAAACCTTGATTTATATATCATATATATTTAGAATATAAATATTTATAATATATAGATATATGAAATGGAAGGAACCGTTTATTGAGACGGTAGTCCGCATGTACGCATAAACGTTGTTTCCGTTTTCATATCATATTAAACGGGAGTAAGTGAATAAGATATATGTAATTACATAAAAACATATAAATATATCTCTAGTATAATTTTTAATTAATATATTACATAATTATTACTAATATATATTTTTATAATCATTTTTGAATGGTGAACGTGGGAATGAATCTCATCACATGGTGGAGTTGTTAATCTGTACGTACGCACGAGCGACGATATCATTATATTGATGCCAAAATATTAAGTAATTTGATGGTATATCTTACATAAATAATCATTAAAATGTTATATTTATTATTTAAATCAGTTATACTCATTATTATACACATCCAAATACTGAATTGTTTGAATAACAAACTACACCACGACGTGGAGACGGTAAGTCGTACGTATGCACGTATGGTGACTTTGTCATTTATAGGATGGATAGAATAACGAACATGGTTGTACCATATTTATAAAAACATAACAGTATGTAGGAGGTACTAGAGGTTTTATTTTTGGTATAGAAGCAACAATGAAATAGCTAGTGGAAGTTGAAAAGAACATGAAAGAGGGTGGTAAAATTATTACCTCTACTTTAAGTGTTTTCTTTGGATTTGATCTAAAGGGCTCCATAGGTTGGATTTATGATCCATGTAAGGACTCTAGGTTAATTTTATGGAGTTTTTGAGGATATTTGGGTAGGTTTTGGCTGATAAAAAAATGCTTTAGAGGTGTGAAATTAAGAGAAGGGTAAGTGCCCTTTTATAAGAGATGTGATGGTCACTTTAAGAAAAACATGAAATATTATTTTATAATAATACCGTTTTCAGTTTATAATGGATCCAAAATAAATTATTTCGAGTATAAAGTGGGTATGTGTCTAAAACCTCTCAAAAACGTGGTTTTAGACAGGTTTATGTCACCATATTAACCTTATCTTTTAGATTTAACTCTTAGTTAAATAGTTTGGAATTTACCATGTCTTATTGTATTAATATATTATATGGTTAATAAACATACTATAACAAGAAAAGATAATCCAATGTGGATCATTGTTCATATATATATCCTTATATATTTATTTTGGTTCAAAATTATATTTTTAGAAAAATTATATAAATTAATAATATAGTATTTCTTTTAAAAACTCAATTATGTCAATTTTGACACAATTTAGTATTTGATTTTTTTGAAAGCCATAAAAACATTAAACCTTAGAATAAAATTTATTTCATCAAACCTAAAATTTAATATTAACCTATAAAATTATTGTAATTCAACAGAAGTCCCAATTTTCATTTATTTGGATATTTATAATATCATTTATTTTAATATTTTATTAATAAGGTAACTACTCCATCATCATTGTGTCATAAATATATTAAATTATCTAATGTCAAATAATTTTAAATAAAATACCATTATGTTGGAAATATTTTTAACTTTCTAAATAATATTTATAGTCGAATTTATATTGTGTGTAACCCTATATTAAAAATGGTTTAGTTATTAAACATTGAATATAACTCTTTTAACTCTTCTTTAAATAAAATAATAATAAATGTCCTAATCTAATCCAAGTGAACCTAAAGGATAATATTTTATTCCTAATGTTTTTTTGGTCGAATTACTCTTATCTAATACAATTAATACATGTGTTAGCGTATTTATAATATCATTTTTACCTTTAATTTCCCTGTTTACTTTTAACCGTGGTAAATGAAAGCCAAAAGTTACTATTCACCAAATATTATTTTCATATTATAGAATCAAATTTTACATAATTATTTAAACTATTTATATCAGATTTTTTAAATTCAACTCATAGAATCAATAATATAAATTTTTATGCAAATTTGCTAACGCGCCTAGAATGTGGATAAACAACATTAAACAAATTCAATAAAATTTTATACATCTTATTTTATTATAAAATGACTCCAATGAATTAAATTGAACATATATAGGTTTTATATTTAATTTTTTACTTAAAATTAATTTAAATAAAATAAAAAATTATTTAAATAAACATTCGGTTTTAAATAATAACGCAGTGTTTTTTACTATTCCTCAAAAATTGAATGTTTTCAGAAAAATAATAAAATTTTAACCTAAGATAAATTTTATATTATGAATTCAAAAATTAATTCTATTTTACCATATTCAAAACATATAAGTTGTATAAATTAATTTAAAATTAATTCCCGTTGTCAAAACCAAAAAGCGGGTTTTGAAAAAGTAAAAACTATCAAAAGATTGACATGTGGTTTTGTAAGATTTAAATGTGAAAATACTTATAATGACCTTAATTGTATTAAATGATAAAATTATAATATAATTATACTTTCAAACCATTAAAATATATAATATAACACTATAAATTTTTTTGATTTAAAAATTTGTTTTCAATTAAATTTTAGTATTTTTCACTATTCATAAGAAAGTTATCAGAAAAGTACCCAAAATTTATCCAAACTAAAATTTTAGCTCCTGGTTATAAATAAGAATTTAATTTCATTAAATTGAATAAATAAAAGAATCAAATATTTTTTTTTAAAAGGATCTCCATTAAAATGTTGTAAAATTGTATTTTTTGAAAAATATTTCTTTTATCTAAAAGAACGAATTTGTTCTTATATTATATCTAAGAAACACATAATATGGATTCTAAAATTATATAGACTATATTAAATTCAAAATTCATCTAATACTATTTATGGATGCTTTTTGAACGGCTAGTTTAGTAAGTCGTGGTATGCTCGAACTCGGTGTTGCTTGGAGTGTAAGTTATCAAATTACTTTTAGGAGATAAAGTACTATGAAATCTTGGGTGTTAAATTCTCCCCTACATCGATAACTTGTGTCCTCGAAATTTGAAAATTTTCATTGAAAATTTAAGGTTAAAAATAGAAAAATACCTTTCTGGAAAACTCACATTAGAAATTGGGTTAATGAAATTTAGTCTTAATTAGAGGGAAAGAAAATGAAAAAGTCATCACCAAATTATGATCCGATTAAGAGAACATTTGTGGTAATTAAAGACACATAATTGTATGAAAAATATAAATATTCATAGGGAGTGATTTAGTTCATCAATCAAAAAATGAGTAAAAAATTGAGGGCCTCAAATCCATCAATTTAAAATTATTTAAAATTTCATTGGTTCAACAAAACATAAGGTATTAGGATAGCACATTTTTTGTTTTTGGATCACTTCCATAAATTTTAATAATAAATTTATTCATATAATAAGAGGAAAAAAATATACTCAACAAGTATAATTTTATCCTTCAGCTAATTATTACCACAAACTCATCTTTCACTCCAAAATATAATAGAATTAAAAAATATTCTATTTATCCTAATAATATAGGATTCCAAAAAAATGAATTTATAATTCATTTTTCAGACTATTTAAAAAAATTAAATTATAAAAAATGGTACATCATGTAACACCCTAACCCCAGTTACCCAGAGTCAGTGCATTATTGTGTAACATTAGCATGATCACAAAAGATCATGTCTCGAAAGACCGATTAGTTTAGTAGCCTTGCAATCACTAGATACATTCATAAGTATTACATCACATCATAAAGTAAAACAAGACAACAACAACATCTTATCTTCATATCCCCTCATACTATCCATGCAGGTCATTTATAATATACTTCTTCACATCCTAGAAAAATTAAAACATTGGAATGGTGAGCTCAGATGCTCAGTAAGGATAACAATATAGAAGAAGCTTTCATAAATTAACATTAACATTTAAGGCAATGTATAACTAAAACCAAGTCCTTTTAAACTTGAACTTAAATATAATATAGAAAAAATAAAATGAAACAATGCCATTTAATTACTCACATGGATATTCTACTAGTCAAATAATCACATGCAATATTAATAACCACTTTCATAATGATGGAATGCATAATGCCAGACTATCATAACCACGTAGGCAAGGCCTCGTGCCAAGACTACAAATAAGATTTTGTCAAGGACTCATGAAAAGACACAAGTTTGTATCGTGAGACCTACCTATGCATCGAGGTGCTATATCAGGCTCCCACAGTCACTTATTAAGTCCAATGCATTCCTCATATGAACAGGTTTAAACATATCATAAACCATAACATAATCGTATCACATAAATCATTCATAAAGGAAACATAACATTTAAATATTTCAATCACAATATATCAATACTACACATTGATATAATAAAAACATTATCAAAGCCCTTTTCAATACCAAAATAAAAGAAAATTAAAACTTGGTATTTATTTTTCATTTAAAAAAAGTTATGACTTGTAAAGGATGCCAAAACTCAAATAATGGTAATGGCGGAAGAGAAGTCGTTGTCACTGCATACATACGACAAAAAAACATTCTTTTTTTTCCATTTAGTAAAATGATTCGTATAAAAATATTCCTTTTGAATAAATGTAAAATTCAAAGGCGTTTATACACCGTATAAAATAAATTTGTGTATAAAACAAAATATGCCTCAATGAATGGAGATTGAGACGAAGTCCCTTACAAAGATCATTTTGTAAATAAAATAGATCGCTCATGTGTATTCATTATAAGCTCACAAAAATAAAGTATAAATACATGATAAGATATAAAAATTCATTTCTCACATAATCAAAGAACAACATAAATAAGAACGATAGGTTCAACACGAAGAATGGGAATTGGGTTAAGAGGTTCCCTTACCTCTGTTCTGACTTGACTCAACAGTTCTTTATCCTCATGAATAATAAACTAGAGTTAATTTATAATTTTTTCAGAACCTTTTTCAACTTTATTATTCCTTTTATATCACTTATTACCATGTTATGAACATTATGTAATTATTTATGTTAATAACGGTCGTTTTGTCGATCTTTGGTACTTGAGTCAAAAATAAACTTCTTATAATTACAAGTTGTTCATGTGGTAAAATATCCATTATATCCAGAATTATACTCATGATTTAGATACCATATATATAATATATATCCAGTATATACATTCATTCATAATATTACGTAACATTTAGAGGTAAGAAATGAAATGCACCGTTCATGGAGATAGTAAGTCGTACGTACGAATGGACGCTACTTTCATTTCTATTTCATATTTAATGGAATGAAATAATAATTATATAAAGGTGTATTATAATTCCAGTATAATATAATATATAATATCATTTACTCCATCCTTTATACATCCCACATACGGCATTAATGATTCAAATCACTTTAAGGGGGCGGTAGTCCGCACTTCCTAAAATGAAATTAACGTGTTTACCAATAATGGAAATCATAAAGGTATTCCATAAATGAGAAGAACAGAATCATAGGTAAAACATAAAAATAATATATATATCATAAATGAAAATAGTGTCATCATAATGACCACCATGAGAGGTGTTAAAAGAAGATTGAACAATCATCATTTCGTGAGGCAGTAATTCTCCACCCACAGAAACAGTATGTTCTATAACCATTAGATGAAGGTATGTGTAAGTGTAAATAAAATCCTTCTCATGAAAACATCTTATTATGTTTTAGATATTGTTTTTGTCACACAATAAAGTAATAAAAATATTTTAGGGGGTTGGAGAAGCAAAATAAAACAAAACAACATAAGAGAAGACATTACCTTTAAAATATGGTAACTCTTTTTGATTTGAGCCAAAGGCATACTTGGGAAGACTTATGCCCAAAGTGAGGCTTCTAAGAGTAATATAGGTAAGTTGAGAGAGTATTTGGGAAGAGGCTGGATGAGCCAAATGGATTTTATTGTGTGAATAATGTGGTATAAGTGGGGGCCTTTTATAAGAGGAGAGGAGGGGCACTCTTGGAAGGTCATGAAATGTTACATTATAATGAACTGCTTTTCAGATATAAAAGTTCCAAAAATAATATATTTAGATTATAAGGTGATAAGGGTTCTAAATATACCAATCAAATAGGTTTTAGACAAGTTTATGTCCCAGATTTTACATTATCTTTTCATTTTATTTAAATCGTTATTTAAAGAGGTAATCGATGCATCTACATTGTGTCATAAATAATTTAATTTATTTAATTTCTAAAAATTATAAAACAATTACCATGATTTAGGAAATATTTTTATCTTTATAATTAATATTTATAGTCAAATTGTTTACTTATATAACCCCATGTAATAATTGTTTTAGTAAAACAACACATGTTTGTGACAATTTTATTTTTACTTTAAATAAAAAGTTATTAATGTCATTTTATTACCCAAGTGGCTCCATGGGGTCCCCATGTTGACCCATGGATTTTCCTGGTCGTAAATGACTCATCCAAGAAGTTTAGGACAAGTGTAATGGTATTTTCACATTTTTATAATATCATTTTTACCTTAAATTTCACTAATTACCTTTAATCGCGATTAATAAAACATAAAAGTTGCTATTCACCAAAAAATTATTTGAATCCAATTGAACCACATTCTTCTTCATAATGACAACTATGTCTGTTGGATTTTTTAAAATAAAATCACAGAAGTGGTAATGTTTCATTTACATGAAAAATTAGTTTTTAAACTACCACTTATTGGTTTCACTATTCATCAAAAATTGAATTTTTTCAGAAAAATACCAAAAATTCACCCTAAGCTATATTTGATATTCCTAATTTAAAAATGAAGTCTATTTTACAAAATTCAAAACATATAATTTGATTTAATTAATTTAATAATTAATTGTTGTTGTCAGAACAAATAGCTTGTTTTTAAGAAGCAATATATATCAAAAGATTGACAATTGTTTATATCCAATTTCAAACTGAAATTAATTCTAATGACCACCATTGGATAAAATAGTAAAAATATATTCTAATTATACTTTAAAACCACTAAATAGTATAATTTATCACTACAAATTATTTTTATTGAAAAAGTTGTTTTTATGTATTTTCTCTTTTCATAGAAAATTTGAAGTTCTCAGAAAATTACAAAAAAATCAACTTAGGATAATTTCGATGTTCTGAATACAAAAATGAATCCATTTTGAAATATAAATTTTCAATAATTTCAAAAAGTAGGTATTACTATTCATAACTGCTACTTTGATTGGTCCCGGTGTGTTAGAATCTCGAACTTGTTTACAATGCAAGCTATTGCATTATTGAAAGATAAACATATCGTGAAAGCTTGGGGTGTTACATTCTCCCCTCCTTCAATAAATTTCTTCCTCGAAATTTGAAGATGTTCTTCGAAAACAAAAGGATGAAAATAGAAAATACCTTTATGGAAAACCCACATCAAAAATAGGGTTAATATTAATATAACATTAAAAGAAAGAAAGAGAAGTACAAAGGTCACCCGAGATAGCCCATACTTGGATTCTATGAAAATATGTATATAGAGGAAAAACAAACCATCAAGGTCTGATGGAGAGTTATTGAAAACAGGGTTAGGAGAAAGTTAACTACAAGAAAATCACAAACATTTGATTGGTTAAACGATCATTGACTCCCCAGTAGGAAAAGTTAACTGACAACGTTTTTGTTTTAAGTTACATTTAATAAAGTTGAGGAATTTATTTAGTATATTTACTAAGAACATAAGGAAGTATACATACATGTCATCAAGACTTTCATTCTTTTATAAATTTTTACCATGAACCCATCTTTCAGTCAAAAAGATAATAGAACTCAAAAATATTATGTTTATCCTAATCTTATAAGGTTACAAATATTAACACATACCATGAAGAAAAAATTTTTGTAATAACCAAGGACTTCTAGTAGGATAGTGGTATTTAATAAAGGTCTGTCGCACTATGGTTGTGGGTTTGATTCCTGCACCTTTGTCCGACGCGATGGGTTATCCCTCGACCTCCAGGTTGTCCTTTTCCTAAAACTATAGTATTATAATATTCAAAAATAATCTTCAGAAATGTTTTAACCTTAAAAAATATTATCCAAAGTTCAACTTAATCCATTCAAACCTTTACAGTTATCCAAAATACCTTTGTCCATACTCTCTCTAAAAGGACTCTAAATTCCAAAATCAATTGTAACATCAGATTCAACAAACAAATTAGAGTTTCTCTTATTATCACATACTATAATTATGACTACCTTCATCATATTAAAACCTTAATGAAAAATAAAAGTACATCAGTACAATCCTTATAT
Source organism: Viscum album (assembly GCA_963277665.1). Classification (NCBI taxonomy): domain Eukaryota; kingdom Viridiplantae; phylum Streptophyta; class Magnoliopsida; order Santalales; family Viscaceae; genus Viscum; species Viscum album. Next base: position 552,584,876 of record OY728158.1, read on the forward strand.
ATATCACATTATTCTTATAACCATAATATAGTTCTTGAGTCCAAAAACACAAATACAATTATTATTCCACTTCAACTGTAGTAACAGCATAAGATTTTCCTTGATCCCTTGGCCTTTTCTGAGGTAAGTTTTTATAACACTTAGGACATTCATTTGCATAATGCCGCATTTCCCTACAATTGTAGCATTCAACATTGATAGCCACTTTCTTTCCCTTGCAATCACGAGCCTGGTGACCTTTTTCTCCACATTTATAACAAACTCCCATTCCTTTTAGGCAAGCACTGGGGTGATTATTCCCACAATTATTGCATAATGGAAAATCCTTCATTCCATTTTCCCCTTTATCTATCTCTTATTCCACCGTTCTCTTCTTCTCTTTCTTTACTTTATTGTCATAAGATTTAGAGAATTCTTTTTCTGTCTTGATAGCACGTTAGACAATATCTTTGTACGATGAAAAGGTTTGTGATACTAATGCTCGATGGAGAAATGGTTTTAACCCATCAAAGAAACGATCAATATTAATTCTTGGGTTACGTATATAATCTGCAGCATGTCTTTCTAACCTTGTAAAGTTGGCCTCATACTTTGCGACATTCTCATCCTCCTTTTATCTCAGACTCAGAAATTGCCTTTCTATATCTGCTCAATGGTCAGGAGGAGAGTATTTTTCTAATAAAATCTCTTTGAACTCCCTCTATTCCATATTCGATACTTCATCATCTTCCTTTTTATTTGGAATCAATGACCACCATTGATTAGCATCTCCAGTGAGGCGGTAAAATGCCATGATAACCTTTTCCCTTTCACTACTCCCCAAGGCATGAAATATTGTCTCTAAGGAATTTATCCATTGCTCAGCTACTAATGGATTAGTACTCCCATTGAATTTTGGTGGTTATTTCCTCATTAAGCAGTCTAACATTGATCCTCCATGTTGCAGATCAGGGTGCTCTATATGAGTAAGGTTATTATTAATAACCTGAGTGAGTTGTCCCAGTATGGTGATAAGTTAATCAGCACCAGTTTTATCTCCAGCTCCACTATAATTATCTTGAGAAAGAGGGAAATCCCTACATGGAGTGCGTGCATTGATACAGTTTCCATTCCATCCACTAGGCACCATTTCTAAACAATGGCATAAAGTAGATCAGTTTATGTATCAAAATACATAATTCCATACTTGGAAAACACTTAACATAAACTGAACAATTTATGGATATAATCCATAATCGTAAAAAAAATTCTTTGAGGAAGTATATACTCATAAACCCTTCATAATCTTTTGTAAAGAAAATGAGAATTATCCTAAAAATATCCCCAAGGAGTGTCGTAACAAATAGTGCAGCAACGCCCGTTGTCATGCACCAGTTCCTGTTCGAGTCAAGATCAAAGCGGTGTTTTCGGGTTTTACCCCTAGGTACATCTGTGCCAGTGCCACCTCTACTTTCTCGTATCCATACATGGATGTATTGCTCGGAAAACTCACAAAATCTCTATAATACCAAAATTCTAGGAAGTTCTTCTATATTAATCCACAAAGTCTATCTTAGGGCTATGTGCTCTAATCAGAGTTTATCTAAATATAGCTTTCAAGGTTAGTACTAAACTGCCTCTGATTCTAACTGTAATGCCCCAACCCCAGTTACCCAAAGTCGGTGCATTATTGTGTAACATTGGCATGATCACCAAAGATCAAGTCTCGAAAGGCCGATTGGTTTAGTAGCCTTTGAAACACTAGATACATTCATAAGTCTTACATTACATCATAAATTTATACAAAACTACAACAACATCTTATTCTCATATCCCCTCATACTATCCATGGAGGTCATTAGTAATATACTTCTTCACATCCTGGAAAAATTAAAACATTGGAAGGGGTGAGCTCAGATGCTGGTAAGGATAACAATATAGCGGATTCTTTCATAAATAAAAATTAACATTTAAGGCAATGTATAACTAAAACAAAAGCCTTTTAAACTTGAACTTCAGCTTAATATGGCAAAAATAAAATGAAACAATGGCATTTACTTATACACATGTATATTCTACTAGTTGCATAATTACATGAAATATCAATAACCACTTTCATAATGATGGTATGCATAATGCAAGACTATCATAACCACGTAGCCAAGGCCTCGTGCCAAGACTACAAATAAGATTTTGTCAAAGCCTCATTCCAAGACACAAGTTTGTCTCATGAGACCTATCAATGCATCGAGGAGCTATAGCGGGCTCCACCCGTCACTTATTAAGTCCAATGCATTCCTCATATAAACAGGTTTAAACATATCACAAACCACAACATAATCATATCACATAAAACATGCATAAAGGAAACATAACATTTCCATATTTCAATCAAAATATATCAATACAACACATTGATATAATAAAAACATTATCAAAACCCTTTTCAATACCAAAATAAAAGAAGATAAAAACTTGGTATTTATTTTTCATTTAAAAAAAGTTATGGCTTGTAGAGGAAGCCGAAAATCAGATAATGGTCACGGTGGTGGAGAAGTCGTTGTCGCCACATGCGTACGACAAAAAAACATTCCTTTTGTTAGTTTAGTAAAACTCTTCGTATAAAAATATTCCTTTTGAATAAACGTAAACGTCAAAGGGGTTTATACACCGTATAAAAGAAATTTATGTATAAAACAAAATATGCCTCAATGAATGGAGATTGAGACGAAGTCCCTTACAAAGATCATTTTGTAAATAAAATAGATCGCTCATGTGTATTCACTATAAGGTCACATAATGAATGTATAAATACATGATAAGATATAAAAACTCATTTCTCACATAATCAAATAACAACATAAATAAGAACGATAGGTTCAACCCAAAGAATGGGAATTAGGTTAAGAAGTTCCCTTACCTTGTGTCCGATTTGACTCGACCGTTCTTTAACCTCCTGAATAATAAACTAGAGTTAATTGCTAATTACTTAAGAACCTTTTTAAAGTTTATTATTCCTTTTATATCACTTATTATAGTTTTATGAACATTATGTAATTATTTATGTTAATAACGGTCGTTTTGTCGATCTTTGGTACTTGAGTCAAAAATAAACTTCTTATAATTACAAGTTGTTCATGTGGTAAAATATCCATTATATCCAGAATTATATTAATTATTTAGATATCATATATATCCAGTATATACATTCATTCATAATATTACGTAACATTTAGAGGTAATAAATGAAATGCACCGTTCATGGAGACGGTTAGTCGTACGTACGCGTGAACGCTACTTTCATTTCTATTTCTATTTAATGTAATGAAATCATAATGATATAAAGGTGTATTATAATTCCATTATAATATCATATATAATATCATTTACTCCATCCTTTATACATCCCACATATGGCATTAACGATTCCAATCACTTTGAGGTGGCGGTAGTCTGCACTTCCTAAAATGAAATTATCGCATTTACCCATAATGGAAATCATAAAGGTATGCCATAAATGAAAAATACAGAAGAATAAATAAAACATAAACATAATATATATATCATATATGAAAATAGTTTCATCATAATGGCCACCATGAGAGGTTTTAAAAGAATATTGAACAATCATCATTTCGTGAGGCAGTAATTCGACACCCACAGAAACAGTATGTTCTTTAACAATTAGATGAAGGTATGTGTAAGTGTAAAGAAAATACTTCTCATGAAAACATCCTATTATATTTTAAAAACTGGTGTTGTTACAAAATAAAGTAATAAATAGAGTTTAGGGGGTTTGAGAAGAAAAATAAAACAAAACAACATAAGAGAATACATTACATTAAAAATTGGGTAACTCTTTTTGATATGATCCAAAGGCTTCCTTGGGTTGACTTCTGCCCAAAGTGAGGCTTCTAGGAGTAATATATGGAAGTTGAGAGAATATTCTGTTAGAGGTTGGCCGAGACAAATGGCTTTGATGGTGTGAATAAGGTGGTAGAGGTGGGGGCCTTTTATAAGAGGAGAGGAGGGGCACTCTTGGATGGTCATGAAACGTTACATTATTATGAAGTGCTTTTCAGATTTCAAAGGTCACAAAATGATATATTTCTAGTATAAGGTGATATGGGTTCTAAATATACCCATCCAATAGGTTTTAGACAATTTTATGTCTTATATTTTACCTTATCTTTTCATTTTATTTAAATCGTTAATTAATGAGGTAATCGCTGCATCATCATTGTGTCATAACAAATTTTATTTATTTAATGACTAAAAATTATAAAAATATTACCATGATTTAGTCAATCCTTTTAGATTTCTAATGAATATTTATAGTCAAAATTTATCTTATATAACCCTATTTAAAAATTGTTTTAGTAAAACAACACATGTTTGTGACAATTTTATTTTTACTTTAAATAAAAAGTTATTAATCTCATTTTCTTACCCAAGTGGGTCCACGGGGTCCCCAAGTTGACCCATGGATTTTCATGGTCAGAAATGACTCATAAAATAATGGTAGGACAATTTTAAATGTATTTTCAAATTTTTATAATATCATTTTTACCTTAAATTTCACTAATTACTTTTAATCGCGATTAATAAAACTTAAAAGTTACAATTCACCAAAAAATTATTTTAATCCCATTGAACCACATTTTTCTTCCTAATGAAAACCATGTATGTCAGATTTTTTAAAATCAAATCATAGAAGTGGTAGTGTTTCATTTACATGAAAAATTAGTTTTTAAACTACCACTTAGTGGTTTCACTATTCATCAAAAATTGAAGTTTTTCAAAAAAATACCAAAAATTCACCCTAAGATATATTTGATATTCCTAATTCAAAAATGATGTCTATTTTACAAAATCTAAAACATCTAAGTTGATTTAATTAATTTAATAATTAATTCCCATTTTCACATTAAATAGCAGGTTTTTAAGAACCAGTATATATCAAAAGATTGACAATTGTTTATATCCAATTTAAAAGTGAAATTAATTCTAATGACCATAATTGGATAAAATGGTAAAAATATATTATAATTATACTTTAAAACCACTCAATAGTATAATTTATCAATATAAATTATTTTTATTAAAAAAATCGTTTTTTAGTTTTTTCTCTATTCAAAGAAAATTGGAAGTTCTCAGAAAATTTCAAAAAATTACACATAAGATAATTTCGATATTCAGAATACAAAAATGAATTCCATTTTGAAATATAAAATTTATATAATTTCAAATGGTGGGTATTACTATTCATAACTGCTACTTTGATTGGTCGTGGTGTGTTAGAATCTCGAACTTGTGTACAATGAAAGCTATTGCATTATTGAAAGAGAAGCATATTGTGAAAGCTTGGGGTATTACACATCACGTAGGCGAATGGTACATGATACACCCTTTTCACCCTTCGGTTGTGGGTTCAAGTCTCGTGGATTTTCCAGATACGATGAGTTGTAGCCCAACCTTCAGGTTGTCCTTTTTATAACAATCCAAAAGTAATCTTAAAAAATGATTTAACCTTAATAATAGTATCCAATGTAAAAATTAATCCATTCCAACCATTATACTTATCCAAAATACTTCTATCCAAATTCACAGTTTGAAATATATAAGAAAGTTAAACACCATGAAATTTTTTTTGTCACGTAATGTCATCTGAATACCTTCATCATGTATTCTTTTAAAACAAGGTAACACCCTGAATTACCATAAAACCTTATTTATTACTTTCATTCTCCCTTAATCCTTATAGAATACTTGATATTCTACTTATATCAAAAAAATTTGTAAACTATAACAATGATGGAATAATAAAACCCTTAATTCGTCTCATGGTAGTTAATAATATCCAATATAATTTATCAAAATCAGTCATATATTATTCCAAAATCAATACCTTAATTTCAGGACCATATTAAAGTTTATCTTTCCTTCAAGAATGTATTTTCCAAAAAGTTTAAATTTCTATTGATTCACTTTTATTGGCACCTGACAATCTCAAATCCTTAATAAAATAATATTATAGTACAATAATTATATACTCTATAATTCATATAACATTTACATCATTAATACCAAACTCAAATGATATAATTATTTAATATCAACATAAGAATACTAGTCATTCCTCTTCATCTGTGGTGGTATCATAACATTATTATTATCAATCATCATCATTTTTAGTTTACTCTGATGATTGGGACATTGATTTTTGTAGTGTCCCAACTCCTTGGAGATGAAGCATTATACATTTGAAACATTTTTCTTACTCCTATAATCACGTACTTGGTGTCCTTTTTCTCCACACATATAAAAAACTCCCATTCCCTTCAGGAATTTACCAAGGTGACTCCTTACACAGTTATCACATATGGGAAAATCCTTCTTTCCTCTCTTCCCTTTATCCATCTTTCTCTCTGCCATACTTTTCATTTCGGGCTTCCCTTCAAAGCCATAGGACTCATAGAATTATTTTCTTTTCTTATTAACACATTATACTATTTTTTCATATGATGATAAAACATGGGAGACTATTTACTTTATAAATGTTGTCTTAATACCATGAAATATAGATCTTTATTAATATTTGGATCATGCATATTACTGGAGTTCTCATTCCTTCTACTAGGCACCATTTCTAAACAATGGTAAATAATAGGTTAGTTTATGAATCGTATTGCATAATTATAAACTTGGAAAATACCTAATGTAATTTTATAAGATTATGAATATAATATATAATCATATAATTTTTTATTTGAGGAGTTATTTACTCATAAATCCTTCATAATTTATAGTAATGAAAATTTGAATTATCCAAATCATATACCCTAGGAGTGTCGTAACCAAGAGTGCATCAAGGCCCATTGTCCTGCACCAGTTCCCGTTCGAGTCTGGCTCAAAGTAGTGATTTTGGGTTTTACCCCTAGGTACATATGTGCCAAAGACACCTCTACATGCTCCTATCCCAACATCGATGTTTCTCATGGAAAACTCACAAAATCCCTACAGTACCAAAATTCAAGGAAATGCTTTGATACTAAACCTCAATGTCTATCTTAGGGTAATGATATCTAATCAGAGTTTTTCTAAATATGGCTTCCAATGTTTATACTAAACATTCTCTGATACCAATTGTAATTCCTTGACCCTAGTTACCTAGAGTCGGTGCATTATTACATAACATTGGCATGATACAAGGAACCATTTCCCGAAAGATTGATCAGTTTAGTACCCTTGACAATACTAGATACATGCATAAGTTTTACATTACATCATGAAATAAAAACATCATATCATTTTGTCCCCGTTTAAACACACGTATATCCTCATCCTATCCCTATAGGTCAACCATAAAATACTTCTTCACATCCTGGAAAAAATAAAACATATAAAGAGGTGAGTTCAGATGCTCTGTAAGGATAACAATATAGCGGAAACATTCATAAATAAGCATAAACATTTAAGGCAATGTATAAGACTAAAACAAAATCCTTTTAAACATAAACTTCAGCATAATATGCAGAAGGTAAAATAAAAAAATCCATTTACTTATTCACATGGATATTCTACTAGTCGAACAATCACATGCAATATCAATAGCCACATTCATAATGATGTAATGCATAATTATAGACATTCTAACCACATAGTCATGGCCTTATGCCAAGACTAAAAATGAAATTTTGTCAAGACCTTGTTCCAAGACACTAGTTTGTCACATGAGACCCACCGATGCATCGAGGAGCTATAGCGAGCTCCACCCGTCACTTACTAAGTCCAATACAATCCTCATATGAAAAGGTTTTAACATAACATAAACATTCGTATTAAAACTAGCATAAAAAATGTCAATACATTGTCCATAAACCATGAATGGTATAAAAATATTACATCCATAGTCAAAAATATCAAAAAACCTTCAATACAATATGGAAGATTTGTATCATAATAAATCAACCTCGATCAAGAATAATATCCCATAAAGGATGTTCACATAGTTGAAAATGATCAGTAAAAATCTTTGAGAGAAATATCCATTTTTTATGAAATCATTTAAAATTAATAAAAAGTAAGTCATTTAAAAGATAGATTTGAATTAAAGTGTCTCATGCCACATTAAAACAATTGAAAGTAATTAATATTTTAAAACATTCTTGTCCATATAAATAAATCCTTAAAACAATTTTGAAAACTAGGATATTAATGAGAAAGGATTAGAAGACTAAATCTTTAGAACATTTAAAATGATGTTTAAGTAAAAAATAACATAAAAATAATCCCGTTGAAAATAGTTTTATGAAACATGGACAAGGATAATAAATATGTCCCATTAGATACTTATATAAAAACAGTCTCGGATAATAAAGATATTATGAAACTAACCCTTACCTTGTAGTTTCTTTTGGTCGAGGGTACGTTTATCCACTAGTATAATAACCATAGTATGTTATTAAATTATACGAAAACCATATTAATATTTATAATATCATACATGATTCATTTATGAATTTATAATTCCCATTTAATAATGATTTTCATGTTAAATTTACATTTTGGGTAATAATCGCTTTCTTTATTGTACGTGTTTTAACTTGTGTCATCAAGATCATGATTTAAATACTTCCAGAATATAAACATTGATTTATATATCATATATATTTATAATATATATATTTGTAATAGATAGATATATGAAATGGAAGGCACCATTTATGGAGATGGTCGGCCGTATGTACACATAAATGTTGTTTCTGTTTTCATATTGTTTTGAACAGGAGTAAGTGAATAAGATATATGTAAGTATATACATACATATATATATATATCCAGTATCATTATTATTTAATATATTACATACTTATTACTAATATATATTTTTATAATCATCGTTGAATAGTGAACGTGGGAATGAATCTCATCACGTCGTGGAGACGGTAATCCATATGTACGCATGAGTGACGATATCATTATATTGATGGTGAAATGTTATTTAATTGGATGGTATATCTTATATACATAATCAAAAAAATATTATATTTATTATTTAGATCAGTTATACTCATTGTTATACCAATCCAAATAATTAAGTGTTTGAATAACAAACTACACCATGACGTGGAGACGACATGTCATACGTACGCACGTATGGTGACTTTGTCATTTATAGGATGGATAGAATAACGAATATGGTTTTACCATATTTTTAAAAACATAATAGTATGTAGGAGGTACTGGATTTATTATTTTGATATGGAAACAACAAATAAAGAGGTAGTGGAAGAAGAAAAGAACATGAAAGAGGGTTGTGAAATTATTACCTCTACTTCAGGTTTTTCCTTTGGAGTAGATCAAAAGGGCTCCTTAAGTTGCATTTTTGATAAATGTAAAGACTCTAGGTTAAATTTATGGATTTTGGGAGTATATTTGGGTAGAGGATGGCTGATCCAAAAGGATTTGGAGGTGTGAAATTAAGAGAATGGGAAGTGCCCTTTTATAAGAGAGGTGTGGGTCACTTTAGAAAAAACATGAAATATTATTTTATAATAAAATCATTTTCTATTTATAATGGATCCAAACTAAATTCTTTATAGGATAATGTGAGTATGGGTTTATAATATCTCAAAAAAATAGGTTTTAGACAGGTTTAGATCACCATATTAATCTTATATTTTAGATTTAACTCTTAGTTAAATAGTTTGACATTTACCATGTCTCGTTGTATTTGTATATTATATGGTTAATAAACATACTATAACAAGCCATGAAAACCCTATGTGGTTCATTTATAATATACATAACCTTATAGAAGTATTTTTTTCTGATCCTTATATTTTTAGAAAAACTATATCAATTAATAATATAGTATTTATTTTAAAAACTCAATTATGTCAATTTTGATACTATTTAGTATTTGATTTTTATTAATGCCACAAAAACATTATCACTTAGAATACAATTCATTTGACCAACCCTAACATGTCATATTAAACTATAAAATTATTGTAATTCATCATAAGTCTCAATTTACATTTATTTGGATATTTTTTATATTAATTATTTTAATATTTTATTAATAAGGTAATTACTATATCATTATTGTGTCATATATAAGTTAAATTATTTAATGTAAAAAAATTATAAAATAAAATAGAATTATGTAGGAAATATTTTTAGATTTCTAAAAAATATTTATTGTTGAATTTATATTTTTTGTAACCCCATATTAAAAATGGTTTTGTTATTAAACATTGAATTTAACTCTTTTCACTCTTCTTTAAATAAAATAATAATAAATGTCCTAATCTAATCCAAGTGAACCTAAAGGATCATATTTTATTCCTAAGGTTGTTTTTGGTTTTATTAAACTTATCCAATATAATTAGGACATGTGTTAGGGTAATTATAATATCATTTTTACCTTTAATTTTCTTATTTACTTTTAACCTTGGTAAATGAAAGTCAAAAGTTACTTTTCAAAAAAAATTATTTTCATCTTATTAAATCGCATTTAACTTAATGATGTCAACCATTTCATTCAGTTTTTTTAAATTCAACTCATATAAGTGGTAAAATTAGTTTTTATGCAAATTTGTTAACATGCCTAGATGGTGGGTAAAAGACATTAAAAAAATTCAATAAAATTTTATACATATAATTTTATTATAAAATGACTCAAATTAATTACATTGAACTTATATAGGTTTTATATATCTATTTTGACTTAAAATTAATTTTAAAAAAATAAATAAATATTTAAATAAAAAGTCGGTTTTAAACAATAACGCAGTGTTTTTACTATTCAGCAAAAATTGAATGTTTTCAAACAAATACTAAAATTTCGTCCTCAGCTAATTTTGATTTCATGAATTCAAAAATTAATTCTATTTTACCATATTAAAAACATATAAGTCGCATTAATTAATTTAAAATTAATTCCCATTGTCAAAACCAAAAGGCGGGTTTTTAAAAGGGTTAAACTATCAAAAGATTGACAAGTGTTCATGTCAAATTTAAATATGAAATTACTTATAATGACCTACATTGTATTAAATTATAAAAATATAATATAATTGTACTTCCAAACCTTTAAAATACATAATTTAACACTATAAATGTTTTCGACTAAAAAAGATGTTTTCAATTAAAATTTTGTATTTTTTACTATTCATATAAAAGTTATCAGAAAAGTACCAAAAATATATTCCAAACTAAAATTTTATGTCCCGGTTTTGAAAGAAAAATTTAATTTCATTAAATTGAATATATAAAAGTGTCAAATATTTGTTTGAATAAAATGTTCTCCATTAAAAGGTGGTAAATTTGTATTTTTAAAAAAATACTTCTTTTATCTGAAAAAATGAATTTTTTATTGTATTATGTCTAAGAAACACATAATATAGATTCTAAAATTATATGGAGTATATTAAATTCAAAATATAGTTAATACTATTTATAACTGCTAACGACTAGTTTGGTAAGTCATGGTATGCTTGAACTTAGTGTTGCGTGTAGTGAAAGTTATCAAATTACTTTGAAGAGATAACGTACTGTGAAATATTTGGGTGTTACATTCGCCCCTCCTTCAATAAATTCTGTCCTCGCAATTTGAAAATTTTCTTTAAAAATAAAAGTTTAAAAGTAGAAAAATACCTTTGTGTAAAACCCACATCAGAAATTTGTATAATGAAATTTAGTCTTAATAAGAAGGAAAGAAAATGAAAAGTTCATCACCATGTTATGCTCTCTATTAGGAGAACATTGTTGGAAATTAGATACACATAATTTGAGGGAAACATAAATATTTATAGGGAGTGATTGAGGTCATCAATCATAAACATGTAAAAAATTGAGGGCCTCAAATCCATCAATCTATGATGATTTAAAATATCATTGCTTCAACAAATAATAAGGTATTAGGATAACACATTTTTAGTTTTAAGATCCCTTCCATAAAGTTTATGAATTAATTTACTCATAGAATAAAAACAAAAAATATACTTAACAAGTAGGGTTTTATCCTTCAACTAATTCCTACCACAAACACTCCTTTCACTCCAAAACATAATAGAATTCAAAAATATTCTATTTATCCTAATCAAATAGGATTCCAAAAATAATTAATTTATAATTAATTTATCATACTATTTAAAATAATTACATTATACTAACCGGGACATCACGTAGGCCAGTGGTATGTGATGCACCCTTATCACCCTTCGGTTGTGGGTTCAAGTCTCACGACCTTGCCAGATGTGACGGGTTGTCACCCAACCTCCAGGTTGTCATTTTTATAACAATCCAAAAATAATATTAAGAAATGATTTAACCTTAATAGTAGTATCCAATGTCAAAATTAATCCATTCCAACCTTTATACTTATCCAAAATACTTTTTTCCAAATTCACAGTCTAAAATATACAAGGAAGGTAAACAAAAGGAAATTTTTTTCCCCGTAATAACATGTGAATACCTTCATTATGTTTTATTTTAAAACATGGTAACACCCCGAATTACCATAAAAACTTGTGGATTACATTCATTCTCCATTATTCCTTATAGAATTATGAATATACTTCTTGTATAAAAAAAATTTAACTCCAAAAATGATGGAATAAGAAAATCATTAATTAGTTCCAAGGTAGTCAATAATATTCCATATAATTTATCAAAACCAATCATCTCTTATTCCAAAATCAATACCTCAGTATCAGGACCATATTAAATTTCATCATTCCTTCAACCAAGTATTTTCCAAAATGTTTAACTTACTATTGAGTCACTTTTCTTCGTACCAGGCAATCTCAAATCCTTAATGAAATAGTACTGCAGTACAATACTTTTAAAATCTATAATTCTTATAACATATACATCGTTAATAAAACAGTCCAATGACATAATTATTTAACATCAACATAAGAATACAAGTCATTCTTCTTCATCTGCGGTAATATCATTACTTTATTATTATCGGACATAATCATTTTTAGTATACTCTAATGATAGGTACATTGATTCGCGTAGTGTCCCAACTCCTTGAAGATGAAGCATTGTACATTTTAAACATTTTTCTTACCCTTTAAATCATGTACCTGGTGTCTTGTTTCTCCAAACTTATAACAAACCCTCATTCCCTTCAATCATTTACCAAGGTGACTCTTTCCATAGTTATCACATATAGGAAAATACTTTGTTCCCCTCTTCCCTTAATCCATCATTATCTATACCATCCATTTCTTCTTTGGCTTCCCTTCAAAGCTATAGGACTCATAGGATTATTTACTTGTATTATTAACACATGATACTATTTCTTCATAAGATGATAATACATGGGAGACTATTTCCTTTTGAAATGTTGGTTTAATACCTGGAAATATATGATCCTTTTTAATAATTGGATCATGTGTATTGCATGAGTTCTCATTCCATTTACTAGGCACCATATCTAAATAATGGAAAATAATAGGTTAGTTTATGAATCACATTGCATAATTCCAAACATGTAAAATACCAAATGTAAGTTTAAAAGAATATGAATATAATCTGTAATAATAAAATCTTTTATTTTAGGAATTATTTAATCTTAAATCCTTCAAAATGGCTTGTATTGAAAATGTTAATTATATTAAGAATATCCCATGGGAGTGTCGTAACCAAGAGTGCATCAAGGTCCATTTTCGTGCACTAGTTCTTATTTGAGTCTAGCTAAAAATAATTTTTTCGGGTTTTACCCCTAGGTACATCTCTGCCAGAGCCACCTCTTCCTGCTTATATCCAGATAGGAATGTATCTCTTGGAAATCTCACAAAATCCCTACAGTACAAAAATTCTTGGAAATTCTTCTATACAAATCCTCGATGTCTATCATAGGGTAATAATCTCTAATAAGAGTTTTTCTAAATATAGCTTCCAAGGTTTGTACTAAACTTTCTCTGATACCAATTGTAACGCCCTGACCCCAGTTACCCAGAGTCGATGCATTATTACATAACATTGGCATTATACAAGGAATCATGTCCTGAAAGACTGATCAGTTTAGTAGCCTTGGAAATATTAGATACATTTAGAAGTTTTACATTACATCATGAAATAAATACATCAACAACATTTTGTCTCCTTTTTAACACACTTATATCCATAGCCTATCCCTATAGGTCAAACATAAAATACTTCTTCAAATCCTGGGAAAAATAAAACATAGAAATATGTGAGTTCAGATGCTCTGTAAGGATAAAAATATAGTAGAAAGTTTCATAAATAAGAATAATCATTTAAGGTAATGTATAAGATTAAAAAAATCCTTTTATATATAAACTTCAGTATAATTTGGAAAAGATAAAATAAAATAATTCCATTTACTTATTCACATAGATATCCTACTAGTCGAATAATCACTTGCAATATCAATATCCACATTCATAATGATGGAATGCATAATTATAGACTTCCTAACCACATATTCAATGCCTTATGCCAAGACTACAAATAAAAATTTTTCATGGCCTTATTCCAAGACACTATTTTGTCTCGTGAGACCTACCGATGCATCGAGGAGATATAGCGGGCTCCACCTATCACATACTAAGTCCAATGCAATCCTCATATGAAAATTTTTAAACATAACATAAACATTCCTATTAAAACTAGCATAAAAATGTCAATACATTATCCATAAACCATTAATGGTATAAAAATAACACATCCATATTCAAACATATCACAAAACCTTCTATACAATATAGAAGATTTGTATTATAACAAGTCAACCTCAATCAAGAATAATATCCCGTAAAGGATGTTCACATAGTTGAAAATGATGAGTGAAAATCATTGAGAGAAATATCCCATTTTGATGAAATCATTAAAAATTAATATAAAGGAAGTAATTTAAAAGATAATTTTGAATCAATGTGTCTTATACCACATTACAACTTTTGAAAGGAATTAACATTTTAAAACATTTGTGTACATAAAAATAAATCCTTTAAACCATTTTGAAAACAATGACATTAATGATAAGGGTTTAGAAGAATAAATCATTAAAACATTTAAAATTATGTTTTAGTAAAATGTACCTTAAAAATAATCTCATTGAATACAGTTTTATGAAACATGGACAAGGATAATAAATATTTCCCAGTAGATACTTACGTAAAAACAACCTCGGATAATAATGTTATTGTGAAATTAACCCTTACATTGTACTTTTCCTTGGTCGAGGGTATGTTTAACCTCTAGTATAATTACCATAGTATGTTATTAAATGTTAAAAGAACCATATTCATATTTAGAATATCATACATGATTCATTAATGACTTTAAATTTCCATTAATAATGATATCTATGTTAAATTTACATTTTGTGTAATAATCATTTTCTTTATCGTACGTGTTTTAACTTGTATCATTTAGATCATGATTTCAATACTTCTAGAATATAAACCTTGATTTATATATCATATATATTTAGAATATAAATATTTATAATAGATATAAATACGAAATTGTAGGCACCATATATGGAGAAGGTAGGTCGTATGTACACATAAATGTTGTTTGTGTTTTCATATCGTATTGAATGGGAGTAAGTGAATAAGATATATGTAATTACATAAATATATATATATCTAGTATCATTGTTATTTAATATATTACATACTTATTACGGATATTTATTTTTATAATCATTTTTCAATTGTGAATGTGGGAATGAATCTTATCACATCGTGGAGACGTTAATCCGTACGTACGTATGAGCGACGATATCATTATATTGACAGTGAAATTTTATGTAATTGGATGGTATATCTTATATAAATAATCAATACCATGTTATATTTTTTATTTACATTAGTTTTATTTATTAATATTCCAATCCATATAATAAACTGTTTGAATAACAAATTACACCACAACGTAGAGATGGTAAGCTGTACATACGCATATATGGTGACTTTGTCATTTTTAGGATGGATTGAATAATGAATATGGTTATACCATATTTATAAAAGAATAACAGTATGTAGGAGGTATTGGAGTTATAATTTTGGTATGGAAACAGTAAATAAAGAGGTAGTGTAAGAAGAAAATAACATGAAAGAGGGTGGTTAAATTATTACCTCTACTTATGGTGTTTCCATTGGAGTTGATCAAAATGGCTCCTTAAGTTGGATTTATGATCAATGTAATGCCTGAGGGTTAAGTTTATGGATGTTTTGAGGTTATTTGGGAAGGGTTTGTCTAATCCAAAAGGCTTTGGAGGTGTTAAATTAAGAGAAGGGGAAGTGCCCTTTTATAAGAGAGGTGTGGGTCACTTTAGGAAATGCTTGAAATATTATTATATAATAAAATAATTTTCGGTTTATAATGGGTAAAAAATAAATTATTTTTAGGATAAAGTTATTATGGGTATAAAACCTCACAAAGAATAGGTTTTAGGTAGGTTTAGGTCACCATATTAACCTTATATTTAATATTTAACTCTTAGTTAAGTAGTTTTACATTTACCATGTCTCGTTGTATTTTTATATTATATGGTTCATAAACATACTATAACAAGCCAAGAGAACCCCATGTGGTTAATTTTAAATATATATAACCTTATAAGAGTCTTTAGGCTAATCGTTAAATTTTTAGAAACATTATATCAATTAATAATATAGTATTTATTTTAAAAACTCAAATATGTCAATTTTTACCCTATTTAGTATTTGATTTTTTTGAAAGCCATAACAACATTATAACTTAGAATTAAATTTATTCGACCAACCCTAACATGTCATTTTAACCTATAAAATTAGTGGAATTCATCATAAGTCTCAATTTACATTTATTTGGATATTGTTAATATCAATTATTTTTATATTTTATTAATAATGTAATTAATATATCATCATTGTGTTATAGATAAATTAAATCATTTAATGTCAAAAAATTATAAATAAAATACCATTATGTAGGAAATATATTATTTTTCTAAATAATATTTATAGTTTAATTTATATTGTGTGTAATCCTATATTAAAAATTATTTAATTATTAAACTTTGAATTTAACTCTTTTAACTCTTCTTTAAAAATAATAATAATAAATGTCCTAATCTAATACAACTGAACCTAAAGGATCATAGTCTATTACTAAGGATTTTTTTGGTCTAATTAAACTTATCCAATAGAATTAGGACATGTGTTAGGGTAATTATAATATCATTTTACCTTTAATTGCCCTATTTAATTTTAATTGTGGTAAATGAAAGTCAAAAGTTACTATTCAGAAAAAATTATTTTCATCTTATTGAATCACATTTTACTTAATAATTTCAATTGTGTCTCTTTTATTTTTTAAATTCAACTCATAGAAGCGGTAAAATTAATTTTTTTGAAAATTTGTTAACGTGCCTAGAAGGTGGGTAAAAGATGTCAAAAACATTCAATAAAATTTTATACAGGTAATTTGATTAAAAAATGACTCCAATGAATTACATTGAACTTATATAGGTTTTATATGTCTATTTTTACATAAAATAAAGTTAAATACAAAAAAAAAATTAAAATGTCAGTTTTAAACAACAATGTAGTGTTTTTTACAATTCATCAAAAATTGAATGTTTTTAGAAAAATACTAAAATTTCAAGCCAAGATAATTTTTATATTCCGAATTCAAAAATATATTCTATTTTACCAAATTCAAAACATAGAATTTGCATTAAAAATTTTAAAATTAATTCTCATTGTCAAAACCAAAAGGAGGTTTTTTAAAAAGTAAAAAATATCAAAATATTAACATGTGTTAATGTCAAATTTAAATTTGAAATTACTTATAATGACATTCATCTTATTAAATGATAAAAATATAATATAATTATACTTATAAACCATTAAAATACATAATTTAACACTATAAATGATTTCGATTAAAAATGATGTTTTCAATTTTAATTTAGTATCTTTCACTATTCATAAAAGTTATCAGAAAAGTACCAAAAATTTATCCAAACTAAAATTTTATGTCTCTATTCTAAAGAAAAATTTATTTTCATTAAATTGAATATATAAAAGTGTCAAATATTGGTTTAAAAAATGTTGGCTATTAGAAGGTGGTTAAATTGTATTTTTTTAAAATACTTCTTTTATATGAAAAAATTAATTTCTTATTATATTATGTCTAAGAAACACATAATATGGATTCTAAAATTATATAGAGTATATTAAATTCAAAATTCAGTTAATACTATTTATAACCACTTTTTGAACGGCTGGTTTTGTAAGTCGTGGTATGCTCGAACTCGGTGTTGCGTGTAGTAAACGTTATCAAATTACATTGAAAAGATAACATACTATGAAATATTGGGGTGTTACATTCTCCCCTCCTTCAATAAATTGTGTCCTCTCAATTTGAAAATTTTCATTAAAAATAAATTGTTAAAAATAGAAAAATACCTTTGTGGAAAACCCACATCGGAAATTGTGTTATTGAAATGTAGTCTTAATAAGAGGGAAAGAAAATGAAAATGTCATCACCAAATTATAATATCGATTAGGAGAACATTGGTGGAAATTAGAGACACATAATTGGATGAAAACATAAATATTTATAGGTAGTGATTGAGGTCATCAATCAGAACCAAGTAAAAAATTAAGGGCCTCAAAGCCATCAATCTATGATGATTTAAAATATCACTGGTTTAACAAAACATAAGGTATTAGGATAACACATTTTTGGTTTTAAGATCCCATTATTAAGTTTTAAGAATTAATTTATTCATAGAATATGTAGAAAAAATATACTTTAAAATTAGAGTTTTACCCTTTAAGTAATTTCTCCCACAAACTCATCTTTCACCCCAAAAGTTAATAGAATTCAAAAATATTATATTTATCCTAATAAAATAAAATTCCAAAAATAATTAATTTATAAATTATTTTTTAGTCTATTTTAAAAAATTACGTTATACAAACTGGGAAATCACATAGGCCAATGATATGTGATTCACCCTTGTCACCCTTCGGTTACGGGTTCAAGTCTCACGGCCACACCGGACGTGATGGGTTATCTTCCAACCTCCAGTTTGTCCTTTTTATATCAATCAAAAAATAATATTTAGAAATTATTTAGCCTTAATAATAGTATCCAATGTAAAAATTAAACGATTCTAACCTTTATACTTATCCAAAATACTTCTGTCCAAATTCACAGTCAGAAATATATACAGAAGGTAAACAGAATGAATTTTTTTTCCACATAATAACATGTAAATACCTTCATCATATATTATTCTAAAACACGATAACACCTAGAATTACCGTAAAACTATATTGGTTACATTCATGCTCCATTATTGCTTATATAATACTGGATATACATCTTCTATCAAAAAATGTTGTAAACTCCAACAATGATGGAATAAGAAAACCATTAATTTATCCCAACATAGTCAACAATATCCAATATAATTTATCAAAACAAATCATCTCTTATTCAAAAATCAATACCTCAGTATCAGGACCATATTAATGTTTTTCTTTCCTTAAACCATGTATTTCCCAAAAAAAATAACTTGCTATTGAGTCACTTTTCTAGGTACCATACAATCTCAAATCATTAATGAAATAGTAATGCATTACAACACTTATATACTATAAAGTACTTATAACATGTAAATCATTAATACAACACACAAATGACATAATTCATTAATATCAATATAAGAATACTAGTAATTCCTCTTCATCTGCAGTAGTATCATAACTTCATTATTATCAAACATCATCATTTGTAGTATATTCTGATGATTGGGACATTGATTCGTGTAATATCCTAACTCCATGGAGATTAAGCATTGTACATTTGAAACATTTTTCTTACCCTTGTAGTCATATAATTGGTGCCCTTTTTCACCACACTTATAAAAAACTCCCAATCCCTTCAATCATTTACCATTGTGACTCTTTCCACTATTATCAAATATGGGAAAATCCTTCTTTCCCCTCTTCCCTTTATCATTCATTCTCTCTACCATCCATTTCTTATCTGGATTCCCTTCAATGTAATAGGAATTAGATAATTCATTACTTGTCTTATTAACACAAGATAATATTTTTTCATACGATGATAATACATGGGAGACTATTTCTTTTCTCAATTTTGGAATAATTCAATGAAATATATGATTCTTATAAATCTTTGGATCATGCGTATAGATGGAGTTCTCATTCCTTCTACTAGAAACCATTTCTAAATAATGGAAAAAATAGGTTAGTTTATGAATTCCATTTCATAATTCAAAAATTTTAAAATACCTAACGTAGGTTTAAAAGATTATGAATATAATATATAATCATAAAATGTTTTATTTGAGGAAGTATTTACTCTTAAATCCTCTATAATGTCTTGAAATGCTAATGTGAATTATCATCAACATATCCCCTGGGAGTGTCGTAACCAATATCACATCAAGGACCGTTGTTGTGCAATAGTTCTCGTTCGAGTCTAGCTCAAAGTGGTGTATTTGGGATTTACCCCTAGGTATATTTGTGTCAGAGCCACCTCTACCTGTTCATATCTAGATAGGGATGTATCTCTTGGAAAACTCACAAAATCCTTACAGTACCGAAATTCTAGGAAATGCTTCTATACTAATCCTGAAAGTCTATCTTAGGGTAATGTTATCTTATTAGGGTTTTTTTAAATCCAGTTTCCAAGGTTTGTACTAAACTTTCTCTGATACCAATTGTAATGCCTTAAACCCAGCTATCCAAAGTTGGTGCATTATTATATAACATTGGCATGATACAAAGATTCATGTCCCGAAATACCGATCAGTTTAGTAGCCTTAGAAATACTAGATATATTCATAAGTTTTACATTACATCATGAAATAAAAACATCAAAAATATTTTGTTCCCTTTTGAACATACTTATATTCTTACCCTATCCATGTAGGTCAACCATAAAATACTTCTTCAATCCTGGGAAAAATAAAACATAGAAAGGGTTGCGTTCAAATGCTATGTAAGGATAACAATATAGTGGAAACTTTCATAAATAATCATAAAAATTTAAGGTAATGTATAAGAATAAAACAAAATCCATTTAAACATAAACATTATCATAATATTGAAAAGATAAAATAAAATAATACCATTTACTTATTCACATGGATATTCTACTAGTCGAATAATCACATGAAATATCAATAGCCACATTCATAATGATGGAATGCATAATTCTAGACTTTCTAACCACATTGTCAAGGCTGTAATGCCAAGAATACAAATAAAATTTTGTCAAGGAATTATTCCAAGGAACAAGTTTGTCTCATGAGACCTACCGATCCATCGAGGTGCTATAGCGGGCTCCACCCATTACTTACTAAGTCCAATGAAATCCTCATATGAAAAGGTTTAAACATAACATAAACATTCTTACTAAAATTAGCATACGAAATGTCCATAATTTATCCATAAACCATGAATGGTATAAAAATAACACATCCAAAGTCAAACATATTAGAAAACATTCAATACAGTATGGAAGATTTGTATCATAATTAATCAACCCCGATCAAGAATAATATCCCGTAAAGGCTGTTCACATAGTTGAAAATGATTAGTAAAAATATTTGAGAGAAATACCCCCTTTTCATGAAATCATTTAAAATTAATATAACGGAAGTCATTTAAAATTTAGTTTTGAATCAAATTTTCCCATACCACATTAAAACTTTTTCAAGGAATTAAATTTTAAATCATTCATGTCCATATAAATGAATCCTTAAAAATATTTTTAAAACATGGACATTAATGAGAAAGGTTTAGAAGAATAAATATTTAAAACATTTAAAATAAGGATTTAGTAAAAAGTTCCTTAAAAATAATCTCATTGAAAACACTTTTATGAAACATGGAAAACGATAATAAATATTTCCCAGCAGATACTTACGTAAAAACAACCTCTAAAAAATAAAGATATTGTGAAATTAACCCTTACTTTGTACTTTCCTTTAGTCGAGGTAACATTTAACCTCTAGTATAATGACCATTTTAAGTTATTAAATTATACCAGAACCATATTCATATTTATAATATCATACATGATTCATTTATGGCTTTATAATTCCCATTTAATAATGATTTCCATGTTAAATTAACATTTTGGGTAATAATTGATTTCTTTATCGTACGTGTTTTAACGTGTATCATTTAGATCATGATTTAAATACTTATTGAATATAAAAATTAAATTATATATCATATATATTTAGAATATAAATATTTATAATAGATATATATATGAAATGGAAGGCACTGTTTATAGAGACGCTAGGTCGTACGTACTCATAAACATTGTTTCAGTGTTCATATAATATTGAACTAGAGTAAGTGAATAATATATATATATATAAGTAAATACATATATATATATCTCCAGTAGCATTATAATTTCATATGATACATACTTATTAAAAATATATATTCTTATAATCATCACTGAATGGTGAACGTGGGAATGAATATCATCACGGCGTGGAGATGGTAATCCGTACGTTGGCACAAGCAACAATATCATTATATTGATAGTGAAATCATATGTAATTGGATGATATATATAATAAAACAGTCGTTAACATGTTATATTTATTATTTACATCAGTTATACTCATTATTATACCCATCCAAATAATAAAGTGTTTGAATAACAAACTACACCAAGACGTGGATACGGTAAGCCATACGTATGTATGTATGGTAACTTTGTCATTTATAAGATGGATAGGATAATTAATATGGTTGTACCATATTTATAATAACATCACAGTATGTAGGAGGTATTGGGGTTTTTTATTTTGGTATGGAAACAACAAAGAAAGAGGAAGTGTAAGAAGAAAAGCACATGGAAGAGGGTGGTGAAACTAATACCTCTACTATGTGTGTTTCCTTTTGAGTTGATCAAAAAGGATCCTTAGGTTGTATTTATGATCAAATTAAGGACTCTAAGTTAAATTTAAGGAAATTGGGAGGATATTTGGGTAGGTTTTAGATGAGCCAAAAGGCTTTGGAGGTGTGAAATTAAGAGAAGGGTAAGTGCCCTTTTATAAGAGAGGCGAGGGTCACTTTAAGAAAACCATGAAATATTATTTTATAATAAAATAATATTCTGTTTCTATTTACTCCTAAATAAATTATTTCTAGGATAATTTGTGTATGGTTCAAAAACCTCTCAACCAATAATTTTTAGATAGGTTTAGGTCGCCATATTAACTGTATCTTTTAGAATTAACTCTTAGTTAAATAGTTTGACATTTACCATGTCTATTTTGGATGAGCCTAATATTTTTAGAAATATTATATAAATTAATAGTATAGCATTTTTTAAAAACTCAATAATGTCATTTTTGACACTATTTATTATTTGATTTTTTTGAAATCCATTACAACGTTATCACTTCAATGAAAATTTATTTACCCTACCCTAACATGTAATATTAACATAAAAATTTAATTTAATTCATCATAAGTATCAAGTTACTATTATTTGGATATTTATAATATCAATCATTTTAATATTTCATTAATAAGGTAATAACTGCATCATCATTGTTTCATAAATAAATTAAATTATTTAATGTCTAAAAATTAAAAATAAAATACCATGATGTAGGAAATAGTTTTATTTTCATAAATAATATTTATAGTCAAATTTATATTGTTTGTAATCCTATATTAAAAATAGTTTAGTTATTAAACTTTGAATTTAACTGTTTCAACACTTCTTTAAATAAAATAATAATAAATGTCCTAATATAATTCAAGTGGACCGAAAGGATAATATTTTATTCCTAATGTTATTTTTGGTCGAATTACACTTATCAAATAGAATTAGGACATGTTTTAGGGTAATTATAATATCATTTTTACCATTAATTACCCTATTTACTTTTATTCGTGGTAAATGAAAGTCAAAAGATACTATTCACCAAGAATTACTTTCATCTTATTGAATAACATTTTACTTAATGAAGTCAACGATTTCTCTCGAAATTTTAAAAGTCAACTCATAGAAGCGGTAAAATTATGTTTTATGCAAATTTTCTAACATGCCTAGAAGGTGGGTAAAAGACGTTAAAAATATTCAATAAACTTTTATATATCTAATTTTCTTATAAAATTACTATAATGAAACAAATAGAACTTATATAGGTATTATATATCTAGTTTCATATAAAATAAACTTAAATAAAATAAATAATTATTTAAATAAAAATTCAGTTTTAAACAATAACACAGTGTTTTTCACTAATCATAAAAATTTGAA
This sequence comes from Viscum album, assembly GCA_963277665.1. Lineage (NCBI taxonomy): Eukaryota > Viridiplantae > Streptophyta > Magnoliopsida > Santalales > Viscaceae > Viscum > Viscum album. Next base: position 552,609,179 of record OY728158.1, read on the forward strand.
TGTTTTCAGAAAAATGCCACAAATTCACCCTAAGCTAATTTTGATATTATGAATTCAAAAATTAATTCTATTTTAAAAATTTCAAACATATAAATTTCCTTAATTAATTTAAAATTAATTCCCATTGTCAAAACCAAAAAGCGAGTTTTTAAAAAGTAAAAACTATCAAAAGATTAACATGTGTTTATGTCAAATTTAAATGTAAAATTAATTATAATGACCTAAATTGTATTACATGGTAAAAATATAATCTAATTATACTCCCAAACCATTTAAATTCATAATTTAACTCTATATATTTTTTCAATTAAAAAAATTGTTTTCAATAAAAATTTAGTATTTTTTACAATTCATATGAAAGTTATCAGAAAAGTACCAAAAATTTATCCAAAATCAATTTTTATGTATTTATTCTAAAGAAGAATTTAAATTCCTAAAATTTCTTATATATAAGTGTCAAATATTGGTTTAAAAAAGGATCTCCATTAAAAGGCGGTAAAATTGTATTTTTTGAAAAGTAAATCTTTTATTTGAAAAAAATGAATCTGATCTTATATTATGTCAAAGAAACACATAATATATATTATAAAATTATATGCAGTATATTAAATTCAAAATTTAGTTAATAATATTTATAACCTCTTTTTGAACGGCTAGTTTGGTAAGTCGTGGTGTGCTCGAACTCGGTGTTGCATGTAGCACAAATTATCGAATTACTTTGAAGAGGTAAAGTACTATGAAATCTTGGGGTGTCATAGGGAATGTAAGAAGGAACTTTCCACATATGTATTGGGACCATTTTATGTAGGATTCATTTCTAATTGGTTCATTTTAAGAATAATAAATCTAGAAAGTAGATGTTTTCTTCAAGAATAATAGAGGTATCATGATCAATTTCAAGTATCTAGAGAAAGGGTGATATCAATTCTAACTTGGTAGGATTGTAAGGTTTAGGCTACGAAGAATGTGTAGGTCATTTTTTGATTTTGGTCAAATCAACTAGTGCTACATAATATGTAACTATTCCCTGATCTTAAAGTAGTGAAAAACTAGATTAATTAAACATGGTTTATAATGCAGAAAGTATTTTAGGTTATTGGTCAGATATTAATCTACTCCAACCAGGATAGGGTCCTTCACTCAAATATCCAGTGGTCAGGGATGTTAAATTGTATTGGATAGACAAAGATTATTTATCCATATTACTAATCCTTAAGGTTACAAAATTCAGAGTTTAAGATTTTATAGAAATCAGATACACCTACTCTTTATCCCTACCCTGATTGTTTTAGCCACTCATGGTAGGAATTAATGTAAGAATATGGAAGATAAAAATTTTTCTCAATATTCTAATAATGGTTGAATTTAAATGGTTAAAACACATGAAATGATTTCGATTCACTAAATGGGATGAGCATACAACCACGATTATAAAAATTTAAATCACAATTTAATTAACTACTTACTTGAAATGAGAGTGGAAATTAATGCAACATGCGTTCGTCGGTGATTAATGATGAACAATGTTGGTGATGCGAAAAGGAGGGGAGGGAAGAAATGTTGACACAAAATCCACAATGATGGTATTAAAATAAAATAATTATAAGAGATATATAAATTTTATTTTAGAGGATAGGGAATCGAAAGGAATGAAAAACACCAGATTTATATGCTCTGGAAGCTCTGCAAATCCACTTCCGGACTTATCTAATTATAGGAAAACAATTTACAGGACGTGTAATGAGATTCAAATCGTGTAATGCACAATAAATGTAAATATTCTTGGATTTTAAATATATATGTATCTCATTCTTATCTCATCCAATATTTGAATATTTTACTGATTTCACATTGTGTATTCCAGAATCATGATGTGTACCTTCTTTCTAGCTATATCATTAGGGTTGGTTTCTTATTTATAGGTTTCACGATATATATTGGCCACTCACAATGTGTAATGGTTTCTTCACTTACAATCTTCAGGACTTGATTCATGGATTTATCGATGCTGTGAAACCCTAATACATGTCATGTAATGAGTTTTGACGAGGTGTAATAGGAAAAGTATGCTTTTTTCTGTATTTTCACGTTTGAACCTTGGAATCCTCATTTCTTCAAAATTCAGCCCATACCAAGCATATTATCGAATGAAGAAATTAAAATCATTACTAAATGACAACATAAAGTAAATATGTTTTCAGATTATCAAATCTCCCACACGTAAAAAATTTCTTGTTCTCTTGCAAAAAAGTATCAACGGTGATTTCAAAGAGATAAGAAATTTTTAGAATTTCTACCATTCATTATTTTGAGAAAAATAAATCTAATTGTAAGAAGAAAAGGATAGTATCTAGAATAATACATGTATATAGAAATCTTCATTCCTCATAGCTCCATTCTTTAAACAAACTATAGTCTTTTAATTATAATATTTAAACTGTTCATTGAGTTCAATACCCATTTTCAATTCACCTCACAATGAATTTTCACTCATTACTCTGGGTAAAATGAAATTAGAGTTATGATGATATCCTGAGTTCATTTTTCTAACCATAGGCTTCCATTGGTTCTATCATCTCTACATTGTAATTACAAGTTCAAAAATAATCATTAGGGCTTCATCAATTGGGTTCTAATAACTCCGAGGTTGTGGGTAGGAGGGTAAATTATAAAAATATAGCTAAATATTTGGGGTAGGATCTGAATTATAATCCATGAATGTCTTGAAAAGTGAACTAAAATGACTCCTCTAAGCTAATCAAGTCTACACTGTTGGAGTTGGTGGCCTTGAACCTACTACCATGTACTTTATTCATTAAAAAAATACCTTATCACGTCTTCATTGTTCTTCTGCATGACAATGCATGTGATAATGTTCTAAGGAAAGTTGTTACACTAAAGGGTCATAGAGGATCCCCTCTATGAAGAGAACTCAGAAGTTCCATAACACTATTCTTGAATATATGTTCTATAGCCGGATTATGTTATTTGAGGGACATAAATAATAGAGGCCATTAGAGGAGAGGACTCATAAAACTTTGAGCCACCTTCTTATGGTGTGTTCCCTTAGTAATATCCATGAGAATATTATGAGAACGAGACCTACCTGTAGGAAATCCACATTTCCTAGTGTTATTGGATGTTTCTATCTGTGGACTTGTGTATTGGTGCTTAGACTTTAATATTATTATTAATAGGTAATACAACTCGTGCACATAGATGTATTAATGAAAACTATTATAACAGACTATTCACAGTGAGGTAGGATATTTTGGGTGCAACACGAGTAATTCTACATTAATAGATAATGTGAGATAGTATTTTTCCCTTCTGTTTCATAACAGGAGTTGATATCTTAGGACCATTGATAGAATTGATATAGCCTAAATAAATCCATGTCCATGGTGAGGAATGGGAAAGTTCAATTCCAGGAAGTCAAAGAAAAAATAATCGAGCATGGGGGTTTCTGGAACTAGCCTGAAACCCACTTGATTCGAGATTTCAAGAAAAAGATATTATATTACATGGTCAGCGTTCGTAGAAGGTGACATGTCTTTGCGGCATTAAATTCCTTCTCTATGGGTGCATTGGTGTGTTTCTAGATGCTAACATTGGACTTTAGGCTGGCTACACCTATTTTAATTGATAAAGATTCCTAGAGGGTCACACACTAAGTTTTTCCAAGTATCTCAATTAAATATTCAATTAACAAGTTGAATAAATATTATTCCCGACTGTGGTTTAATAAATATTCATGGAAGCTGGATCACATTTATTTCGATAGTATTTATTTGAGAAAATATATTGTGGGTGAAAGAATATATTTATTAGTGTGTAATACAGTAATATTTATTCATGAAATAAATTTTTATTATTCAAGGTCTAATAAGTGTGGTGGAAAAAATAAAGACAATGGAAGAACAAAAGTACACGCTATGTAGTATTTCTGGGGATTTGTGAAAAATAATATTATTTATTTTATTAAATAATATTAGGTGTAATTTTCTAGGTGCATGTCATTTAATAATAATAGTCAACATTTATTATTATACATAGGGTATTACTAAGAAATTAATGAAATAAATGAATGCTTTCAATTAATTAATTCATTTTATTATTCTATCTAATTAAAATCCCAATTATATTATTCTCATTAACCTAGCCATTCTGTGTGGTCGTCCATAACAGATTTGGAAAAATCTCTCAAGCCAAGAGAGGATTATTTTTCCTCTAAGAACACACTCAAGTTACAAGAGAGATCCTCCTTCACGGGATCAAGGAGAACTATTTGGAAGCATCTCTCAAGGATATTGAAGGAAGACATCACAAGAAAATGCTCTTCCACGCTAGCACCCAGATATCCCTTTGGCGAATTACAATGATACGTGGAGAACATGTGGATCACCGCTAGACAAAACCTACACATGGATTCTATGATGCAACAATGTATCACATCGGATCATGATTGTAAACATCAACGGAGAGAGAATTGCCTAAACGTAATTCTCAGCTTTTAATTAAAATAATTTTAACCAACATATGACTGTCCTATCTATGGTTTCAAGACTCCCCTATTTTCTTTCATTCATCATTCTATTCTAAAGTTCCATTGTTTTATTATCATGAAGGATCTCGGATTGATCATCCTTAATGGGAAAAAATTAATGTTAGTTCCACCCACCAGCGTTCTTCTGCTAAACTCAATACCTACAAGTGGTATAAGAGTAGGCATATCATTGATTATAATTATTTAGTTTTTTTATGATTTATGCATTTAATAATTTAGTTGTTTCAATACAAGTTAATCATTTAGAAAATCTGAATCTTGAGATCTATTCCCCCTCTTTCGTTTCACATTCACCTTATAGAAATGATCTTTTCTTTAAATTTTGATTAAAATAAAACAGAGGATCTCATCCAGATGTGACCAATATTCCTAAATGTACAACACATGAACACAAGGTTTGTATTGGGAAGTACACGTCGTGTAGTATGGGTTCCATGCACTGGGATGGTTTTCCAAACCAGGCCATGTGTTGGAGTCTTTCTAAGTCTTAAATGACTTTGTTTGTTGACTAGGAACAGGTAGCACATAGTTTCTGGATTACACGTCATGTGGTCCACTGGACACATCATATAGTCCCTTCATGTTAGGGATGTATTTTGTACCCCGTACATGGCCTACCCAACTGAAAACCACGTAACGCAGATACTACACGGCATGTGGCCCACTGAACATTCCGTGTACTCTAAATATTTCTGAAGTACATCTACACGCCATGTCCTCAACCATATAATTTATATGGATAGTGAATGAAAGTACACACCATGTAGTTGGAACTACATGTCATGTACTCATCAAAATTACATAGATTTATTAAATTTTTTATTATATTATAAAAATACTTGAGATGTGTGCCGTAGTGTGGGTGTAAATCTAAGGCACAACAAGTGATATTTGTTTTATATATATGTGTGTTTAATTTAACATATCTATAATGTTCATTTCTAGTCATTGGGTAGTTATGAACCGAAATACACCGAGTTGTCTCCAAGGTACAAGTTATGTACAATGCTAATTTTAAACGAATTTATATGTTTAAAATTATTATGGCTGAGAATATCAATGCAATTTTGAAAAGGGTTTAAGATAAAATAATTGATTAAATAAAGATAATTAATAGATAAGAGCATGATTTGTTTTAAAAAATAACAATTAAAGAATTTAATGATAGTTTTATTTATGTGCAAATATTGTTGCACATATAAATGATCATGAGCTCGACCAAGACCTTTTTATATGAATGGTTTCATTTAATTTATTTATTTAAATTAATTTTTTCAACCTACAAGCCTTATCCAAATTAATATGTAGGGACTACGTGCCCATGGTTTATGTTTTGTAAACCCCCATTTTACCCCTCACATGTTAGTGAGATAAAAGTGTATATAATTTATGGAGCTCCTTAGCTAGTGGATGTGGCTCAAGTTAGGATCCAAGGTGAAACCAATCCAAGGAGATAAAAAGGATAACATGTGGAAAGCTATAAACATGAACTGAAAAGGTTTTAGGTGTTTTTCCGTTAGGTCTTGGGTTAGTTTATCGACCGATAGATAAACAAACCCATATAACAAGCTCATGATCATACCATTAATTTTATTTTTGTTAGTTTCATGGTTTTTTATTATGGGAGAGTTGTCACAATCACACAATTAATGAATTAAACATGCATGAAAGATGGAATTAAAATAAGATCAACTTATGCGTACATATTATCTTAGACATGGTTAGTCACTTAATTATATCCCACTTAATGTTAACAAGTATGTAAGAAATATAATAAAATGGAAATTTACATATAAGGATAAAATCCATCAAAGAAATATTAAGTTGATATAGCCTTTTATAATATTGGATAGAATCAAACCATATTTCAAAGTGATTGACTAACCCTAGTTGGGGTGATTTAAATTATCAAGGAATTATAATTCAATGTTTTGGGATGACTTGAATTGTTTTACATCAAGGGTTAATTTCCACAGAAGTACTTGGTGTGACCAATAGCCAAAGGTTGAAGAAAACCAAAATAAAATGATTTCATAAATGGGGAGTCCACTAAGCGGATTAAGGAGATGCGAGTTAATGCAGTTGACATTTAGAATGCCTACCTAAAAACCTTCAAGTTTCTTAACCAACCCAATTTTGGGTAATGTGAAGGGCAATATGGATCCTATCCACTAAAATATTCAGGAAACAGAATATTCTGAAGTCAATGGTGAGGGCTATTGGATTTTGATAAAATAGTGGGAGACTAATAAATATTGATTTATTTATTTGTCTCAATTTTATCATGATAAAGTAATAAACCGTTGTTCATCATGATTTTTATAAAAAAAAGAAAAATGTCTTCAAACATATCATTGTGAACCATACTCAAGAAAGAAACCCTTCTCACTGCAACCAATTTTTAGGATTGGTAGAGGCATTTATGCATCATCCTTCACCACAAGAGGAAATTGTATTAGCTAGAGGAGACAATTCCAGTTGCACCTAGAAAAGAGGACAATGAGGAGGAATTATCTCTATATAAGAATCATTTGGATGATTCCAGATATGTCCAATGTTTCATGCTATCACCCATGTCTAATGAGCTCTTGAGGTAACCTGAAAACATGAGCTCATATAACATGATGTCTCACTTTAAGGATCTCTATCAAGATAAGGTGTGACAAGAGAGATATGAGATCTCCAACACATTGTTTACAACTAATCTTGGGGAGTCTGTGTCTTTTGGGCCTCATGTAGAAAAGATTATTGTCTATATAGAATAACTGAACATCTTAGGGATTAACATCCCGGATGAGTTGCGTACAGATCTCATACTATCATCACTTCCCAAGACCTTATCCAGATTTATTATCAACTATTACATGATAAACAATGAGAATAGTCTATCATAACTTATAACCATAATTTTCCAGGTAGATAAGGACATGGGGCATGGAAACCTCACAGTCCTAGTGGTGAATAATAAAATGAAGGACAAGGTAATGGGGCTAAGGACTTATAAATGGTCTAAAGCCCCCATGCACCATCCCTCCAAGAAGGGTAAGATCTCGAGGTAGGGTAAGGAATGGGAGGTGGTATGTATTTTGGGTGCTAATTCAGGCCATTGGAAAAGGAACTGTACCCAGAAGTGTGGGGACAGTAATGGTTTGTTCATTATGGAGTGTAATCATTCGATTTCTACATTTTGGGTATTAGATACAACTTGTGGGGATCCCATTTTTATCCAAATGCAGTAAAAATGTAGATTTATAATGATTTCCTTAGAAGAGGTGGATCTTAGAGCTTCAAATGGCACAATACTGATTATGTTAGCCATTGGAAATTACAACCTCTCATTTCCAACTAGGATGATTTTGGTTATACATAACTTTTAATATTTTCCTAGTGTTTCCGAAAACATAATTTCTATATCATGTTTGGATATTGATGGATTTATTTTCATGATTAGAAATATGGGTTGTTTCTTTTATAAGAACAACGTATGTTATGGTATGGAGTATTTAAATAATAGTTTTTATATATTAAAATACGAAAAACAAGTGTTATAAATCGATAACGAAACAAAATCACATGACTCGTACAACACCTAGTTGTGGAATCACCACCTTGTTCATGTAAACGAGAAGCACTTGACAAATATCTTCCAAGATGGTTATTTATAATCAACTAAGATAAAACCACTTGAAAGATGTCATACTTTTTTACAAGGTAAAATGACCAAGCTACCTTTTAGTGCACATGGTGAATTTTCCATAGAGCTTCTAAGATTGGTGCACATTGATTTGTGTGGTCCATTTTCATTAGATGATAGAGGTGGATATTATTAATTCATTACTTTTACTGACCATTTGAGTAGATATGTATATATATACTTAATGAGATATAAGTTAGAGGTCATAGTGAAATTTAAGGAATTTAAGAATGAAGTAGAGTATCATCTTGGTAAGAAGATAAAAAAGCTTCAACCAGATTGAGGGGAGAAAATTTGAATCAAGAATTCATTGTCCTTTTACAAGTGTTTGCGATTCTATCTGAACTCACTCCTTCTTATACACCATAGTGGAATAGTGTTTATGAAAGGAGGAACTGTTCCTTGTTGGACATGGTGAGGTTGATGATGAGTCATGTAGATCTTCCGTTTTACTTTTGGGGATATGCATTAAAAACCGTTGCATACACATTAAACTGAGTACCATCTAAGGCAGAAAAAGGAACTCAGTCCGAGTTATGGAATGGAAAAAACCCCATTTTTTTGCACACATGTGTATGGGGATGCGAGGCATTTTTTGAGGCCTTATTAAGAAACAAACTAGCACCCTAGGGGATAAGGTGTATTTTTATAGAATATCCCAAGTAAAAAAGGATATTACCTATATAACCCTTCATATAAGAAACTTATTGTTGCTAGAGAAGACGTCTTTCTTGTGAGGGAGCACATTCTCAGGAAGGATAGTGGGAGAAATATTGACTTTAATGAAGATGATGCTCAATATACACATGATTTTTTATAGGAACAAGTTTTATAGGTCCTCATGGAAGAGGTTCCAAAAACAAAAGTAATGCATAAGATCTCAAGATAGGTAAGGGAACTAAAAAAATTTGGTTTCCTAGTCACCGAGGATGGTGAATCATTATTTTCGGAAAATGATGATCCTTTATCCCACAAAGAATAATTATAGAGCTCAGAAGCTAAAAAATGGCTAGATGCTATGAAATCTGAGATGGATTCCATGTATTAGAACCATGTATGGGTTCTAGTCCATGATATAGTTAAGGTAAAGCCTATTCCATGTGAATGGGTATTCAAGAGAAACTTTTACATGGAAGGTCATGTTAGAACCAATAAAGCAAGGCTAGTGGTTAAAGGATTCAGACATCATCAAGGAATTTATAATGATGAAACCTTTTTCGTAGTTTATATGTTTAAATCCATAATAATCATACATGCCATAACAACATACCATGATAATGATATTTAGAATATGGATTTCAAAACTATATTATTTAATGGGAATCTTCAGGAAGATGTCTATATGAAAAAACCAGAAGGGTTTGTGACACCAGGTGAAGACAAATGGGATCTCAAGTTGCATAAATCCGTCTATAGATTAAATAAAGCATCCAGGTCAAGGAACATTTGATTTGATGAATGCATAAAGTAATTTGGTTTCATTAGAAACTAATGTGATACATGTGTTTATAAGTGGTTTAACAAGGATGTGGTCATTCTCCTCGTAGTTTATGTTGACAACATATTAATTATTGGAAATGATGTACCAGTCTTATAATCAGTTAAGGAATGGTTGAACAAGTGTTTCTCCATGATGGACTTGGGTGAATCAGCCTACATTCTATGGATCAAGATCATTCATGATATATCCAAGATGCTTCTTGGAATAAGTCAGGGCACATGCATTGACAAGATAATAAATAGATTTAGTATGGAACAATCCAAGAGGGGATTCATTCCAGTATCACATATCCTACATATTTATAAGAAAATATGTCCTCAAAAACAATAGGATAATGATAGAATGAGTAATATCTCATAAAATTCGGCTATAGGATCCAACATGTTTCCCATGTTAGGTACCTGACTTGATGTTGCCTATGCACTGATCATGGTAGATAGATATCAATCAGATCCAGGAGAACAACATTGGACTACTGTTAAGACTATCGTTAAGTATCTAAGAAGAACAAAGGATATGTTCCTATTGTATAGAGAATATGAGGAACTTAAAATTATATGGTATTATGATGTAGGTTTTTAGACCAATTAGAATGATATGAAGTCGCAATCTGGATATGTTTTCCTACTCAAAAGAGGAGATGTGAGCTGGAAGAGTTTAATGAAGCCAGTTGTCACCAATTATAAAGTTAATTATGAATATATAGAAACTTGTGATGTTGTAAAGGAAGCTGTATGGATTTAGAACTTTATCCAGGAGCTTTATTTTTTCCTATAAGTAGATACCCTATCAAATTGTATTAAAATAATTCTATAGTGGTGCCTCTTGAAAAAGAACCAAGGTCGCATCAATAGATAAAAAAAATTCTCAAGAAGTATCAACTCTTGAGGGATTTCTATCAAATGGGTAAAGTTGTAGAGAGGATAGTGTCCATGGAAGAGAACGTGGCAGACCTCATGACTAAAGGCCTATCTCAGTAGAAGAATGAATATGATGTGAGATCTAGTGGGTTAAAGGTTGTTAGTAGTTGGCTCTAGTCCAAGTGGGAGTATGTTGGAGTTGGTGACCTTGAACTAACTAATTTGTACTTTATTCATTAATAAATACCTTATCACATCTTGATTATTCTTCTGTGTGAAAATCTATGTGATAATGTCCTAACGATATCTGTATCACTAAAGGGTCATATCAGAAGCCCGCTATGATGAGAATTTGGAAGTTCCATAACACTGTTCTTTAATATATATTTTTTGGTCATATGATGTTATTTGAGTGAAAAAAATAACACAGTTCATTAGAGGTGATGACTCATAAAACTTTGAGGCACCTTCTCATGGTGTGTTCCCTTGGTAATATCTTGGAGGATATTATGACAATGAAGCATGCTAGTAGGTAATCCACATATCATAGTGTCACTAGATGTACCTGTCTAAGGACATGTTTATTGGTCCTTAGACTTTAATATTATTATTAATGGGTATTACAACACATTCACTTAGATATATTTACAAAAATGGTGACAACACACTATTTGTGGTGAGGTAGTGTATGTTGGGTGCACCACGAGTAATACTATATTAATTATATAATGCGAGAAAGGATTTTTCCCTTTTCTTCCAAAACGATATTTGATATCTCAGGCCCTTTGATGGAATTGATATAGCCTAAATAAATCCATGTCGATGGTGAGAAATCGGAAAGTTCAATTCATTGATGACAAAGAAAGAATAAACGAGCACATAGGTCGATGGCACTATCATGAAACCTGGTTAATTTGATATATCAAGACAAAGAGATTACATTACACGATAAGCATTCCTAGGAGGTGACACATCATTTCGGTGTTGACTTCATTCTCTATGGGTACCTTGGCATGTTGCTAGACGCTAACCTTGGAATTTAGGCAGGCTCTGACTAATTCCACTGAGAACGGAGCCTAGAGGGTTACACACTATGTGTGTCCAAGGATCATAGTTAAATATTTATTTAACATGTTTAATAAATATTATTCATGACTATTGTTTAATAATTATTCCATGAAATGTGGTCGAATTTATTTAAAAACTAGTTATTCGAGAGAATATTATGTGGGAGATGCAATATATTTATTAGCGAGTAATGCAGTGATATTTATTTAAGAAATAAATAGTCATTATTCAAGGTCTAATAAATGTGGTGGAGGAAATAATGACAATGGAAAAAAAAGTACACGCTGTGTATTTTTTCTGGGGATTTTTGAGAAGAAATATTATTTAATTCATTAAATAATATTAGGTGTAATTCACTGGAATCATGTCAAGTAATAATTATAGTCAATTGTTATTATTATACATGAGGTATTACTAAGAATTAAATGAAATGAATAAATATTTTGGGGTAGTTAATTCATTTTATTATTCTATGAAATTAAAATCCTAATTTTATTATTCTCATTAACCTAGCCATTTTGTGTGGTTGTGCATATCGGATTTGGAGAAAACTCTCAATCCAGGAGATAATTATTTTTTCTCCAAGAACACTCTGATGTTACAAGAGAGATCCTCCTTCATCAGATCAAGGAGAGCTATTTAGAAGCGGCTCTCAAGGCGATCGAAGGCGGACAACGCAAGAGAAGGCTCCTCTGCACTAGAACTCATAGATCCATTCGGTGACATCTAGATATACATGGAGCACTTGTGGATCATCACTAGATAAAGCTTACACTTGGATTATATGATGAAATAATGGATCACATCCGATCGTGATCGAAAACATCAACGGGGAGAGAATTCCATCAAGGTAATTTGTGTCTTATAATTAAATTAATTACAACAAATATATGATGATCCTCTCTATGGTTCCAAGACTCCTCTCTTTTATTTTATTCATCATTATATTCTAAAGATCCTGAATTTTATTATCATGATGGATCTCGGATTGATCATCGTTAATGGAAAAAAATTAAAATTGAGTAAACCCACCAACGCGCTTCTGTTGTGCCTGAAACCTACATACACTCCCAGCTTCTCAAATTGGATCTAGGTATATTTCAAGTAAGTTAAAGAGGGGTACCTTATTCGTTGCCTTTTTCATTGGTATTTTTATTTTTTGGAATTCATGTCTAGTGAAGATCTCAAATCCTTCCCCAACCCATATGTGATCCTTTAGGGGATTTATCGGTCTAGAAATGGTGATTTTTACTTTATTAATACATAATTGATGTCAATTTTTCTTTTAATTTGTATTTTCCAATGTAATAGAATATATTTAAAATGATATAAACTATAAATGGATGAGAATAAAATAGTCAGATGAGTAACACAATATATCTTAATAATTGAATAATCATGTGTTCTTTGAATGCTTCCCCCGCACTTGTTTAATTGTAAAATCATGTATTACACAAGGAGTAGGGTATGAATGGAAAATTGGATTATAATATCTTCATCCTAAAAGGTCATTCATGGAAACTATAGGCTTAATAAAAGAAATATGCAAGGTGGTTCTCAAGAAAAAAGTGTCTCAAGAGTAATTGCCTCAATTATTTTAAAATTATACATGTTCAATAATTCTCTCAATAAGATCTCAATGCATGTTCTGAATGGTTTAAATGCCCTAGGTATTACGAAAGAAATACACACAGAAAATATTATGAAATTATAGCCCTAAAATCCTCTAGGTAATGAGAATAACAATAGAAAATGACGATCACTAATGATATACAACCAAATAGTATGTCATTTAACCATAATTTCAAAAATGTTGAATTTGAATTAAATTTTTATGCTCAACAATAATTCTAAGAATCTAAACAGATACAATTCATAGATTCTAACAATTCCAAATTTATTTTTTTATTTTATTCAAATGGGAATAATGTTTTTCTGGTTTAAATTATGCTTATGATTTTGAACAATTTCTCCTAGAAAGATGGGAACATGTAAAAATTCAAGTGTATCAAATGTAAAACTTATAAAAAAAATCACCTCTCCCCCACTTAGAATATGATAGTGTCTACACTATCTATGGAATAATTTCTGGGATTTTTATAAAAAAATAAAGTTCAAGAAAAATGAAATAGAAATTGAAAAATTAAATATGGGGGGAATCAGGATCTCCCTATAAGAAGTGGAATTACATAAGGGAACTTGTTCTGTTATGATTCTAAATCCAGGTCACATTCAAAATGGGTTAGAAATAAAATATTTTACTAGTTGAAACACTAGTTCACATGATTAAAACATTTATAACCAGAATACCAGGTAGGTGCACAATATGATGAGCATGGGTAACCAAATTTATTTATATTTGAAAATTTTTACAATAGTACTTTTAAATGGACTCAAAATGAAAATAAAAATACATTATCATGATGAAATAATCTAGAAAAGCAATGAACTATGGTTTTCCTCCCATAGAGAGCTAGCAGAACATCGTCATCCAGACCGATGGACCAAAATATCTTGAAGTATGGCCCATCAGCTCAGTTTCTCCTCTTGTGTTTACAGCTACTCGTGGAAGTGTCCTACAACTTTTAGGGTCAATTGATAAGACTGATGATTTCATAGGTAGTGTAACCATGAATCATATGTGGAAGGATTTATATAATAGCTTGAGGTTCCTACTATTGTTCATGACTTTCAAATGAAAGTTCCTAATGTTGATGTTTTATGTTGACCATGTGTTGAGTCACTCGCTAAACCAGAAAAAATGGTGGTAACAGTCCATCAAAAACCATATATGAAATAGAGGATATATAAATGGATATTATAAATTTGAATTATTTTAATATCAATCAATGTAAATAGTGACACAGAAATCAGTTCCAATATTTAAATGAGTGAATAAATAAAAAATGTGCGCATATAAAGATGAAAATATGAAAACAACTATCCCTATCACAAAAAGTTAGAAGATAAAAATTAGAAAAATGGCTGAATAAGATCAATCATCAGAACCAAACATCTCCTCCAACATCAACCTTCCATCTTGTGGTGATGTTTGATGTTCAGTCGGATCAGTGGTAGTGGTTGTAGTTGAAGTAGATGGATCAGTGATAGAGGGTGTAGTTGTGGCGATGAATAGATGGGTTGGGGTGGGTAGTAGAGAGGTTCTGATCCAAATTGTGGCTATGGATATGGAATTTGTATCGATGAAGGTAACCTATGTGGATATAGTAGTGGTCATCCCCTTTCCATGTTGGGCCTGTTTATCTAGGTACTTCTTTTGGGAAGCAGGGTCAGCAATGTCGAACGACATGTTGGGGTTGGCTAGGATAGATTAGGGAATGGTAGAAGGTGATTGGCCGAAAGGGCCTGGTGGTGGGTGATTTATTGTGTCAGAAGGGGTGGTGGAGGGTAATGAAATCAGAAATCCTTGCAAAGGGAATATTCAAATGAGTATATATGCGGTGTGGATTCTCCAGGATGCAAAGCTATATCTCCTAGATATATGGCAGGTGGGATTGGTGGTTTGAGAGATGGTATATTTAGTGGTGGTATGTGTAGGAATATGGGTGGGTGGTTGAGGTGGGGAACTGGCGAATAGATCACCTAGTGGGTTTGATACTACTGGTGGTGGTTCCTCTACTTATGATTCTACATGCACGCCCAATGACCTATAGTAGATATCATCCTCCCTCACCAATATTAGCATATTATGTAGCATAATGAAGTCAATGAGAATAATGGATCCCACAGAGGTAAGAGGTAGTATAGCATCAAAAACTCTGAGTTATCTAGCTCGGTGGGTAATAAATGATCTTCCCATCAAGGTACCTCAAATATGATGGGCATGATCTTTGTAATAGTAAGTGTGCAGCTATGTTGATCGATGGGCCTCCCAGGACTTCTACTTAGATGATCACATCTACCTGGATCATCCTACTATGAGAATCCTCCTTGGGAATCCATGTGTGTGCCAAGACAAAATTAAGTATCGGCAAGGCTGGGCTACAAAACTGGGTAGACCTGGTGATCAGTGAGTTAGGGGGTAACTAAAGGTCTCATGCGATCATCTGCCAA
Source organism: Viscum album (assembly GCA_963277665.1). Lineage (NCBI taxonomy): Eukaryota > Viridiplantae > Streptophyta > Magnoliopsida > Santalales > Viscaceae > Viscum > Viscum album. The sequence goes on from OY728158.1 coordinate 552,624,943, forward strand.
AGATGTTGTGAATTGGATCAGGGTTGAACCAACTGAAGTTTTAGAAAGACTTATGATGAGTAAAACTCCTCTGTATAATTTCCTAGTCCCATACCAAACTCAGTGAAAGATATATCATGTGTTCAGCCACCCAGATCAAATCAAAGGCTATCTATAGCCACCTCAAAGGTAGACATAAACTCAAGAAATATCCCCATGAATCTCTCCTCGTGTACCTCAAAAATGTGGTCCAAATATAATGTTTCTTGGAAGTCAAGGATGGCATAATTTATGTTCAAGAAGACAAAGATAAAAAAATATCTTCTTGTTCATCCATATAGACTTAACCTTCATCCTGATGCGGTTTACATAGTGTTGTGGGTTAGAGAAAGACCATACGAGGTGCATATGGAGGTTATCATCACTGGATAAATACTCAATGCATTTTGGGGAGTTTTCTTGGGTAGCAGGTGTAGCACGGGAAATTACAGGAGGCGAAAAGGAAGTATCATTGTGTGGTCACTTGGCTAGAAACTGCTCGTCATGGTTTGATGATGACTGAGAGGGTTTGGGCCATAATTTCTTGGTTCTTTCCATTTCTGAAGGATATTTTTGGGGTGCATATGAGGGAGGGTGGGGTTTGGTTAAGGAAATATGAGGTATAAGGGATTGGGTTTTGTGTTCATGGGGGTGGGTGTGGGTGTGCGTGGTCAAGAGAGGAGGAGGGTGTTGTGGGGAAGGAGGGAGAAGATAGGGGAAGGTAGGGGATCCCAGTTTTCTGCACATGAGGCATGTGGATGGGGGAGGTGAGCAGTCAGGGGGGGTGGTGGGTAGTGGGTAATGAACCTAGGGTTCCCAAATTATTTTTAAAAACTAATATGGGGTGTTACACATTGTGTAACAATGTTTCACGTCATGTAATGCTTATTTTTATCAAATTTTTTATAGAGAAGGTACAAATCGGGTAGTTGGGTCACCCGATGTGTAGTTGACATTTTTTGATCAAAACATTTTCGAACCCTATACTTCATCTCTTATCTTATTCAAAACATTCATAAGTATTTCCTAATCTAATCTAGGATAATATGAACTATCCTGGGTTTCCTCCTTATCAGCACTTAAATTGACCTTTAGAGCTTGACTTAATTAAGGCCCAAATGAACATGAGGCTGATGATACATCCTTCACATAAGGGTTATTGAAGGATTTTAAATCTTTGACCATTTACCTTTATTGTGGTCCACCCTCTCTATGAAATTCACTATACCCATATGGAAAAACATGAATGACATCGAAGGGATCAAGCCATTGATATTTTAGCTTACTAGGGAACAATTTCAGTCTAGAGTTGAATAAGAGGACCTAATTCTTTGGAACAAAGATAAACCATGAAATGCATTTATCATGAATTTTTTTTGTTCCTTATTTTTATATCCTGTAATTTTCAATGGAATCCTTCATGATTTCTCTTAATTCAGTAAACTATAGAATCTGAGATCGCATATATTTTTCAGAATCTAACTTTATCATTTTATTGCTTGGTATGAGAGATTCTCTAGTTCAAATGGATGATGGCATGATTTACCATAAACTAATATGAAAGATTTTGTACCAATGGTTATTTTTATTCAATGAGGTATTCCTATAGTGAATCATCTAGATTTAGACTCCAGTCTATTTGTCTAGTGTTCACTATCTTTTCTAAGATTTTCTTGATCTCTGTATCTGACAATTCCACATTCCCACTTGTTTGTGGGAGGTAGGGAGTCCATGTATTGTACCAGATTGAATATTTTTCAAGTAATATTTTAACATTATGGTTGTTAAAATGTGTTCCTCTATCACTAATGAGTAATCTTGTAAATCCAAATCCTTAAAACACATTCCTTTTTAGAAAATTCGTCACCACTTTTTCTATGTTAGGTGATGTTGCATCACCACATACACATTTTGAGACATAGTCAACACCAAATAGAATGCAGAACTTTCCATATGAAGTGGGAAATGGTCACATGAATTCTAGTCTACAAATTTCAAAGATATTTACTTCCACAACTTGTTTTTGAGGCATTTCATTCCTTTTCCCAATATTCTCAGTTTATTGAAACCTATCACATCTTTGAAAAAATTCCCTTTCATCTTTTTGTTGCATGGGCCAGAGGCGTCTACTTTGTAGAATTTTTTCTACATTACGCTCGGGTCCATATATCCTCATGTTGGTAATGTAATCTAGATTTATATAAAATTTGGGATTTCATTTTGGGGATGAAATTTCACAATAAGATCAACACAATACTTTAACAGGAGTGGTTCATCGCACTAGTAATGTTTTTCTTCAGCCAAAAATATTTTCTTCTATTATTATGTGAGGTTTTGGTGAAAGAATATTGTGGAAATATAATTGGTAATATCAAAAAAAAATGTTTTAATTTTAATTCTGAAAGGGGTTTTATCAGGAAAATCAACATTAATTCCAGTATCATCATTGTCCTTGATTAGATATAGAGGACGTCTGGATAAATGATCAGTGATATCATTTTTCATGCATTTTGTGTCTTTGATCACTATATCAAATTCTTTTCATAGGATTATCCACCTTATCATCCTTGTCTTGACATCCTTCTTGTTCATTAGATACCTTAGGGAAGCATGATCGGTATGAACAATCACCTTGGATAAGACCATATAGGAACAAAAATTTTATATGGCATACACAACAACTAAGAGTTCATTATATGTAGTTGTGTAGTTGAATTGTGCTTCATTCAGTGTATCGATGAAAAAGTAGATTAGAGAGAACATGTGACCAAATAATTTTCAGAAAACGTTTCCAAAAGAAAGATGATGGCGTCACACAACCATTAAAAATCCTTATCTTAGTTTAGTAAAATGAACATAGGGGATACAATCAGGATTGTCTTAAAAGTATTGAATTCTTTATGAAATTACATGGTAAATTTAAATAGGACTTCTTTTGACAATAGGTGTGTCAATGGCTGGGAAACTTTTGTGAAGTCTTTTACAAATCACCTATAGAATCTAACATGGCCACTAAATATTCTTAAACTGTTAACTGTTGTAGGTTTGGGTAAATCCTTGATGACAATATTAGTGGTTGTATCATCTTTTATGCCTTCTCTAGAAATTTTATGCTGGAATAATATGTCGCTTTGAACTATAAAATGAATCTTTCCCAAATTTAAGATTCAGAATTTTTTGTCACATCATCACAGGACTAGCTCCAGGTTACTGAGGCAGACTTCAAATGATCTTCCATAGACTAAGAAGTCATACTTAAATATTTCTAATAATTTTCTTCCATATCATGCAAAAAAAATTCCATACATCATTGAAACATTATTGGATCATTACACATTCCAAATGGAAAACTCTTGTTGGTGCAGCATCAAAATCGGCATGTAAATGTTGTTTTTGAATAATGTCCTGGATGAAAAGCAATATGGTTATATCCTAAATATCTATCTAGGAAATAGTAGAATCAATGTCATGAAATTATTGATGAAATTTTATCCATGAAGGGAAAAGTAAAATTATCTTTTCCTATTTCTACATTCGACCTTCCACAATCAACACAAACTCTCCATCCACTGATGGTGCGTGTTGAGATCAATTCATTTTATTTAGTCTTATCCACTATAAATCCACCTTTCAAGGGTACTACTTATATTGGGCACACCCATTCACTATAGAATATGGAAAATATTATTCCTACATCTATAAGAATTAGTACTTCTTTGTTGAAAACATAATTCATTAGTAGTGTGAGCCGCCTCTGAGGTTGGATTTTTAGATTTTCATCTTCCTCGAGTTGAATCTTTTTATTTTATATATTCAAAATAATTCTTTTAATATCTTCCACTCCCCAGGAAATTGACTACTTGTATCTCTTTATTACATCAACCAATTTTTATTTAGGTTCCTAAGATAGTTCGGAATTAATGATTACTAGCAAAGGGTTTGAAGCACCAAAGTATGAATACTTAAGGGTACTGGGTAAAGGCTTCCACCCCAATTTTGGTGGTTGAATAACTAAGGTGGTTAAGGGAGGGAAAGTATCCATTGTAAGGGGTTCATTGAAACTCACTTCCTCAAAATCATACTCTTATTTTGTATATGAGAATGAATCACCACTATATTCTTTTATGGGCATGTATTTATTTACTTCTTTGGTAAGAGATATGGCATTAAAATCAATGGAATCCTCTAATTGATTATCATCTCTGATGAGGTTGAAGACTTCTCATTATTCTCTGACTTAAAATATCATATGTCCTTGATTCACATCAATTAGAGCCTTTCTTATTACAAAGAATGGTCTTCTGAGAATAATAGGGACATCACCTTCTTCTTCTATATCCAGAACTATGAAGTCTTCTAGAAAGATAAATTTTCCTACTTTGACTAGAACATATTCAAAAATTACTTTATGATATTTCACTGATCAGTTTTCATGTTGTAGTTCTACTAAAGTTGTTTTGAGCTCTTGGATTCCCAACATGAGAAAAATTATCATTGGCATTAAGTTGATGCTTACTCTAAGATCGCACCAAGATATTTCAAATTTTCATTCTCCAATAGCACAAGGAATTGAAAAACTTATGTGGTATCACATATTGGAAGGGATCTTCTACTGAAAGACAGCAGGTAATTCTTTATTTAGTGAGATGGCATAAAGATATTACATTTTTCTTTTGTTGGAAATTATATCTTTATTGAATTTAGAATAATTAGGCATTTGATAAATCGTCGCTGTAAAAGGTATCTTTATATGAAATTTATTGAACATTTCTAGGAACTTCTTGTATTGTAAATATTTTATGACTGGTAATTCTATTTCTGAAAAAGGAATAGGTGGATTTTATAGTGGCGGGGTAACATAAACTGGTTATTTTGGTTTCTTGGGAGTTTGGGAGTATGTAGTTGGTTATACCTCTTGATATGTTACTAGCTCCATTCCATCAACTTTTTCTTCATCTATTGGTGGTTTCTTATTAGGTTATTTAATTTTTCCATCACCTCATCGATGTGGTTGTTGAAAGTACAAAATATTTCCACTTCTCAACACTATATCATTATCTTCTTCCCTTCGGTATGATTCTATATTACCAGTTAGTGTACCTAGTAATCCTTCAGAAAAATGTCTTTAGATCTGATCTATTTGAACTTCAAGATTGAGTAAGTCATATCATTGGTTTTGTATCTTCATCTTCTGATTTTCCATTCACTAGGCTTCTTTTTTAACAAAATTAGTCAGGAGGTTTTCTATGTATCTTTGGAGAGGGGATGGTTTCTGCTGATACCTTGGTTGAGTTGGTTGAAACTAATTATATACTATTTTACGGAAAGTCTATTACTACATTAAATGTTGAGGTCTTGGAATAGGGTTAATGGGAGGATAACCTAGTGGCCCTTGATTCTTAAATAGTTTTTTTACACTTTGGTGTCGATAATAGCCTTGGTTATTCTGAGGTGGAATCTGAGCATGCCTCTCTTTATAATATTTTTTCTATTGTTGAAATGAAGTATTATATTGATTATAATTGATGGAGTTACAATCTTGAGATTGTAGTTATTTAACATATGCCTTGTACTATTGCTAAAAGTGTGGGTCACCACACATTTTTAATGATTGTGTTTCCCTTACAGGAGTGGGAGGGGTTGTGTAGCAAGTAGATGGAATGAATATAATTTCTTTGTTAGCACTTAGACTTGAATTTCTAGCCTTTTATTCTCATATACATTTAAGATACCATACCGATGTGGTCCATGATCACTTTTCCACAGGCTGACATTGTGTGAGAATTCATCAAAAATGGATCATCTAGATTTATGTGTTTTGAACATCAGTCCTCCATCAACTGCAGCATTGATGACTATTCTTGTGGATGGTTAGAGGCCAAGTTAGAATGTCCAAATCCAGATTCACAGGTCTATTCCATGGTGTGGGAACATCCTCATATTCTCTTTAAATCTATCCCATGATTCCCATTAATATTCTTTTTCCATCTAAAAAAAGATCTGAATATAATTCTAGAGTTTCTTGTCCGGATTGGTGGGAAATATTTATCTAGTAACTTCTTGGCTAGTTCATCCAATGTCATGATTGACTCAGGAGATTGACTCTTGAGATAATCCTTGGCTCGGTCTCATAGAGATAATGTAAAGACACAGAGTCAGATTGTGTCTGATGATACTCCCTCATTGAAAAATGTATCGCATACTCCTAGGAAGTTACAGATGTGCTCATGATGATCTTCACTCATAAGTCTAATAAATTTCCCCATGTTCTGGATCATGTAAATTAGTCCAAACTTGATTAAAATAGTATGGTATTATAGAGGAGGGAATGATATTTTTATTGTAATAGAATGGATTGAAAGAAATCCAAAATATATGATGGCCCTTTCTTGCTATATTGGATGACATCTAACAACCAATTACTGCATGTTCTAAGAATTTAGTGGGTTCAGTCCCTTTTTATTGTTCGGGTCAACAATTGTGGACTGACGACATTCAGAAAGATTTTTTTCAATATCATGATCAATGGCTAACTGTTCTTGTGTGTCGCGACTCCTTCAATGAGTCGAAGGGCCTAGGTATATAGACTATGTTGCAGAGCAAGGATACAGTGGAATCATTGAAAGGAGAGAGAAATAAAGATGACAGGGTAAAGGTAATCTCAGGTCTTTGCTGATGGTATGAGTGTGTGAAGCACAAATTTACTTAGTCCTCGAGAATAGAGCCAAAATTTGATATAACCGCACACATCATTGAATTTACATGGGATGCATTCATATTAAAATATTATTTTTTTTTCTGAAACATCACTTTCTACAAGGGAATAGTATAATGAAAGTCCAGGGTTAATCCCATAGGGAACGTAAGCTGAAATTTATAGCCTATGGCTTGGGACCTTTTCATGTAGGAGCCCTTTCTAATTGGTTTAGTTTGGGAATGCTAAATATAGTATTTTATTATTTTCTTTAAGAATAAAAGATGGATAAGGATTAATTTATGGCATCTATTTAAATGGTTATCTTAATTATAAATTGTTAGTCTCTTAAGGATTAGGCTGCAAAGAAATCATAGGTCTCTAATTGATTTTTTTCAAATCAACTAGTTTATCCTAATAGGTAACTATTCCTTGATTGGTAAATAGTGACATCCTAGATACATTAAGAATGGATTTTATAGAAGAAATTATTTTAGGCTATTGTTCATAACCTAATCTACTCCAACCAGGAGAGGGTCCTTCACTCAAATATATTGTGTTCAGGGATGTTAAAATGAATTGGATATAAAAATATTATTTATCCTGATTTCTAATCCTTAAGGTTACCAAATTAAGAGTTGAATATTTTATTTATTTCATATACGCATACTCTTGATCCCTCTTTTGGTTGTTTTAGCCACTCATGGTAGGAATGAATGAAAGAAAATGTAAAATTAACATTATGATTAATATACTAAGAATGATTGAATTTAAATGGTTACACCCACGATTACGAAAATTTAAATACCAATTTAATTAACAACATACTTGAAATGAGATTAAAAATTAATGCAACATGAGTTCTTTGATGTTTAATGATGAATGAAAGTAGTGATTCAGAAATTGGGTGAATTATATGTTAAAACAAAATCCAGGATTCTTGTTTCAAAATAAAATATTGAAAAGTAATTAAGAAGTTTGATTTTAGAGGAGGGGGAATTGAGGGGAATGGGAAAGGGATGAGAAAAAAATGATTTCTCTTCTCTTGAAGCTCTACAAATCCACTTCCCAACTACTTTATTTATAGGTGAAAAATTACATTACATGTAATGTGATTCACATCATGTAATGCATGATCCATGTAAATATTTTTATATTTTAAATCTATTCATGTCTCATGGGTATCTTATTCAAGATTTAAAAACTTGACTGCATTCATGTCCTGTATCCCAGACCCACGATGTGTACATTCTTTCTAGCTATATATTCATATCGTATTTCTCATTTAAAGGGTTCATGACATGTATTGGACACTCATGAAATGTAATTTTTTCTTCACATTCAATATTCACAACTTTGTTCGTGACTTTCTAGATGCAATGAAACACTACTACACATCATGTAATGAGGTTTCACGATTTGTAATAGCACAATTATGATATTTTTCATCATTTTCTCATTTGGAAACTATGAGGCTTCATTTCTACAAAATTAGGCACATAGAAAGTGTATAATAGAAGAAATAAATTAATATCCATAACTAAATGACAAATGATATTAGATATGGCTTCTGTTTATCTGAGTTTATTACAAGTGAGAAGAAAAAGTTCACCAAGCCCATGATTTCAAGGGAAATAAATAATCTACCAATGTTAAATGAAATAATTGTAAAGATATGAGACATTATACATATGAATATCATACATTTCAAGGATAATTTTCCAAAATAAGGCCAAGGGAGAAATTCTATGATTATGCGGTCACAACTACTAAGGTTGAAGTTTATAATATTGTGGTGGAAGGTACTTTAATCATTTCCTCGAACTTATCCAATGCTTTGTTTTACTATATATCATCGCATTTTTTTATATCTTCTTAGTTTTCCTTAAAAATTAGATATTTCCCATTCTCCTTAAGAAGGGAGTAGTTAGTCAAAACCACTAAGTGGAGTCTCATTTTACAAAAGATGTTTCATACATTTCCCATTATAGAACATAAACGTTCTTTAACTTTTGATTTTATCATCATACCTATAGTCTACTTTGAAATAATTAGCCGTATGGATTGGGTTTCAAAAATATGATGAAAAATTTAGTTACAAGAAGATGCAAAATTATGATTTGTGAGGAAGGTGTAGAATCCCTTATTTTTAGAGAATAAGAATCACCATCTGATTCTTATCTAGATCCACCCCCATTAGCTCTACTAAATTCAATTCTTATGGAGGAAGAGAATGCAATATCTACGGGTGACGAAAGAAATATTAAAATTAAATATGTAACTATTATGAAAGAATATATTCATGTATTTATAGAGGATTTACTTAGACATCTTAAAGAGTTGGAAATTGATTTTTTATTTGATTTAATTTTATGTCAAAGGACTATTTTATAGACTCTATATAGAGTAGACAAAATTGAATTTGTATAACTAAAGAAACAACTAGATGAATTGATTGATAAAGGATTTATCTTCCCTACTATTTCTCTATGGGGATCCCTTATTCTCTTTATCAATAATAAAAATGGATCCATGAGTCTATTAATTTAAAATAGGGAAATTAATGGTATTAAAATAAAGAAAAAGTATTCCCTTCCTCATATTGATGTTTGATTCGACCAGCTTCATGGAGCTCAATATTTTTCAAAGATTGAATTTTGATCTGGATATCATCAGCTATGTGTGAGGAAGGTTGTTATTACAAATGAATCATTTCAAAACAGGAATATACATTATGAGTTTCCAGTAATTACATTTAGACTGATCAATTAACCCTCCGTTTTCATGGATCTAATGAACAATGTTTTCATTGAATACCTTGATGACATTCTTTTGGTTTTTATTAATGATATCTTGGTATAATAAAAAATCTATGAATACCATGAGAATAACTTGTGGTTGTTTTTGAATAATCATAGATGAAATGAATTATGTTGGAAGTTTAGGAAGTGTGAATTTTGATTTCAATCAGTTTCGTTTCTTGGAAATATTGTCTCTAAAGATGGAATATTAGTTGATCCTTTGAAGAAAAAGGTAGTTCAGGAATGTCATACACCAATGAATATAACTGAGGTATGTAGTTTTATTAGTTTAGTAGGTTATTATTGGTGTTTTTTAGAACTTTTCTGGATTTTCTAACCCATTAACCAAGATTACTCATAATGAAGTTAAGTTTTATGGAAAAAATAATGAGAAGAATATTTTGAAGAATGTAATATAATATTAGTGACTCCTACAATCATTAATCTTCTATTGGGAAATAGTGTATTTTTTATTTATAGTGATGCATCAATGAAAAGATGCATGTTTTTCATTATACAGAATGATAGAGTTTTGATTATGCATCGAGGTAATTGAAAATTCATGAAAAGAACTATCTAATTCATGATCTTGAGTTAGCAGTTGTAATATTTGCACTAAAGATATGGAGGCACAATCTATATGGTGAAATAAGTGAGATATATAAGGATCAAAAGAGTTTGAAATATATCATCTCAAAGAAGGAACAAAACATGAAACAAAGGTGATGGATCGAGCTACCCAAATATTACGATTGTTCAATACACTACCACATAGTGAAGGAGAATAAGGTATCAGATGCATTAATCATGATGGATCATGGGGTTATGAACCAAATGAGGATTTAAAAATATCTTGTTTATATGGATCTAGCAAATATGGATTTGGGAATTATCACGGAAGGTGAAACATCATTACTTTTTCAATTGTCTTCCCAAACATATTTATTGGAAAGAATTAATAGTTATCAGTGTAATGATGAGAGTTTTCAAAATAATATTTATGATTTGAATGATATGAATTTTCCAGACATCAAGTGGTAGGATGAAATTATAAAATTTGGGAAGAGGCTATATGTTACCTCTATACCAAATCTAAAAAGGGAGTTATTGAATGACGCACATAACTTGAATTTATCTATACATCCTAGTAGCACTAAGATGTATAGAGATATGAAGGAATATTTCTGGTGGAAATATGATAATTAGGAAAATTTTATTATTTATCAAGATGTTTAGTCTGTCAATAGGTGAAGGATGAAAGTCAACATCCTTGAGGGGTCATGCAACCTATGACTATTCCTATATGGAAATGGGATGACATTTCTACGTATTTTTTCACTAGAATACCAAAAAACCCAAGAAAGAATGATGAAATATGGGTGATTATTGATCAACTTACCAAATCATCACATTTCTACACTATAAGGGAAGATTTTCCATTAGAGAACCTTGAAAGACTCTATATTAATGAAGGTGTATGTCTTCATGGAGAACCTCACTCAAATGTGTCAGATCATGATCCATGATTTACTTAGAGAATTTTAATAAGTCTACAAAAATATTTTGATAGTAAGGTTCATTTGGGTACTGCATATCACCCTCAAACTGATATAAAATCATAAAGAATGATCCAAACATTAGATACATGTTGATAACATGCTCACATGACCTTCAAGGTACATGGGATCAGTATTTACCTTTGGTGGAGTGTGAATAAAACAATAGTTTCCATTATAGTATTCAAATGGAACTATATGAATAATTTTATGGAAAAAGATGTTTTCACACCAACTTGTTGGGATGAAGTTAGTGAAAGCAAGCTTGTGAGACCAGACCTTGTGGAGGAATCTATAGTAAAGGTAAATATTATGAGAACCCATATCAATGTAACTCAAGGAAGATAAATGATATATGATGATAATTGAAGTAAGGATTTGGAATTTCATGTGGGATATCACATTTTCTAGAATGTATCTCTATAGAAGGGGGTTATAAGATTTTGGAAGAAATGTAAACTGAGCCCCATGTACATTGGTACTTTTAAAATTCTAGAATGAATTGGATTTGTGACTTATTAATTTGCAATTCCACCTAGCATTTATAAGGTACATAGTGTGTTCTGCATCTCTTTGTTGAGGAATTACATGCTATACCCAATACATGTACTCACCTCTGAAGGAATAGAATTGGAACCAGAATTATCTTTCTATGAAGAGCCTATCCAAATTCTGGACACTAAAGAACAGGTGTTTAGGAATCATATGTCACATTTAGTAAAGGTATATTGTAAATATCAAAAAAATTGAATAGGTGACATGGGAGACATAAAAGCCTATGAGGAAGAAATACACGTATCTTTTTGTGGGGTAAAAATCACCAAATTGAAGAGGCTACATAGGAGATGGAGGAAAATATGATGAAGAAATACCCATATCTTTTTGTCGGGTGACAGTCTAGAACTTATGGGGATGAAATTTTTATAGGTGGGGTAACAACCCAAAACTCTATCCATTATAGTTTTCTTCTTATGTTAATTTAATATGGTATATATCACATAAAATCACTAATAGGACATAATAGAAAATCATAATTCAAGAATTAATAAAAATAAGTTGTATTTCTAGATTTAGAGGAACCTATACCAATGAAATATTAAATTTACCTTTGGAATAGTAATATGACCCATATGAATAGTAAATCAGATCAATGAATAGTAACCTCAGCTATATTTTTATAAATAAAATTTATGCATCTTATAAATGAACGTATGATATAATTATATCATAGTATAGGTAAATTATTATTCTAGAAAAAAATTTATTTAAGTGTTGGTATTGTTGAGAGTTATAATCATTTAATTACAATTTTATAATTAATAAAATGATTTAAATGAAAATTAGTTTTCATAAAATGTAATAATAAATAAATATTTTATGGTCTTATTATTTTAAGATAATTTAATGAGAACTTATTTAATTTTTGATTGTGTTATAAAATCAGTTATAGATTTAAAATCTCTTTTTCGAGTAAATGATGGTTTTAATTAAAAATTAAATTTATCATATTTAGAAACTTATTATCATAAAATGGAGTTCATTTTTCATTTCTATAGGTCGAAAAGTGATTTGGGTGAATTTCGGGGATTTTTCTAAAATATAAGAATTTTTGGTGAATAGTAAAATATGATAATTTATGATAAATGATAAATACTTTATTTATTGAGTAATAGGTGATGTTTGTATGATTTAAGAACCCTTGGGTTAAATACATATTCACCTATAACTTTATTGTTTCACATGAATCAATACAATTGATTTTCTAGAGAAAATTAATAAAATAAAGAACAAAATAATGGGAAATCACCCCTCTCTTCCACTATAAATACCACCCCTTCTCCTCAAACCTTCCAAGATTTTTCCTTGTAAAATTTATTGCAAATATTCTTCCTAATACTCTACCCCATTTCCATGAGCTCTTTTTCTCGTCAAAAGACCAAAACCAATCCCCTTAATGATTTTCTCAAGGAGGAGTATTCAATAGGTAAAATCAGTTTCTTTTTCCTTTTAATTTCTTTTCAAGTTATTTTCATTTATTATTATCTTCTCTCCTTGTATATCCAAAATAACATGATAAATATACTATCATATATATAATATAATTATATAATTTTAATGTAATATCCTCCATGAAACTTCTTTCTCTCTCTCATTTATTTTAAAAATGAAATCATTGTCCGTGAGGTGTTGATTTAGAACCTTCATGGACAAAAGATTTTTATTCCTCAATTTATTCTTAAAATCTAGTAGTTAAACCATTATTATGGTTTAAAAAGACATAAATATATGTATTAAAATATCTTTACATTCTAAATGTAAAACATTTACATATTACTAAATGATAAAACAAAATGAGTTTGTTATGAATAATAACGGTTGTGACAATCTAAACGATTATCACTAAATGAATTATCTAATGGTTCATCCACATAATATATAAAAAAATTATATATATAACCATTTACAGTTATTTATGTTCAATAATATCATATAAATTAAATTCTGAATAATTATACCCATTCCACATAAACTTCCATACTCATATACACGTATATCGATCGCGAGATCCAAGGAAATGAACGCTCTTGAGAAATAAAATTATATCTTATTAATCATAAAAATGACCATAAATAAACCTAATAAAATTATAGTAAATCAATTACATATATAAAATATTCTTAATTAATTAATTAATGTATTTAATTTCATTATCCTGAAAATTAAGGTAAAGTGTAGAACACATTCAGACGTTAGATAAGGGTTTTCTTCCCAAAACTCCAATTTCATTAAGGTTATGCTTTCTACCTCTATAAAAATATGTAAATATTAATTATTTTTATATAATTATTAGAAATTATGTTTATAGATTCCAATATCTTGTATCTGTATCATTGAATATTTTGTTTATGGGTAATTCTTGTTTTACAAGGACTAGTTTTCAATTCATCCCAATTAGCAAGCCCGATTTAATGGAACGACATGAATTCTTGACTAATTTAAAGTGAATTCTATAATATATTTTAATCCCCCAATATTTTCCCAAAATTGCTCAATTTCTTATTCTTAAAAATTATAATAGTTCACTTCTAGTTTTAAAAAATTATTTTTTTAGAAGTACTCTTATTTGGAAAATAAGAGTATTTCTCTCAACAATTCCACAATGATTTTATAAGAGAATTTTCATATATGTCAACACTCTTGTTGATTAATATTCTTAATTGGAATTAATATTTTATGATATCATCAACCATATATTTTTGAATGTTTTATGTGTATTTTTACTATTGGTGTACTATCTTAATATGATTCACCTTATTACTCTGAATGGTTAGTAATTATGTTTAATTATTGGGGGAAGTTATTTACATTTTGTATGTTAGTTTCAGTATGAATGTATATGATGATTATGTTTCACCTCTTTCATATCATGAATTAATTAGACTTATTAATTGTCAGGTGGGGCCTACCGTAGCCCCTCTGTGCATTGGTAGGTCTCATGAGGCTAACTAGTTTGGGTTTTTACCCGTTTATGTATGGTCTTGGCATGGGGACTTGATGGTATGTTTATGATGTCCCACATTACGCATTCCCCAAACATGAAACTAATAATTGATTGTCCATGTGATTGTTCGACTAGTAGTATATCCATGGTTATGTTGTATTATGAAATTATTTAATAAAATTTTAATTCCTGAAATTGAATGCTCAAGATTATGTTTTAATGGGATGTGTACTTTTTATTATTCACCATGATTTATATTTATGATTCTGTTGTGTTACTTACCCTTACTGAGCATCTGATATCACCCCTTTATTATGTTTATTTTCCCCCAAGATGTGAATATTTATATTCTAAATTACTTTTAAGGGTAATCAAGAATTTTATGGGTGTTTCCAATATATTTACTATGTTTTACTTCATTTAATGTTAAAATTTTTAACTCGCGTATGTACCTTGTTTTCCAAAGCTACTAAACTATTCGTTCCTTTGGGATATGACTACCCTAACCCCAGTATCCAAGATTTGGTTTCTTAATTAATCACATTAAAATATAAAAAGGGAAGGAATATCTCTAAGGGAAAAATATTTTAGTAGCCTTAAAAAATAAGATACATACATGAGTTCAACATTATAACTTTAAATGAAATACATCATAGACACTCCTTTGGAAACACTATGATTCCTCGAGATGATCTTTGAATGTCATTCATAAAATTCATCTTTAAATTATGGTTAAAAAAAATAAAAAAAGGAAGAGATATGATTCTAAATAAGAGTAATAATTCAAAGGAAGATAAAAATAAACCATAAGGCATGGTGAATAACTAAAAATACCTGTTGTTATAACAAAAACTTGATCATAATATGGCCAGAAAAAAACTAAATAAATAATATCATATAAATAATTACATAAAAATGATAATTACCCATGGATATTATAATAGTTTAATAATCACATGGAATATCAAATAATAATATCATAATGAGGGAATTCATATTGTAGGACATCATAAACCTAATATCAAGCCTTTATCCAAGACACTCTATATAATCAGGTAAGATGTTAGCTCATACCCAAACTATTTTTCTCATGAGACCTATCGATGCACCGGGGGACTATAAGGGACCCCACAAAACACTAAAAATTCCAATTCATTCCTCATATGAAACTTTTGAAACATAATAAACATATATATTCATTTTTAAACTATCATATGAAATGTAAACAACTTCCCCAATCAATAAACATAATCACTAACCATTCAGAGTAACGTGGTGAATGGTATAAAGGTAGAACATCAACAATAAAACTAATAATAAACCACAAAATAAAATATGGTAGATTAAATAATAAAATATTAATCCCAATTAAACATAAGAATAAAAATGGGTGTATAAATACATGAAAATGCTCATATAAAATCATCGTGGAAATCTTGTGAGAAGTACTCTTTTACTTTGAAAAGAATGTTCTATTGGAAAAATATTTATATAAAACCAAAAGAGAAATAAGATAGTATTTTAATAATAAAATTATTTATTTTCTAATAATAGTTATGGATTAAAATATATTATAGAGTTCACTTGAAAATATATAAGAATTTGAATTTTTTCCCTTAAATCGGGCTTGTGTATCGAGAAGAAATGAAAAAGATCCTTACAAAACATGTAACATATAATCAAATAAAGTAGAATTATTATTGGAACACATATATAAAACATTAAAATAGAATTTAGGAGGAGTGAATAATTATTATTATTAATTTAATTTGGGTAACGAGAGAGAAATTGTAATCATGAATGAAAAATGGAGGTTTGGGGAGAAACTCTTAGCTTATGTATGAATGTGTTCTTCACTTGACCATAATGTCATGGGTAATAAAATTAAATCCATTAATTAATTAAATAAGAACCTTTTATTTATTTATCTTATTTATTATAATTTTATTATGGTAATTTATAGCCTTTTTTATGAGTTATATTATACAATGGTATTTCTCAAGAGCGTTCATTTCTTTGGTTTTCACGATCGGTATACTTGAATATGAGTGTGGAAGTTCATGTGGAATGGGTATAATTATCCATAATTGGATTGATATGATATTAATGAACATATGTAAGTGTAAATTGTTATATATATCCTTTTTTATATAGTATGAGGTTGAATTATTAGATAATACATTTAGTGATAATCATTTAGATTATTACGGCTGCTTTTTTATAATGAAATTATTTTGTTTTATCATTTTTTATTATGTAAATATTTTACATAAAAACATAATAAATTATTAAATAGATATATATTATTGTCTTTTTTATAAAAAAAATTGTTTCATGACAATATTTTATGGAGAAATTGAAGAACATAAATTCTTCTTCCACAATGGTTGTAAATCAGCACCTCACAAATGACGATTTCATATTTGAAATAATAATGAGTGAAATGGATTTAGATGAAGTATATTCAAATAACATGATATAATTATAGTATGTATATTATACTATAGTTATCATGATCATTTCGGGTATAGGAGTTGAAGAAAGAATAATAAAAGAAAAGAACTTGAAAAAAAATTAAATGAAAAGGAAGAGGATTTTACCTCTTTAATACTCTCCCATGAGAACCTCCTTAAGGGGATTGATTTTGGTATTTTGATGAGACCAAGAGCTCCTTGACATGGGATAGAGTCTTGGGTATACTTTTAGGAAGAAATTTTTCAAGGATCAAATGTTGGAAGATGTGAGGAGAAGGGGTGGTAATTATAGTAGAGGAGAAGGGTGATTCCTCATTCTTTTCTTTCATTATTTTATTATTTTGCTCAATATAAGAAATATTGCAAATTATTGTTAAAAAATAATGCAATAAGTTTTTGTCTGTTCGAACCAAGGGTGATTAAATCTTCCAAAAATTACTTATGAATCAATAAATAATGTATTTTTTATTTAGCATATTTTATTATTCAACAAAAATTCAAGTATTTTATAAAAATCCAAAAAATCTCACACTATCCATTTTTTGATGTGTGAAATTCAAAAATGAACACCATTTTATGAAAATAAAATTCTAAATTTGATAACTAAATTTCTATTTAAACCCATCATTTATTAAAAAAATAGATTGTAAATATATGATAGATTTTATAACAAATTAAAAAATTAACTAAGGTCTCATAAAATTATACTAAAATAAAATCCCAAAAATTATTTATTTATGAGTAAATTTTAAAAAAAATAATTTTATTTTAAACAATTTTTTTAATTATAAAATTTTAATTAATTTTTTTGACTCACATAAATACTAAAAATTAATTAATAATTTTTTTACAATATTCATTTACCTATACTATGATTTAATTATATAATAATTTAATTTATAATGTGCCTAAATTTTATTTGTAAAAACATTTGTGAGGTTACAATTCATTCAGTTGATTTACTATTCATGGTGGTCATATTAATATTCCTAAGGTCAAGTTACTATTTCTTCAGTATAGGTTCATTTACTTCTAAAAATACCTCTTCTATCATTCATTATTCATTTATGATGTTTTTATTATGTTCTCTAAGTTATTTTATGTGATCTGTAATAAATGAAATAAAAAAAGAAGGGAAATTTTATTGACCGATTTCTAGGTCATTATATTCTCCCTTCCTATAAAAATATTTCCTTGAAATTTATATATTGTCACCTCATAAAAATAATTGGGTAGTTATTCACCATATGCTCTCTGGGATCCCATGTATCCTCTTCAATTTTATGATTTTTCTTGAGTAGCATTACTATCTAAGTCATCTGATTCTTAAACACCTGTTCTTTTATAAAAATCATTATATAAAAGAAAAACTGAACTAAGATGTTTTTTCCATAATAAAATGAGTGATTTTAAAAAAAATAATGGTTATTTGAAACAAATTATTGAGTGAACTTGATAATTTCTAAGAATTTGAGTCGTTCCCTAAAATCTGTCTTGCGTATTGAGAATAATTGAAAATGGAACCTTGTAAAACAATTATTACTCATAAAAAATATGCATTGGTCTAGATACATGATTTTTCAATGTGTACAAAGAATTTATGAGAAGTATATAAAAATAATGTATAATTACATAGGTGTATAGAGGTAGAAAGCATAACTTGAATGAAATTGGAAGTTTGGGAAGAAACCCATACCTTATATTCGAACATGTTCTACACTTGACCTTAATGTCCTGTATAATAAAATTAAATCCATTAATTAATTAATTTAGAATATTTTATAGATGTATTTTATTCAGTATAATTTTATTAAGATCATTTATGGAGTTTTTGATGAGTAATGAGATACAATTTTATCATTTGGTAGCATTCATTTTCTTGGTTAGTTTTATTACATGAATATTATATTAAATGTATTTTTTAATAATTAAAACCAACTAATAATAATTTAAAATATGTGTTTTTATTAATTTGATTATAAATTAATAATACTTATAATTAATTATACTTATTATTTATAGTTTTAAAAAAATTTAAAATTAATATTCTAGGAAAAAATAATATATGATAATATTATTTTCTTTATAATATTATTTTATTTTTTAATATTTTAATAAAATAATTATTTTATCAAAAGTTAATTTAATAAAATATTTTAAATGAACAAATTTATACAGATAATATATCTCATATAAATAATGAAAAATTAACATACAAGTATAATTAATTTGTTTATAAAAATTTTGATTTTCAAAAAATGATAATTAAATTACTTTTATAAAATTATAACACTTTTTTATAAAATTAGTGAAATTATGATTTTTGAAATCAATATTCATTAAAAAATATAATTGTAAATGTGATAAAAAAATAAATAGGGAAATCCATTTTTAGGGATTATTCTCCTGAAGGTGTCAATAAGTGTGTGCACGAGCCACCATTGAGAGAGGTCGTGATGGAGGTTTTAACGCAATCGAGGTTTCATCTTAGAGGGGTTTCAGCCGAGCGTTGGGGGTGATACCAGATGATGCAGAGTCATGCCAAGCTAAATTCATGTGAAGAAGGAGGATGGCCACTAATAAGAGTGTTCCTAGGATTAGATATATACTTCATGGTTGGTCTGATCATCTTCACAGGGTTTTGGTTGTGGTTAGGGTTTCAATCGATGATAAGGAAGAATTGTTGTTCCTAATCTTCATATCTATTTAAGGAAGGAAATCTATTCATATTTTTGATAGGTAGGTGTCTTTTGTCCGATTTTGGTTTTCTAATCATATATTAACAATAATTTTCACCTTCTTTACTTATTTTTTGTGTGTAAATACTCAATTCATCATTGACATAGTGTTCGGACACCATTTATTTTGGTTTTATTTCGGTCTATGAACAAAATATATTTTGGTTTTGGTTATTTTCGAAATTTCTATAGTGTAATATTAAATTGGATTTGTCTATTTTTTCTATTTATTTGGATGAATCAGTAAATATATTATTTTTATTTTCTCTTTTTGGATGAATTTGTAAGTGAATTAATGAATATAAAATTTGTATATTTTATTTTATAGTCTTCTCCAACACTCATCTTGCCTTGAAAGCTTTATTTTTTTCATATCTAGTCCATTAAATTGGATTTATCCTATTCTATATATTTATATTTTTTTATCAGTGTGTATTTAGTTAATTATTATCTAAAAAATCCTATACCAATCTTCAAATGAAAATTGGTAAACCATTTTGCAGTCCAGAGAGGAAGATTTGGGTGTCTAAGGAAAAATATGATTTTCTGCTCGTTTACAATACAATTATGGGATTTACTATTCAAATTATTTTGTAAGGGTGATAATATATTTTATTTTTGTGTTCATATTTTAATTATAAAAAATTATTTTCTTGTGATAATTTATGTTTGCATAAGGGATTTATTGTCTTCAAATTTATTTCGCATGGGTTTATATTTATGTCTAACGGTTAATTTATTCTATTGAAAGGGAGTTTATTTTTATTTAAAAATTTTATTCTAAAAAATTTTATATTGAAAATTATATTTATTTTGTATTTTAATTTTTAATAGATTTTATTTTTTAGTTTTTGTTTTTATTTTAGAACTCATGTTTATCTGGCAAGGGTTTCTTCTCAAACATCCAATTTCAATCAGGTTATGATTTGTCTCTCTATACACCTATATCATTCTTCATTATTTTTATATAATTATTATAAATTTTATGTATACATTCAAAACTATTGTGTCCATATTTGTGCATCTTTTTTTATGGGTAATACTTTTTTTACACAGTTCCCTTTTAAATTCTTCCTGATAGGCAAGCCCTATTTAAGGGAACATCTTGAATTCTTACTTATTTATAAGTGCAGTCTTTAATCTATTTTAATCAGCCATTATTTTTTCTAAAATCACTCGTTTCATTATGAAAAAACTCTCTTAGTTCACTTATAGTTTTATATTTTTATTTTTCTAAAATAACTCAACTATTCAAAATAAAATATTATTTCTCTAAATAACTCCTCGATGATTTTATAAGAGTATTTTCATTTATTTCAACATCCTTGTTTATTATTATGATTAATTGGTGTTAATATTTTACGATATCATCAACTATATTTTATTAAATTGATTATGGTTATTTTGATTGTGGATGTTCTATATTGATTCCGTTCACCATATTACTTCTAATAGTTAGTAATTATGTTTTGACGTATTAGACCCGGATGCCACTTAAACGGGTTCCCCAAGCCTAGTTGTCCACATGGCCTCAAATGAATCTCCCTAAAGTCTAGAGGTATCCGACCAGTAGCGAGGGCCTAGGCTATGTCAGTGGGGAGATTGTGCCCTCATTAAAGAATTGTAGTGCAGCGGATGGATGTAAACATTGGAAAATAGATGAAGCAATGTAAGTAAATATAAAGAACAAATAAAAAATAGAGACAATAATAACAATAATTGAAACAACTGGAATAACTTTCAATTATAGATGATGATATGTCGTGTACCAGAAAACTGTAAAACATGGATACAAGATAGTAAGCATAAGATGTTCAACAAAAATATAATATAAATCTAAGACATTCCCAAGCATCCCGAGCTCCAACTCGGTCATCTTCTATCAAGCTCTATCCCAATCAACAATCAATAAAGTGTTTGATGTAGTAAGCTTCCCTTTGTCAACACATGTGACCATGTAATCTTCCACAGGTACCAAATAGCTCCGGAAGAGGGTGTGAGATAAATCTTAGTGGGACACCACCAAAGGTTTATATAAAATCCAACCCGTGTAATGGAGATTTAATAGTGTGTAGGAATGCATATATAAGTAAATAATTACAATGTAACTAAATACCCAAGTACTTGATTCATACCAAGACTTGTATTTTAACATGTAACTAGTTCACTTAATTAAGTAATTACCATTTTTATATTGATAGATCTCATGAGGCATAGCCAACACTAACATCATCTCGTGATATTATACATAGTGATGGTTCCATGATGTATCAAGGCAACCATGACCAATGATATTTAACAGTGAATTCCCAAGGTATAAACCAAGGTGACTTAGACCTTAAGGGTCACCAAATTAGTAATAATTGTATCGTGACATGGGATAAGTGTGTAATTGAAGGAGTATATTCCAGGGAATTCCATAATGAGGCTCTTATCGAGTCCAAGATGATTGACCAAGGTGAAATGGGGATAAGCAATGAATGGTCTTGATGGGCATTAACCATGGAACCTATATGTCAATACTGGATCCAAGGAGTGTATACAAATAATCCTATAATGATACTGAATGGATCCAAGGAGTGTCTCCCTCGTATCCTATAATGATATTTATGGGATACAAGGAGGGTATCCATGGAATCTTATAGTACTAACTGAGGAATCATGCGGTATCGTACTGGGAACTCAAGAATATACAAGGATCGGGATCTAGGTGAGTCTCAACTTAAGTAAGTTATATCCTTGAATCAGAATAGGGTTTTCCAGTGCTCATGGAAATCTCCAATCAGAATCCAAGGAAATTTTGAGTCAGTTCATTTCTATTTTTTTATAAATTCTTGTAATATCTCATTCAGTTTAAGCCTTTCCTTTTATTAGTGTGATAAGTTCAAGTAGCATGGAACCTTTTTATTAAGTCATTTGGTTCAAGCACTTCCTTTTGTTAGTGTGACAAGGCCATGTAGCATGAAACCCTTTAATCCATTTAAGGTATATTCTTATTCAAGGTTCATTTTGATACCTTCCATTAATGTGGTAAGGGGTGCTGCGGATAGGCAACCTACTATTCATTCACATTCAATACGGTCAAGTCATATACTCAATATACTTTCCAAATTCCATTTTACATTTAATTATTAATTAAAGAACATACCTTAGGTGGGTCTAGTGGTACGTATACATGGTACTTTAGATTATGCAATTCACAACATAAAAATTCCATTTAATATAGAAATATTACCCTTAGAGAGGTTAATCAAAGGCAAACCCGAATGGTGGGGAAAACATGTCAAAACATTAAAAACCAATATATGGACCAACCTTTAACAAGGGGAGGACTGATTTCTGGGTGTGACTACTAAAAACTAATCAAATATTTGGAAATAGCATAACTATACGGTTCTATCAAGTATAATCACAGCTTATAAATTTAATAAATGGAATCTGGTGTAATTGGTGGGCTCCACACATATATTCCAAAATTGTCAAAACTTATGGGTAAATTATAGACCACCGAACTTAGGGTTGTATGACTCTCCTCCTCTGATATCAACCCTTTAATTTTCTCATATTGGATTAGATATAAGAAAATGTAAAAACACTCAAACCATGATATCTATGTTGAGAGAAAACGAGAGTAAGATCATCTCAAATGGACTCGAGTACTTACCGTTGTGCATCCAACATGATTAATGGAAGCTCGATCAGTTTCCAGATGAAGGAGATCTCTTAATCACATTATTAGGTCATCAAATATCAAAATGGATGAAAATTGAGGTAAATCCCACTAGTTTACAAGTTAGGGAAGAATAGGTGGCTTAATTTACCATTAAGGGTGAAATTTGAAATTTACTAAAAAATTAGTATGTGTATGGTTTGTCTTCACAGTTTGACAAACCATGCCCAAATCATAAGAGACCGATCTGTCTGAAAAAATTCACTCCATAAAGTTTGGTCTCACCATGTGCAAACCATGCATGGGTAATTGGGAAGAAGGGGACTTTTCATGATTAGGCCACATGGTCATGCACCAACTATGTGAGGTGGCTCCATTTAGAAAAAAAAATCTTCATAGTTAGGAAAACATTGTGCTAACTGTGTGCAAACCATGCAACTTGGACTACTTTCCCAAAAAGGTGTTCCAAGCTCTAAGAAATCCCCAGACACCCTCAGAACCCTTCCCAACTCATTTGGAATCTGTAATAGGTCCAAAGTAAATATTTAGACTAAACTTTAAAAGGATACATACCTTAGTGAAAAACTAGGTTCTTACAGTCTTCCCCCTTAAAAGAACTTGTCCCCATGTTCACCTTCAAAGGGCGTAGAAACACTGTCTGAGAAAAAATCTACCCATTGGTAATGTACATCAGCCTCCCACTCCCAAGTCTTTTCTTGCTTGCATCTGTGCTTCTATAGCACACATACTTGAGAGATAGACCTACCTCAGAGTTCCTTTGTGCTTCGTTCAATGATGCATATTGGATACTCCTCAAAGGTAGAATCATCATCTAACTCAACTTACTCAAAATCAAAGGTATGTGATGGGTCAGAATAATATTATTGAAGTTGTGAAACATGAAAGATATCATGAAAGGCTGGGTACCTCTGAGGTAGTATCAATTTATAGGCTACTGACCCGACTCTCTCTAGAATCTCGAACAGACCCACATAGTAAGACAAAAACATTCCCTACATCCATAATCATATATGCCCTATCCTCGGTGATACCTAAAGGAAAAAATGATCCCCAACCTTGAACTCAAGAGGTCATCAATGAAAATCAACATAAGATTTCTATCTAGACTGAGCAGTACTCATATTCTTTTTTATCAGGTAATCATTCTATGAAGTCCCCTGAACTAGATGAGGGCCTAGTAGGGCTGCCTCACCTACCTCTAGCCATCACAGGTGTGAACATAATAGCCTACCATTAAATTCTTCAAAAGGATCCATATGAATTGTGGTTTGAATGCTGTTATTACAAGAGAACTCGATGTGTGGTATATTCTTCTCCCATGAACAACCAGAATCAAGGACACATTCTTAGAGAATATCCTCTAGAACCTATATATTCTGTTCCAATTTTTCATCGGTATGAGGGTGAAAATTTGTGCATCGAAGCACTTTTTTTCCCAAATAATTATATAATCCCTACCAGAACCATGATGTGAAATGAGTACCCCAATATGACATTATAGTATGAGGGACCCCATGTAGTCATATAATCTCGTTGACCTACAATCTTCCCATATCATCAATTGAGAATATATCCCAAATATAAATGAAGTGGGATGATTTCAATATTTTTTCAATGACTACCCATATAGCATCACTACCCCTTAGTGAACTAGGTATGTTGGCTATGAAATCCATTGAAACATCTTCCCATTAACATTCTGGGACTGGAAGCAGCTGTAGAAATCTTGCAGGTCTTTGGTACTCTGCATTCACCTATTGATAGGTTGAACATCTTGGGATAAGTCCTACTATCTGGCATTTCATCCCAAGAAACCAATAATGGCATCACATATCTTGATACGTCTTGGTGATTCTTAGATGAATTGCCCACTTAGAATCATAAGAATATTTCATCAACTCTTCTCTGATGTCTGTAGGAACCCAAATATGCTTACATAGATGCACGATTCTATCTCTATCCAAAAACGCATCTATAGGTAGGTTATCTCATAAAATACTCTCATGGAGAACTAAGAATTCAGGATATAAGACATCCTACTCTTCATCTACTCAAGGAGGTAATAGGTAACTGTCAAGGATGAGATGTAAGATTACATGTTACATTCATGAAACTCTAGATGTAGCTAAGAAAAGAGGGATATTAAATTTCATTCATCACTGGCTTCCCATACAGCTTGTGCCTAAGTTTTCTAACTCATTGCATTTGAAACCAAATTTCCCTTCCCATTTATATAGGAAATCTCAAAATCAAAGGATTGAAGATACTCAACCCATATTTTCTATTTGAGGTTCAAGTCATGTTGCGAAAATATATATTTGAGGCTCTTATGGTCTATGTACACCACCAAGAACTCACCTAACATATAATGTCTCCCTCAACACAAGGCATGGATAATTGTTTCTAGCTCATGGTTGTGTTTTGGGTAATTTCTATCATGAGGCCTTAGCTGTTGAGATCCATACACAATGACTCTATCTTCCAACATCATTACTACTCCTAGTTCAATGCCTAATGAATCATAGAAGATGGTATAACCTATGTCTGCCTACAAAAGAGTCAAAATAGTTGTTAATACAAGCCTCCCTTTCATCTCCTGAAAGGAACTCTAACATGCTTCTGACCATATGAACTTTACACCCTTCTTTGTAAGACTTGTGAGAAGTGAATCAAGACCTGAAAAGTATTGTATGAAATTCCTATAATATCCAGCCAGCCTTAAGAAAATTTGTTTATAAAACACATTCCTGGGAAACTCCTAGGAAACAACAGAACTAACCATTTCTAGGTCAAAATATACTCCCAATTCTGATATTATATGACCCACAAAGTGGAATTTTTCGATCCAGAAGTTCCACTTAAAAACATTGGCCTAAACCTAATTCTCTCTCAGTGTATTCAGAAAAATATCAAGATATTTGGTATGGTCCCTACAAGTGTGATAACACACCAATATTTCATCCAAAAATACCATGATAAAAGAATCCAAATAGGGTTAGAAAACCCTATTCATTAGAGCCATGAAAACAACAGGCGCATTAGTAAGACTGAACTGCATAACTAGGTACTCATACAAACCATACCTACTATGAAAAGATGTATTAGGTATGTCCAATAGTCTAACTCATACCTAATGATAACCCAATCTCATTTTGATCTTGGAGAATACCTTTTCTCCTCAGAGTTGGTCAAATAGATTACTTATTCGAGGAAATGGATACCAGTTCTTGACCATAAACTGGTTAAATTTTTTGTAAACCACACATAAACATAAGGATCTATCCACCTTCTTGGAAAAAAACATGGGAAAATCCCAAGAGGATGTACTAGTCCATATAAACCATTTTCCTATAAATCCCCAAACTACTGATTGAGATCTTGAAGCTCTGTGGGTGCCATCCTATATGGAGGAATGGACACTAGAGCTTATCCTGAAACAAAATCAATTGTATACTCTACCTCTCCCTCAAGATTTAAGATAAAAAAATCATCGAGAAAGACATACCTAAAAAATACACTACTAGAGGGGAATAAACTTTTCATAAACCTTGTTCCTCCATGAATAGGTTTTTGATATGGGGGGTCACTCCACCTAGAACATGATGCTCTAGCTCTACCAGCCTATAAAACCCACTCACCATTATGTAGATAACCACTTCCCTCTAGTGATGTAAAAGACACCCTATAACAATATAAGTCTATAAAATTGTGATAAATAACCGACAAGTCCATTCCAAGAATTACATTGAAGTATGTCATCTCAAAGAAAAATAGGTTCCATAAGAAAGGGTAGCTTCCTACCTCAAGGGAGATGTTCTTGCTCTGGCATATTCCCATTGGTCGTATCCCTAACGGTGTAACTAGGGTCATCAAACCATAGTAATACTGTATCTAAAGTTAGAGAATCTCCACAATATATATAGAAATAAAATATTTTGAAGAACCTATATTAAATATAGAAGATATAATGGTAGAGGAAAATGGAATAGTACCTTATACTATAGATGGTCCTGTAGCCTGATCCTCAGGTATCAGTTGTAGTGTATGCAACTAACATGAACCACGGACCTATGAAACATATGAACTACCACATTCAAAACTGCTTAGTGGGTGCTGCTAGTGATCAGGGGTCTGGTTACCTCGGTCATGATAACCTACCCAGCTAGATCTGGTGGTGTTATTCTAACTCCCCACCTGATGTGGTGCAAATGAACCATCTCTTAAAGGTGGAGCTTTTATAGATCCTTTTCAAATCGAGGATGGTGGAAAGGTCCTATAGAAATGATGACGATTACCCATATTGTCGCAATACTGACACTCCATTGGGTATCTATTACACCGAGGCTTCTTTTTCCCCCATCGTCCACACAATTGACACTCTATAAAGCTATAAAAATAGGAACTCTGGTTGTCACATCCCTAACGAGAAACCATGAGGGAATATTTCCTACCACCAGAAGAACTACTGCCCTGACACCACACTAGTCCTCTATACCTGATACTATTGTCACCCCTCAGGTTACACTTAGAGATAAGGTCCTGATTGACTATGTCAAGAAAATTATTGAGTTGAAAGACATTGACCTACATACGGATGGTGTAGTAGATCCCATCCTCAAAGTATTTAGCTTGTGAAATCTCATCACCGGCTAGAAGCGGGGAAAAGTGATGCAACTCCATGAAAGATGATGAATAATCCATAACTGACATAGAACCCTACTCGAGATGCATGAACTCTCTTACTCTATTAGCTATCAACATCTGAATAATGAAATGATCATATAGGGTATTCTAGAAATCCACCCATAACATTCCTTGATGGTGATCATCTTGGGTAACCACATCCCCCCAACGCTTGGCTGAATCCCAAATCATGTATGTAGGAATCTTTAATCTCAAATATGGAGGCCTTTCTATATACTCAAGGATATATAGGATGGCCTTTATCCAAGACTCAATAGCTTGTGGTCCACCATCCTCTTAGAAAGTAGAAGGATGCTACTTCTAGAACTCACTGGTCAGATCATCCATCATAGGTTAAACTCATGGAGCACCATTCATAGACTAAATCTAATATAGGAAACTAACACAAACATGGAAATTAGTGCCAAAATTAGCTATATAATGTGGTGCCTCAAGTGTCTCTCCTGGAGTCAATAATGTTAGCATAGGGCCTACCACATTAGGAGCATGGTCGTTACCACCTTCTCGATGAAGGACACAAGGACATCGTTATAGCCTAGGTCTTCAAATGCCAAGAACAAACCTTAGATAATGATTAAGAAGAATTAAAGAATCAATAACGTAAGATTAACTTAATAAAACTCACTAAAAAATGCATATTACACCAACTACCCTCTTAGATGACCAGTTATCTGTTAGTTCTCAAGTAGAAGTTTCATTTCATTTTGTGGTTCATTTCCATTTTCAGTCCTTTACCTTTCATAATCATGACAAGGTGGTATAAGTATATACAACCAATTCATTTTAGAAGTCATGATTCACATTATAATGGATAGTCATTTCTGATGAATTAGTTCACATACACCTATCACCAGAAAAGACAGACATTTATTTATAGCATAATAACTCGACTTATTAAATTTCTCATCCCAACCCATCAGGGCCTATACACCTCATGAATTGAGATAGGCAATCAATCAATCTCAACACCGACTAATAAATGTACAAGAAAATATCATAACATCACTCAACAGTCACAAGAATATCAAGGAATGAAAAGTAGTGAAATACACCTATATGGGATTTAAATATGCATGACATGTAAATTCTAGGTGCCAATAATGATGTATGTTGCAATGATCATTTCCCTCATATCATCAAGCCAAGGATGAACGGAATCCTCAATGAGAGTAAAACTAAACAAATCCACACAACATGTGAATCACCCAACTATGAAATGATATCAACAGTAATAAGAAAAATCATAATTACAATTATAATTTAGGAAACTTGAATTTTACCTCAAACATGGATTCGCAATTCCAAAGCATAGTTTATGACCAAGTCCGAATCCTTCATAATCTCTTGAATAATGTACTAAAATTGTAAGGGAAGAAAATAAAACCCCTTTGATACCACTATGTGACATCCCATACCCAGATTCCACTAAAATGGGTGCCCCTATACCTATGACCCACATGGCCTCAAGTGTATCTCTCCAAACACCAGAGGATTCCAACTAGTATCGAGGGCCTATGGTGTGTCCCTAGGGAGACTATTCCGTTATTATCAAAGGGTAGCATAGTGGATGGATGTAAACATAGGTAAATAGTGGAAGCAATATATGTAAATAGAAGTAAAAATGAAAAAATAGAGACAACAATAACTAAAATAACTGAAATAACATTCAAAAAAAGATGGTGATATGTCATGTACTAAGAAACTAGAAAACTTGGATACAAGAAAGTAAGAATAACATGTTCCACAAAAATATAACATAAATAAAAGACTATCCCAAGCATCCCAAGCTCCAAATCAGTTATCTTCTATCAAGGTCCATCCTAAAGAGTAATCAATCAAGTGTTTAAAGTCATATGCTTCCCTTTGTCAACACCAACAACCATGTAATCATCCCTGGGTACCAAACAAAATCTGTAGTGGGTGTGATATAAATCTTTGTGGGACAACACCAACAGTGTCTATAATATATATCCCATGTAATGGAAATGTAATAGTTTTTAGAAATTCATATATAAGTAATGTAATACAATGTAACTAAATGCCTATGTACCTGATTCAACCCTCGGCTGGTGTCTGAACATGTAACCAGTTCATTTAATTAACTAATTACCAATTTTATATTGATAAGTATCATGAGGCATACCAAACCCTAAAATCACCTCATGATAGTTTAAATATTGAAGGTTCTATAAATTAACAAGGCAACCATGATCAATAACATTTTATAGTGAAGTCCCAAGGTAACAACCCAGGCAACGTAGACCTCAAGGGTTTCCAACTCAATAATAATTTTAGCCTAACATGGGGTAAGATTGTAATACAAGGAGCATAGTCCAAGGAATTCCAAAATGATTTTCCCATTGATTCCATGGATATTGAACAAGGTAAAATAGGGCTAATAAATGACTGGTCTAGATGTTCTCTGTTCATGTCACCTACTTTTCAATGTTGCATCCCATGAGTGTATCTAATGCATCATGTAATTATACTGAAGGGATCCAAGGAGTGTATCCATGGAATCCTGTAATTATAATGAATGTATACAAGGATTTTATACATGGAATCATGTATTACTACATTCGGGATCCAATGGTATCATATCGTGCTTTCAAGAACAGAATGTGATCGAGATCTAGGTGGGTATCAACCAAAGAAAGTTGTATCCTTGAATCAGAATGGGGTTCTTGAGTGATCATGGAATTCTCTAATAAGAATCCAAGGAAATCTTGAGCTAGTAAATTTCTATTTGATTATTTAGTCATGTAATATCTCCTTCATTTCATGTTTTTTCTTTCATTAGTTTGATAAGGTCAAGTGGAATGTAACTATTTTATCAAGTTATTTCATTCAAGCCTTTCCTTTCATTAGTGTGACAAGGCCAAGTGTCATGTGACCCTTTAATCCATTTAATTCATATTCCATATTCAAGGTTCATTACACTACCTTCCATTAATGTGTTAAGGCGTGCTATATATATACAACCTATGATTCCTTCACATTCAATACGGTCAAGTCATATACTCGATATACTTTCCAAATTCCAATTCATATTTAATTATCAATTAAAGACTTTCCTTAGGTAGGTTAAGTAGTACGCATACCTCGTACTTTTAATTAATCAAATAACTATATAAAAATCAATTTAATATAGAAATATTACCCTTAGAGAGGTTAAGCGAAGGTACACCCGAACAGTGGCTCAAACATGTCAAAACATTAAAATCACAAATATAGAATAACCTTCGACAAGGGTCCTATTGATTTGTGGG
The DNA here is from genome assembly GCA_963277665.1 of Viscum album. NCBI lineage: Eukaryota > Viridiplantae > Streptophyta > Magnoliopsida > Santalales > Viscaceae > Viscum > Viscum album. The sequence continues at coordinate 552,656,390 of OY728158.1, forward strand.
TGTAACCACTAACAACTAATCATGTATTTTGAAATATAAAAACCATATGGTTCTAATGATTATAATCTTGGAATATAAATTTAATAAATGACACCTGACAAAATTGATGTGCCGAACACTTATATTCCAAAATTTACAAACATTCGGGATAAATTATAGACCACCCACCTTAGGGTTGTATGACTCTCCTCCTCCATTATCAGACCTTGATTTTCCATGGATCATTATAGATCTAAGAAAAGGTGAAAAACTGAGTTCTTACGTATGTTTATTGATTTTGGAAAGTTATTTACATTTCATATGTTAGGTTCAATATGAATGTATAAGATAAATATGTTTCATCCCTTTTATATGAGGAATGCATTCGATTGATTAAGTGTCATTTAAGGACCACTATAGCCCCCCGATGCATCGGTAGATCTCATGAGAAAAACTAGTTTGGGTATGGGCTAACGTATTACCTAATTATATATGGTATCTTGCCCAAAGATTTGACGATATCTTTATGATGTCCCACATTATGCATTACGTCATTATGATATTAGTATTTGATTTTCCATGTGATTATTTTACTAGTATAATATCCATGGGTAAGTATAATTTTAATGTGATTATTTATATTATATTATTTAATTAGTATGTATTCCTTCTATGTTATTCTCATGTTTTTATAAATAGTAAGTGTTTTAGTTATTCACCTTGAATTATGGATTATTTTTATGTTCCTCTATATTCATACTCTTAAATATCATTAGATCTCACCCCTTTCTTGTGTTTATTTTCACTAGGATTTTGAAATTATTTTTATGATTGACACGAAAAGATAATATAGAAGAATAAAAATGTTTACAAAGGAGTCTATATGGTGTATTTCATTTCAAGTTGTAATTTTTAACTTATGTATTTATCTTATTTTTTGAAGCTACTAAAAAATATATTCCTTTAGGATGAGTCTTACTTGTTTATATGCCAATGTAATAAAGTAAGGTATTTCCTTTGGGCTACTGGGGTCAGGGTCTTTATAGTTAGTATCAAAAGAATGTTAGCAGAGACCTTGGATACTAGATTTAGAAAACATAAATTAGATAACAAAACCCTAAGATAAAATTGGAGGATATAAATCGAATAACATCATAGAATTTTCATAAGGTATAGACTATGTGGAACTTATTATAAATACATAGAGTCTATAAACTACTAGTGGATGTGGTTCTGGAATAGATGTACCTAGGCGTAAAAAATCTAAAAAGGAGTCCTGGGCCTGACTTGGGTTAACATGGTACACACAAATACGCCTTATTATGAACCTAGTTTGACACTCCTGGTAGATATTCTTAGGACAAGCCACATTTTCATTACAAAACATTATAAAGGATTTAAAAGTAAATAGGCCCCCAAAAACCATGTTTATGATTATGATAATAACTATGTATATAATATCAATTTATGATAAGTTTTTTTGCTAGTTTGAGATCGCACATTACGATTCATAAAAAGATATAGTGTATTCCCTTATTTAGAAATTGTGTCTAGCAGATGAATAGAAACTGTATAATATAATGTATCCCATGTAGGCATTTCCCTCCTATAAAATATAATGAGGTCGTTATTTGATATATGAGTGGTGATGAGAAACATATACCTATACTGGGATAGATGACTCAGGTTATGAATAATAACCTTACTGATATGGATCATCTTGAACCACAATGTGGAGGAGAAATTGTAGACTTATTTATGTAAAAACAGCCTCTATTATTAAATGGGAATACAAACCCATTTTAGTGGATTAGTGGATGTGTTCTCTAATGAAGATATATCATGCTTTGGGAAGTAACAAAAGGGATAAGGTTTCTATAGAATTTTATTTTCTATCAGGAGATGCAAATCAATGGTGGTTATTAATGTAAAACACAATGGAGGAGGAATAAATTAAGAATAATTTATGAGGGGATTTTAAATAAATTTTCAACGAAAAATATTTTCCTCGCAAATAGCAAGAAGATATGGAGAGGAAATTCTTGAGTCTAGGAAATAAAGAGGATGAAAACGTTGTCAAGTATGAATCCAAATTTACATGGTTATAAATTCATGCCAAAGATTACATACATACTCTAAAAACAATGATTGATCCATTCATTACTTGTTTAAAACCATTGCTTCATAGGTAACTGGTATCCCAAAATTCATCATCATATGATGATATTGTCTCATGTTCTATCAAGACAGAAAAGAAATTCACTATGTCAAAGGACTTCAAAGTAAATAATAAAAATAATAGGGATACTGAACACTTTATAAAATAAAATAGAGAAATGGGGAAGAAGGGAGGAGTGGAATTTTTACCCTACAGTAATTTTGGGAAGAAACACCCTAGTACTTTTCTGAAGGGAATGAGAGTCTATTACAAGTGTAGAGAAAAAGGCCACAAAGACCGTGATTATAAGTGGATGAAATAATCATCCACTATTCAATGTTATAACTATAAAAATATAAGACATTATTAACATGAATATCCTATACATCAAATAAGCTTTACGTAATGAAGGCTAAGGTATAATGTCCAATCTTATGCACCCACAACTACCGAGATTGAAGTTCCTAATAATTTGGTGGAAAATACATTAATAATTTCCTCAAACTCTTCCAATGCTTTATTTTATTATGGATCGTCGCATTCTTTTATATCCTCTAAATTTTCATTAAAAATTATATATTTCAAATTATCCTTAACAAGGTAGTTATCAGTCAAAACCCCTAAAGGAAGTCTTATTGCAATAAAGATATATCAGGTAGTTCCCACTATGGCATATAAACGTGCATTATCTTCTGATTTTATCTTCATAACTATGGTCAACATTGACATAATCCTCAATATGGATTATATTTCAAGATATAATGTGAAAATATGTTACACAACAAAAGAAATTATGATTTTTGAAGAAGGTGTAGAATCCCTTATCATAAGAGTAGAAACATCGCCATCTGATTCTTATCTAGATCTACCCCCATTATCTCTACTAAATTCAATTATTAGGGAGGAATAGAACACAATATCTATGGGTGAGGAAAGAAATATTAAAATTTAATATGTATATATGGTGAAATAATATGTTGATGTATTTCCAAAGGATTTACCTGAACATCCTCTAGAGCGGGAAATTGAGTTTTCTATTAATTTAATTCATGGAGAAACCCCTTATATAAAATAATCCTTATAGAATGGACATAGTGAAATTATTTGAAATGATGAAACTACTTTAAGAATTTAATGATAAAGGATTTATCCTCCCAAATTTTTTTTCATGGGGAACCCATGTTCTCATTGTCAAGAAGAAATATGGATCCATGATTTTATGCAATAACTATAAGGAAATAAATGATAAGATAATAAAGAACTAATATTGCATGCCTCTTATTAATGATATATTCTATCAACCTCATGGAGGTCAATATGTTTATATGATTGAGCTTCAATATAGATATCATAAGTTGTGTGTGAGGAAGGAAGATATTCTAAAGACAGCTTTTTTGACCAGGTATGGACATTATGAATTTATATTAATTCCATTTCGACTCATGAAGACACCCCCTATTTTAATGTATCTAATGAAAAAAGGTTTCAAGATATATATTGATGACTTCATTGAGGTATTTATTGATGATATCTTGGTATAATATAAAATCTAAAAAGACCAGGATAATCACTTGTGGATTGTTCGGATGAATCTTATAAGAAATAAATTATTTGAGAAGTTTAGTAAGTGTGAATTTTGGATTCAATCAGTTACTTTTCTTGTCCATGTTGTCTCGAAGGATGGAGTCCTAGTTGATCCTTCAAAGACAAAGGTGGTTCATGAATGGACTACACCAATTAACATAACAAAGATAAATAGTTTTATTAGTTTAGCATGTTATTATTAGGATTTCATTCAAAACTATGCGTGATTAGCTAACCCATTAGCCAAGATTACTCGAAAAGGGGTTATTTTCATATGGAAAATCAATGTGAAGAGTGTTTTGAATAATTAAATAAGAGATTTTTGAATTTAACAATCTTGACTCTAACACCAAAAAATGGTGGATTTGTGATTTATATTGATGTGGTAAAGAAAGGACTTGAGTGAGTCCTTATACATAATGATAATGTTATTTCCTATGCATCAAGGCAGTTAAAAAATCTAAAAAAGAACTATCCAGCTCATGATCTTGAGTTAGAATCTATAATATTTACTCTGAAGATATAGAGACATTGTCTCTATAGTTAAATATTTGAGATATATATGGATCTTAAGAGTTTGAAATATATCTTGTAATATAAGGAACTAAACATAAGGCAAAGGCGATGTGTTGGGTTTTTCTAGGGAAACAATTGTTCAATACACTAACACCTGGTAATGAGAATAATGTAGAAGATGCATTAAGTAGGAAGGATTGTGGGGTTCTGAACAAAATTAGGATTAAAAAGGATCTTGTGTACTTGGATCTAGAAAATATGGATATAGGAATTATCAAGGAATGGGAAACATTATTACTTTTTTAACTTTTTTTGCAACCATATTTATTGGAAAGAATTAAATGTTATTAATGTAATGGTGAGGATCCTTAAAATAAAATTAATGTTGTGAATGATCGAATGTTTTCAGACTTCATATGTGATGATGGAATTCAGAATTTTGGGAGAAGGTTATTTTTATATATATACCAAAGCTAAAAAGGAATTTATTGGACGATTCCCATAGATCTAACTTCTCTATAAACATTGGTGGCACTGAGATGTATGGATATCTAAATGACCATTTCTTGTGAGAAAATTTGAAGTATGAAATTTCTCATTATATATTAAGATATTTAGTTTGTTAACAAGTAAAGGCTGAGAGACAACATCCTAGAGGTGTCATGCAACCCCTTTCTACTTTTAAATTGAAATCGTATTACATAACAATATATTTTCTCATTGTAGTACCAACAACCCAAAAAATGAATGATTCAATATGGGTGATTATTGATCGAATTACCAAATCTACACATTTCCTTTCTATAAGGGATGATTTTCCAAAAGTGTTCCATGCACAACACTATATTAATGAAATTTTAAGTCTTTATAGAGAAACTCTATAAATTTGGTTTGATTGTAATCCATTGTATACATTGAAATTCTGGATGAGTCTTTAGAAATATTTTGATACGGAGGTTTATTTGAGTACTACTTATCACCCTCAAACTGACGGGAAGTATGAAAGAATGATCCAAACATTAGAAGACATATTGAGAGCATTCTCACTTGACTTTAAGGTATGTGGGATCAGTATTTACCTTTGGTGTAGTTTTCATACATAAATAGTTTCCATTATAGTATTAAAATCGAACCTTATGAAGCATTGTATGGAAAGAGATATCACACACTAGCTTGTTAGTAAGAAATTAGTGAAAGGATGATTGTGGGCCTAAATATTATGATGGAAACAACATCAATGGTAAAGACTGTTCAACCCCATATCAAAGTAGCTCAATGTAGGAAAAGGGCTATGCCGATAATTGAAGGATGTATTAGGAATTTGATATGTGAGATATTGTTTTCTTTAAAATATATCCATGGAATGGTGTTATAAGATTCAGGAAGAAAGGGAAATTGAGCCCCAGGTACATTGGTCCTTTTGAAATTATGGATAGAATTGGAGTGTTGGGTTTTCATTTTGCAAGGCTGCCTTGACATTCTAAGGAACACAACATGTTTCACATCCCCTTGTTAAGTAAGTACATGCCAAACCCAACACATGTACTCACTTCTAAAGGAATTGCATTGGAATATGAATTATCTTACTGTGAAGAGCTTATCTGGATTCTTCACACTAAATAAGAAGTGTTGAGGAATTGTTTGACACGGCTAGTAAAGGTACATTGGAAAAATCATAAAATTAAAGAGGCATCATGGGGACCTGAGCATAATATGATGAAGAACTACCCAAATCTTTTTGTGGGGTGACAATATAGAAATTTCAAGGGTGAATTTTTTGTAGAATGGGGGAAAATAACAACCTTGAACCCTATCAATAAAATTCACCTTCTTAAATTTATTTAATATAGTAAAAATCCCATAGTTAACATAATACAAACATCATAAATTCATAATGAATGTAATAAGAGTTATTTATAGATGTTGTATACCCCAGAAAACACATCCCCAAAATTTTATGAATGCTTACGTACATGATCCAAGATCGTAGAACATTTATCATGCTTCGATTTGGTAGGTCCAAGTCATGATTGGAGTTACGGATTAGGAGTTATGGACATTTGAAGTTGGGCTGGAAAATTGGTTCGCAATGCCCAGTTGCGAAGCCCCCTACGCGATTGCGGAGTGCCGCCGCAAAGCAATGAGGCGGGAAGCTCCGAGAACTTGTTTGACGTTCGCGATGTGCCGCAAAGACCTTCTAAGAAGCAGAGGAGGTGGTATGCTCAGCGAATGAATTTGACATTCGCGAACCCGCCGCAAAGCAAAGGAGGCGGGATGCTCCGTGACCGCCTTTGACGTTCGCGACCTGCCGCGGAGCAAGCTCCGTCTTCGCACCATGCACGCTTTTCTTTGCAGCGCCCCTTGCCTATAAATACCCAGCTCACCCCCCTTCTATGGCCATGGCCACTTCTCCCCTTGGGGTGGTCGATCTTCTGGTCCGCAGAGCTCTGTATTGCGGCTCCACGAGGCCATCCTCCGCGAGCAGCTTCCTTCACGTTGCTGCTCTGCGAGCTGAGGCTCCATGAGTCCGTGATATGCGAGCTAATGCTCTGCGATGCCGCTCCACGAGCCTTTGCTTCGCGATCCACCCTTTCTCCACAAGAGTCCCATGCTTCGCGAGATTGAATGCTCCCCGAGCCCCTTTTCTCCACGAAGCCACTTCGCGAAGATCAATCCTTTGCGAGGCTCCTACCTTCGCACCCACCGGTCCATACCGTGGGGGCTGCGCCCCCCCCCCCCCCCTCAGGGTCAGTGTCAGGCTATGGTCCCGACCCTCCGAGATGGTCCCTTCACTACCATCACAGACCCCTAAGAAAAATTGAGCTTCGCACCGTGAACATTTTGGGCCGAGACGTCGGGATTTTCCACTGCACCCTTCTGCGCTCCCATATTCCACCTATGGAATATCATGATTTGAGATACTCCTCCACACACCATGAAACACCTTGAGTAGACATATTACTCTTTGTTAAATTCCCATGTTTTGATTTGAGATTCTCATCATCAATTCCCTGAGTACCTTGAGTCGATCCATTCCTCTGGAAACTCCTCCAAACCCCAATCACTTAGCTCCTACGCCAGGATGATCCAGAAAGGGCCACCCTTGCGTAAGTCCCATCACCAGCCATTGCTTTGCGCCTTTTGGCAATAGTCTTATCTACATGACTATAAACTGTGGTACTTCCTATGATCCAATCATAGGATTCTTCTTACTCAATATGAGAGATGCCTCATGCTCCTAGCATGAGATGCCAACAGTCCTATCTACAAGACTCTAAACTGTAGTACTTCCTATGATCCAATCATAGGATGTATCTTACTCAATATGAGAGATGCCTCATGCTCCTAGCATGAGATGCCAACATTCCTATCTACATGACTATAAATTGTAGTACTCTGTATCTAACAAATGATAGGATGTCGCTTGCTCTAAACAAGATATGTCGTGTGCCCCAAGCATGAGATGCCTAACAGTCCTATCTACATGACTATAAACTGTAGCATTCACCCTATGTGCTAACCATTGGATGCCTCTTTCCCCATACGATAGATGCCTTATTATCCCAGCATGAGATGCTAACAGTCTTATATACATGACTATAAAATGTAGTGATCTCCCTATGTTCCAAACATAGGATGCCTCTTGCACTAAAAAAGAGATGCCTTATTCTCCAAGCATAAGACGCCTAATGCCATGTTAACAGTGGCATGATTCCAATGTCCCTTAGCATTATCCCTCTTATGCACTAGTGCATAGGTGAAGGACACAATCCACTAGTGGTTTGGGATGCCCTCATGGCCAGACATATTACGGGAAGCTTCCTTGCGTAATCCCCGTTCACCATTTCTGCTCCATAGCGGCACCTGGGCAGCTTCTTTGTGTAATCCCCATCCACCATTGCCGCTCCTTAGTGGAACACGGGCATCATCTTTGTGTAAGCATCATCCAACATCGCCGCTCCTTAGTGGCATACGGGCAGCATCCTAGCGTAAGCTCCATTCACCGATGCCGCTCCATAGCGGCACTCAGGCAGCTTCCTTGCATAAGCCCCATTCACCATTTTCGCTCCATAGAGGTACCCGGTCAGCTTCCTTGTGTAATCCCCATTCACCATTTTCGCTCCATAGCGGCACCCGGGAAGCTCCCTAGCGTAATACCCATCCACTGTTGTGATCCCAATCAGTGGTAAGCCATTGTGACCCAATAAAATGGTAAGCTGTTGCAACCCCATTCAGCGGCAAGCTGTTGACATCCTCATCCAGTGGTAAGCTGTTGCAACCCCATTTAGCAGCAAGCTGTTGACATCCTCATCCAATGGTAAGCCGTTGTGACCCCATTCAGTGGCAAGCCGTTGACATCCCCATTCTGCGATAAGCCGTTGTGACCCCATTCAGTGGAAAGCTGTTGAAATCTTCATCAAGTGGTAAGCCGTTGCAACCCCATTTAGCGGTAAGCGGTTCACATCTTTATCGAGCGGTAAGCCGTTATGACCTAATCTGGTGGTAGGCAGTTGAACCCCCCAATCGGCGGTAAGCTGTCATCAGAAGAACTACGTGGACTTTGATTCCCTGCCACGGGGATATGTAGGAAGCCTCTTCAACGCTCAAGCCCAAAACTATCATCATCCTTCACTTTGGGCCTCCATCCTGGAGTAAGTCCCAGCACCATGGGCCACCTAACACGTAAGCCCCTCTTCGCTTCTCACGGACGCACCTTTTGCGACGTGATTGTCAGGTCTCTGGTGCCTCTTGTTTCTCACACCAAGCATGACTCATGTGGGCTTAGAGTAAGCATTGATCATGGCAATGCCCTCGTCCAGTATGATGTTAAACTGTATGCCCTCGTCCAGCATGACGTTAAACTGTATGCCTTTTTCCAGCATGACGTTAAACTGTATGCCCTCGTCCAGCATGATGTTAAACTGGATGCCCCTATCCAGCATGACTTTAAATAGCACATCCACCTGAACTACAAGGTCTTTGATCCATGTCAAGGCATGGAACGTAGGAAGCCTCCATGAGCTTCAATCCCACCGCCCATCATTTCTTTACGTCAGGTTCCACCCTCATCCATCATGATGTTAAACTGTATTCCAGTCTGACGACAAGCCGTTGTGACCAACCCGAACTATGAGGACTATAATCCATGTCAAGGCACAGTATGTAGGAAGCCTCCCTAAGGTTAAAGCCCATCTCCCACCAGACTAAGTTCCTTTCTTCACGTCGGTTTTCCGACACCCACCATTTCCTCCCGAACTACGAGGACATTGATCCATGTCAAGGAATGGTACGTTGGAAGCCTCCCTGAGGTTCAAGCCCACCACCAGTGGACCCACGGGTTCACCTCCACATCGGTTCACTGACGAAAACCACCACCTGAACTACGAGGTCTTTAATCCATGTCAAGGCATGGTAGTAGGAAGCCTCCATCAGGTTCAAGCCCATCACTCAGTCATTCTGACCCCATTCACGTCGGCTCACCCCCATCCCGCATGACGTTAAACTGTATTCCACACCTTTTTTGGACTACGTGGTATTTTTTCTGTGCTAAGTCATGGTACGTAGGAAGCCTCTATGAGGTCCAATCCCACCACCATTGGACCAAGGTCCACCTTCACGTCGGTTCTCTGACGATTCCCATCAGACCAAGGTCAACCCTCACGTCGGTTCGCTGACGATGCCAATTAGACCAAGGTCCACCTTCATGTAGGTTCACTGACGATACCCATCGGACCAAGGTCCACCTTCACGTCGGTTCACTGACGACACCCATCGAACCAAGGTCCACATTCACGTCGGTCCTCCGGTGTACCCACCCGAACTATGAGGACATTGATCCACATCAAGGCATGGTACGTAGGAAACCTCACAAGGTTTAAGACCAACATCCATCGGACCAAAGTCCATCTTCACGTCGGTCCATCGGCACCATCCTGATCTACACGGACTTTGATTCCCTACCACGGGGATACGTAGGAGTTCTCTTCGAGGCTCAATCCCAACTTCACTGTCACACATTCGATAGCCCCATTTCATTCCCCCTCCACTTCATTCATCCATCCATCATCCATCATGATTCTCACTCGGGCCGCCACATCCCAGTGGGATCACACCATCCACCTCCTCGCTGCTCCAAGCAGTACCTGGGCCACTATCCATGTGTAAGCCCCAACATGTCTCCTGGTCATTGTCCTCTATGAAAATCGTGATTCATAACCCCTTTGAACTACGTGGGTTTTGATACCTGTTGTATACACAGGGTACGTAGAAAATCTCCAAGAGGTTCAATCCCATCCAATGGTAATCCATGGTGTCCCCCATCCTGTGGTGAACTCTCCCTGATCCGCCCTTAACAGTGTTCAGATTATCCATTACGGTGTGACATCCCCCCTCCTTGGAGTGAACCACCTCGGATCTGTCCTCATTGGGCGTCCTGATCTATCCATCTTCCAGGTATTCCCCCCTTGGGATATACCGATCTGATTTGTCTCCATGGGACGTTATGATCACTCTCATACCATCTCCGCAAGATGTTAAACTCGTGACCTACCTCGTGATAAACATGAGATGACTGAGGAAAACCTCGGAAGACACACCATTGGTGTAACCGTCTCTGCTAGACGTTAACCTTGCATCATACCCTATGGTAAACACAGGAAGTTGAGGGAAACCTCATATGCATGCCTATGACATATGATTCCCCGCATTCAACATGGGATGCCTCCGGTTCTACACCCTTGAGATGCCCTATTATGAAGAAGAATACAGGTTCCCAAATGTCCATGCACCTAGAGATGCCCTAACATGCCTGATGTGTCATCTACTCTGACCAAAGGTTGCTACCATGTCAAGATCCTATGGAATTTCTTGACAGAAGTAGTGTAATAAACTGGCGTCCATGATGATATGGCACTGAGAATGAGATTCATGAACAACGTATTAAATCTATGAGGGAGACCCGGACTAGGTGATGAGTTCTGAGGAGGAATCCACGGAAGGAAGAACTGACATCCCATCATCTCGTTTCGATCAAGGAGAAAACTTCCCTGAACAAGGAGCAAATGTCACCCGCCTTTGGAAAGAGGGAATGTGGGGCAACAGTAGCGTGTCCTCACAGACGGATGCGTGTGCCCTGGCGAATGTGTCGGAAACAGATGTAAAGGTACCTATACTGAAAAAATAGTAAATTGACCTTAGGAATAGTAATATGAATCCTATGAATAGTAAATTGGATGAATGAATAATAACCTCACCCATTTTTGTGTAAATAAAATTTATGAATCTTATAAATGAATGTATGATATAATTATATCATAGTACATATAAATGAATATTTCAAAAAAATATTAATTAAGTGTTGGTATTTTTGTAACTCATTAATATTTAATTACAATTTTATAATGAGTTAAATTATTTAAAATAAAATACATTTCCATAAATTGCATTCATAAATAGATATTTTATTTTTTTATTATTTTATGATAATTTTATAATACCTTAGTTAGTTTTTGAAAGTTTCATAAAATCAGTTATAGATTTAAAATCTATTTTTTTGAGTAAATTATGGTTTTAATTAAAAAATAAATTTCTCATATTTAAAAAATTATTTTCATAAAATGGAGTTAATTTTTGAATTGTACATTTTTATAAATGGTTAGGGGGAATTTTTGGGGTTTTTCTGAGATTCTTGATTTATTTATGGATAGTAAAATAAGATAATTTACGATAAATAATAAATAGATGACTTATTGAGTCATAGGAGATTTTTGGCTGATGTAAGCACCCTTTGTTAAAAATAACATGTAATTATTACTATATTTTGTCACAATAATCAACACTATTTCTTGTCTTGAGAAAAATAATAAAATAATGAATAAAATAATGAGAAATCACCTCTCTCCACCACTATAAATACCACCCCTCACCACCCCTTCTCCTTACTCCATACAAGCCTTGAACCTTGTAAAATTTAATCCTGATATTCTCCCCAAGAACTTAACCCACATCCAAGAGATCTTGATCTCATCAAAAGACCAAAACCAATCCAGTTAAGGATGTTCTCAAGGAGGAGTATTCAAGAGGTAAAATCCTCTTCCTTTTCCTTTGAATTTCTTTCCAAGTTCTTTTATTTTATTAGTGTACCCTAACCTCCTCTATCCAAATGACAATGATAACTCCAGTATCATATATATACATTAATTATATCATGTTAATGTAATATTCTTCATCCAAATCCTTTCTCAGTTTCTTTTATTTTAAAAATTAAATCATCATATGTGAGGTTCAGATTGACAACCTTCATGGACGACAAATTTTCATTCTTCAATTTATCCTTAAAATTGGGTAATGAAACCATTTTTATGGTTATAACTGTCAATAATATATGTATTAAAACCTTTATTATATTCTGGATGTAACATATTTAAATAATTATAAATGGTAAAACAAAATAATTTCCTTATGAATAATAACTATCATAATAATCTAAACAATTATCACTAAATGTATTATCTAAAGATTCATCTTTATAATATATATAAAAAAATGATATATATAACAATTTACACTTGTGGATTTTCATTAATATCATATAAATTCAATTATGGATAATTATACCTATTCTAAATGAACTTCCATACTCATGTACAAGTGTATCGATCATGAAGACAAAGGAAACAAACGCTACTTAGTGACAAAATTGTATCCTATAACTCATAAAAAGTATATAAATTAACATAATAAAATTATAAAAATTAAAATAAATATATTAACATTAATTAACTAATTTATTTATTTATTAATTTAATTTTCTAGAACATTAATGTCGAGTGTAGAATACATTTGAACATAAAGTAAGAGTTTTCCCGAACATCCAATTTCAAACGGGTTATGCTTTCTCCCTCTATACACCTATGTAATTATTTTTTTTATAAACTTATTATAATTATTTTTATACATTCTAAACACATATATTCAAATTAGTGCATCATTTTTACGAGTAATACTTGTTTTATAATGTCCCCTTTTCAATTATTCCCAATACGCAAGCCTGATTTAAGGAAACAACTTGAATTCTTACTTATTTTCAGGTGTACTCTATAATATATTTTAATCCACCATTATTTTTAAAAAATTTCTCATTTTATTATGGAAAAATTACATTATATCCCTTCTTCTCTTATACAATGATTTTTTCCAAAAGAACTCTTCTTTGTAATATAAAGTAGTATTTCTCTCAACAAATCCTTGATGATTTTATAAGAGTATTCTCATTTATTTCGAAAACCTTGTTGATTATTATGACTAATCGGGAGTAGTATTTTATGATATCATCTACCATATTTTATTGAATAGTTTATGGTTAGTTTGACTATGGATGCTCTATCTTGATACAATTCACCATATTACTCGGAATGGTTAGTAATTAGGTTTACTGATTCGGTAAAGTTATTACATTTCATATATTAGTTTGAATATGAATGTATATGATGACTTTTTTTCATAAATTTCATATTAGCGTTGTATTTGAATTATTAAGAATTGGGTGGGGACTTCTATATCTCCTTGGTGTATCAGTAGATCTCATGAGACAAACTGGTTTGTGTATAGTCAAATATCTTACCCTATTATGTATGGTGTCTTGGACGCAACCTTGATAGTATGTTTATGATGTCTCTCATTATGCATTCCCTCATTATGAAATTAGAATTGGATATTCCATGTGATTATTATACTAGTAAAACATCTATTGGTACGTATATTTTTTATGTGAATATTTATATGGTATTATATAATCAATTTTTATTCCTCCCTTATTATGATCAGGATTTTGTTTTAATAGATTTTTTTTAGTTATTTACATTTCTTAATGGTTTATTTTTACCTTCTACTGAATTATTACCCTAAATGAGTATCATAACTCACCCTTTTCTTATGTTTATTTTCCCGTGGATTTCAAGATGAATTTTATGAATGATAGTCAAAGATAATATAAAATAATAATATGGGTTTCAAAGGAGTTTCTATGATGTATATCATTTCATGTTATAATGTTGATTAATTAATAACCACTCAACATAATATGGTGAATGTTATCAAGATAACACATAAATAGTCAAAATTACCATAAACCATTAAATAAAACTCATTATATGATATCATAAAATACAAATCCAATTAAACCTAAGAGTCAACACCTGTGTTGAAATATATGAAAATAATCTTATAAAATCATTGAATAATTCTTGAGAAAAATACTCAAATTTTTTGAAAAGAATAGTTCTTTTGGAGAAATAATTATATAAATGAGAAATTAAATAATATTGTTTTTAAATACTACAATGATGTTTTTTAGAAAAATAAGTGTATATTAGAGAATATTATACAGTTCACTTGAAATTAGGTAAGAATTTGAGTCGTTCCCTTAAATTAGGCTTGCATATCGGGAAGAGTTGAAAAGGGACCCTGTAAAACAATTATTACCCCTAATCAAAAGATTCCATAATCTGGATACATGATTTGGGAATTTATATAAATAATTTATAATTATTATATAAAAATAATAAATAATTAAATACATGTTTGGAGGGAGAAAATAAAACCCAAATTAAATTGGAGGTTCGGGAAGAAACTCTTACCTTATGTCTGAATGTGTTCTGCACATGACCTTAATGTCATGGATAATAAAATTAAATTAATTAATTAATTAATTAATTCATAAAATTTTATACATGTATTTGATTTATTATAATTTTATTACATACATTTATGACCTTTTTGATGAGTGATAAGATACAATTTTATCGCTCGAGGGCATTTGTTTCCAGGGTTTTCACAATTAGCATACTTGTATATGAGTATGGATGTTCAGGTGGAATGAGTATAATTATACAGAATTAAAATTACATTATATAATGAACATAAAAAAATTTAAATGGTTATATATATCATATTCTTATATATTATGAGGATAAATCAATAATTAATACATTAAGTGATATTCGTTTGGATTATTATGGAGGTTATTATTCATAACAAACCCATTTTGTTTTATCATTTAGTATTATGTAAATATGGTACTTCCATAAAATAATAAAGGTTTTAATACATATATTATTAGTCTGGTTTAACCATAAAAATGGTTTCATTACCATATTTGAAGGATAAATTAAAGAAATAAAATTCACCGTTCACGAAGGATTTAAATCCACACCTCACAGATGATGATTTTATTTTTAAAATAAAAGAGAGATAAGAAGGAGTTTGATGAATTATATTCCATTAATATGATAACATAACAATATATATATTTTATTTTATTTATCATGATCATTTGGATAGAGGAGGTGGGGATTAATAATAAAATAAAAGAACCTGAAAAGAAATTAAAAGGAAAAGGAAGATGATTTTATATCTTCAATACTCCTCTATTGAGAACCTCCTTAAGGGGATTAGTTTTCATCTTCTGATGAGATCAAGAGCTCTTATAAATGGGATAGAGGATTGGGAAAAATATTCTGTTGAAATTCGATGAGGCTCAAATCATGGAAGGTGTGAAGAGACGGGGAGGTATTTATAGTTGAGGAGAGGGGAAATTTCTCAATATTTTATTCATTATTTTATTATCTATCTCAAGATAAGAAATAGTGTTCATTATTATGAGAAAATAATGTAATACGTGCATGTTATTTCAAACCAAAGGTGTTCACATCATAAAAACATCAAATATGACTCAATAAATCATGAATTTAGAATTTATCATAAATTATCATATATTATTATTCACCAAAAATTCATGTATTTTAGAAAAATACAGAACATTAACCCTAAAAATTCTTCAACTTGAAAAATTCAAAAATGAACTCCATTTTATGAAAATAGTTTTATAAAGATGAAAAATTATTTTTTTAATTAAAACCATCTTTTACTCATTAAAAAGAGATTTTAAATCTATAACTGATTTTAAAACACATTCAAAAAATAACTAAGGTGACATAAAATTATCCAAAAATTATAATACAATAAAATATTGATTTATGAATTAATCTTATAAAAATAAATTTTATTTCAAATTATTTTATTAATAATAATATTGTTATTAAATATATATGACTCACCAAAATACTAACACTTAATTTATATTTTGTTTAAATATTCATTTACCTATACTAAAATATAATTATATCATACTTTCATTTATAAGATGCCTACATTTTATTTATACAAGCATGGGTGAGGTTACTATTTATTTGGCTTATTTACTATTCAAAAGGGTCATATTACTATTCCTAAGGTCAAGTCACTATTTCATCGATATAGGTTCAGTTACTTCTAGAAATACCTTTTATTTAATTTATTCTTTATTTATGATGTTTTTATTATGTTCTCGAAGTGTTTTTATGTGATATATACTATATGAAATAAATATAAGAAAGAAAATTTCATTGATAGAGTTATGGGATATTAAATTCTACACTCCAATAAAAATATTTTCCTTCAACATTCCAGATTATCACCCCATAATAATATTTGGGAAGTTATTCATCATATGCTCCTTAGGATCCCATCTCACCTCTTCAATTTTATGATTTTTTCAATGTACCTTTATCATCCAAGTCGTATAATTCCTCAACACCTATTCTTTAGTGTCCCAAATCTGAATATTCACTTCATAGTAAGATAAGATAGGTTCCAATTATATTCGTTCAAATGGGAGTACATGTGTTGGGTCTATCATATATTTCCTTAACAAGGATATTTGTAACACATTGTGGATCATAAAATGCTAGGAGGCATTTCCAATTGATAATGCACACCTCCAATTCTCTCCAAAACTTCAGAAGGACCAATGTACCATGGCCTTAGTTTCCCTTTATTCCCAAATCTTATAATAACCTTTGATGGAGATAATTTCAAGAAAATGTGATCTCCGACATGAAATTAAAAATCCTTCTTCATTTATTATCATATATCTTTTTTCTACTTTGAGATAATTTGATATGTGTTTGAATAGTCTTTACCTTTGTTGTTGTTCCTCCAAAAGCTTTAAGTTCACAAGCTTCCCCTCACCAACTTTATAAAAACAAGTTAGTGTGCGACATCTATTTTCAAACAATGTTTCATATGGTTCCATTTGAATACTAGAATGGAAACTATTATTGTATGAAAAATCTACCAAAGGTAAACACTAAACCCACATACCTTGAAAGTGAAGTTATTATGATATGAACATTTCTTCTAAAGATTTGATCGTTCTTTCTAACTACCTGTCATTTTGAGGGTGACTGGCAGTATTAAAATAAACCTCAGTATCCAAATATTTCTAGATAATTCTCAAGAATTTCAATGTAAGTCATGCATCACAATTAGACATTGTTGAGATAGGTTCTCCATGAATTCTTACAAATTTATTAATATGGAGTCATGTAAGGCCCTCTAGTGTAAAATCATCCCTTATAGGGAGGAAATGTGTTGTATGTTGATAAACAATCTCCCATATTGAATCATTATTTCTTCAGGTTTTTGGTAACCTAGTGAAACATTCCATTGTAATCTCATTGAATTTCCATGTAGAAATAGGTAGGGTTTGCATGAAACGTATAGGATTTTATCTTTAATCCTACACCTGGTGATAGACTAAACATATTGATACATAATCAATAATTTCTTGCTTTATATTTTCCCACCATAAATGTTCCTTCAAATATGTATAAATCATAGTTATATCAGGGTATATAGAGAAATTCAATCTATGAGAATCATCTGATAACTACCTTTTTTGCTCGGGTATATAGGGAACAAAAATCCTCCTCCCAAATTTTATAATTCTAACCACACACACAAAGTCTTCAACTTCCCATCATTTACATCATTAATTTTCTTAAGAAGATTATCTTTATTACATAGATAACTTTTAATTATTTCTAATAAACATGGTTGGGAAAGAAGGTAAAAAAGTAATGGTGGTTCCCCTTCCTTGGAAATTATCATATCCATATTCTCTAGATACATGTACATAAGATCTTTTCAATCCTCATTTTGTTTATAACCCCATGATTCTTCCTACTTAATTTATCTATTACCTTGTTTTCCTTCCCTGGGTGGAAGTGTATTGAACAATCATAATCCTTGAGCAGATCGAGCCATCTTGTTTTCCTCATGTTTAGTTCCTTTAGTTAGTAGATATTTTTTAAACTCTTGTGATCTGTATGTATCTCACATCTTTCACCATAGAGATAGTATCTCCAGATCTTCAAAGAAAAAATTACAGATTCTAGATCAATATCATGGGATAGATAGTTCTATTCATTAATTTTTAACTTCCTTGATGCATAGTCAATAACTCTATCATTCTTCATAAAGACACACATGAGTCCTTTCTTGGATACATCACTATAAATCACAAATCCACAATTTCCCAATGGTAGTGACAATATCATATATTCACTAATATCATCATTAATTCTTCAAAATATTCTTCACATTCTTTTATCAATATTAACATAACCCTTTTATGAGTTAGATTAGTTAACGGGTTAGCCAATTGGGTGACGTTTTGAACGAAATGCTAATTGTAACCTACTAAACCAATAAAACTACATACCTTGGTTAGTTCATTATTGTAGGCCATTCCTGAACTACCTTTGTCTTCAAAGGATCAATTGAAATTCCATCCTTTGAGACAATATTTCCAAGAAAAAAAACTCCTTGAATCCAAAATTCACACTTTCTAAACTTCCCAAATAATTAATCTCTACTAAGAGACTTTATAACAATCTACATGTAATTATCAAGGTCTCTATAAATTTTGGAGTATACCAATATATCATCAATAAATACCGCAAAAAATTCAACATGATATTCCTTGAAATATCTGTTCATCAGATTCATTAGAACATAAGGTGTTTTAGTCAGTCCAAATAGTATCACTGTAAAATCATAATGTTCAAACTTGGTTTGAACTTATGTCTTTTTAATATATTCCTTCCTCACACACAATTGAAGAAATCCAGATTTAAGGTCAATCATCGAAAATATTGATCCCTGTGAAGTTGATCGAATAAATCATCAATATCAGGTCGAGGATACTTATTATTTATTGTATTAGAATGGATCTTTTTATAGTCAATGCACAACCTCGTGGATCCATCTTCCTTATTGACAATGAGAATAGGGGATTCCCATGGAGAAACACTAAAGAGGATAAATCTTTTATCACTCAATTTCTCTAGTTTTTCTTCAGTTCTACTAATTCCACAATTACTATTCTATAAGGAGTATTTGATATAGGCCCTACACAAGAAATTAAATCAATATAAAACTCAATTTCCCACTCTAGTGGATGACTTGGTAAATCCTCTATGAAAACATAAATGTGTTATTTCACAATAGGTACGTATTAAATTTGAATATTTCTTTCCTCACCCATAGATATTGTGTTCTCTTCCTCCATAACAATTTAATTCAGTAGATCTACTAGTGGTGGACCTGGATAATAATCAGTTGGTGATTTTGTCTGCTCTAATGATAATGGATTCTACACCTTCCTCACAAATCATAATTTCCTTCTTCTTGCAATATATATTTACATAATATTTTGAAATATAATTTATACCTATTATTATTTCAAATTTTACTATAGGTATGATGATAAAATTAGCGAATAAAGCACTATTATATTCTATAATGGGAACTACTTGGCACATCTTCATTGTAATCAGACATCCTTTAGGGGTTTATACTGACAAATCCCTTGATATTTAATTCAAATTGGGGTGATATAAAAGAATGTGATGACCCAAAATCAAATACATCATTGGCTATGTTTGAGAAAATGATTAATGTACCTTCCACCACATCATTAGGAACTTCAACATCATTAGTTGTGACCGCATAAGTTTGGACTATCTCCCTTGGCCTTTTTTGGGGAATGTTTCCTTAACATCTAGAATATTTAGGTGCATAATGTCCCATAAATTTACAATTGTAGATTTTAACATTTTCATATACATTATTTCCATTGAAATCAAGGGCTTAGTATCATTTTTTCAACCCTTTTAATAGACCCAC
Organism: Viscum album; assembly: GCA_963277665.1. NCBI lineage: Eukaryota > Viridiplantae > Streptophyta > Magnoliopsida > Santalales > Viscaceae > Viscum > Viscum album. The sequence continues at coordinate 552,676,695 of OY728158.1, forward strand.
ATTCCCTTCAGACATGTACCAGAGTGTTTATTCAAACAATTACTATAGGTTGTAATGTAAAATCTTCCATTATACCCCATTTCCTTATTTCCTTTTCCAGAGTGTTCAAAATTTCTCTAATTATCTTTCTTTACTTTGAAGTCATATAAATTAGAAAATTATTTTTCTATATTGATAACACATGAGACAATATATTCATGTGATGTAAAATATTGGGAGACCATTTACCTTCAGGGGAATGGTTTTAAACCATAAAATAATCGATAAATATTTCCCCATGGATTATGTATGTAGTCGGCATCATGCCTTGATAACCTTGTAAATTTAACTTCCTACTTCAAAACATTTTCATCCCCTTTTTGTCTTAGACTCAAGAATTTATTCTCCATATCAACTATTTTACGCGAAGAAAATTTTTTATTGGAAAACTTCTTTAAAATAACTCAATTTCATATGTGCAATTTGTTCCTCATACTTTGTGTTTTGGATTAGCGACCACCATTTATCTGCATATACCGATTGACGATAAACATCCATGAAAACATTCTCCATTTTGTTACAGACCAAAGTGAGAAATATATTCTCTAAGGAACATATCTGCTACTCCATTAAAAATGGGTTTGTAGTCCCATTGAATAATATAGGTTGTTGTCACATAAACCAATCTAGAATTTCTCCTCCATGTTATAGTTCAAGATGCTCCATATGGGTAAGGTCATTGTTCATAAAGGGAGTTAGTTTTCCCATTATAGATATAAGTTTCTCAGATCAAGTCACATCTTCAATACTGACATTAATATATTACATATTGTGGAAATCCCTACAAGGGATATGTGCATTGATAAAGTTTACAATCCTTCAACTATGAACCATTTCTAAATAATGGTATACACTAGATTATGATATAAATCATTATTTATAATCACAAACTAGAAAAACAATTAACTTAAATTGAAATTATTTGCTTATTTATTATGATAATCATAAACAAGGTTTCTTTGGGGACATATTTACTTTTAAATACATCATAATTTTCTTTATATAAAGTATGAATTATCCTAATCATATCCCTCGGGAGTGTCAAACCAAGTGCACAAAAAGGCCTATTATCATGTACCAAGTTTCCCTGAGTCAAGACCTGGACACCTTGTTGATGTTGTTACCCCTAGATACATCTATTCTAAAAACACATCAACTTGTAGAATCCATACAGAGATGTATTGCTAAGAAGTTCTACATAATCTCTACCATAACAAAATTCTATGATATTATTGTATTCATAACCTCAAATTCAATCTTAGGGTTATGTTCCCTAATCATTGTTTTCTAAATCTAGTTTCCAAGGTTTCTACAAAACTTCCTCTAATACCAACTGTAAAGAACGCAAACCCAGTATCCCGGATTCGATTCCTTACATTATTAAATTATTATATAAATAAGGAAGGTGTTTCCTAAAGTAATGAATAGATTAGTAGCTTTGGAAAAAAAATATACATATATAAGTTTAACATTAAAACTTGAAATGAAATGCATCCTAGATACTTCATTGGAAACACTCTTATTTTTCTTGATTATCTTCTAATTTCATTCAAAAAATTCAGCTTGAAATTCTGTTAAAAAAACAAACAAAAGGGATGAACTCTGATTCTATGTAAGGTTATAAATTCATCAAAAACTGAAAATAAACCATATGAAAGGTGAATAACTAAAAACACTTTCCATAAAAACCACATCTTGATCACAATATGGTAGGAATAAAAACTGATTGAATAATACCCGATAAATAATCACATGAAAATTATTCTTACCCATAGATATTATACTAGTCCAATAATGAAATGGAATATCAAATTTTAATATTATAATGAGGGAATTCATAATTTGGGACATCATAAATATACCGTTAAGGCATCAGCCAAGACACCATAAATAATCGGGTAAGACATTAGCCCATACCCAAACTCGTTAATCTCATGAGTCCTACCAATGTACTAGGGGGATATAGAGGTCCCCACCCAACACATACTATTTCCAATGCATTCCTCATATAAAATGGGTGAAAAAAAATAAGAATATGCATTCATATTTAAACTAACATATGAAATGTAAATAACATTCCCCAATCAGTAAACATAATTAGTAACCATTCAGATTAATATGGTAAATGGTATCAATATAGAACATACATAGTCAAACAAACCATAAAACATTAAATAAAATATGGTATATGACATCATAAAATATTAATCCTAATTAAGCATAAAAATGAACAAGGGTTTTGAAATAGATGAAAATAATCTTATAAAATCATTGAGGAATTCTTTAGAGAAATATTTTTTTTATTTTAAAAACAAGAGTTCTTTTGGAATTAAATTATATAAAACCATAATTTAATTGTGATAGTTTTTCCATTATAAAATAATTGGTTTTATTAAAATAATGATTGATTATAATATATTTTAGATTGCACTCGAAAATAGGTTATAATTCGAGTTATTTCATTAAATCGGGTTTGCGTATCAAATATAATTAAAAATGAAACATTGTAAAATAAGTATTATCCATAAATAAAATATGAAATGATCTATATACATGATTTTGGAATGTATACACATAATTTAGAAAAATTATATAAATATAATGAATAATTAAATTTGTGTATAGAGGGAGAAAGCATAACCCAAATGAAATTGGAGTTTTGGGAAGAAACACTTACCTTATGTCCCAATGGGTTCTGAAATTGACCCTAATGTCCTAGATAATTAAATTAAATTCATCAATTAATCAGTTATGAAACTTTTATATATTTATTTCGTAGTATAATTTTATTAAGTTCATTTATGGACATTTTTTTGAGTTATAAGATAAAATTGTATCGCTCAAGAGCGTTCATTTCCTTGGTTTTTAAGATTGGAAAACATGTATATGAGCATGTAAGTTCATTTGGAATGGGTATAATTATATATAATTTAATGTATACGATATTAATAAAAATACATAAGTGTAAATGGTTAGATATATCATTTGGTTATATAGTATGAGGATAAATCATAACGAACTCATTTATTTTTATTATTTTGTATTATATAAATAAGTTACTTATAAAACATAAGAAATGTTGTAATACATATATTATAGTCTTTTTTAACCATTAAAAATGTTTCATTACCATCTTTGAAAGAGAAATTGAATAATGAAAATCCTTCTCCAATAAAGGTTATAAATCAACACCTCACGGACAATGATTTCGTTTTTAAAATAAAAGAGAGTGGGAAATAAGTTTGATGAAGGATATTAAATTAACATGTTTTCATTATGGTATAGAGATGATAATAGAGTTATCATGATCATTTTTAGATAAGAGGTGATGATAGAATAATAAAAGAAACGAAAATGAAATGAAATTTAAAGTAAAAGGAAGAGGATTTTACCCCTTGACTACTCCTACTTGAGAACCTCTTTAATGGGTTGTTTTAGTCTTTTGATAAGACCGATAGATCTTGGATGTGGGGAGTAGTATTGGGGAGAATATTGGGCAGATATTCGACAAGGAAAAAATCATGGAAGGTGTGAGGAGAAGCGGTGGTGAGGGGGGATATATATAGTGGATGAGAGGGGCTATTTTTCATTATTTTATTCATTATATTTTCATTATTTTAGAGACATAGTTTTTGTACCTGTCAAACTTTGGAATATTCCTATAAATAATTCCAGAGCTAGGTGCGAAGTCGGTGTGGGACTCCGAGGCCCGGTGTGCCCGAAATTAATTTTCTAAAAATATTAAGTATTTTTATATTATACACGAGGAGATAAAAATTTATCTCCTAAATGGTAGCTCATAATGGGAATATGAGGGCACGGTTGCGTCCGGAGCATGTCGGTTACCCTAGGTGGGGTGTAAAATTTGGTGGCGCGGGCCTACTGTGGAAAAAGCCATGAGGGGAATTTTCATAAATAAATGGGAAAGTTTATTTATGAGCGTCGGCTCAAATAACATCTGAATGGAGTCTCAGATTGCAATTCTAAGTGTGTCGTTGCATTTAGAATTTTCTTTTTTACACTAGGCGCGACATAATTTTAGTCGGCGTCGGGTGCTGGGTCAAAGGCGTGTTGGCGGGGAGTTAAAATGAAGTTTTTATTAAGCAAATAATTATAAAATTCACCCCTCCCCCCCTTTATTATTCGTTGCGCACCAAGGAGGAGCCTTGAACTTACTCCTCAGTTTCACCAGTGATCTTCCAAATCAATCAAACGAAGCACCCACAAGCTAGATTCCAATGGTGGATGCTGCAGGATCGTACAGCGGAAGCTTTGGAGTGCCGTTCTAAGCCAGAACATCGGTGTGTTTCGGCGAGGTAGGTAGTTTGAATTTTAAAATACTAGATCCCATTTGGGCATTGTTTTTCTTCAAATATTTATAAGGGTTGTGTATTTCATGTCCTGAGGTTTCCAAAACATTTTTAGAATATGAATTTGAAGCACCGGTGTGCTCCCGGTGGCTCCTGGAAGATTTCAGGAGGAAAACCAAGTTTCCAGCTGCGACCATTTTGGATCTGAATTTGAAGCACCAGGGTGCTCCCGATGGCTTCCAGAAGATTTAAGGCAGAAAATCCAATTTCCAACAGTGGCCATGATGGATTCTGGTTAGGGCGGCAGCGGCGCGGCGGATTCTGGCAAGTGGCGGCGGTCTGGTCATGCAGACGATGGTTTCTGGCGACCCTGCGGTGGTCCGACCAGATTTTTTCCCAGGGGTTCTTTAAACCCCCGTTACTCGCAGACCGTAACTCCGATTTGTGATCCATTTGCGGAGATGTGTTTCTTGCATCGATAAAGACCTTTTGAACTTACATTGGGAATTTTTCGAGCCATGTTTTTGGCCAGGGGCCCTGAAACGTTAAAACTAATAATAGTATTTTATTATTTTCAATTTCGATCCGCCAAAACTCCTTCAAAGAGTGTCCAAATGATGTGTCATCAGTGGTGTTGAAACCATGATGGTAAAAAGGACTTTTCAAGATATTTTCTGGGTGTTAGGACTGAGAACAGGTTGTGGGCCCCACGAGGCTGGTTTTGGGAATTTAAGGAGAAACGCGACGTTTCTGCCGGGTGTCCATTTTTGATGAACGAGTAGTTGATTTTGTGTGTTTTTCCAAGGGGATCACAAATGGTGTGATCTGCATGATGAGTTTTGGGAGCGTGGTGTGGGCCCCACCAAGGATGGCTTCATTGAATAGTACTTTTTTGACCGGGTGTCCATTTGGGATGAATGAGTAGTCGATCCCATGTGTTTTTTCAAGGGGATCGTAGTGGTATGATCCACTTAATGAGTTTTGGGATCGTAGTGTTGGACCCATGTGGGCTAGCTATGGTGAATAATGCCTTTTTCACCGGTTGTCCATTTCGGGCGAGTAAATTGCCTATCCTGCTTGTTTTTTCATGTAGACCACGATGGTGGCCTCATTATCGGCCTAGGAGGTGCTCGGTGTGGGGATGTTGTTGGTTGCTCGAGTTTGTGACATTTGGACCAGCAGTGGTTGAGGGTACTACCTTGGTTCTATCCTATGAGGGTTCGTGTGGCATCACAACCATGGTATGGGTTTGTGGTCCCCTCAGTAGGATCTCTTATCTGTTAGAGTTGTGGCATCCCCCCTGGTGCGCCTAGGGCGGGATCCTCTAGTTTCGCTACCCATGATCGGGTTCTTGGTATCACTGTGACCGCATACCCATGGGCGGTGATCCCCTATCTAGCAGGTTATCCCCTGTAGGGTTTGTGGCATCATTGAGAATATGATCTCCTACGCATTGGGCTGTGCTCAGTATGGTTTTGGAATCTTCGGGTATATGATCCCCTACTCAGCTTGTGGTTTATGGTAGGGTTGTGGCATCATTGGTTATATGATCTCCTACTCAGCGCGTGGTTTCGATAGGGTTGGTTCTTTATCAGTTTGATCCCCTACAACACGAGTTATACTAGATGGGTTTTCAGTATCACCGTGACTGCCTTGACTGATGACGTTCCTCTATCAGAGTGATGTGATTCTGTGGAGTGCCAAATCGGGTAGTGGTATCCCCCAGTGGATTTTGGGAGTGATCCCCTATTTGTGAGATCTACGAATTCCAGATTAGGCTGTGGTATCCCCTAGTGGATCCTATGAGTGATACCCTATCTGTGGGATCTATGAATTCCATATCGGGTTGTGGTATCCCCCAGCGAACCCTAGTAGTGATCCCCTATCTGTGAGATCTTTGTATAATGGTGTGGCTTCTAGTATCCCTTAACAGACCCTAGGAGTGATCCCCTATCCAAGGATTTTAGTGTTTATGTTTTTTCATAGAGGTTTCCTCAGTGATGATATACGAGGAGCGTGATCTCTGGGGTGAGCATCTAATATGTTTGTGTGCGACCCGATGAAGTGTATATCTCTAACGAGTGTCATCTGGGATGATAGTGCTCATGGAGTGTGTTCTCCTGGTTGTGAATCATTTCTAGTGATGAGGTCGGTACCACTTGTTGCTTGGTGTGTGTATAGAGTATATATGGATGTTCAAGGTATATGTCTGGATATGTAAGGGCGTGTACCTGAACGAATGTTCATGATATATGTTTGGAAAAATACCTGAGCGAATGTTCAAGGTGTATGTATGGGCTTACACTTGTATTGAGCTGACTAGTTGTGTTTAGCCGAGGATGGTCATGAGATGGAGTTTCTCTCTCGTCTTGGTTCCCTATGGCTGTGATGAGTAGACTATTGTTTTTTATTTTCTCTCTTTTGTTTTGGGTTTTTGGGCTGCCTACTAAGTATTGTTATATTCACCCATGCATGAGCTTTTCCCACACATGTTTGTGTCTTGTGCAAACCACATGCCTTTCAACAGAGTCCCAGGAGGACCCGGAGCAGGCAGAGCTGAGTGAGTGGGACTGACCGTGGGGTCTCACCAGAGTTGTGCTAGTGATCTTTCCGATGGTGCTTTTGGCAGCGTTCCCCTCTTCAGCGTAGGTTGAACACCTTTGTATTTTTTTTGGTTGGCCCTGTTTTTCCCTTTTTGTACTGTTTTTGAACTCTGGTTTGGGATAGTTGTATGCATGAATTTACTTTTTAGTTTTATATATATCTTCAATATTTCATGGAGTTGTATGTGGGTGCATGTGTACAGGTACCTTAGGATAATGCCTCCCATGTGTGTGATAGCCTAATCGGTGGTAGTCGCCAACCCCTGGCCTATTGGAGGCAGGTTTGGGGAGTTGCGGATCAAGCCCCGTTGGGTTGGGTCGTGACAAATTGGTATCAGAGGAGGCTCCACCTTTAGGATCTCAGAGCGTAGTTGGTTTAGTTGTGATCTTGGTTTGGGTTTCATAGCGGCAGTGTTATTATGTTTTTAGTTTGGCTTTCACGTCAGGGACACCAGTGTTGGTGCGACGGCCAACGTATCCATTCACTAGGACTTTGATAACCTTCCTTTCAGCTCGGGATGTTTGGACACTAGTCACAGGGACCTAACGGTACATTCATCATCTAGGACTAGGTTTTTGGGTTCTTCCTTATCCTTCTTGAGTCATCTCGCTAGATATACACTTTGATCGCTGTGCGCCTTCACTGTATTTCATGATACCTCTATGATGACCGCTAGTAGGGGATCCGTAGCATGGTTGTGATGAAAATCCGCCCCGAGTAGAGCCCTTGGGGTAGGGTGTAGGTTCTGAGGCTAGACCTCCAGGTGGTCCGCCTGAGGGGACACCACCTGTTGAGTAGCTGGTTATTCCAGTAGGGTAGGATGAGGTTGCATGCAGACTGAGTGCACTGCACTAGTTCTAGGGGAAGTGACCTCTGAGGTTTCGGGGTGATCCAGACCCCCAGGTAGCTGATTACTGGCTTGAGGTAGTCACCTAAGTTTTCTCCCAGGTGAGGACACCTCCTGATCAGATGGTGGTCCTAGCGGCGAGCCTTCTGCATGGTTTGGCTGGGTGATGGTGGAGTTTGGTGAGACAGTTCCATGATGAGGAGATGCTCACATGGGAAAAGATTGAGTAGATCTTTGGGGAAGAGGTCTATCAGGTGGCACTGAGGTCAGTGTAGATTCAAAATCTTTGGCATCTTCGGCAGGAGGACATGATTGTGTCGGAGTACTCAGTGAGGTTTATAGACCTATTACGCTACTCCATGTATATGGTTTGGGACCCGTTATTTAGGGATCGGACCTTTGAGTAGGTCCTACATAGGGACATTCAAGCAGGTGTGGTTTCCTTGTGTCTACCCACCTATGTTGGAGTGCTGAAGAGATCCTTGGTGGTGGAGAGGTTTCTGGATGAGCAGATTCAGCCCGATAGTGTTGGGTGCATGGAAGCTGAGACGTCGGCAACTGGTAGCCAACGGTAGGCGCAAGGGTATGGATGTGGACGATGTTTCAGGAGGCAACCCCAGGTGGGAGGATTTGAGGATCAGGGATCACAGGGCCCACATGGCAAATTTGGTCAGCTGTAAGAGAGGCGGTGTTACGCTTGCGATGGTCAGGGACATCTTGCTAGAGATTGTTCGACCCGTCGTGCTGTTGAGAGGGAGTCGGTCGATAGGAAACCTTGGTAGGGGAAACATCTTGAGTTTGTAGGTTTGTAGGGTGGCGAACATGGCGATGGATCTGGTGCAGTATTGGGAGGTGGTAGCCATTATTAGATTCCACCACCACCACCCCTAAGTGGTCGACACCGAGCTCAGGGAGGTGAAGAGCGAGGGTGAGGACAACTGCATGCCCTAGAGGCTATTGACCCGGAGTCTCCGTAGATGGATAGAAGTATGTCTTGTGTCCTTTCTACTTTCTATAGTAGTTTTGATAGATATTGTTTAGCGGTACTCTTCCCTTTCCGTTTCTTTCTCGAGTTTTGTTCCGGGCGTTGGTAAGACCCTATGTGGGTTTTTTTCGGCGTGCTTCAGATGTGTGAGGAGGAGGGATCCTTCCCCAACCGAGACACGTTTTTGTGATGCGATCAAAACTAACCGGGCGAGTCTGTACCGCCCAAAGCAGATAGTGTTGAGGTGTGGTAGATGAGTCCCTCAGACTTATGTGTTCGGGCATGAGTGTTTGTTGGCAAACTCGATTGCATGGGATACCCAGTTGAGAGTCTAGTTTCCTTCCTTATGCTTATGAATTTTCGAGGAAAAAAATTTATAACATGGGGAGGATGTAGAGACTCAATTTTTGGGCCTTTCAGACTTTGGAATATACCTATGAATAATTACAGAGCTAGGTGTGAAGACAGCATGAGATTCCAAGGCCCGGTGTGCCCAGAATTAATATTATAATAATATTAGGTATTTTCATACTATGCACGAGGATAAAACGGGTTATCTCCTAAATGTTAGCGCAGAACAGGAATCTGAGGGCACAGTTGTGTCCAGATCGTGTCGTTTACACTAGGCAGGGTGTAAACATTTCTGGTGCGGGCCTGCTGTGGAAAAAGGCACCAGGATAATTTTCATAAATAAATGGAAAAGTTTATTTATTAGTGTCCACTCGAATAAATCCTTAAATGAGTCTCAGATCGCAATTTTTAGTGCGTTGTTGTGTTCAGAACACCGTGTTTATCCTTGGCACGACATAATTTTAGTCGGTGCTGGGCGCCGGGTCGGAGGCGTGTGGGCGCAGAGTTAAAATGAAGTTTTTATTATAAAATAATAATAATAAATCAACCCCCCCCCTTGTTCTTATTTTTTCACCAAGGAGGATCTTCCCCTTTCATCCTAAGTTTCATCAGTGATCTGCCAAATCGATCAAACAATGTGACCATGAGCTCGGATTCCGATGTTGTATGCTTCAGGATCGTGCATCGGAATATTTGAAGCGTGGATCTTAGAAAGAATGTTAGTGTTTTTTCCGTGAGGTAAGAGGTTTGAGTTTTAAAATCTCGTATCCTATTTATACATTGTTTTTCTTCAAATCATCATAAGGGTTGTGTAGTTCGGGTCCCGATGTTTCCAAAACATTTTTCGGGTCTGAATTTGAAGCACGGGGGTGCTCCCGGTGGCTCCGGGATGTTTTCTGGTGGAAAGACCGGTTTCTGGCAGTGGTCATGGTGGATTCCAGCAAAGGCAGCAGTGGCAGCGCGGCGGATTCCGGCAGGCGGCGGCGGTCCGGTCGGGCAGACAGTGGTTTCCGGCGACCCTATGGTGGTCCGGCCATATTTTTTCTGGATATTCATTAAACCCCCATAACTCGAAAACAATAAATCCGATTTGCGAGCCGTTTGTGGAGATGCATTCCTTGCATTTAGACGGAACTTTTAAACTAACTTTGGGAATTTTTTGAGTTGGGTGTTTTGGCCCGGGGCCATGAAACGTTGAAAATAATAATAACATTTTATTATTTTCAACTTCGATCCGCCATAACTCCGGCAGAGTGTGTCCAAATGATGTGTTGTCAGTGGCGTTGAGACCTTGATGGTATGATGAACATTTTGAGATATTTTACATGTGTTGGGACTAAGAATAGGGTGTGGGCCCCATGAGGCTGGTTTTGGGCATTTACGGAGATACGTGACTTTTCCACCGGGTGTCTATTTTGGATGAATGAGTAGTCGATCTCGTGTGTTTTTCCGAAGGGATCGCAATGGTGTGATCTGAATGATGAGTTTTGGGAGTGTGATGTGGGCCCACCCAGGCAGGCTTTGGTGAATAGTACTTTTTTCCACCGGGTGTCCGTTTGGAATGATCGAGTAGTCGATCCCGTGTGTTTTTCTGATGGGATCGCAGTGGGATGATCTGCTTGGTGTGTTTCTAGATCGTAGTGTAGGCCCCATAGGGTCTAGCTATGGTGAATAGTTCCTTTTTCACCAGTTTTCCATTTCGAGTGAGTAAATTGCATATCCTGTATGTTTTTCCACGTAGACCGAAATGGTGGCCTCAGTGTCGGCGTAAAAGGTGCACAGTGTGGGGATGTTGTGGGTTTCTCGGGATTGTGACGTTTGGACCAGAAGTGGTTGAGGTTACTCCCTTGGTTCACTACTATGAGGGTTCATGTGGCATCACAATCATGGTATGGTTTTGTGGTCGCCTAGATAGGATCTCTAATCTGTTAGAGTTGTGGAATCCCTCTGGTAGGCCTGGGGTGGGATCCTCTAGGTTCACTACCCTAGATCAGGTTCTTGGTATCATTGTGATTTCTTACACATGGGCGATGATCCCCTATCAAGTAGGTTAACCCTCATAGGGTTTGTGGCATCATCGGGAATATGATCCCCTACGCATTGGGTCGTGCTCAGTAGGGTTGTGGCATCGTCGGGTATATGATCCCCTACTCATCATGAGGTTAATATTAGGGTTGTGGAATTTTTGGTTATAAGATCCCCCACTCAGCACGTGGTTTTAGTAGAGTTGGTGCATCGTTGGTTCGATCCCCTACTACGCATGTTATACCAGATGGGTTTTCAGTATCGTCGGACCACCTTGACGGGCGACGATCCCTTATATGAGTGATGTGATTCTGTGGAGCGCCATATTGAGTTGTGGTATCCCCCAGCGGATCCTGGGAGTAATCCCCTATCTGTGGGATCTACAAATTTTAGATCGGGTTGTGGTATCCCCCAGTGGATCCTCGAAGTGATCCCCTATCTGTGAGATCATAGAATGCCAGATCAGGTTGTGGTATCCCCTAGAGGTCCCTAGGAGTGATCCCATATCTGTGAGTTCTGGGTATACTGGTGTGGGTTTCGATATCCTCTAGCTGACCCTAGGAGCGACCCCCTATCCTAGGAGTTTGGTGTTTATGCTGTTTCAGCGGCGTTTCCTGAGAGATGATATCTGAGGAGCGTGATCTCTCGGTTGAGCGTCTGAGAAGTTTGTGTGGGACCCGATGGAGTGTATCTTTTAAACGAGTGTCATCTAGGATGAAAATGCTCACGGAGTGTGTTCTCGTGGTTGTGAACTATTTCTGGTGATGAGGTCGGTACCTCTTGTGGCTTGGTGTGTGTATCGAGTATATCTGGATGTTCATGGTATATGTGTGGATGTATATCTGTGCGGATTGTAACGACCCAATGTTTTTCAATAGAAATACCCTTCTCATAATTATTTCATAAAATCACATAAAAACACAACATAATGAACTACTAAGTGCTAAGTGATCTTTAAACATAATTTTGTCACTTCTGTGTTTGGAATTCCAAAAATCCGTCATACACGGTTGTAATTAGCAAGTTATTTCGAGTCTGATAAGGAAAACATATTTTTTGGTGAATAGTAACCTACCCTAATGAATAGTAACATACACTTATGAATAGTTATATACCCCCAATGAATAGTAACCTCACCTATGGTGGAATAAAAATAATATTCAAGTTGGAAGTACAATTACCTATATTTTAGAATAAGTTAATGAATGTTATAAAACTGGTTTTGATAATAAATTATTATTTTAATTAAATATTAAAATAATCATATTTTGAAAATTATTTTTGAAAATGGACTTCATTTTTGGATTATACATGTCGAAAAATGTTTAGGGTTAATTTTTGGGATTTTTCTAAAATACTTGAATTTTTAATGAATAGTAGAATTCGATAATTCACAATAAATGCTAAATAATGGATTAATTGAGTCATCAATGATGTTCTAATGATGTAATCCCACTTGGTTCGGGATCACATGATAAAATCACTATTCTTGGTCAGGGAATACTTACTATTCCTTGTATTGGGAATAAATAATAAATTAATGATTATAATATTAGGAAATCCCTCCTCTCCTCCACTATAAAACCCCCCTTCACTCCCTCTTCTCTCCACTCCTCTCAAACCTTGTGTCTTTCCATTATTATACCCAAATCTCTCCCCAATTTCCTCCCCTACATCCAAAAGCTCTCAGATTCCTCAAAATACCAAAACCTCTCTTCTTAAGAGGTTCTCAAAGGAAAAATTCTCAAGAGGTAAATTCCTCTTCCCAATTTCTTCTTTTCTTTTAAGTTCTTTTCTTTTTTATTTCTTTCCACACCTCCCTTAACCATAATAGTATGATAAATTCAGTAACATACATGTAATGTAATGTCTTCATGCTAGTGGTATATTTCATTATCTTCTATCCTTTCCCCACCCTTTTATTTGAACGAAATGAAAGCACCGTTTGAGATGTGCTAATTTAGCACATTCATGGACAACAGTTTATCAATTTCTATTATTAGCATTAATTCTGGTCATGAAAAAATTTGTGTTATGGTTGAACCAGATTATTATATATGTAATATATCTTATTTTTGGTTTTTTATTCCTTTGGTACAATGGTAAGTATGTTATAAAGAAAAACACATTCTTTGTAATCAAATCCACTGATTAAGAAAAATGGTTATCACTATGGTTATATATATAATAATTTGACTTCACTCTAATTAACCTAATTAAAATTAAAAACATGTAATCTCCTTTATATGAACTAAATAATATTACTTCAATTTTGTACAACCACTTTCTTCTTGTATATAATCCAAACTTGAATATAAGTGAACTATTCTTTTAAAGCCAAGTAAAAAAACGAGCCCGAATAATCAAATTGAACCTTGCAACTAATCAAAAAGGATTTGAATGAACTAAAAAAGGTTATAATAAATAAATATCATACAGAAGAGGTTTTGGAATTATTAATTAATAATCCTAATTTTTTTATTCAGGTCATTAATATGAAGTGGAGAACAACAACAGATTTAAGGTAAGGGGTCCTCCCCTTTTTACTTTTAATCAAGATTGTTCTCTATGATATGCCTTTTTGTGTAATACCAATTGATGGGGTACATTTTTACACCTTCCCCATACTATCCTAATGTTTTATAAGTGATAAGAAACCACTTATATCTCTGATCATTATCTCTTAGTTACAACCGATACCACGCCAATAAACCATGATGGATTCTACCCGAACTTCCTTTATTCCTTCAGGTTGCTCAATCATTATTTTTACCAAAATGTTGTTGTATTTTAATTTATTTATAACTTATAAATTCTGTTTATATGCTCCAAACTCATTTTCCAAGATCAATATCTCATTATCTTTTGGGGATATACATTCTTTTAAGTGAATCTCGATTCGATACTTCCCAATAAGCACACTCATTTTAAAGAAACTTCCCAAACATTAACCCAATTTCATGTGTACTCTATACTATGTTTTAAGACACCATTATCTTTTTAAATTATGTATTTTTATTATGAAAACATTCTTGGTTCAATTCTGGTTTTATATTAAATAATTTATTCTTTATTATTTTAAAAGCTCTATAGTATTTTCCTTAAAACAACACAAAAATGTTTTAATGCTAATGTTTCTAAAATACATTTCTCATATATTGTCACTTATGTTTGACACCACTTACCATGTTATATGCCTATTTTACCATATTAACATCCATTTATTTTATAATGCTTTCCTTACATGAACACTTTCATGATACGCCCATTGGTTATGATTTATGTCATGATTGTGGTACCCAATTATTTCCATGGGTACCCTTATGTTTGTGTATGGTTGATTATGTATGATTGTATATGTGGTAAGAATATTTATGTGGCAAGAATATTCATGAAAATTTTGAGATGGTTTTGCCCAGATAGAGCTCCAATGCATTGGGTAAGGTTAATTCTCATGAGATGTGATGTGAAATGGGATTGACAGTTAGCCTTGACCCGTACTAAAATGGGAAATGAGATTGGTGGTTAGCCCACCCATACTAAAGACATGATTTATGATTCTTACACATTAATATGATTTCATGTTTATATGATCCCATACTTATATTGAATGTATTTATAAGTTTCATGCTTTGGATATCATTATTTCATGCCTCCAAACTCATGTGCTTGAGATATATCCTTATGTTCATTCCCTTACGGGGATTTTTAGCTCATCCCTTTGTTCATGTGTTCCCCAGGGTACCCTATGTAGATGTAAGGGATAAAAGGAAGTTAGAAGATCTTTATAGAGATTAAATAAAGATGTTTTTTTAGCCCAATTTTTTATGTTATATGTACTTAGTCTTCCAAGACACTAGACTTAACGATCCTTGGCTTGTATTCTGATGATTAATTATGCTTAAAATCATGAAATTTTTTATGTAAAATGCTCGAGTCACTATAGTTAGTATCAGAGGATGGGATAGTTATTTATGGATATTAGGAATAGATCACATTAGTGAGAACCTTAAAGATTAGACTAAGTATAAGAAAATAGTCCTAAACATTGGTGAGTATAGTGTAAGTGGTTTATCAGGCAAATACATCCATGTATGCATATGATATGGTAGAGGCAACTCTAGCACAAATTTATCTAGAGGTAAAACCCGAAAACACCGCTTTGAGATAGACTCGAACGGGAACTGGTGTACGATAACGGTCCATGTTGCACTCTTAGTTACAACACTCCCAGGGGATATGCTTTGGTAGATTCATGATCTTATTACAAATCATTATTAAAGGAAAAAAAGAATCCCAAAAGAATATAAGTTAAGAAATAGATCGAGGATAACCTAGATATAAACCTAAGGAATCACAAGTCAGGATATACTTCTTCTTTATAAGTTCATACTTTTATGTTCAAAGTTTCCTTTTATACTCAACAGCTAAATATTAAATACCTCTAATTATACGTTCTTTTTCTTAGTTAATGGCAGGAAATAGAATAACATGTTCCAATAACCAATGTGATAAGAAATGTGATGATTGCCCTAATGACATGCCTGGTGTGACAAAAGTGGGTGCTCAAAACTTCATGGCAGTACTTCTTCAGTATGCTCGAGTTATGAATAATAACTTCAATCAGGTGGAACATCCCCCTCCTCCAAGGAAAGAGAAAGTTTCCATAGAATCCTTCATGTGACAATGGCCTCCCATGTTTAGCAGGTCTTATAATCCCATCCTCGCAGAACAATGGATTAACTCCATTGAAAATATTTTCTATGTCCTCTAGTGATCAGAAGAAGAGAAAGTTTTATTGGCAGTCTATCATTTTGATGGGGATGCTGATCAGAGGTGGACACTGATCAAGAATACAATGTACCAAGAGAAAATTGATTCCATAGAATGGGATAAATTCAAGAGGATGGTTTTCAAAAAATATTTTCCTTGAACCCTCTATCTCCAGATGGAAAGAGAGTTCCCTAGACTCAAGTAGAAGGAATATGAGTCCATCTGGGCATATGAAGTGAACTTTACAAGGCTTAAAAGTACACCTCTGGCTTTTTCATGAACACCGAAAGAAAGGTGGATCACTTCTTTAGCGGACTAATGCTGAGTCTATGAAAAGTGTTGTTGATTCGAGACTTCGACAGCTATGAGGAGATTGTCTGTTGTTCCCTCGAGGTTAAAATGGAGATTGGAGACTCTCAGTGTTCTCATGGGTCTAGTGACAAGAAGAAAAAAATTGAGAACAACATGGTTGGTTAATCAAACAAATCCCATGATGGAAAGAAGCCTCACTTTCCCCTTTGCAAAAATTGTGGGAAGAAGCATCTTGGTGATTCTCTCAAGGGAACCAAGAATTTTTTCAAATGAGGAAAGTTTCGTCATCTGGCCAAGAACTACCAAAGGGATATGAAAAATCCCGCTAATGTTGAAGAAGAA
The DNA here is from genome assembly GCA_963277665.1 of Viscum album. Lineage (NCBI taxonomy): Eukaryota > Viridiplantae > Streptophyta > Magnoliopsida > Santalales > Viscaceae > Viscum > Viscum album. The sequence continues at coordinate 552,693,283 of OY728158.1, forward strand.
AAGGAGGTTTCAGAGTAACACTCAGCCTGTAGTGCAGTGTTATAACTACAAGGAGCTTGGGAATTATGTGAACAATTTCCCTAAGCAGAGGGTTGTCAAAGGAAATAATCAATAACCTTCAAGGCAACAATTAAGGTCTTATATTATTCCTAATGATAAGGTGGGTCCAGAAAATGATGTGGCGATAGGTATGCTTGTTAGTCATTCAGGAATAGTGAATGTACTATTTGATTCTGGTTCTACGCATTCTTCCATATCATTCAAGTTTAGTATAACTATTCAAAAACCACATCAAAATTTGGAGGAAAAGTTATATGTGAGAACAGTGAATTGGGAAATTATTGCATCTATGGTTTATAACTCCTCCCTGGTTAATTTTTGTGGACTGAACCACCCAAAGAATATTTTCATACTTCCTTTAGTGGAGTTTGACGATATCTTGGGCATGTATTGGATATATTTGTACAAGGCAACCATTAATTTTTAGGAAATGGAGATCAATTTTTACATCCTGAAGCATCTTATGATTCTTTACAAGTTTAAGGAAGAAGATGAGTCTACTTTATAATATTAATCTCATGTTTGGATACTACTTCCTTGTGAGAAAGAATATCTAGCTTAAATGATTGGGAAAATGGATAGAATAATTATTGAATATATCCCATCGTGAGGGATTACACTGATATATTCCCCGAATAGTTTCCTGGTCTTCCTCCTGAACGAGAGGTTCAGTTTTCAATTGAACTTATCCTTTGGTCTCTCCCAATATCAAAGACACCTTATAGAATGGCCAACATAAATCTAGAAGAGATGAAGAAGCAATTACAGGAGAATATGGAGAAGGGTTTTATACACCTGAGTGCTTCACCGTGGGGTGCTCCAATCCTCTGCGTCAAGAAGAAGGGTAGATCAATGCACCTATGCATTGATTATCACGAGCTCAATAAAATCACTATAAATAACAAGTATCCCCTTCCAAAGATAGATGACTTGTTCGATCAGCTTCATGGGGACAGTTATTTCTCTAAGGTGGACCTTCGGTCAGGATATCACCAACTAAAGGTGAGAAAGGAATATATTCCCAAGACTTCCTTTTGAATGAGGTATGGACACTATGAGTTCATAGTGATTCCCTTCAGACTCACTAATGCTCCAGCAATTTTCATGGGTTTAATGAATAGATTCTTTAGAGATTACCTCGAGAAATTTGTGGTGGTCTTTATTGATGATATTATGATATACTCCAAGAGCAAGGAGGAAGATGAGGATCATTTGGAAACTATGTTAAAGACTTTGCAAAGGGATAAGATTTATGAAAAGTATAGTAAATGTGAGTTCTAGATAGAGGAAGTATCATTCTTGGGGAATGTTGTCACTAGGAAAGGTATATCTATGGACCCTTCCAAGTCAAAGGCGATTAGAGAGTGGTCGAGGCCAACTTCTATAATGAAGATCCATAGTTTTTTAGGTATAGCTAGGTATTATAGATGATTCATGAAGAACTTTTCATGATTATCAAACCAAATGACCAAGCTGACATGGAAGGGAGTAAAGTTTGTCTGGACACAGGAATGTGAAGACTGTTTCATGGAGTTGAAAAATACACTTATCATTGTGCCAGTACTAACACTCCTTTCAAGTTGAGAACACTTTGTGGTCTATAGTTATTCTTCTAATAAAGACTTAGGATGTGTGATAAGGAAAAATGATAATGTGATATCCTATGCCTCAAGGAAGCTGAAAATCCATGAGCAAAACTATCTCACACATGATCTGGAGTTAGCGGTTGTGATCTTTGCATTGAAAATTTGGCAGCATTATCTCTATGGGGAAAATGTGAGATATATACTTACCAAAAGAGTCTCAAATATATATTCACATAGAATGATCATAATATATGCCAGCGAAGATGGATAGAGATCATCAAGGATTATGACTCCTCAATACACTACCATCTCGGTAAGGCAAACAAGGTGGTAGATGCTCTAAGTAGAAAGGATCTTGCATCTTTATCAATGACGAGAATTGAAAAGGATTTGATCTTCTTAGATTTAAAAAGTATGGACATGGGAATCATTAAGGTAGGAACATCATCATTATTTTCTCAAATTATTTCTCAACCATCCCTCTTGGAGAAAATAAAGGATGCTCAAATAAAGGATGTGGATATTCAGAAAAGGGTGGAAGCTATTAGAAATGGGAAATCCTCCGATTTCAAAATTGATGAGAAGGATTTGTAAGATTTGGGAACGATTATGTGTACCATCTAATCCAAAGATAAAGAAGGAGATATTGAATGATGCACATAGCTCGACCTTTTCTATCCACTCGGGGAGCATGAAGATGTATCGAGATCTCTGAGAAAACTTTTGGTGGGAAAATTTTAAAAGGTAGATTGCCTAATATATATCAAAGTGCCTCGTATGTCAGCAAGTGAAGGCTTAGAGACAAAAGTCTAAGGGGATGATGCAACCACTACCCATACCAGTATGGAAGTGGGAGAACATTACCATGGACTTTGTCACTGGACTTCCAAAGACATCTAGAGAAAACAATTCTATATGGGTCATTGTAGATCGTCTTACGAACACAGCTCACTTTATCACGATTTGAGAGGACTTATCATTGGATCAACTTTCACATATTTACATCAAAGAATTGGTAACGATGCATGGAGTACCACTATCTATTGTATTCGATCATGATCCGAGATTCACCTCGAAGTTCTAGAAATGTCTCCAACATGCTCTGAGCACTGAACTGAACTTCAGTATGGCCTATCATCCTCAAAATGATGGCCAATCTGACCGAACTATTTTGACATTGGAAGACATGTTGAGAGAGAGTTCAATGGAATGCAAAGGAGGATGAACCAACATCTTCCACTGGTTGAATTATCCTACAAAAATAGTTTCCACTCGAGCATCCAAATGGCACCATATGAATCCCTTTATGGTAAAAGGTGAAGAACACCAGTATGATGGGATGAAGTCTATAAGCCTAAGCTTCTAGGACCTGAAATGGTTGAAGAAATGGTGGAGAAGGTGAAAACCATTCAGCAACATATCAAGGTAGCCCAAAGTCGATAGAAGAGTTATAAAGATAACTGTCAACGAGACCTTGAGTTCAATGTTGGAGAAATGGTATTTCTATGTATATCCCCATGGAAGAAGGAAATGAGGTTTGAGAAAAAATGAAGGTGAGTCCCAGGTACATCGGACCCTTCGAGATCCTTGATTGAGTCGGAACTGTGGCCTATCGACTGGAACATCCACCTACCAAGTCAAAAGTACATGATGTCTTTCATCTATCCCTCTTAAGGATGTACATACCAGACCCTTCACATGTACTCTCTTTAGAGGTGGTATAGTTGGAGGATGATCTCTCTTACGAGGAGCATCCAGTGAAGATCTTGGATCGTAGAGACAAAGTTCTACGCAACAAGACTACTCATCTGGTCAAGGTACTATGGAGAAACCATAAGTATGAAGAGGAAACATGGGAATTAGAGGAACTGATGGATGAAAAGTTCCCCCACCTGGTTTTGTCTTAGAATGTAAAAAAAAATTCAAGGCCGAAATTTCATAAGGGGGGAAGAATGTAACGACCCAATGTATTTCAATGGAGATTCACTTCTCATAATTATGTCATAAAATCACATTAAAAGGCAACATAATGAACTACTATGTGCCAAGTTACCTTTAAACATAATTTTGTCACTTATGTGTTTGGAATTTTGAAAATCTAGCATACATGGTTGTAATTAGTAAGTTATTTGGAGTCCGATAAGGGAAACATAATTTTGGTAAATATTAACCTACCCTAACGAATAATAACATGCCCTTATGAATAATGATATACCATAATGAATATTAACCTCACCTATAGTGGTATAAAAATAATATTCAAGTTGGAAGTACGATATACCTATATTTTAGAATAAGTTAATGAATGTTTTAAAACTGGTTTTGATAATAAATTATAATTTTAATTAAATATTAAAATAATCATATTTAGAATATTTTTTTAAAAAAATGGACTTCATTTTTGAATTCTACATGTCAAAAATGGTTAGGGTGAATTTTTGGTATTTTTCTGAAATACTTGAATTTTTTATGAATAGTAGAATCTGATAATTCACAATAAATGCTAAATAATGGATTAATTGAGTCATCAATGATGTTCTACTGATGTAAGACCACTTGTTTCGGGATCAAATGATAAAATCACTATTATTGGTCATGTAATACTTAATATTCTTTATCTTGGGAAGAAATAATAAATTAATCACTATAATATTTTAAAATCCCTCCTCTCCTCCACTATAAAACCCCCCTTCACGCCCTCTTCTCTCCACTACTCTCAAGCCTTGTTCCTTGCCATTATTCTACCCAAATCTCACCCTGAGGTCCTCCCCCACATCCAAAATCTATCAGCCTCCTCAAAATACCAAAATCTCTTCCCTTAATAGGTTTTCAATGGAGGAAGTCTCAAGAGGTAAAATCCTCTTCCCAATTTCATCTTTTCTTTTAAGTCATTTTATTTTTAATTTCTTTCTTCACCCGCCTTCACCATAATAGTATAATGAATCCATTAACAAACATGTACTATAATTTCTTCATTATATTGGTATATTTCATTATCTTCTCTCCTTTCCCCACCATTTTATTGGAATGAAATGAAATCACTGTTGGAGATGTGCTAATTTAGCACATTCATGGACAACAGTTTGTCAATTTCTATTATTATCTTTAATTATGGTCATTAAACCATTTGTGTTATGGTTGAACCAAATTATTATTTATTTAATATATCCTATTTTTGGTTCTTTAATCCTTTGGTACAAATGTAATTAAGTTATAAATCAAAACACATTCTTTGTAATCAAATCCACCGATTAACAAAAATGGTTATCACTATGGTTATATATATAATAATTCGACTTCACTCTAAGTAACCTAATTAAAATTAAAACCATTTAATCTCCTGGATATGAACTAAATAATTTGACATCAATTCTGGACAACCAATTTCATCTTTCATATAATCCAAACTTGAATATAAGTTAACCGATCTTTTAAAGCCAAGTAAACAAACGAGCCCAAACAATGAAATTGAACCTTGTAACTAATTAAAAAGGCTTTGAATGAACTAAAAAGGGTTATAATAAATAAATTTAGTATATAATAGGTTATGTAATTGTTAATTAATAAGCCTAATTTTTTTATTTTGGTCGTTAATAACAAGTGGGGAACACCAATGGATTTAAGGTAAGGGATCCACCCCTTTTAACACTTAATCTAGATTGTGCTCTATGCTATGACTTTTTGTGTAATACCAAGTGATGGGGTACATTTATACACATTCCTCGTAATTCCATAATGTTTTATAATTGATTATAAACCCCTTATATATCTCATAATTCCCTCTTAGTTACACCTGAAACAATTCCAATAAACCATGATGGATTCTACACGAACTTCCTTCATTCCTTCGGGCTGCACTATCTTTCTTTTTACCAAAATGTTTTTTTCTTTTATTTTATGTATAACTTAAAAATTATATTTATATGCTCCAAAATCATGTTCCAAGATCCATCTCCTTTTCTATTTGAGGTATATACATGCTTTTAAGTGAATATCGCTTCGATACTTCCCAATAAGCACACTCATTTTAAAGGAACTTCCCGAACATTTACCCAATTTCAAGTGCACTATATATTCTATTTTAAGATACAATTATCTTTGTAAATTCTTTATTTTTATTATGAAAACCTTATTGGTTCAATTATGGTTTTATATAAAAAAAATTTCTTCTTTATTATTTTAAAATCTCTATAGAATTTTCTTTAAAACCGCACAAAAATGTTTTAATGCTAATCTTTCCAAAATACATTTCTCATATGTTGTAACTTATGTTTTAAACCACTTACCATGTTATATGAATATTTTACCCTATGAAAACCCATGTATTTTCAAATTTTTTCCTTACATGGACACTTTCATGATACGGACATTGGTTGTGATTTATGTCATGATTGTGGTACCCAATTCGTTCCATGGGTTCCCTTATGTTTGTGTATGGTTGATTATGTATGATTGTATATGTGGTAAGAGTATTTATGTGGCATGAATATTCATGAAAATGTTGAAATGGTTGTTCCCAGATAGCTCTCCGATGCATTGGGTAAGTTTATGTCTCATGAGATGCGATGTGAAATGGGATTAGCGGTTAGCCTTGACCCGTACTAAAATGGGAAACATGATTGGCGGTTAGCCTTGACCCATACTAAAGATATGATTTATGATTCTGCCACATTCATATGATTTCACGTTTATATGATCCCATTATTATATTTAATTATTTTATAAGTTTCATGCTTTTGATATCATTATAGAATTCCTCCTAACTCATGTGCTTGAGATGTATCCTTATGTTCATTCCCTTAATGGGATTTTTAGCACATACCTTTGTTCATGTGTTACCCAGGGTACCCTGTGAAAATGTATGGGATCAAAGAAAGTTAGAATCTCTTTATGGATATTAAAAAAATATGTTTTTTAGCCCTATGTTTTATGTTATATGTACCTAGTCTTCCAAGACATTAGACTTAACGATCCTTGGATTGTACTCCGATGATTAATTATGCTTAAAATCATAAAATGTTTTATGTAAAAGGCTCGGGTCACTATAAGGATTCTCCTAGTATTTGTATCGGCGTATTCCTAATTGAATGTTCATGATATATGTTTTGGAGAATACTTGAGTATATGTTCAATGTGTATGTATGGGTTTACTCTTGGATTGAGATGACTAGTTGTGTTTAGCAGAGGATGGACACGTGATGAAGTTTCACTCTCATCTGGGTTCCCTCTGGTTGGGATGATCAGATTGTTTCCTTTCAGTTTCTCTCTTTTTTTTGGGGTTTTTGGGTTGCCTACTGAGTATTGTTATACTCACCCTTGTAAGAGCTTCACCCACACATGTTTTTGTCTTGTGCAAACCACCGGCCTTTCGACAGAGTCCCAAGAGGACCCGGAGTAGGCGGAGCTGAGTGAGCGGGACTAACCAGGGAGTCTTACCGGAGTTGTGCCGAGGAGCTTTATGGTGGTGCTTTTGGAAGTGTGCCCCTCCTTCCAAGCAGGTTGTATTCCTTTGTAGTTTTTTTTGTGGGACCTATTTTTCCCATTTTGTACTGCTGTTGCACTCTGCTTTGGGATAGTTGTATGCATACATTTACTTTTCTGTTTTATATATCTCTGCACTGTTTCATGGAGGTGTATGTGGGTGCATGTGTACAGGTACCTTAGGATAATGCCTCCCATGTGTGTGATATCCTACTCGGTGCTAGTCGTTTGCCCCTGGCCTATTGGAGGTGGGCTTGGGGAGTCACGGCTCGAGCCCCGTTGGGTCGGGTCTTGACAATTTTGCTCAGGGCAAGCAATTGTGTGGATCTTGGTGAACAAATAAAATAATAATTCAATGTTAATTAATACTAAGGGTTCTTACATAATACAAACATTACCTTTGACAATATTAATCATATATTTATCATTTATCTTAAATTATCGTATTTTAGTATTCACTAAAAATTCATGTTTTTTAGAAAAAACCCAAAAATTCACCCTAACCATTTATCTACATGTACAATTCCTAAATTAACTCCATTTTAGGAAAATATTTTTCTAAATATGAGAAATTTAATTTTTAATCAAAACTATAATGTAGTCAAAAAAACGGATTTTAAATCTATAAATGATTTTATAACACTTTCAAAAATTAACTAAGGTCTCATAAAATATCCTAAAATAATAAGATAAAAAAATATTGATTTATGAATACATTTTATGAAAATTAATTTTCTTTTAAATCATTTTAGTAATTATAAATTTGTAATTAATTATTTATGACTCAAAAAAATACCAACACTTAATTAATAATTTTTTAAAATATTTATTTAGTTATAATATAATATAATTATATCATACTATCATTTATAAGATGCCTCAATTTTATTTATACAAACAAGGGTGGTGTTACTTTTCATTTAGTTGATTTACTATTAATCAGAGCAATATTACTATTACAATGTTTAGGTTGCAATTTAATTGGTATAAGTTTCTTTAATTCTAGAAATACCTATTATTTCATTCATTATTCATTTATGATGTCTATATTATGTTCTCTAAGTGATTTTATGTGATCTATATTATATGAAATAAACATTAGAAGGGAAATTTCACTGATAGTATTCTAGGTCATTACATTTTAACAATTCAATAAAACATGGTAAATGATATCATAAATTATTAATCCCAACTAAACATTAGATTCAATAATGCTGTTGAAATATATTATAATACTCTTATAAAATCATCGAAAAATTCTTGAGAGAAAAGCATTTTTAATGTTCAAAAGAAGAGTTATTTTGGAAAAAATTATTAAATAAAACTAAAAATGAACTAAGATAGTTTTTTAGGAAATAATAAATTATTTTATAAAAATAACGGTTTCCTAAAATATATTATAGATGGAACATGAAAATGGGTAATAAATTAATATGTTCCCTTTAATCGGGCTTGTGTATCGAGAATACATGAGAAGGAAACCTTACAAAACACTTATTATCCCATTAAAAATTAAGGAATTGGTCTAGATATATGATTTTGGAACACAAATATATATAATTTATAATAATTATATAAAAATTAATAATTCCATTAGTGTATAAAGGAATAAAGTGTAACCCAAATGAAAATGGAGGTTTAAGAAGAAAACCCATACCTTATGTTTGAATATGTTCTAATCTTGACCTTAATGTCTTGGATAATGAAATTAAATCCATTAATTAATTAATTAATATTATTTTATATATCTATTTTATGTAGTAAAATTTTATTATGTTCATTTATGGCATTTTTTATGAGTTATAAGATAAAATTTTATCATTTAGGAGTGTTTGTTTCCTTGGTTTTCAAGATCGGTATACTTGTTTATGAGTATGGAAGTTCACGTGGAAGGGGTATAATTATATAGAATTGAATTTATATGTTATTAATTAACACCTCTAAGTGTAAATGGTTATATATATCAATTTTTTATATATTATGAGGATAAATCATTAGATAAGACATCTTGTTGTAATCATTTATATTATTACAGTGGTTATTGTTCATAACAAACTCATTTTGTTTTATAATTTAGAATTATGTAAATATGTCACTTCAAGAAAACACGAAAGGTTTCAATACATATGTTATAGTCTATTTTGACCATAAAATGGTTTTATTTATATCTTTGAAGGATAAATTGAAGAACAAAAATTCTTCTTCCATAAAGGTTGTAAATCAGCACCTCAAGGAAGATGATTTTGTTTTTAAAATAATAGATATATATATATATAATGGAGTTTTATAAAGTATTTTCCATTAACATAATATCATTACAGTATATAGATGATAATGGAGTTATCACAATCATTTGGATATAGGAGGTTAGGATAGAATAATAAAAGAAAAGAAATTGAAAACAAATTAAATGAAAAAGGAAGAGGATTTTACGTATTGAATACTCCTCCTTGAGATCCTCCTTAAAGGGATTGGTTTTGGCCTTTTGATGATTCCAAGAGCACCAACATGTGGGGAGATGATTTAGGAGAATATTGAGTAGAAATTTTACTAGTATCAATGCTTGGAAGGTGTTAGGAGATGGAGTGGTGATGGGTGGTATTTATAGTTCATGAGAGAAGTGATTTCACATTATTTTATTTATTGTTTTATTATTTTGCACAAGAAAAGAAACAATATTGATTCTTGTAAAAACAGTATAGTAATAAGTTCATGTGAGTTATAAATAAGGGATATTATATCATCCAAACATCACCTATGACTCAATAAATCATGTATTTATCATTTATCATAAATTATTTTATTTTATTCTTCACAAAAAATTCTTGTATTTTATAAAAATACCAAATATTAAAAATAATATTTTTGGATTTTTTGAATTAAAAAATGAACTCTATTTTATGTAAATAATATTATAAATATGAGAAAATTAATTTTTAATTAAAACCATCATTTACTTATTTTTTTAAATCTATAACTGATTTTATAACACTTTCAAAAATTAATTAAGGACTCATAAAATTATCCAAAAATAATAAGAAAAAAATATTGATTTATAAAAACATTTTATGAAAAAGAATTTTATTTTAACTCATTTTATTAATTATAAAATTGTAAGTAAATTTTAATGACTCACAAAAATACCGACACTTAAATAATAATTTTTCAAAATATTCATTTACCTATACAATGATATAATTATATCATACTTTCATTTATAAGATTTCTAAATTATATTTATACAAATTTGGTTGAGTTTACTATTCATTTGGTCAATATACTATTCATAAGGTTCATATTACTATTCCTATGGTCAAGTTACCATTTCATCAGTATAGGCTACTTTACTTTTATAAAGACATATTGTTTCATTTATTACTTATTTATGATGTCTGTATTATGTTCTCCAAGTGATTTTATGCGATTTATACTATATGAAATAAACATAAGAAGGTAAATTTCAATGATAGAGTTTGAGTTGATTCATTCTCCCCTCCTATAAAAATTTCAATCTCAAAGTTTCTAGATTGTCACACCATAAAATGATCACGGTAGTTCTTCATCAAATTCTCCTCCGGCTCCCTTGTCGCATATACAATTTTATGATTTTTTTCAAGGTACATTTACGAATCCAGTATTTTGATTCCTAAACACTTGTTCTTTAGTGTCAAGAATCTGGATAGGCTCTTCCCAATAAGATAATACAGGTTCTAATTCTATTCCTTTACAAGTGAGTACATGTCTTGGGTCTGGAAAGCACTTCATTAACAAGGATATGTGGAACAAATTGTGTACCTTAGAAATGATAGGTGTCATTTCCAAATGACAATCCATAGCCCCAATTCTATCCTAAATTTAAAAGGGCCAATGTACCTAGGTCTTAGATTCCATTTCTTCACAAATCTTATAACACCCATCCATAGAGATACTTTCAACAAAACATGATCTACCCCAAGAAATTCCAAATCCTTACATTGATTATCGAAATATATATTTGCAAACTTAGATATACTTTGATATGGATTTGAATAGTCTTTACCTTTGTAGTTGTTTCCACCACAAGCTCTAGTCCCACAATCTTCCATTAACCAACTTCATCCCAACATGTTGGTGTGTGAAATATCTTTTCATACAATGATTTATATGGTTCCATTTGAATACTATAATGGAAAATATTATTGTATGAAAACTCCAAAAAATTCACATATTGATCCCACATAACTTGAATTTCAGGTGAGTATGACTGCAAAATTTCTTATAATGTTTGGATCGTTTTTTTTTATTGACTGTCAGTTTGAGGGTGATAAGAAGTACTCAAATGAACATCAGTATCCAAAAATTCCTTGAAAATTCTCCAAAATTTCAATGTAAATCATGGATCATAATTAGAATCAATTAAGAGATTTTCTCCATGAATTCTTATAACTTCATTAATATAGATTCGTGCAATGTTATCTAGTGGAAAATCTTCCCTTATTGTGAGTAAATGTGTATTTTTGGTAATTCCAATAACCCATATTATATCATTATTTTTTAGGGTTTTTGGAAATTCAGTGAGTATATATATATATATTTCATCCCATTTCCTTATATGAATAGTCAATGGTTTCATGACACAACTACTGAATTCAATTCTTGTGGAGGAAGAGGTCATAATATCTATGGGTGAGGAAATAAATATTCAAATTGAAGATAAACCCATTCTGAAAGAATACATTGGTGTATTTTTTGGATATTTACATAGAAATTATCTGGAGTAGAGAATTTAGCTTTCCATTGATTTAATTCCTATTGAAAGGCATAAATCCAAGAATCCTTAGCAAATGGCCATAGTGGAATTAGTAGAACTGAAGAACCAACTAGATAAATTAAGTGATAATGGATTTATCCACCTTCTTATTTCTCTATGGAGAGACCCTATTCTCTTTGTCAAGAAAGAAGATGGATCCATGATGTTGTGCATTCAATGTATAGAATTAAATACTATTAGAATAAAGAACAATTATCATCTACCTCATATTAGTGATTTTTTTGACCAAATTCACAGATCTCAACATTTATCGAAGATTGGTATTTGATCTAGATATCATCAGTTACATGTGATAAATAAATATATTTAAAAGAATTAATTTATAACTAGGTATAGACATTATGAGTTTAGTGTAATTCCATTAGGATTGATTAATTTACCCTATATTTTGAGAGATCTAATGATCAGAGTTATCATGTAATATCTTGATAACATTTTTTGGTATTTATTGATCATATCTTGTTATACTAAAAATGCTACAAAGACCATGAGAATCAATTGCGTATTGTTATAAAGACTCGTAGAATAAATGAATCATTTTGGAAGTTTATCAGGTGTTAATTTTGTATTCAATCAATTTCCTTTCTTGGCCATATTTTCTCAAAGAATAGAATCTCAGTTGATCCTTAGAAGTCAAAGGCTATTACGTAATTACCTACACCAATGAACATAACTGAGGTATATAGTTTTATTGGTTTAACATGTTATTATCATCATTTTTTTCGTAATTCTTCCTGAATATCTAACCAATCATCCAGGATTACTCCTATAGGGGTTAATTTGGTATAGAAAAAAAATGTGAAGACTGTTTTTGAAGAATTGAAGAGGAGATTAGTGACTTCCTTCTTCATGAATCTACCTTTGGGAAATGTTTTTTTAGGAAAATAAACATATAAAAGATGTAAATTCTGATTCTTAGTAATGGTAATAATTGAACAGTATCTAAAATTAAACCACAAAGCAGGGAGAGTAACTAAATACACATGCTATTAAAAAAAACATGATCATAATATGGAAGGTGTAAAAATTGATTAAATGATACCATGTAAATAATAACATGAAATTGATACTTACCCATAGATATTATAATAGTTGAATAATAACAATGAATTTCAAATACTAATCTCATAATGATGGAATTCATAATGTGGGACAGCATAAACACACTGTCAAGGCCTCATTCCAAGACCATTCATAAATGGTTAAAAACCCAAGCTAGTTTGTCTCATGATACTTTCCAATGCACCAAGGGGTTATAGTCATCCCTACCCAAAACATAAAATGTTCAATATATTCCTCATATGAATGGGGTGAAACATAATCACCATTTACAGAAATATTTAAACTAAATTTTGAAATGTAAATAACATTCCATAATAATTAAACATAATCACTAACCATTTAGAGTAATATGGTGAATGGTATCAAGATAGCACATCCATAGTCAAACTAATCATAAATCATTTAATAAAATATGGTATATAACATCATAAAAGATTAATCCCAATTAAATATAAGATTCAACAAGGGTACCAAAATATATTAAAATACTTTTACAGAATTATCGAGTAATTTTTGAGAGAAATACCCTATTTACATTTCAAAGAAGTGTTATTTTGGAAAAATAATTGTATAAAGCCAAAAATGAACTATGATAATTTTTCATGAAAACATTATGGATTTTAGAAAAATAATGGTTTCTTAAAACATATTATAGATTTAAAATCTATTTTTTCGAGTAAATGATTGTTTATATATAGAAAATAAATTTCTCATATGTAGAAATTTATTTTCATAAAATGGAGTTTATTTTTGAATTATCAAAGTTCAAAATTCTTAGTGTGAATTTTTGGGATTTTTCTAAAATTCATTAATTTTTGGTGAATAGTAAAATACATTCATTTATGATAAATGATAAATACAAGATTTTTTGGGTCATAGGTTATGTTTTGTTGATATAAGCACCCTTGGTTCAAAATAACATAAAATTATTATTATAGTTTGTCACAAGATCCAACACTATTTTTTTCTTGAGAAAAATAAGAAAATAATGATTAAAATGGTGAGAAATCATCCCTCTCCTCCACTATAAATACCACCCCTCAACACCCCATCTACTCACACCTTCCAAGAATTGATCCTTGTCAAATTTCTTCCCAATATTCCCCCCAATACTCACCCCTATTTCTAGGATCTCTTGGTATCATCAAAATCCCAAAACCAATCCCCATAAGAAGGTTTTAAAGTAGGATTATTCAATAGGTAAAATATTCTTCCTTTTCCTTTTAATTACTTTTGAAGTTCTTTTCTTTTATTATTCTCTTATCACCTACACTTTATAAATGATCATGATAAATATATTATAATATATATACTATAATTATATCATGTTAATGAAATATAATTCATCAAACTCTTTTCTCCCCCCCCCTCTCTTTTATTTTAAAAATGAAATCATTGTTCGTGAGGTGCTGATTTACAACCTTTATGGACGATATATTTGTTTTCTTAAATTTTTACATAAAATATAGTAATGAAATAATTTTTATGGTTAAAAAATAATATAATATATGTATTACAACATTTCTTTTGTTCTTTAAGTAACATATTAACATAATAATAAATGAAAAAAATGACTTACTTGTAAACAGTAACTATTGTAATAATATAAATGATTATCACTAAATAGATTATCTAATTATTAAACAACATAATATATCACAAAGTGATATATATATATATATATCCATTTATAATTATGGATATTCATTAATTTTATATAAATATTATAGATAATTATACCCATTCCACATGAACTTCCATACACATATACAAGTATATTGACCATGAAAACCAAGGAAACAAATGCTCCTAAGCGATAAAATTGTTTATTATAACTCATTAAAATAGACATAAATGAAATTAATAAAATTATAATAAATAAAATACATGTATAAAATGTTTTATATTAATAAATTAATAAATTAATTTTGTAATCCATTATGATAAGTTAAATTACAGAAAAAAGTTCTACAGAAGGTAAGGGTTTCTTCCTGAACAATCAATTTCATTCTGGTTCTCCTTTATCCTTCTATACACTTATGTAATTATTCGTTATTTTTATATAAGTATTATAAATTATGTCCATAATTTCTAAAATCATGTATCTAGATTAGTGAATCTTTTTTTATGGCTAATACTTCTTTTATAAGGTTCCCTTTTAAATTCTTCCTAATACGCATGACTGATTCAAGGGAATGACTCAAATTCTTACCTATTTTCAAGTGAAATATATAATCTGTTTTAAGCCACCATTATTTTTCTAAAATCAATCATCTAATTATGATAAAATATCTTATTTCACTTCAAATTTTATACAATTATTTTTCCAAAAAAACCTATTTGACAAATAAAAGGGTATTTCTCTCAAGAATTCATCAGTGATTTTTTATGATTATTTTAATCTATTTCAACACCCTTTTTTATAATTATTCTTCATTTAGATTAATATTTTATGATATCATCTATTATATTTTATTGGATGTTTTATGGTGAGTTTTACTTTGGATGTTCTATCTTGATATCATTCACCATATTACTCTGAATGGTAAGTAATTTTGATTACTAAGTAGAGAAAACTATTTACATTTCACATGTTAGTTTCAATATGAATATAAATACTGATTCTGTTTTACCCCAATTATATGATGAATCAATTATAGTTAGTATGTTTTTTTTGGGCCCCTCTATTTCCCCTCAGTGCATTGGTAGGTCTCATGAGACAAACTAATTTGGGTATGAGTTAACATCGTACCTGATTATGTATAGTGTCCTATAAGAAGTCTTAAAGTTATGTTTATGATGTACCGTATTATTAATTCCATCATTATGAGATTAGTATTTTATAATACTAGTGTCTATTTGAATAGTAGAATATCCATGGTTAAGTATCATTTTCCTGTGATTATTTATAAGGTATTCTTTAATCATTTTTTATTCAAGTGATATTGTGCCCATGTTTTTATTTTAATATAATTTTTTTATTTATTCACCTTACCTTATGGTTTATTTTTTACTTCTAATTATTTCTTACCCTTACCGAGAATCACATATCACCCCTTTTTATTTTTATTTTCCCTATGATTCCAATATGAATTTTATGAATGATATTCCATGATAATCTAGAAGAATAAGTGTGTCCCCAAAAGAGTATCTATGATGTGTTTCATTTCAAGTTGTAATGTTAAACATATATGTGTATCTTCTTTTCCAAAGCTACTAAACTATTCTGTCCTTTAGGATGTGTCTTATTTGTATATATTCCAATGTAATAAGGTATGGCACCAGATACAGGTTATTGCGGTTAGGGTCTTTTTTGTTGGTATGAGATGAACTTCAGTAGAAACATTGGAAATTAGATTTAAAAACATAGATTATGGAATATTCCAATAAGCTAGATTTTAATTATATGAATAGAATAACAACATATATTTTATAAGGTATAGATTATGTGGAACTTATTAGAAATACATCCCTATCTGGAAACTAGAAGTCGATGTGGTTCTGAAAGAGATGTACCTAGGGTAATAACTATGACAAGGTGTCCCAGGCCTGACTCATAGTAATCTAGTACATGACAACATGAATTATTGTGAACCTAGTTTATCACTCTTGGGGGGATATTCTTAGGATATGTCACATTTTATTTATAAACAATTATGAAGAATTTAAAAATAAATATGTCCCAAAATAAACCATGTTTATTATTTTGAGAATAAATATGGAGAGAATTTCAATTTATGTTAAGTGTTTTCCTAGTTTTCGATCATACATTACGATTCATAATGTAATATATTGTATTCCATTATTTAGAAATGGTTCCTAGTGGAATAATGGAAACGGTATCAACACACATATCCCATTTATGGATTTCCCTCATATGCTAGATAATGATGTTAATATTGGAGTTGTGACAGGTACGGAGAAACTTATAACTATAATAGTACAACTAACTCAAGTTATGAACAATATCCATACCCATATGGAGCATCTTGAACCAAAACATGGAGGACCAATGTTAGACTTTTTTATTCAACAACATCCTTCATTATTCAATGTAAATACAAACCCTTTTGTAGCAGAGAAGTGGATAAGTTCCTCATAGAAGATATTTCTTGATTTAGGAAGTAATGAAATGAAGAACGTTTTCATGATATTTTATAATATATCGGAAGAATTAGATCAGTGGTGGTCAGTAATCCAAAACACAAAAAAAGGATAAATAAATAAAAAATATCTAGTAGAGGGATTTTAAGGATTTTTTCTAGAAAAATATTTTCCTCATGAATAGTGATAAGATATCGAGAGGAAATTATTGAGTCTAAGACATAAAGATGATAGAAATTTTGTGATGTTTGAATCCATCTTTACAATGTTAGAAACTACATACTTAATCCAAAGAGAAATATTCATCGATTATTTTAAGGTTTAAAACCATTCATCTGAAGGGCACTAGTGTCCCAAAATGTATCATCATATGAACATATTATCTCATGTGCTATCAAGATAGAAAAATAATTATATATGGACTATGACTTAAAAGTAAATAAAGAGAAGAAGATGGATTTTGAACACTCTGAAAAAAGAAATAAGGAAATGGGGAAAATGGAAGAGTTGACTTTCTACCTTGTAGTAATTGTGGAAAAAAACACCCTAGTACTTCTCTGAAGCGAATGAGAGTTTGTTTAAAGTGTGAATAAAAGTCCACAAATCCTATTATTTAAATGGAAATAAATAATCTTCCAATGTTCAATGCTATAATTGTATTTATATGGTACATTATTCCCATGAATATCCTAGACATCAAGGAAAAATTCCACAAAGAAGGCCAAGCGAGCAAGGCCAAGATTATGCAATCACAATTACTGAGGTTGAAGTCCCTAATGATGTGGTCATAGGTAAATAAATTGTTTCTTCAAACATAGTCAATGATTTATTTGATTTTAGATCTTCCCATTATTTTATATCTTCCCATTTTTATTAATAATTTGATCTTTTCAATTCTCTTTAAAAAGGGAGTTTTCAGTCAAAACCCCTAAGGGAAGTCTCATTGCAATAAAGATGTGTTAGGAAGTTCCCATTATGGATTATAAATGTGCTTTGTCTGCTAATTTTATCTTCATACTTATTGTTGAATTTTACATAATCCTTGGTATTGATTGGATTTCAAAATATATTGTCAAAATATTTTACAAGAATAAAGAAATTACAATTTTTTAGGAAGGTGCAGAATCCATTATCATTAGAGTAGAAAGATCACCATATGATCCTTATCTAGATCCACACCCAATATCTATACTGAATTAAATTCTTCTGGAGTCAAATAATGAAATATTTATGGGTGAGTAAATAAATATTCAAATTGAAGAGTTTATTATTGTAAAATAATTTGTTGTTGTATTTCCTGAGGATTTACCTAGACATCCTCCGAAGTGGTAAATTGAGTTTTCTTTTGATTTAATTATTAGTGAAATGTCTATATAAAAGGATCTTTATATAATAGACACATTAGAATTATTATTATTCAAGAAAAAACTTCAGGAATTGAGTTACAAAGGATTTATCCTCCATAGTGTTTCTCTATGGGAAGCCCATGTTCTCTTTGTCAAGAAGAAATATTGATCAATGAGGTTGTGCATTGACTATAGAGAAATCAATGAAATTATAATAAAGAACTAGTATCTCATACCTTGTATTGATTATTTATTTGATCAAATGCATGGAGATCAATATTTTTCAAATATTGACCTTTGATATGTATATACACACTTACGTGTGATGAAGGAAGATATTCTAGAAACAACATTTCAAACTAGATATGGACATTATGAGTTTACAGTAATGCCATTTGGACAGACCAATGCACCCTCTATTTTCATAGATTTAATAAATAAAGTTTTCAAGGAATATCTTGAGGACTATTTTGTGGTTTTGATTGATGATAACTTGGTATAATACAAAATCAATGAAGACTATGATAATCACTTGTCTATTTTTTTCAATACTCGTAAAAAATTAAATTATATGGGATGTTTAGAGAGGGTAAATTTTGGCTTCAATCAGTTTATTTTTATGACCATATTGTCTCAAAGGATTAAATCTTAGTTGATCCTTCAAATAAAAAGGAATTTCAGGAATGACCTACACCAACAAACATAACTGAGGTAGGTATTTTTATTATTATAGTAGGTTATTATCAGCATATCATTCATAACTTTATCCGATTAGATAACACATTAACCAAGCATACTCATATTGTGGTTAAGATAATATGGAAAAAATAAATGTGAAGAATGTTTTGAAGAATTAAAGAAGAAATTAGTGAATTCTAAAATCTTTACTCTACCCTCGAGAATGGGTGGATTTTTTATTTATAGCGATGTGTCAAAGAAATGAATTTGGTGTGAACTTATGTAAAATGATATAGTCATTTTTTAACCATCAAGTCAGTTAAAATCTCATGAGAAGAACTATCCAACTCATGATCTTGAGTTAGTAGCTATAATAATTGCTCTAAATATATGGATACACTATATCCATGATAAAATATGTAAGATATATAAGGATCAAAAGAGTGTGAAATATATCTTCTCAAAAAATGATCTAAATATGAGACAAAGGTGATGGCTCGAGCTGCTCAAGGATTATGATTGTTTAATACACTACCAACCAAAGAAGGAATCCCTATACCTAGTAAAAAGATAGTTTTTTTAAAATAATAAAGCAGCTTCAAGCCCAACCCTTTGACAACAAGCCTGTACCCAAGTAGTACATTCTCCTACTTGGAATCCAAAAGACCCGAAATCAAATCTAGGACGAAAAAAAAATCTGGGTACTGTAGCAGCACTATAGTAGGTCACTATAGCAACACTGTAGTAACGGAAAACTATAGTAGTGGTGACACTCTAGTGGAAGAGGTATTATAGCAGGAACTATAGTGGTGATGGTACTACAATAGGTACTGTAGTAGCCTAGGTACTGTAGCAGTACTTTTCACCTAGGGATCCTTTGGGCTAAAAAATGTGATTTCAAGCCTTGTTTTTAGGACACTTGGCCTAGGGCCTTCAAGCTATGTAATGGGTCTCCCTCTTCCCTTTCAAAAGTGATCTTTTCTTAAATAAGAAAATTTGGCTTTGTCCCCAAGATAAAAAAAAAGAAAACCCAGAGAAGAAAAATAAGGTGGAACATGCCTTAAGCAGGAAGGATCATGGTATTCTGAACAAAATGAGTATTCACAAAGATCCTATGTATATGGATATAGCACAGATGGATATAGTAATTATTAAAGAAGGTGAAACATCATTACTTTTTTAACTTTTTCCCCAAAAATATTTATTAGAAATAATTGAAATCTCATAGTGTAATGATGATAATCTTCAGAGGAAAATTAATGGTGTGAATGATGGGAAGTTTCCAGACATCGTGTGTGATGATGGAATTAAAAAATTTGGGAGCAGGCTATGTTTTCCATCTTTACCTGAACTGAAAAGGGAGTACTTGGATGATTTCGATATCATTAATTTCACTATACACCCCGATAGCACTAAGAAGTATATGGATATAAAGGAACAATTCTGGTGGGAAAATATAAAGCATAAAATTGATGATTATGTATCAAGATGTTTAGTCTATAAATAGGTGAAGGTTAAAAGACAACAACCAAAAGGATTCATCAAACCCCTACCTATTAGTACATGGAAATGGGATGGCATCACTGTGTATTTTGTCCCTGGATTACCAAAAACACCAAGAAATAATTATTCAATATGGGTGATTATCGATCAAATTACCAAATTTTCACATTATCTCACAATAAGGGAGGATTTTCCACAAGTGCGCCTTGCACGAATCTATATTATTGATGTTTTAAGACTTCATGGAGCACCTCTCCCAATTTTTTTTGATTGTGATCCATGATTTAAACTGAAATTCTATAGAATTCCTTTGAAATCATTGATATTGAGGTTCATTTGAGTACTAATTATTACCCTCAAACTAATGGGTATTCAAAAAAACAATCCAAACATTTGAAAAGATATTGAGATCATCCTTAGTTGACTTTCAAGGTGTGTAGGATCAGTATTTACCTTTGGTGGAGTTTATATACAACAATATTTTCCATTATAGAACTTAAATGGCACCATTCGAAGAATTGTATGGAAAGTGATGTTGTGCAAGAACATATTGGGATGAAGTTGGTGAAAGCAAGTGTGTAGGACCATAGCTTGTGGAGGAAAAAACACAATGGTAAATAATATTCAAACCCATATCAATGTATAACAAGGTAAGAAAAAGATTTATGTCGATAATTGAAGGAAGTATTTGTAATTTTATATGGGATATCACATTTTCTTGAAAGTATCTCCATGTAAGGGTGTTATAAGATTTGGGAACAATGGGAAATTAAGTCCCATGTATATTGGTCCTTTCGAAATTCTGAAGGGAGTTAGAGCTGCGGATTATCATTTGGAAATTCCACCTTTCCTTTATAAGGTACACAATATGTTCCACATCTCTTTGTTATGTAAGTACATGCCTGCCCCAACACATGTACTCACATCTATAGGAATAAAATTTGAACCTGACTTATCTTACTGTGAAGGTCTTATCTGGATTCTGGTTACTAAATAATAGATGTTGAGGAATCAGATAACTCATCTGGTAAAGGTACATTGAAAAAATCATAAAATTGAAGAGGTGATAAGTGATCCTAAGGATCATGTTATGAAGAACTAACCAAATATTTTTTTTTTGGTGAAAATCTATAAATTTAGAGGAAGAAATTTTTGTAAGATGGGAGAATGTAATGACCCATAACTTTATCAATGAAATTTCCTTGTTATGTTTATTTCATATAGTTTATATCACATAAAATAACTAATAGAACCTAACAAAAACATCACAAATTAATAATGAATGAAATAATATGTATTTATAGAATTAATGGAACCTATACCGATAAAATTGAAACTTGACCTTAGGAATAGTAATATGACCCTTATTAATATTAAATATGCCTAATGAAAACTAACCTCATCTATATTTGTGTAAATAAAACGTATGTATATTTAAATTAAAGTACAATATAATTATATCATAGTATAGGTAAGTGAATATTTTAAAAAAAAAATTGAGTGTTGGTCTTTTTGTGAGTCATAAATATTAAATTATAATTTTATAATTAATAAAATGATTTAAAACAAATTTTATTTTCATTAGATTTATTCAAAATCAATATTTTGTTTTCTTTTTATTTTATTATAATTGTATGAGACCTCAATTAATATTTGAAAGTGTTATAAAATAAATTATAGATTTAAAAACTATTTTTTCAAGTAAATGATTGTTTGAATAAAAATTTAAATTTCTCATATTTAAAAAATTATTTCAAAATAATAGAGTTCATTTTTTAATTCTAAACATCGAAAAATAGTTAAGGTGATTTTTTGGATTTTTTTAAAATACTTGAATTTTTGTGAATAGTAAAATACAATAATTTTCGATAAATGATAAATAAATGATTCATTGATTCATAGGTGATGTTTGGATGATGTAAGAATACATGGTTCAAAATCACTTTCACTTATTACTATATTTTTTCCCAATAATAAACATTATTGCTTGTCTTGAAGAAAATAATAAAATAATGAGAAATTACTCTTATCCTCCGCTAAAAATACCACCCCTTCTCATCACTCCTTCCAAGATTTGAGACTTTTTAAATTTATGCCCAATATTATCCTAAAGCCTATCCCCCACATCCATGAGCTCTTGTTCTCATAAAAATACCAAAAACAGTCCCCTTAAGGAGGTTCTGAAGGGGGAGTATTCAAGAGGTAAAATCATCTTCATTTTCCTTTTAATTTCTTTTCATGTTCTTTTCTTTTATTATTATCTCCTCATATTCTCTATACAAATGATAATGATAACTATAGTACAATATTTATACTTTAATGAAATCATGTTAATGGAAGATCCTTCATAAAAATCCTTTTTCTTTCTATTTTATTTTAAAAACAAAATCATCATCCGTGAGGTGCGGATTTACAACCTTCATGGATGATGGATTTTTGTTCTTCAATTTTTCTTTCAAAGATGGTAATGAACCATTTTTTATTGTTAAAATAAAATAAAATATATTTATTTTAAAAATTATTTTGTTTTTTATGAAAAATATTTACATAATTCTATATGATAAAAAAATGAGTCTGTTATGAACAATAACTATTGTAATAATCTAAATGATTATCACTAAATGTCGTATCTATTGATTCATCCTCATAATATATAACCAAATTATATATATATATATAACCATTTAAAATTTTATATGTTCATTAATATAATATAAATACAATTATATAGAATTATACACATTCCACACAATCTTCCATACTCATATACAAGTATACTAATCATGAAAACCAAGGAAACAAATATATGTGATGGATAAAATTGTATCTTATAACTCATCAAAAAGGAAATAAATGAACTTAGTAAAATTATAATAAATCAAATAAATTTATAAAAGGTTATGAATTTATTAATTAAATTATTTAATTTTATTATTCAGGACATTAAGGTCAGGTGTTGAACACATTCGGGCATAAGGTAAGGGTTTCTTCTCAAACCTCCAATTTCATTCAGGTTATGCTTTATCCCTCTATAGTCCTATGATGTTCTTAATTATTTTTATATAAATATTATAAATTCTTTATATAAATTTTAAAATCATGTATCTATATTATTTCATCTCTTTTTTGGTAATACATGTTTGACAAGGTTCCCTTTTCAATTCATCCTCATATACAAGCCTGGTTTAAGGGTACGACTTCAATTCTTACATGTTTTCAAGTTCACTATATAATATGTTTTAAGACACCATTTTTTTTAAATCACTAATTTTATTATGGAAATACTATATTATTTTAATTTTGGTTTTAAACACTGATTTTTCTAAAATAATTCTTCTTTACAAAATAAAATAGTATTTCTTTCAAGAATTCCTCGATGATTTTATAAGAGTATTTTCATCTATTTCATCAACCTTATTGAACATTTTTTTTAATATCAATTAATATTTTATTATATCATATAACATATTTTACTAAATGTTTTATTGTATGTTTGACTACAGATGTTCTATCTTGATACCATTCACCACATTAATCTGAATAGTTAGTAATTATGTTTACTGAATGGGGAATGTTATTTACATTTCATGTATTAGTTTCAATATGAATGTATATGCTTATTATGTTTCACTAAATTTATATGAGGAATTAATTGAAATTATTAAATTTAGTTTGGTTCTTTCTATATCCCCTTGGTTCATTTGTAGTTCTCCTGAAAAAACTAGTCTGGGTATGGGCTAACATCTTATCGTATTTTACTATTCACAAAAAATTCATATATTTTAGAAAAATCCAAAAAAATAATCCCAAACTTTTTTCGATGTGTAGAGTTAAAAAATGAACACCATGTTATAAAAATAATTTCATAAATATTTGAAATTTAATTTTTAATTAAATTCATTATTTAATTTAATAAAACATATTTTAAATCTATTACTGATTTTATCACACTTTCAAAATTTAACTAAGGTCTCATAAAATTATCCTAAAATAATAAGACAAAAAAATATTGATTTACCAAAAATAAATTTGAAAATAAATTTTCTTTTAAGTAATTTTATTAATTATAAAATTTGAATTAAATATTTATGACTCACAAAAATACCAACACTTAATTAATAATTTTTTAAAACATTAACTTACTAAGACTATGATAAAATTATATCATACATTAATTTATTAGATGACTAAACTTTATTTATAAATGAATGGGAGTGATTACTATTCATTTGGATTATTTAAGATTCATATTTAAATTCCTAAGGTAAAGTTACTATTTCATTGGTACATGTTCCTTTACATATAGAAATACCTCTTATTTCATTCATTCTTCATTTATGATGTTTTTATTCTTTTATCTAAGTGGTTTTGCGTGATATATACTATATAAAATAAACATAAGAAGGGAAATTTCATGGAAAATGTTCTGGGATTTTACATTCTACCCTCTAATAAAAAATTCATCTACACAATTTTCAGGTTTTCGCCCCACACAAAGATTTGGGTAGTTCTTCATCATATTCTCCCCAAGCTCCCATGTCGCCTCTTCAGTTTTATGATTTTTTTTCAATGTAAACTTACCAGATGAGTTATATAATTCATCAAAA
Organism: Viscum album; assembly: GCA_963277665.1. Classification (NCBI taxonomy): domain Eukaryota; kingdom Viridiplantae; phylum Streptophyta; class Magnoliopsida; order Santalales; family Viscaceae; genus Viscum; species Viscum album. The sequence goes on from OY728158.1 coordinate 552,718,520, forward strand.
CATGTTCTTTAGTGTCTATAATCTTGATAGGCTCTTCATAGTAAGATAATTTAGGTTCCAATTCTATTTCATCAGAAGTGAGTACATGTGTTGGGTATGTAATGCACTTACATAACAAGGAGATGTGGAACACAATATGTACCTTTGTGGATGATGGATTGTCATTCATCAATTTCTCTATAAAATTTGGGTAATGAAACCATATTTATGGTTAAAAACCATAATATATGTATTATAACCTTTCTTATTTTCTGTAAGTAACATATTTACATAATTATAAACAATAAAATAAAATGAGTTCATTATGAACAATAACTGCCATAATAATATAAATCATTATTACTAAATGTATTATCTAATTATTCATCCTCATACTATATAAAAAAAAGATATATATAACCATTTAAACTTTATATGTTCATTAATATCATATAAATTCATTTTTGTATAATTATTCACATTCTACAGGAACATCCATACTCATATACAAGTATAACGATTGTTAAAACCAAGGAAATTAATGCTCCAGAATGATAAATTTGTATCTAATAACTCATAAAAAATGCCATAAAATTACATAATAAAACTATACTATATAAAATACATGTATAAAAGGTTCTGAATTAATTAATTAATCTATTTAATTTGATTATCCAAGACATTAAGGTCAAGTGTGGAACACATTCGTACATAAAGTAAGGGTTTGTTCCCAAGCATCCAACTTCATTTGGGTTATTCTTTATCCTTCTATACTTCTATTTAATTATTTATTATTTTTATATACTTATTATCAATTATATATATACATTACGAACTCATGAATCCGGATTAGTGAATCTTTTTTATGGGTAATAAATTTTTTTCAAGGTTCCCTTCTAAATTCCTCCTGATACACAAGCCCGATTTAAGAGAAGGACTCAGATTATTGTATATTTTCAAGAGCACTCCATACTCTATTTTAATCCACTGTTATTTTTCTAAAATCACTAATTTTTTTATTGAAAAAAAATCTTATTTCACTTTTGGTTTTATACAATTATTTTTCCAAAAAAAATGTTCTTTGAAAAATAAAATAATGTTTCTCTCAATAATTCCTAAGTGATTTTATAATAGTATTTTCATCTATTTCAACACCCTTGTTGATTATTATGCTTAATTGGGATTAATATTTTATGATATCATCTATCATATTCTATTGAATGGTTTATACATCGTTTGATAGTTGATGATCTATCTTATACATTTATTTGATTTAGTATAATTTTATTTAGTTCATTTATTGCCCATTTTGATGAGTTATATGATTCAATTTTATCACTCAGGGGCATTCATTTACTTGGTTTTCATGATCTGTATACTTGTATTTGAGTATAGAAGTTCATTTTGAATGGGTATAATTATCCATAATTGAATTTATATGATTTTAATGAAAATATATAAGCGTAAGTGGTTATATATATCATTTGGTAATATATTATGTGTATGAATCATTAGATAACACATTTAGTAATAATCATTTAGAATATTATGGTAGTTATTTTTCATAACATACTCATTTTGTTTTATAATATAGTTTTATGTAAATATGTTACATACAGAACATAATAAAGGTTGTAATACATATATTATAGTCTGTTTTTACTATAAAAATGGTTTCATTACCATCATTTATGGAGAAATTGAAGAATGAAAATCTGTCATCCACAAGGGTTGTAAATCATCACCTCATGGGCGATTATTTAATTTTTAAAATAAAAGGGGAAGAAATTATTTTGATAAAGGATATTACATTAACATGATATTATTTTATTATATATATTATACTAAAGTTATCATGATAATTTTTACAGAGGAGGTGAGAATAAAATAATAAAATAAAAGAACTAGAAATGAAATTAAATGGAAAATGAAGAGGATTTTACCTCTTGAATACTCCTCCTTGAGAACCTCCTTAAGGGATTGGTTTTGGTATTTTAATGATACCATGAGATCATGGAATTGGGGGGGGGGGGGGGTTGGGAAGAATATGGGGTATACATTTGATAAGGCTCAAATCTTAGAAGGTGTGAGGAGAATGGGTGGTGAGGGTGGTATTTATACTGGAGGAGAGGGGTGATTTCTAATTATTTAATTCATTATTTTATTATTTTTCTCAAAACAAGCAATAGTGTTGATTCTTGTGAAAAAATACAATAACCACTACATGTGATTTCAAACCAAGGGTGCTTACATCATTCAAACCAAGGGTGCTTTCATCATCCAAACATCGTAAATTATCGTATTTCACTATTCACCAAAAATTAATGTATTTTAGAAAAATCCCAAAAACTCACCCAATCCATTATTAGAAAATTAGAATTACAAAATATGCTCCATTTAATGAAACTAATTTTCTAAATATTAGAAATTTAATTTTTAATTAAATCCATCATTTACTAAAAAACAGATTTTAAATCTATAACAGATTTTATAACACTTATGTTATCATAAAATTGTCCTAAAAAATAAGACAAATATATATTTATTTATGAATACACTTAATGAAAATAAATTTTTTTAAATCATTTTATTAGTTATAAAATTGTAATTAAATATTTATGACTCATACAAATACCAAATCTTAATTAATGACTTTTTAAAATATTAATTTACCTATACTATGATATAATTATATCATACATTCATTTATAATATGACAAAATTTTATTTAAACAAACATGGGTGAGGTTACTATTCAGTTGGTCTATTTACTATTTATAGAGGTCATATTACTATTCCAAAGGTCGAGTTACTATTTAATCAATATAGGGTCCTTTACAGATAGAAATAATTATTATTCCATTGATTATTTATTTATGATGTCTGTATTATATTTTCTAAGTGAATTTATATGATCAATACTATATTAAATAAACATGAGAAGCTAAATTTCATTGATGGAGTTGTGGTTCGTTGCATTCTCTCCTCCTATAAAAATAGCGTCCTCGAAATTTCCAAATTCTCACCCCATAAAAATAATTTGGTAGTTCTTCATCATATACACCTCAGAATCCCATGTCTCCTCTTCAATTTTATGATTTTTCCAAAGTACCTTTACCAGATGAGTCATATGATTCCTCAAAACATATTCTTTAATGTCTAAAATATAGATAGGATCTTCAAATTAAGATAATTTAGGTTCTAATTATATTTCTTCAGAATTGAGTACATGTGTTGGGTCTAGCATGAAAATCCTTAACAAGGAGATGTGGAACACATTGTATACCTTATAAAGTCGAGGTGGCATTACCAAAAAATAATCCATAACTCAAATTCTCTTTATAATTTCAAAATAACCAATGTACACGAGGCTTATTTTCCCTTTCTTCCCAAATCATATTACACTCCTCCATGGAGATACTTTCAAGAAAACATTATCTCCCACATGAAATTCCAAATCCTTCCTTCGTTTATTGGAATATACCTTTTTTCTACTTTGAGATACTTTGATATGGGTTTGAATACTCTTTACATTTGATTTTTTTCTCTACACGGTCTTGGCCCAAATTCTTCTTTTCACCAACTTCATCCCAACAAGTTGTTGTGTGAAATATCTTTCCATAAAATGGTTCATATGGTTCTTTGAAATACTTGAATAAAGACTATTATTGTAGGAAAACTCCATCAATGGTAAATAATGAACCCACATACCTTGAAATTCAAGTGAGCGTGATACCAATATGTTTTCTAAATTTTGGATCATTATTTATGACTGCCCGTTAGGTTGAGGGTGATAAACATAACTCAAATAAACCCTAGTATTCAAGGATTTCTGGAGACTTCTCTAGAAGTTTCATGTAAATATCTGATCGTGATCTCACATAATTGAGAGAAGTTCTCCATGATGTCTTACAACTTCATTAATATAGATACTTATAAGGTGTTCCTATGGAAAATCCACCATTATAGGAAAGAAATGTACAGATTTGGTATGTTTATCAACAATCACCCATATTTCATCATTATTTTATTTGGTTTTTGGTAATCCAGTGAAAAAATATATAGTGATGTCATCCCATTTCCAAGTAGGAATAGGAAGGGGTTTCATAACACCTCTGGGATGATGTATTTCATTCTTCAACTGTTGACAGACTAAACATCTTAATACATAATCAGAAATTTCTCGTTTCATATTTTCCCACAAAAAATGTTCCTTCATATCTCTATACATCTGAGTGGTACCATGGTTTATAGAGAAATTAGAGAATTGTGCATTATCCAATTACATCCTTTTTATCTTGGGTATATAGGGATCACATAGCCTTCTCCCAAATTTTGGAATTATATCCTCACACAAGAAGTCTGGAAACTACCCATCATTCACATCTTTAATTTTCTTTTAAATATTCTCATCATTACACTAAGAAATTTTAATTATTTCCATTAAAAATGGTTGGGTAAACAATTTAAAAATTAGTGATGTCTCACCTTCCTTAATAATTCCCATATCTATCTATTCTAGATCCATGTACGTAGTATATTTATCAATCATTATTTTTTTTAGAATCACATGATCCTTTCTTCTTAATGCATCTTCTACCTTATTCTCCTTCCATGGGTGGTAGTGTATTGAACAATCATAATCCTTGACAAGCTCGATCCAACACCTTTTCCTTATGTTTAGTTAATTTTTTGAGAAGATGTTTTACAAACTCTTTTGATCTTTATATATCTAATATATTTCACCATAGAGATAGTATCTCTATATTTTCATACCAATGATTATAGCTTCTAACTCAATTTCATGAGTTGTATAGTTCTATGCATGAGATTTTAACTACCTAGATGCATGGGAAATAAATATATTCTTCTGCATAAGGAGACACCTAAGTTATTTAGTTGACGCATCACTATAAATAAAAAATCCACCATTTCCCAATATAGAGTTAAGATTAGACCATTCACTAATCTCCTATTCAATTCTTCAAAAAATTCTTCACATTATTTTTTCTATATGAAGTTAACCGCTTAAAAATCAAGCATGGTTAATGGGTTAGCTAATTAGGTGAAGTTCTGAATGAAATAGTGATAATAACCTACTAAACCATTAAAACCACATACCCCAGTTATATTTGTTGGTGTAGGCTATTCCTGAAACACTTTTCTCTTTTAATTATCACCTGATATTCCAACCTTTGAGACAATATGTCTAGGAAAAGAAACTATTTAAAGCCAAAAATCACACTTTATAAACTTCCCATGTAATTCAATTCTTTTATAAGTCTTCAGAAAAATCCTCAACTTATTCTCATGGAATTCATAGATTTTGGATTATACCAAGATATCATCAATACATACTACAAAAAAATCATTTAGATTTTCCTTGAAAACTTTGTTCAGTATATCCATCAAAATTGAGAGTTTATTAATCTATCCAAATGGATTTAATATAAACTTGTAATGTCCATAACTAGTTCAAAATGTTTTCTATGGAGTATCTTCTTTCCTAAAATGCAACTAAAGTGTGGACCTCACCTGTTTTGATAATCCCAATTATGCTTTCATATACTTTGATAATCCCAAATAATGTGTATCTATACATTAATACTTTCACTCTATGATCAAGTTGATAATTGTATTAAAATAATCCTTGAAATTTGTTAATCAATGTTTATCTATGTTTATATGAGTTTTGAATTAAATCTAACTCAGTCGGATTTTTTCTACATAAAACAGATAAGTGTTAGTCATTATTATGCCTATAGCTACCGATAGACTTAGTCTACCGATAGACATAGTCACTGATAAGAAATGTTCACCGATAGGTAGAGCTACCGATATGAATAAGTCCACTGGTAAGAATATGTCTCTGATAGATCAATTCCACTGATACAGACAGCTACTGACATAAACAGAGCTACCGATAGAACAAGTCTACTGGTATGCATAAGTCTACCGATATATATACTTCACTTGAATCAAATGGTGCTACCGATGTGCACGGACTAAATGTCTACTGATACAAGCTACTGTTACACCAGAGCTACCGATAGAGTAAGTCTGCCGATATGAACATGTCTACCGATACAAAGTCACTGATGCAAATCAAGCTACTAATAGACAAAACGAGCTACCAATAGAAACAAAGTCTACCGATATATGAATTCACCATTATATAGAGCTACTGATGCATAGAGTAAGATCTTCCAATACCAGGATCTACCGATATATGATCAAATAGCTACCGATACTAGGATTTATCGATAGATGTTCAAAGAGCTACAGATACAAGATCAAACAGCTACCGATAGAAAGTCACTATTACATAGAGCCAACTATTACCTACAGAAGGCTACTAATGAAAGACTAACCAGTCAAACTCTATACTCTCAATATGATTTTTTTTATTAAATAAATGGTTATATTTGATGTTTTTAATACAATTAATGTTATTTTATGATAGTTGTTGGCGTGTTAGGGAACCGTACCTAGTAGCCATGAAAAAGGTAATCATTCCTTTTACCAGAGCTGAAAGCTATAAAAGGAAGGATAAAGACCATAAAGAATGGAACAACAAGAGACGAATCAAGAACTAAGAAGGCACAAGAAGGATGTAAAACAGCAAGGGATGAACAACATTTAAAACGTCATGCATTCACACAAAATACAAATCTACATTCATACTGGAAGATCATTGTACATACACGAAGCCACTCATTCTACATTAGAACACAAGTTGCATCTTGAGTGAAGAACTACAACAAACAATACATGCAATAAAGCAGATAAGTTGAACCTAAGAACGAATAAAGAAAACGACACTCTGTTTTTCAGACAAAAACCAGAGGAGGACTCAGAAGCATTTCTGATAAATCAAAAGAGTCCAGATATGCACTTCACATCACTAGAAAATTATAAAATCTTATCTATTCTCTTAGTGATTATTTTATTTACATTTCGAGCAGTGTGTATACTCTCTATATTTATTACACACACTATCTCCTGTGCTAATATTGAGGATTTTTAAATCCCCATTCAAACTCTATAACTCCCTTGTATACCACTTTGGATTGTGGTAGAGGTCAAGTAAGACCTGGACAGCCTATGAGCTGTTGTTGGTTTTCCCACATAGAACTGTGGTAGAGGTCTTTGTACCTAGACAGTGTTTTCACCGTTGTTTTCCCTGATCCAGGGTGTGGATAAAATTTATATAAGTTTTTTGAGGGGACTAGGTCTCATCTTGAGACTGAACCTCTTTGTTACATCTGCAGTGAATTTTAGTTTAAGTCTAAAGTATTCTACCTATTTTATATTCTGCTTTTAACTACTTCGAAATATAATTTATTTTGAATTTACATTGATCGTTAAATTATCAAGGGTTTATACTTATTGTAAACTAGTAAGTTAGTTTCAAAAGTTAATTTAATCTTCTGATTAAATTAACTGAGACCTAATCAATCTTTGAGAAACTAATTGAACATTTAAATTCTGCATATATTCACTACAGATTAACTTGTTTTTAAATAGGGTGATTTTAAGAGAAATATTTTTAACGGAAATTTTCATTGGAACTCAATTCACCCTCCCTCTTGATTAACCACTCTGACCAACATTTGGTATCATAGGATTGTTCTTATTAATACAAGTTTTCAAAACACTCTGTTTTTTTAACTATTATTTTAGTTTCATCTTTAAAGATCTTAAATTTCTGTTAGTTCTAAATTTTATCTCTTTAAATATATTTTCTAAAATCTAGTTATGGACAATATACTAGAAGGTGCTGCTACCAACCGGACACCTTTCTTTAATGGTACAAATTATTCCCATTGGAAACTTAAGATGAAAATTCACTTATAGAGTATGGGATTTGATATCTGGACTGCAATAGAAACTCAATATAAAATTCAAGAAACTGAACAAAATACTTCGGATGAACCTACTAAAACAGCTTATAATAATAATTGTAAAGATATGAATGCATGATATTGTGCTTTTGGAGATGAAGAGTTTAAGAGAATATATGCTTGCAAAACTGCTTATGAAATATAGGACACTTTGGTTGTTTCCCATGAGGGAACAACCAATGTTAAAGAAATGAGGCTGAATACCTATACTATTAAATATGATAACATTAAAATGAAGCCTGACGATCCTATTTCTAACATGTATCTCGGGTTCAATGAGATTTCCAACACTATGAGCTCACTTCGAAAGGTTTTTCCAGCAAAGGAACAAATTATGAGAATATTAAGATGTTTCCTAGAAAGTTGGAGAGGCACGTCTGCTTCCATTAGAGAATCGTGCGACATAAGCACACTACCTGTTACAGAATTAATTGGTAAGCTTATGATGTATGAGGAATAAGTCAAGGTGAATAAGGAATAAGATGATGAACCTAAAATGAAGTCAGTGGATTTTATGTCTACTTCCTCAAAGAGGAAGGATAAGGAGAAAATACATGTACCTACTGAAATCTCAGCAAGTGAATGTTCAGACTTTGATAGTGATGGTGAGATGGCTCAGATAGCCATAAGATTTAATAAATTATATAGTAATAAGAAATTATTCATAAAATCAAACTACAAAGGTAAATATGAGAACAATGGTCATTGGAAGAATGATTGGAAGAAATATGAGAAGATTGATTATGTTATTTGCTGTGACTGAAAAAGGAAAGGACATGTGAAAGCTGACTGTCCAAAATGGAAGATCAAGAAGAACCATGACTATAAGTATAGCAAGTATAAGAAAGCAATGAATGAAATATTTATTGCTTCAGAAGACACTTCAAGTGATTCTGATTCTGCTAAGGACGAAGACTCTCACAAGGCTAACATGTGTTTTATGACAAACACGTCTGAGGAGACCTTCTTAAAGAGTTCTCACAAGAAGGTATGGTACTTGGATAGTGGATGTTCAAGGTACATGTCTCGAGACTATTCATTCTTTAAAAGATTAATAAATGTAGATGGAGGCTATGTCACCTTTAGTGATAATTCAAAAGAAAAAATCATCGTCTTAGGCCATATTGGTAACATTAATTCAATTTTAATTTCTAAAGTTTTATTTTTTGATAGACTTAAATATAATCTATTAAGTATTTCTCAGTTATGTGATGATGGTTTTAATGTTAAATTTGAAAATGATTATTGTAATTTTTGTAATTCCAAAAATATTTTAGTATTTTCTACCTTGAGAAATGAAAATGTTTATGTTATTGATTTGAATTCTTTAACCAAGAAAAATTTTACTTGTTTAAATGATTTTCATAAAGAATCCTTGCTTTGGCATAAAATATTAGGACACTCCAACATTTATTCACTTAGAAAAATGACTAGGAAGAACTTAGTTATGGACCTACCCAAACACGAATTCCCAACTAACAAAGTCTCTAATCCCTGTCAAAATGGAAAGAAACATAAATATTATTTTAAATCAAATAAATATGTTTCAACTTCTCAACCTCTTGAGTTGGTTCACATGTATTTGTTTGGACCTTCTAGATTTTCTAGCTTAAATGGTCTGCACTATGTCTATGTATTAGTAGATGAATTTACTAGATATACTTGGGTATACTTGTTATCTCACAAAAGTGAATCTTGTTCTTATTTTGTCAAATACTCCATGTTTGTAGAGAACCTTAGTGATCTTAAGATTAAAACCCTAATAAGTGATCATGGTCATGAGTTTTAATCTTACTTCTCACATAATGGCTATATTCATAACTTTTATGCCCCTAGAACACCTCAACAAAATGGTGTATTATAAAGATTAAATCTAACCCTGTAAGAAATTGCAAGAACTATGCTTAATGAGTATGATCTACCTATTTACTTTGGGGCTGAAGCTATAAATACAGCCTGTTATATCATCAATAGAGTCTTCGTCAGACCTATTCTCAAGAAGACCCCATATGAACTATGTAATAATAGAAAACCCAAAGTTCGTTACTTTAGAGTCTTTGGCTGCAATGTCTTTATCCTCAATACTAAGGATAATCTTGACAAGTTTACTTCCAAAAGTGATGAAGGAATTTTTCTTGGATATTCCTTAACTAGAAAAGCCTATGGAGTCTTTAATAAAAGAATAAAATGTGTGGAAGAATCTGTTCACATCATGTTTGATGAAACTGATCCACCTGAACCTAAGCCTTCTCTTGAAAATATTGAAGAATATTTGACTGTTCTGGACCTTAATGATAAAACTAAAGAACCTTCTGTAAAAACATCTAGTTCTGGACATATTCTAGAATCTGATTCTATTGAACCCAAACCTATAGATGAACCTAAAATTTCTAGTCCTACCATTACTAGATCAACTAGGATTCTAAAGAATCGTCCTTTAGATGCAGTTGTTGGTAATCTTGATAGAGGGACATCGACTAGAGATTCTCTAAGAAACCCGGTTGAACATAAAGATTTTCTTTCATAGCTAGAACCTAAAAATTTCAATGATGCAATAAATGATTAATTTTGGGTAATGTCTATGCAAGAAGAGTTAAATAAATTAGAAATAAACAAAGTTTGGGAATTAGTTGATAGACCTAAGGACACTTTGACCATAGGAACTAAATGGGTTTTTATAAATATAGTTGATGAGTCTAGAAACATAGTAAGAAACAAAGCTATATTAGTTACACACTGATATAATCAAGGAAAAGTTATAGACTATAAGGAAACCTTTTCCCCTGTAGCTAGATTAGAAGCTATTAGGATCTTACTTGCCTATGCTACTCATCGAAATTTCACGTTATATCAAATGGATGTCAAAAGTGCTTTTCTAAATGGTTTTATAATTGAGGATGTTTTTGTTGAATAACCACCTGGATTTACTAATCCTTATTTTCCAAATCAAGTTTTCAAGCTATCTAAAGCTTTATATGGTTTAAAACAAGCTCCAAGATCTTGGTATGATAGACATAGTAATTTTCTTATTTCAAAAAGTTTTACTAAAGGGATTGCTAATCCAAATATTTTTATTAAAAAAATTATAAATATGTTTTAATAGTACAAATCTATGTTGATGATATTATTTTTGGATCTTCTAAACATTCTTTATGTACTGATTTTTAAAGAGTGTGCAAAATGAATTTGAAATGAGTTTAATGGGAGAACTCAAATATTTTCTTGGTTTTCAAGTTTTTAAAAATGAAAATGGTATTATTTTGAGTCAATTTCAATATACAAAGGATCATATAAAGCGTTTTGGTTTGGATAGTATTATGGAAAGTGATACTCTGATGAGTACTATCTGTAAATTGGATGGAGATGAAACTGGGAAACTAGTGCATCAAACCAATTATAGAGGTATGATTGGAAGCTTACTTTACCTTACTGTTAGTCAACCAGATATTATTTTTAGTGTGTGTATGTGTGTGAGATTTCAAGATAATCCAAAAGAATCTCATTTACTTGCTGTTAAAAGAATTTTCAAGTATCTTAAACAGACTGTAAATTTAGGTTTGTTTTATCCAAAAGGACAATATTTTGAGATAATGAGTTATTCAGATGTTGACTTTGCTGGTTACAAGTTGGATATAAAAAGTACATCTGGAACATGTCATTCATTTTGGAAATATTTAGTATTTTGGTGTATTAAAAATTAGAATTCTGTAGCTTTGTCCACTGCCAAAGTAGATTATATAGCTGCTGGTAGTTGCTATGCACACATTCTGTGGATGAAACACACTCTTTTGGACTATGGATATGATTTTAAGAATGTTTCAATTAACTGTGATAACACTAGTGAAATTAATATTACAAATAACCCTTTATCTCACTCTAGGACCAAACACATTGATGTAAGGCACCACTTTTTGAGATATTATTACCAAAAAAGTGATATTACTCTTGAATTTATAGGTACTGAACATCAATTAGCTGACATTTTCACCAAACCTTTATGTTCGGATAGGTTATGTTACATTAGACATGAGTTGGGAATGATTAACCTTTATCGGTAGGTACCTCACCGATGTGAATACCTCACAGATGTGAATACCTCACCGATGTGAATACCTCACCTATGTGAATACCTCACCAATGTGAATACCTCACCGATGTGAATACCTCCCTGATATTAATACCTCATCGATGGGAATACCTCACCGAAGTGAATACATCACCGATTTAATGTCACCGATATAACCTCACCGATTTAAACTCATCGATGCACCTCACTAATAGGAATTCTCACCGATAAACCCTACCGATGAGTGCGTTGTTTTAAACTTCTAACTGTCACCAGAATTTAAATATTTTTTACTTTAATTTATTTTTTTATTTTTACGATTCCTAAATTATAAACCTAAGTCCAAGTTACTTCTCAATGCACCGAATCTTTCCTTTACCCTCAAACCATAGCTCATGAATCTCTCACAAACCCTAAATACCTCGAACCAGAGATGGAAAAAACCAAACTTCCTACCATCAGAGATAACACTAATGAGCCGAATGCAAAGAAGTAGAAGTCTGAGGTAGAGGAAAGCAGTAGAATTAGTAGAACAATGTCAGGGAGGCGACTAGTGAACCCTCATTTTCAAAATAGAGTTACTTTGATCGAAAAAGAGTTGTGTGTGGAATGTTTGTTGCCTAGAAAATCGTTAGTGCTCGAGGTGTTAGAAGATCAAAAGTGCGTGGATTGCTTTTCGAACAACAATGTCCCCTACTATCCAAATATAGTGAAACAATATTATGAGTTTCTGAGTTTTGAGGAGTCATAAGATGAGAACCTATTGATTTCTTATGTGAATGGAAAGGAGATATCTTTTTCATCTGTTGAATGGGATGAATACCTAAAGGTTCAACACAAAGGTTTTTTTGGCTATGTCTCGAAAGCAATACCAGCTATAAGTGATATATTCGATTATGAGACTGCCTTTTATGAGCTCACCGGTAATGGAAATCAAATACAAGTGGTGGATGCTAAAATGGATGGAGAGAATTGATTGCTATTCAAATTTTTTCAGCATGTCTTAATACCAAGGAGAGGGGACTTTACGAATTTAATATATCAGGATATCTATCTCCTGCATCTCTTGAGACATTGTGTTGAAGTGAATCTGTGCAGATTACAGATGATTCAAATGGAGGACATGACCAGGCCAAAATCAAAGACAAATGACTTATTATTTGTCAAGTTGATCTTAGTGATGATCAAAGTGAAAGGGGTAGTTGAGTCTCAAGATGAGACTATGGTAGTAAGGACAAACTTATGTATCACAAGCATTGTTTTCAAATATATGAAGATAAACTGGAACCCATGGATAGCAGAGTGGGTTAATGATGGACAAAAGGTTTATGATAAATTCAATCATGTGGATCATCCTTCAAGGCCTAAGTATGTGAGGGATCATGTTTTAGGACCTAATGAAGAAGAACCTGATTACAGTGATGACAGTGCTGAAGAAGAGACTTCTATGGATGGTGGAAGGGATGGAATTTCCCCCAAGTCCTGATATTGAAATTTCATCTTCAGGAAAGGGAACTTTATTTGAAGAATAGACTCTTGTTAATGAGGAATACCAGCTAGTCCCTGAGAATAAAGAAGAAAGGGAAAATTCGGAAGCATCTGATTCAAATTTCTTAAGTATGAGTCCATTGATTGGAAGCTCAGTTGTGCCTATTGAAGAAGATTTTGGTGAGATGTAAGGACATGTTCCTAATCTAGAGGAGCCTCCTGTTGTTGTAGCTGTTGTAGAGATAGAGTTGATAGTAAGAGATTCTTCTGAGGAAAAAAGACTCACTGAGGATGCTCTTGTTGTACAAGACAACACACCAGTTGAGGGGGAGAATCAAAGTAGGTTTGGAAGTGTGTCAGTGGTTGTTGAAAAAGAAGATTGGCCAGAAGACCAAGGTTTTGTGGTTTGTGGATTGGACTATCCTGATTTTGATAATGAGGCATCCCTAAATATACCAAAAATCAATTATGATGTTCAGACTGAGTTGTTACCTGAAGATGTGGTCAGAATTCATGATCTGGATAAGCTAAAGTATGATCTCAAAATCATTTTTGTGGAAGAAATAAAGAAGATGGAAGCTTCATTGGTATCTTAAATTCAATCAATTATGAATGACTCAGTGACCAGTATAGTAAGTGGAAGAGCACCTGTTGTGATTGATCCTGCCGATATGATCACCAAGGATGACATAGCTTCCTTAAAGGCTAAGATGAAGGATTTGTTGAGTAATTCTATTGCCAGGTTAAAAATTAAATTTTTTAAATAATTAAGAAACTTGGAAAATTCCTTTGAACTTTCTCTCGGTTGTAATGTCTCTATCTTTGTGGCAGAGATAGTAGATGAAGTTACAGTTTTCTAGACACAAGTATCTAGACTAGAAGAGGATATTGAATCTCTAAAGAAATCTGTTATCTCTTTAGAATCTTACATGATTTCTAAATCCCAATCAGATAAAGATTTAGCTTATTTCAAAGGTGTTGTGAGCCAAATGGTATCAGTATTTGAAGGTTTCAAAACCTCCATGAAAGATTATGTCAGCACCCATGATTCCCAAGTCAAAAATCTTATCAGTGGGTTGACCAAAAACTTCAAGGAAACAATAACTTTCTCTGTTAGTTCTCTTGACTCTAGACCTTTAGTGGATTTGGATTATATTAGATCTATGGTGAAGGAGGATCTTGGTTCAGCATCAACCAGTGGCTCTATGGTATCATTAGATCTGACGAAAGTGGTCACTTCTACTAGAGATTCAGCTAGAGAAATAATGAAGATAGTTCAAGACTATATGAGAGAAGCTTCTTCCTCTCAGAAATAAGTGAAATACAAGGTTGACTACTATTTCCAATGAATTTATACCAAGCATCAGCTAAATAATCACTTCAAACCTCTGTTAGAAAACCTAAAGTTACCTCCTATCAATCAAGCCTTCAGGGAGCAAGTAATCAAGATAAGGGAACTCAATCCATCCTTGGATAAATTTATGGAGAATAAGGATAATTTAATATCTGCTATGGAGTGAGGAGGAGGAATAATTAAGGATTTCAGAAATCTTTTGTTTCATTTCTTTCATGTAGATTCTATAGCAATAATTATACCTCCATCTTTACCTGCCTCTGCTTCTACTGCTTCTCTTATTCAAATGACTCCAGCCCAAGCCATTTGAAGCCTTACTCCTATGATCACTCAAAGAACTACTCAGTATATCCCAGGAACAGTTTCAGTGGCACAACCTCCTATGATCATTTTTGGAATTTTTAATCCTTCACCTGAATCCACACAGTCTGAATCTTCTTCTGATACAAAGGGAAAATCTCACATTGAGGACGTGGATTGAATAGGTGGCTAAGATATTTGATAGGAATCCCTTGTATTTTGTTTTATTTTCTTGTACCTCTTTGTAAAATGGAATAAAAATGGTTGTCTTTTCTTTCTAATTTTGTTCCGTTTCTCTTTTTTGTTTCCCACTTTTTGATTATCAGAAAGGGGTAGAAATATTATAAGGGGAGAAAACTTATATCTGGGAATAATAACTTTTATGTGAAAGGAGGAGAAATATTATAAAAGAGAGAGCTAATATGCTTTGTAACTTGTACCTTTGATACCATTGCATTTAATTCTACCTCTGATACATTATGTTCTATAATATATATTTTTCTGTGATACAATTGAATTTAATGATATATCCTCTGATACAATTAATCATTACTTTAAAACTGTAATATCATAATTTGTGATTATCAAAAGGGGGGAGATTGTTGACCTCACCTGTTTTGGTAATCCCAAATAAGCTTTCACGTACTTTGATAATCCCAAATAATGTGTATTTATACATTAATTATTTCACATTATGATCAAGTTTATAATTGAATTAAAATAATACTTTAAATTTTTTAATCAATGTTTATCTATGTTTATATGAGTTTTGAATTAATTCTAACTCAATAAGATGTGTTCTGCATAAAACAAATAAGTGTTAGTCACTGTTATGTCTATAGCTACCGATATACTTAGTCTACTGATAGACATAGTCACTGATAGAAAAAGGTCACTGATACATAGAGCTACCGATATGAATAAGTCCACTGGTATGCATATGTCTTAGGTAGATCAAGTCCACTGATACAGATGGCTATCGACAGAAACAGATCTATCGATAGAATAAGTCTACCGGTATGCATAAGTCTACCGATATATATACTTCACTAGAATCAAATAGAGCTACCCATGTGCATAGACTAAAATTATACTGATATAAGCTACTGTTACACCAGAGCTACCGATAGATTAAGTCTGTCGATATGAAGATGTCAACCGATACAAAGTCAGCGATACAAAGCAAGCTACTGATAGACAAAACGAGCTACCGATAGAAGCAAATTCTACCGATAGATGAAGTCACCGGTATATAGAGCTACTCATACACAGATTAAGAGCTACTGATACCTGGAGCTACCGATACATGATCAAAGAGATACTGTATAACGACCCATACTTTACATACATTGTTAATACTTCAAAATTGAATCACACTTATTACAACATATGACAAAACCACAAAGGACCGTATAGGTATAGTGTCTTTAGAAACTGGGAAACATAAACAACTGGTTCATAAATCTTCTACAGTGTCTCCAATTTATTTCATCATATCTAGGGTCCCTTTTAGAATATTCTACTTAATATCCATCTTCCTGACCTGGGGAAAAGAAAACATAAAAGGGTGAGCTCAAATGCTCAGCAAGGGCAAATAAAGGAAACAAAAATCATATCATATCTTTTTGAAAATCATAACCTGCAAAAGAGATCATAAAATCTTAACATGGAATAAATCATAGAAGTTAAAATGAGATCCCCATAATCATAACATGAAACTTTAAACTTTGTGGCATGCACACATAATCATGGAAAATCATTTCTTGTTAGTCATGACTCATTGCCATGACTATCTTAGTGGACAAAGTCCCTTTCTGAACCGAGTCACCCTCGTTCCAGTCCTGTTTCACTGAACCAGTATAACCTACCATTCCAGCCATGTCTATCTCATGAGATATAAAACCTTTACCCAATGCATTGGAGGGAGATATAGGTCCCACCCATCTTATAATGAATCCTTTCTTATGTGTGCAACATAATCATAAACCATACATCATAGCGTAATCCATGTAATAAAAATGGGATTCTTAAACAACATGACATCATAAAACAATTCATATAAGATAAAGGAATTCATAAAAATGTTTCCATCACAACATAATCAAATCCATGTAATAATAGGGATAAAAACAGAACCCTTTTATTGTCTTAGATGGAAAATAATTTTGATAAAATACTTGAACTCCATTCTTGAGGAAAATATCCTTTCTACTTCAAAATTTTTTTTCCTTTCATAAAATGTCATACGACTTTAATATAAAAGAAGTTGATTAAAAATAAACTTGAAAACATGTAAAGGAAGATTCTTGGAAATAATGTTTTAAAAATCCATTCATGCCGTATAAGTTAAAAAAAACATTCTTCGTACTTTTTTCGGAAAAGTCAAAAAGTACCTCGTACGAAAAACGACAAAAGATTCCTTTCATTTCTATTACTAAAAACTCACCGAAGGGTAAAAATGGATTTAAAAAATTTTAGGTGGATGGAAATAATATTACATATTTATGAAACATCTATGTGGATGATAAAATACACCCCAGTAAATACTTACGAATAAACAATCTCAGATAAAAATGAGATTGTGATATTTCCCTTACCTTAGGTCCGATTTGCTTTGTACGTGTCCAAAGCTCCTGTATAATGGTTTAAATAATGTTATTGACTTATTCCAGAATCATACATATTGATATGATATCATATATGGTCATATTCTTAGCTTCTTGTTAGTAATATTTCATTGTTACTTGTTACTCGGGTCTTTATTGCCTTTTGTTCTTATGCGTGTTTTGCCGAATACATTCTTATTCTTATTTTAAGGTTATAGATACCTTATATCCATAATGGTATTAGTGTAACATATATCATATTTATTCATTCAATTCATTTATATAATTACTATGTAATGATGATCATGTAGAACGAGTCGCATCACATCGTGGAGACGGTATTCCGTACGTACGCACGAGTGATGATATCGTTCCTATGATCGTGGAACTGTATTGGAGTATATATATATTATTTCAGTATCAATATTACTTTATATTAATCATAAATAGTTACTAATTACACCATTATACCCATCCTTGTAAAGTTACGGTGGAAAAATAGATTACACCACGGCGTGGAGACGGTATTCTGTACGTACGCACGCGCGGTGATTTATTTTTCCATAGGATGGATAGATGGTGAAATAGGGTTGTTTCATACATATAATAACATATCAGTATATGAGTGATACTGATGTTATTACTTCATAATGAAACAACCTAAGAAGAAGAAGTGGCAGAAGAAATAAAGATGAAAGAATTGGTAACGGTAATTACCTCTTCTTTGAAGCGCCTCTTTGAGACCTCCTCTTAGGGCACTAAAATTGGTCTTTGAGGAAGACCAGAACCTCTAGGATGTTTCTAGGGAATTGGATAAGAGATTTTGTCAGGGGTTGGCCGAGCTTGAGTGCTCAAATTGGTGTGAGGAGGAGGGGGAGGAGGTGTCCTTTTATAAGGGAGGAGAGGGGCACCTTAGGAATATCTCAAAATATTATTTTATATTAAAGTCAAAATCGGTTTATAATGGTTCCAAAGGGTCTTATTTCGAAGCTAAAGTGGGGATGGGTAGAAATCCTATCAACCAATATTATTTAGACAAGTTTAGGATATTATTTTAACCTTATCAATTAGATTTAACTCTAAGTTAAATAATTTAACTTTTACCGTGTCTTTTTGTTTTCTTTCAATATATGGTTAATACACTAACTATAACATGCAAAACGAACCCCAAATTGTTTATTATTAATATATATATCCTTATATAAGTCATTTTTCAGAACCTTAGATTTTGAGGAATAAAATAACAATTAATAATATAATATTTTATTTAAAAACAATTTTGTGTCAATTTTGACACTATTTGATATATGATTTTTGTGAAAGTCATAACAGAATTATATGTTCTAAAAAAGTTGATTAAATCAACATTAATATATCATAGTAACCTATAAAATTAGTGTAATTCATAAAAAGTCTCAAATTACATTTATTTTGGTGTTTATAACATCAATTATGGAAATATTTCAATAATAAGATAATTACTACATCATCATTGTGTCATAAATAAATTAAATTATTTAATGTCTAAAAATTACAAATAAAATACCATTATGTAGGAAATCTTTTTATCTTTCTAATGAATATTTATATTCGAATTTATCTTATGTATAATCCCATATTAAAAATTATTTACTTATTAAACTTTGATTTTAACTATTTTAACCCTTCTTTAAATAAATTAATAATAAATGTCCTAATCTAATCCAAGTGGGCCTAAATGGTCATATTTTTATTCCTATGTTTGTTTTTGGTCGAATTAAACTTGTCCAATAGAATTAGGACATGTTTTAGGGTCATATTAATATCATATTTACCCTTAGTTACCCTATTTACTATTAACCATGGTAAAAAAAGTAAAAAGTTACTATTCACCAAAAAAATTATTTTTATCTCATTGAACCACATTTTTCTTTCTGATATCAACCGTGTCTGTCGGATTTTTGAAATTCCATTCACATAAGTGGTAAAATTAAGTTTTATGCAAAATTCAGTTTTTAACCTACCACTTAGTGGTTTCACTATTCATCAAAAATTGAAAGTTTTCAGAAAAATACCAAAATTTCACCCTAGGCTAATTTCGATATTCTGAGTCCAAAAATGAAGTCCATTTTGAAAAATAAAATTTATAAAATTTCAAAAAGTGGTTATTACTATTCATAACGGCTAGTTTTAATAGCATATTGTTGTTTAGTGAAACTCGGTATTGCGTACGATGCAAGCTATCGAGGAAGGTCGCGATTGCGTGTAAAGTAAGCCAATCAAGTGTGTAGTGAAAGATTCTTTTGATGATATATAAAAACAAAATATTACTCATAAAAATCTCGGGTGTTACATTCTAACCCCTTAAAAAGAATTTCGCCCTCGAAATTCGTCACTTTGTAACAAACAGATGAGGATACTTCTCCCTCATCATATTCTCAAGCTCCCATGTAGCTTCTTCTAATTGGTGGTTCCTCCATAAAACTTTCACCAAGCGAGTGGTATTGTTTCGTAGGACTTTTTCGCTACGATCCAGAATCTCTATCGGCTGTTCTTCATAAGAAAGATCGTGCTCCAACAGTACAACTTCTGAGCTGAGTACATGTGAAGGATCTGGTATGTACTTTCTCAGGAGAGATACATGGAACACATCGTGAACTTGAGAGAGATTTGGTGGAAGAGCCAATCGGTAAGCTACCTTTACAACACGATCCAGTCTTTCGAAAGTACCGATATATCTAGGGCTCAACTTCCCCTTCTTTCCAAATCTCATAACCCTCTTCCAGGGAGATATTCGTAAGAACACTTTATCGCCCACTTCAAACTCTAGGTCTTTTCATCGGATGTCGGCATAACTTTTCTGTCGACTCTGAGCTGCTTTTATGTGTTGTTGAATAGATCTGACCTTTTCTGCCATTTCATCAATGAGATCAGGTCCTAATAGCTTTCTTTCCCCAACTTCATCCCAGCAAGTTGGAGTCCTGCATTTCTTTCCATAGAGAGCTTCATAAGGAGCCATCTGAATACTGGAGTGAAAGCTATTATTATAAGAAAATTCCACCAAAGGTAGGTGTTGATCCCAACCTCCTTTGGAATCCATAGAGCAAGCTCTCAACATATCTTCTAGGGTTTGAATTGTTCTTTCAGACTGACCGTCTGTCTGGGGATGATAAGCAGTGCTGAAACTCAACTCTGTATCCAGAGTATGCTGAAGAATTCGCCAGAACTTCGAGGTAAATATCGGATCCCGATCAGATATAATAGAAAGTGGTACTCCATGTAATCTTACCACTTCCTTTACATATATCCTGGCAAGCTGATCTAGAGAGAAATCCTCTCTAATAGCAATGAAGTGTGCAGACTTTGTAAGACGATCAACTATGACCCAGATAGCATTATTACCTTTGGATGTTTTAGGATGTCCTGTGACAAAGTCCATAGTGATGTTTTCCCATTTCCATTCGGGTATGGGTAATGGTTGTAACATCCCCTTAGACTTTTGTCTCGCAGCTTTAACTTGTTGACAAACCAAGCATCGAGAGACATATTCAGCAACATCTCTTTTCATGCCATCCCACCAGAAGTACTCTTTCAGGTCTCTATAGATTTTCGTGCTTCCAGGATGAATAGAGAATGATGAACTATGAGCCTCATCCAGCAGCTCCTTCTTTAAATCGGGGATGGGAGGAACACAAACCTGATTCCTGAACTTTATTATCCCATCACAATCAAGGTTGAATTCAGGAACATTTCTCACCTTCTTTTGTAACTCGTCATCTTCTTTCTGTGCCTCTTTAATCTTCACATGTATAGATGGTTGAACATTCATTTGAGAAAGATAAGATTTTCCCCTTCCATTATAATGCCAAGATCCATCCTTTGTAAATCCATAAATATTGGATCTTTTGTGATCCTCATCATGGATAAACTAGCATGGTCTTGTCAACTTAATGCATCTGCCACCTTGTT
Source organism: Viscum album (assembly GCA_963277665.1). Lineage (NCBI taxonomy): Eukaryota > Viridiplantae > Streptophyta > Magnoliopsida > Santalales > Viscaceae > Viscum > Viscum album. The sequence continues at coordinate 552,740,165 of OY728158.1, forward strand.
TGCTTTCCCAGGGTGGTAATGGATTGAGCAGTCATAATCCTTAATCAGCTCCAACCATCTTGTTTGGCTCATATTCAGCTCCTTTTGTGTGAAAATATACTTTAAACTTTTATGGTCAGTATAAATATCACACCTTTCACCATAAAGGTAATGCCTCCAAATCTTTAATGCAAAGATTACCACAGCCAACTCCAAATCATGTGTTGGGTAATTTTCCTCATGTATTTTCAACTGTCATGAGGCATAAGCTATCACCATATCATTTTGCATAAGAACACACCCCAATCCCTTCTTGGATGAATCACTGTAGATCACAAACCTTTCTCCACTACAAGGCAGTGTGAGCACAGGTGCACTGGATAACCTTCTTTTCAACTCCTGGAAATTCTCTTCACATTCCTCTGTCCAGACAAACTTAACTCCTTTCCGAGTCAACTTGGTGAGTAGATTAGATAATCATGAAAAATCTTTTACAAAACGTCGATAATATCCAGCCAAACCAAGAAAACATCGAATCTCAGTTACTGTTGTTGGTCTCGACCATCTTTCGATAACCTCTGTTTTTGCTGGATCCACAGATATCCCCTCTTTTGAGATTATGTGACCCAAAAATGCAACTTTTTGAAGCCAAAATTCACACTTGGTAAATTTGGCATAAAGCTTATCCTTTCTCAGGGTCTTCAATATAATTCTCAAGTGATCGTCATGCTCTTCCTTGCTCTTTGAATAGACAAGAATATCGTCTATAAAGACTACCACAAATTGATCAAGATAGTCTCTAAAGACTCTATTCATTAGATCCATGAAGATAGCAGGGTAATTAGTAAAACCAAATGGCATCACTATAAATTCACAGTGTCCATACCTTGTACGGAAAGCCGTCTTTGGTATATCCTCCCTTTTGACCCTTAATTGATGATACCCTGAACGAAGATCAATCTTGGAAAAGTATTGAGCTCCGCGTAGTTGGTCAAATAAGTCATCAATGCATGGGAGAGGATATTTGTTCTTGATAGTGATCTTGTTAAGTTCTCGATAATCAATGCAGAGTCTCATTGATCCATCTTTCTTCTTAACAAATAGAACAGGTGCTCCCCAAGGTGACGCACTAGGGCGTATGAATCCCTTATCAAGATTCTCTTGGAGTTGCTTCTTCAATTCCTGCAACTCAATTGGGGCCATTCTATAAGGTGTCTTTGAAATAGGCAATGCACCCTGTATGAGTTCTATTGAAAACTCAACTTCACGATTTAGTGGAAGACCCGGTAATTCCTCCGGAAAGACATCATCAAACTCCCGTACAATGGGAATATTCTTAATCGTCAGTTTCTCACCAACCATTTGAGATAAATAACCTTCATTTAGTGGAATCAAGACCCATAAGATGGAAGGAATTTCCACTGGAAGGTTATGTTCATCCTTGCATTGATAGACGATCGTAGATTGATCTGGAATATGAAATGTGACTTCCCTTCTTTGGCAATTGATATGAGCTCCATGTATAGAAAGCCAATCCATGCCAAGAATCACATAAAATTCCACTAAAGGAAGGATCACAAGATTTTCAGGAAGCACTTTCCCACAAACTTCGATCGGAGAAGAATTATAAACTTTTGATGTGACTGTTGTTTCATTAGGTGTTGTCACAGCTAACTCAACATCTAATTGTTGAGGTAATACGGTGATACCCTTAGAAAATTCTTTAGAAATAAAAGAGTGGGAGGATCCAGAATCAAATAAAACATTTGCTACTTTAGAGTGGATGGTAAGTGTACCTTTCACCACTTCGTTATGGTACTGCACATCGCTGATAAAAATTGCATGTGACTTCCTATGTCTTTAGCCTTAAGATTTTGTTGACGTCGACCATCATCATCAACCCTTGGATTTGGGCATTGATTGGCATAATGCCACATCTCCTTGCACTTGAAACATTGAAGTGTAGTAGGTTCATTCTGTGTATCCCTTCCTTTGTTTGCATCATTAGACATCTTCTTCCCATTATCGCAGCATTCAAATGCCCGATGACCTTCCTTTCCACATTTAAAACATTTACTTGTCCCTTTAAGACAACTCCCTCCATGTTTCTTTCCACACTTTGAGTATAAGGGAAAGTTCATCTTCTTTTCAGTGTGCTCTTTAGATTTTCCTTTGAATTCCATCTTCCTCTTCTTATCAAACCCATGTGACTGATGGGTTACTCCAATCTCCATCTCGACTTTGAGAGGACATCGAACGATTTCCTCGTAGCTATTGAAGTCCCTTATGGCTAACGCCCTTCGAAGACTTGGTTTTAAGCCACTAAAGAATCGATCGATCTTACTCTCAGGTTGGATAATAATACCAGAAGCGTACCTTGAAAGTCTTGTAAAATTTTCTTCATAGGTACCAAAAGATTCATCATCCCTTTGCTTCAGTTCAAGGAACTCTTTCTCCATCTTTGTTCGGAGAATACGAGGGAAGTACTTATTGAAAAATAAGTTCTTGAACTCGTCCCATTCCATAGACTCAATTTCATCCCTTTGCCTCGTATTATTAATAAGATTCCACCATTGATCAGCATCTCCTTCCAAACGATACACTGCGAGGATGACTTTATCATGCTCAGAATATTGAAGAACTGAAAATATCTTTTCAGTAGTACTAATCCATTGTTCAGCAACTAATGGATCAGTAGACCCGCTGAAAGAAGGTGGACGCTGCCTCATGAAGGATTCAATAGAATGTTGCTCTTTCCTTTGCTCGTTTGGAAGTCCTGTATGATTCATAGCTTGATAAAGTTGTGTTAGCATGGCTACAAGATTTTGCATTCCATCTCCCATATCGTTTGGTTTCTCAGGAGGACAATCATTGCATTTCCCATCGCATTCCGCATTAACACGGTTCCTTCGAGTTCCATCCATTGACTAAAACCAAGAAGAATAGTGTGAGCAACACTAATTATAATAGGAAAACCACATAATTCAAGAATAAAATTTTCATGCTTAAGGTCTTATCCTAGGTTATTCAAGGCCATTTCTAAAACGCTAAGATTGTGTTCTATGCTTAGACATATCCTTAGGGTTCTTACTAAGGCTTTCACATCCTAGTTTCCAAAGGTTGACTATACCTTTCCTCTGATACCAACTATAACGACCCATACTTTACATACATTGTTAATACTTCAAAATTGAAGCACACTTATTACAACATATGACAAAACCACAAAGTACCGTATAGGTATAGTGTCTTTAGAAACTGGGAAACATAAACAACTGGTTCATAAATCTTCTACAGTGTCTCCCATTTATTTCATCATATCTAGGGTCCCTTTTATCATATTCTACTTAATATCCATCTTCCTGACCTGGGGAAAAGAAAACATAAAAGGGTGAGCTCAAATGCTCCGCAAGGGCAAATAAAGGAAATAAAAATCATATCATATCTTTTTGAAAATCATAACCTGCAAAAGAGATCATAAAATCTTTACATGGAATAAATCATAGAAGTGAAAATGAGATCCCCATAATCATAACATGAAACTTGAAACTTTGTGGCATGCAAACATAATCATGGAAAATCATTTCTTGTTAGTAATGACTCATTGCCAAGACTATCTTAGTGGACAAAGTCTCTTTCTGAACCGAGTCACCCTCGTTCCAGTCCTGTTTCACTGAACCGCTATAACCTACCGTTCCGGCCATGTCTATCTCATGAGATATAAAACCTTTACCCAATGCATTGGAGGGAGATATAGGTCCCACCCATCTTATAATGAATCCATTCTTATGTGTGCCACATAATCATAAACCATACATCATAGCGTAATCCACGTAATAAAAATGGGATTCTTAAACAACATGACATCATAAAACAATTCATATAAGATAAAGGAATTCATAAAAATGTTTCCATCACAACATAATCAAATCCATGTAATAATAGGGATAAAAACATAACCCTTTTATTGTCTTAGATGGAAAATAATTTTGATAAAATACTTGAAATCCATTCTTGAGGAAAATATCCTTTCTACTTCAAAAACATTTTTCCTTTCATAACATGCCATACGACTTTAAAATAAAAGAAGTTGATTAAAAATAAAATTGTAAACTTGTAAAGGAAGCTTCTTGGAAATAATGTTTTAAAAATCCATTCATGCCGTATATGTTAAAAAAACATTCTTCGTACTTTTGTCGGAAAAGTCAAAAAGTACCTCGTATGAAAAACGACAAAAGATTCCTTTCATTTATTTTACTAAAAACTCACCGAAGGGTAAAAATGGATTTAAACAATTGTAGGTGGATGGAAATAATATTACATATTTATGAAACATGGATGTGGATGATAAAATACACCCCAGTAAATACTTACGAATAAACAATCTCGGATAAAAATGAGATTGTGATATTTCCCTTACCTTAGGTCCGATTTGCTTTGTACGTGTCCGAAGCTCCTGTATAATGGTTTAAATAATGTTATTGACTTATTCCAGAATCATACATATTGATATGATATCATATATGGTCATATTCTTATCTTCATGTTAGTAATATTTCATTGTTACTTGTTACCCGGGTCTTTATTGCCTTTTGTTCTTATGCGTGTTTTGCCGAATACATTCTTATTCTTCTTTTAAGGTTATAGATACCTTATATCCAGAATGGTATTAGTGTAACATATATCATATTTATTCATTCAATTCATTTATATAATTACTATGTAATGATGATCATGTTGAACGAGTCGCATCACATCGTGGAGACGGTATTCCGTACGTACGCACGAGTGATGATATCATTCCTATGATCGTGGAACTGTATTGGAGTATATATATATTATTTCAGTATCAATATTACTCTATAATAATCATAAATAGTTACTCATTACACCATTATACCGATCCTTGTAAAGTTATGGTGGAAAAATAGATTACACCACGGCATGGAGACGGTATTCCGTACGTACGCACGCGCGGTGATTTCTTTTTTCGTAGGATGGATAGATGGTGAAATAGGGTTGTTTCATACTTATAATAACATATCAGTATATGAGTGATACTGATGTTATTACTTAATAATGAAACAACCTAAGAAGAATAAGTGGAAGAAGAAATAAAGATGAAAGAATTGGTAACGGTAATTACCTCTTCTTTGAAGCGCCTCTTTGAGACCTCCTCTTAAGGCACTAAAATTGGTCTTTGAGGAAGACCTGAACCTCTAGGATGTTTCTAGGGAAGTGGAGAAGAGATTTTGGCAGGGTTTGGCCGAGATTTAGTGCTCAAATTGGTGTGAGGAGGAGGGGGAGGAGGTGTCCTTTTATAAGGGACGAGAGGGGCACCTTAGGAATATCTCAAAATATTATTTTATATTAAAGTCAAAATCGGTTTATAATGGTTCCAAAGGGTCTTATTTCGAAGCTAAAGTGGGGATGGGTCTAAATCCTATCAACCAATAGGATTTAGGCAAGTTTAGGGTATTATTTTAACCTTATCAATTAGATTTAACTCTAAGTTAAATAATTTAACTTTTACCGTGTCTTTTTGTTTTCATTCACTATATGGTTAATACACTTACTATAACATTCCAAACGAACCCCAAATTGTTTATTATTAATATATATATCCTTATCTAAGTCATTTGGCCGAACCTTATATTTTTAGGAATAAAATAACAATTAATAATATAATATTTGATTTAAAAACTATTTTCTGTCAATTTTGACACTATTTGATATATGATTTTTGTGAAAGTCATAACAGAATTATATATTCGAAAAAAGTTGATTAAAGCAACATTAATATATCATAGTAACCTAGAAAATTAGTGTAATTCATATAAAGTCTCAAATTACATTTATTTTGGTGTTTATAACATCAATTATGACAATATTTCATTAATAGGATAATTACTGCATCATCATTGTGTCATAAATAAATTAAATTATTTAATGTCTAAAAATTACAAATAAAATACCATTATGTAGGAAATTTTTTTATCTTTCTAATTAATATTTATAGTCGAATTTATCTTATGTATAACCCCATATTAAAAATGATTTACTTATTAAACATTGATTTTAACTATTTTAACCCTTCTTTAAATAAATTAATAATAAATGTCCTAATCTAATCCAAGTGGGCCTAAATGGTCATATTTTTATTCCTAAGTTTGTTTTTGGTCGAATTACACTTGTCCAATAGAATTAGGACATGTGTTAGGGTAATATTAATATCATATTTACCCTTAGTTACCCTATTTACTATTAACCGCGGTAAAAAAAGTAAAAAGTTACTATTCACCAAAAAATTATTTTTATCTCATTGAACCACATTTTACTTACTGATATCAACCATGTCTGTCGGATTTTTGAAATTCCATTCACAGAAGCGGTAAAATTAAGTTTTATGCAAAATTCAGTTTTTAACCTACCACTTAGTGGTTTCACTATTCATCAAAAATTGAAAGTTTTCAGAAAAATACCAAAATTTCACCCTAGGCTAATTTCGATATTCTAAGTCCAAAAATGAAGTCCATTTTGAAAAATAAAATTTATAAAATTTCAAAAAGTGGTTATTACTATTCATAACGACTAGTTTTAATAGCATATTGTTGTTTAGTGAAACTCGGTATTGCGTACGACGCAAGCTATCGAAGAAGGTCGTGATTGCATGTAAAGTAAGCCAAGCAAGTGTGTAGTGAAAGATTCCTTTGATGATATATAAAAACAAAATATTACTCATAAAAATCTCGGGTGTTACATACTGATAGATTATCAAAGAGATACTGATACAAGATCAAACAACTACTGATAGAAGGTCACTATTACATAGAGCCAACTGTTACCTACAAAAGGATACTAATGAAAGACTGACCAGTCAAGCTCTATACTCTCAATACTGTTTATTTATTAAAGCAGTGGTTATATTTTATGTTTTTAATATAATTAATGTTATTTAATGATAGTTTTTGGCATGTCAGGAAACCATAACTAGTACCCAAGAAAAAGGTAATCATTCCTTTTACCAGATCTGACAGCTATAAAAGGAAGGACAAAGACCATAAAGAATGGAACAATAAGAGAAGAATCAAGAACTAAGAAGGCACAAGACGGCTGTAAAAATCAAGGGCTAAACATCATTGAAAACGTGGTTCATTCACACAAAAGAAAAAGATACATTCATACTGGATGATCACTGGACATACACGAAGCTACTCATTCTAGAGGAGAAGACAAGCTGCATCTTGAGTGAAGAACTAGAAAAAACACTTCATGCACTCAAGCCAATAATCTGAACCTGAGAACCAAGAAAGAAAAAAACACTATGTTTTTCAGAAAAAAACAAGAGGACTCAGAAGCATTTTTGATAAATCAAAAAAGTCCAGAGATGCACTTCACATCACTAGAGCATTTTAAACTCTTATCTATTCTTTTATTGATTATTTTATTTACATTTCAAGCAGTGTGTATACTTTTTATATATATTACACACAATATCCTCTGTGCTAAGCTGGAGGATTTCTAAATCCTCATTCAAACTCTATAACTCCCTTGTATCCCTCTGTGGATAGTGGTAGAGGTCAAGTAAGACCTGGACAACCTGTGAGCTATTGTTGGTTTTCCCATGTAGAACTGTGGTAGAGGTATTTGTACCTGGACAGTGTTTTCACTTTTGTTTACCCCGATCTAGGGTGTGGATCAGATTTATATAAATTGTTTGCGAGTACTAGGTCTCAGCTTTAGACTGAACCTTTTGGTTACATCTGCTGTACATTTTAGTTTATGTATAAAGTATTCAACATATTTTATATTCCACTGCTAACTACTTTGAAATATAATTTATTTTGATGTTACTTTGATAGTTAAATTTGAAAGTGTTTATACTTATTATAAACCAGTAAGTTAGTTTCTAAAGTTAATTTAATCTTCTGTGTAAATTAGCTGATACATAATCAATCTTTGAGAAACTAATTGAACATTTACACTCTGTATTAATTCACTACAGTTTAACTTGTTTTTAAATAGGGGTATTTTAAGAGAAATATTTTTATCATAAATTTTTTTTGTAACTCAATTCACCCCCCCCCCCCCCCCTCTTGAGTATCCACTCCGACCAACATAAAGATATCTAGATCAAAGTTAAATCTTTGAAAAATGTTGAGCTATGTGAAGATGATTGAATAAATCATCCATAAGAGGTAGGGGATATGTTTTCTTTATTCTAATGGAATTTATTTCTCTATAGACAACGAGCAGCCTCATGGATTCATGTTTCTTCTTAAAAAAAGATAATAAGGGCTCCCCGTGGAGAAACACTGTGGTAGATAAATCATTTATCACTAAATACATCTAGTTCTTTCATCAGTTCTACTAATTCCACTATGGATATTCTATAAGGAGTCTTTAATATAGGCCTTACACTAGGAATTAAATCAATAGAAAACTCAATTTCCCACTCTAGGGGATGTCAAGGTAAATGCTCTAGAAATACATCAACGTATTCTTTCACAATAGGTACATCATAAATTTGAATATATCTTTCCTCAGAAATAGATATTGTGTTCTCTTACTCCCAATTATTTGAATTCTATAGAAATATTAGGGTGGATCTAGATAAGAATCAAATTGTGGTTTTTAGGTCTAAATATAAGGGATTTTATACCTTCATCAAAAATAATAATTTATTTATTATTGCAGTATATTTTTGCACCATATTTTGAAATCCAATGCTTAATAAAGATTATGTAAAAATAAAACATAGTTATGATGATAAAATTAGTATATAACACACATTTATATGCAACAATGGGTACTTACTAACATATATTTGTTTCAATGAGACGTCCCTTAAGAGTTTTGAATAAAAACTACTTTGTTAAGGAGAACTGGAATTATATAATTTTTAATGAAAAATAGGAAGATATTAAAGAATTTGATGATCCAAGATCAAATAAATCATTGGATAAGTTTTATAAATGATTAAAAAACCTACCACCACATCATTAGGAACTTCAACCTTAGTATTTGTGACTGTATAAGGTTGTCCTTTCTCCCTTGTCCTTCTTTGGGGAAAGTTTCCTTGACGTCTAGGTCAATCATGGGAATTATTTCTCATATCATTAAAATTATAGAATTGATCATTGGTATATTCATTATTTCCCTTGCAATTTCAGGATTGGTTTTCTTTTTCTCCACACTGGAAATAGATTCCAATCCCTTCAATTAGGTAATGAGTTGTTTCTTCCCAAAATTGTTGTAGGGTGAAAATTCAACTATTCCCTTCTTCCCTATTTCCTTTTTTCCTTGTCTAGAGTGTTCAACAACCCTCTTCTTCTCCTAATTTACTTTGAAGTCATATGAATTAGAGAATTCATTTTCTGACATAATATCATAAGAGGAAATATCATCAGAAGATGATATATTTTAGGATACCATTTCCCTTTGTAGGAATAGTTTTAAACCATCAATGAATTGATCGATATTTCTCTTGGATTAGATATTTTTTCCATGAAATTCCTTACTAACTTTATAAAGCTGGATTCATACTTCATAATTTCTTCATCCTCATTATATCTTAGACTCGATAATTTCCTCTCCATGTCTGCTTGCTATTCGTGATAAAAATATATTTCTAGAATGTTTTTTAAAATCCATCCATTACGTATTTGCGATTTCTTCCTCCTATTTTTTTTTTTGATTAATGACCACCATTGATATGCATCCCCTGATAGATGATAAAATTCTATGACAACCTTATCCCTTTAATTACTAACCAAATTAAGAAATATATTCTCTAAGGAACTTATCCACTACTCTATTACAAATGGGTTTTATTCCCATTAAAAAAATGGATTCTGTTGTCTAATAAAGAGTTCAAGTATTAATCCTCCATGATTTGGTTCAGGATTCTCCATACTGGTAAGGTTATTTTTCATAACCTATGTCAGTTATCCTAGTATAGTTATAAGTTTCTCAACACCAATCACCGCTCCTATACCCACATTATTGTCTTTCATAGAAGGTAAATCCTTACATGGGATACGTGCATTGATATTGTTTCCATTATTTCCAGTAGGAACCATTTCTAAATAATGGAATACACTAGATTAGGTTAATAATTATAATTTATAATCTCAAAATATAAAAACACATAAAATAAATTAAAATTATATGCATAGTTTTTCTCATAATCATAAACATGGTTTCATTGGGGTCATTTTTACTTTTAAATCCCTCATAATGGTTTGTAAAGAAAAAGTTACTTATCCTAAGAATATCCCCCAAGTGTGTCATACCAGGTGTGAACCAAGGCCCATTTCCATGTACCAGGTTACCCCGAGTCAGGCTTGGGACAAGATGTTAGAGTTGTTACCCCAATATAGATTTGTAACAAAACCACATCCACGTGTAGAATCTAGATAGGGATGTATTTCTACAAATTTTAACATAATATATACCTTTAAAAAGTTCTACTATTATATTCTATTTATATCCTTAAAGTCTATCTTATGGTTATGTTCCCTAATATATGTTTTCTAAATATAGTTTCTAAGGTTTCTACTAAACTTCTTCTAAAACCAATTGTAATGACCCTGACCCCAGTAGCCTAGAGGTGGTGCCTTTCTTTATTAAATTAGATTATAAAAAAGTAATATACATCCTGAAGGAATCAATAGTATAATATATTTGGAAAACAATATACATACATAAGTTCGACATTACAAGTTTAATTGAAATACTCCATAGGGAATCCTTTGGAAAGACTCTTATTCATTAAGAATATCTTTTAATGTCATTAAAAAAATCATCTTGGAATCATGGGGAAAATAAACATAAGAAAGGGCTGAGCTCTGATGCTCAGTAAGGGTAATAATTCATCCAAATCTAAAAATAAACCATATGTAAAGGTGAATAACTATAAAAAGATTATACTAAAACTATAACATGAGGAAAATATGACAGGAAAAAAACCTATTAAATAATACCATATAAATAATCACATGAAAATGATACATACCCATGGATGTTATACTAGTATAATAATCACATGGAATATAAAATTCTAATATCATAATGATTGAATGAATAATGTGGGATATCATAAAAATATTATCAAGGCCTCAGCAAAGACACCATAACTAATCAGGTAAGACGTTATCCCATACCCAAACTAGTTTGTCTCGTGAGACCTACCGATGCACCGAGGGGCTATAGTGATCCCCACATGACATTTACTAAGTCCAATTTATTCCTCCTATTAAAGTTTAAATCATAATCTACATATACATTCATATTTAAATGAACATATTAAATTCAAATAACATTCCCCGATTAGTAAACATAATAACTAACCATTCAGAGTAATATGGTGAGTGGTATCAAGATAGCACATTCAAAATAAAACAAACCGTAAACAATTTAATAAAATATGATAGATGATATCATTAAAAATTAATCCCAATTAATCATAATAATAAACAAGTGTGTTTAAATATATGAAAATACACTTATAAAATCCTCGAGTAATTCTTGAGGGAAATACTCTTTTATTTTTCACAGAAGATTTCTTTTAGAAAAATAATTCTATAAAAATAGAAGTCAGCTAAGATAATTTTTCCATAATAAAATGATTGATTTTAGAAAAATGAAGGAGGATTAAAAAATATTATAGTTTTCACTTGAAAATAGGTAAGAATTCGAGTTGTTCCCTTAAATCGGGGTTGTGTATTGAGAAGAAATGAAAAGGAAACATTGTAAAAAATTATTAGCCATAAAAAAAGATTCCCTGATCTGGTTACATGAGTTTGGAATGTATACATATAATTTATAATAATTATATACAAAATAATGAATAATTACATAGGTTTATAGATGGAGAAATCATAACTCGAATGAAATTGGAGGTTCGGGAAGAAACCCTTACCAAATGTCCAAATGTGTTCTGCACATGACAATAATGTCCTAAATAAGAAAATTAAATCCATTAATTAATTTATTCAGAACATTTTATACAAGTATTTTATTTATTATTAATTTATTAAGGTCGTTTATTCCTTTTTTATGAGTTATATGATACAATTATATCGCTATGGAGCATTTGCTTCCTTGGTTTTCACGATCGATATACTTGTATATGAATATGGAAGATCATGTGGAATGGGTATACCTCTCTGGAATTGAATTTATATGCTATAATTGAACATCTGTAATTTTAAATGGTTATATATATCATTTGGTTTTATAGTATGAAGATGAATCATTAGATATGATATTTAGTGATAATGGTTTAGATTATTATGGTGGCTAATGTCCATAATGAACTTGTTTTTTATCATATAGTATTACATAAATATGTTGCATATAGAACATAAGAAAGGTTTTAAAATCAATATTATAGTCCATTTTAATGATAAAAACGGTTTCATTACCAACTTTGAAGGATAAATTCAAGAATGAAAATCTTTTATCCATGAAGGTTGTAAATGGGCACCTTCCAACTGATGATTTCATTTTTTAAATATGAGAGAGAGAGAGAAATGAGTTTGATGAAGGATATCCCTTTAACATGATATTATTCTAGTATATAAATGATATGTTATTTATAATGATCATTTGGATAGTATAGTTGATAAGAGAATATTAAAAGAAAAAAACTAGAAATGAAATTAAAAGGAAAAGGAAGAGGATTTTACCTCTTGGATACTCCTCCTGGAGACCCTCCTTAAAGGGATTGGTTTTGGTATTTTTATGAGACCAAGATATCTTGGTTATGTGGGGAGAGAATTGGGGATAATATTGGGAAATTATTTTCCAAGGCACCAAGATTGGGATGTGTGAGGAGAAGGGGTGGTGAGATGTGGAATTTAAAGTAGAGGAGAGGGGTCATTTCTCATTATTTTATACTTTATTTAATTATTTTTCTCCAGATAAGAAATAAAGTTCATTCTTGTAAAAAAAATATAATAAGTGCACATAAGTTCGAACTAGGGGTGCTTAAATCAGCCAATCAACACTTATGTCCCAAAAAATATTGTATTTATCATTTATCATAAATTATTGTATTTTACTATTCACAAATAATTCAAGAACTTTTAAAAAATACAAAAAATTCACCCTAACTATTTTTAGACATGTTGAATTTAAAAATGAAAATTATTTTATAAATATAAAAATTTTAATTTTTAATTAGAACCATCATTTACCATAAAAAATATATTTTAAATCTTTAACTGATTTTATAAGACTTTAAAAAGTTAGCTTAGGTCTCATGAAATTATCCTAAAATAATAATAAAATTTAATATTTATTTATGAATACATTTTATGAAAATGATTCTTCAAAATCATTTTATTAATTATAAAATTTTAATTAAATATTTATGTCTCATAAAAATACCAAAACATAATTTATAATTTTTTAGAATATTTATTTACCAACGATATGATATAATTGTATCATACTTTCAATTATAAGATGCCTAAAATTTATTTATTCGAACATTGGTGAGGTTACTATTCATTCAGCCAATTTAAAATTCATATGTGTCATATTATTAATCGTAAGGTTAAGTTAATATTTCATCGGTATAGGTTCCTTTACTTCTAAAAATACCTCATATTTCATTAATTCTTCATTTAGAATGTTTTTTTATGTAATATTAGTGATTTTATGTGATATATACTATATGAAATAAACATATGAATAAAAATTTCATTGATTGAGTTTAGGTCATCACATTCTCTCCTCTTACAAAAATACCTTCCCTAAATCTTTGTGATTGTCACCCTACAAAAATGTTTGGGTAGTTATTTATAATTTTCTCATTAAGCTCCCATGTCACCTATTCAATTTTATTTTTTTTCAATGTATTTTTACCAGTCGAGTTATCTGATTCCTCAACACGTGTTCTTTAGTGTCCAGAATCTAGATAGGCTCTTCACAACAGGACAAGTTAGGCTCTGATTATATTCTTTCATAATTGAGTACATGTGTTGAGTATGAAATGTACTTCTTTAACAAGGATATGTGGAACACATAGTGTACCTTTGAAAGGATACGATATATTTCCAAACAATAATCCATAACTCTAATTGTCGTTAAAAATTAAAAAGGACCAATTAACCGGGGGCTCAGTTTCCCTTTCTTCCCAAATCATATAACACCCTTCTAGGGAGATGCATTCAAGAAAACTTGATCTCCCACATGAAATTCCAAATCCTTCCTTCGATTATCAACATAACTCTTTTTTCTACTATTTTTACTTTTATATGGGTTTGAATAATCATTACCCTTCTAGTTCTTTCCTCAACAAACTATGGGCCCACAAGTTTACTTTCACCAACTTCACCCCAACATGTTGATGTGCGACATATCTTTCAATAAAATTATTCGTATTGTGCCATATAAATACTATAATGGAATCTATTGTTCTATTAAAGCTCCACCAAAGTTAAATACTCATCCCACATACCTTGAAAGTCAAGTGAGAATGATCTCAACATGTCTTATAAATTTTGGATCGTTATTTCTGACTGCCCATCAGTTTGAGGGTGAGAAGAAATACTCAAATGAACCTTTGTATGCAGATATATCTACATACTTCTCTATAATTTCAATTTAAATCATGAATTGTAATTAAATAAAATTTAGACAGGTTCTCTATAATGTCCTAAAACTTCATTAATATGGAGTTGTTCAAGGCACTCCAGTGGAAAGTCCTCCCATATAAATAGGAAATGTGTAGATTTGGTATGTTGATCAACAATCACCCATATTGAATCATTCTTTATTTGTATTTTTGGTAATCTAGTGAAAAAATTCATAGTGATGGCATCCCTTTTATATGTGGGAATATGCAAGGTTTTCTTGAAACCTCTATGATTTTTCCTTTCGTCATTTACGAGTTTATAGACTAAACATCTTGATATTTAACTTTTAATTTCCCACTTCATATTTCCCCACCAGAAATATTCCTTCAGATCTCAATACATCTTAGTACAAATAGGGTGAATATAGAAATTTGAGCTGTGGGCATCGCTCGAGAACTCCCTTTTTAGCTTGGGTATAGTAGGAACACATAGCCTCCTCTAAAATTTCTGATTTCCATCCTCACACATTAATTTTGGAAAGATCCCATCATTCATAGCTTTGATTTTATTTTGAATATTCTCATCATTACACTGATAACTTCTAATTCCTTCTAATAATGATTTTTTGGAAAATAGTTGAAAAAGTAATGATGTTTCACCTTCCTTGATAATTCCCATTTTCATCTTTTCTAGATCAATGTACAAATAATATTTATTAATATTCATTTTTTTAATAACCCCATGATTCGTCCCACTTAATTCATTTGAAACCTTATTCTCCTGGCATGGGTGCCCATGTATTGAACAATAGTAATCCTTAAGAATCTCGAGCCATCGCCTTTGCCTCATGTTTAGTTCTATTTGTGAGAAGATATATTTTAAACTCCAGTGATCCAAAAATATATCACATATTTCACCATATAGATAGTGTCTTCGTATCTTCAGAGAAAAAATTACTGCTACTAACTCAAGTTCATGAGTTGGATAGTTTTGTTCATGTTTTTTAACTACCTTGATACATAGGAAATAACTATATCATTCTGTATAAGGAAACACCAGAGTCCTTTATTTGATGCATCACTATAAATCATAAATCTATTATTTCTCGATGGTAGATTCAAGACTAGAGTAATCACTAATCTTCTCTTCATTTATTCAAAAATTTATTCACATTATTTTCTCCATACAAATATAACCCCTTTAAAAGTAACATTGGATAATTGGTTATCTAATGTGGTGAAATTCTGAATCAAATTCTGATAGTAACCTACTAAACTATTAGAACTACATACCTCAGTTATGTTTGTTTTATACTGAGGTTTATTTGAGTGCTAATTATCATACTCAAAATGATGGGTAGTCAGAAATAATTATCTTAACTTTAAAATACATGTCGATATCATGGTCACTTGATTTTCAAGGTATGTGGGATCAGTAGTTTCCTTTGGTGGAATTTTCATACAACAATAATTTCCATTATAGTATTTAAATGTAATCTTATGAAGAATTATATATAAATATATATCTTCCACTATGTTTTTTGGGTGAAGTTAGTGAAAGGAAGATTGTGTGTAACACCCCAACCTTCTACGGTGTGTTTCCCTTTAAATAATGCAATAGCGTGTGTTGTACGCAACATCGAGTTCTAACACACACACACACCACAACCAATCAAACTAGCCGTTATGAATAGTAATACCTACTTTTTGAAATTTTATCTCTCAAAATGGACTTCATTTTTGGATTCGGAGTATTCAATTTAGCCTAAGGTGAAATTTTGGTACTTTTCGGATAACTTTAATATTTTGATGAATATTGAAAATTACTAAATTTTAATTAAAAACAACTTTTTTAATCAAAATAATTAATAGAGATAAATTATGAATTTGAGTGTTTTTAAAGTATATTTAGAATATATTTTTACCATTTAATACAATGTTGGTAATTGGACATAATTTCACAATTAAACCGAACATAAACAAGTATCAATCTTTTGATAGTTATTATATCTTAAAAACACGTTTTTTGTTTTGACAGCAGGAATTAATTTTAAATTAATTTCTGCCACTTCTGTGTTTTGAATTTGGAAAAATGAATTCCATATTTGGAATCTGGATTTTCAAATTTTGTAAATATGTAACTTTTATTTTTAGACATTTTGAATAAATACATCGGTAAATATTTTATTTACCATGGTTAAAGGGTAAATCCGGTAAATAAGGGTTAAAAATAATATTATAATAATAAAAAATTACCCCAAAACGTGTCCTAGCCTTATTGGTTGATACATGTTCGACAATGGGCATCTTTGGGTTGATTCTGGGACCCCATGGTGCCACTTGTAAGTGATAGGGACACTTTATTTTAATTAAGTTAAAATGAATACAAAAATGACACAAGCATATATCGTTTAGAAAAACAATTTTTACATAGGGTTATATATGTTTTATTTTCGACTATAAACATTAATTAGAAATCTAAAACTATTTCCTACATATTGATATTTTATTTATAATTTTTATACATTAAATAATTTAATTTATTTATGACACAATGATGATACAGTAATTACCATAATAGTGAAAAATTAAAATAATTGATATTATAAATACCCAAAGAAATATAATTGGAGACTTTTATTGAATTACACTAATTTTATAGGTTAATATGACATATTAGGATTTATTTAATTGACATTCTTCACATTAATCATTCTGATATGAGTTTCAAAAAAATCAATTATTGAATAGTGTCAAAATTGACATAAAAGAGTTTTTAAAACAAATATTATATTATTAATTGATATTAAATTCATAAAAATCTATGATCTGGAAAAGAGACTTATATCATGATATTTGTATCATTAATGGACCCCTTGTGGGTCTCTTGGATGTATATAGTAAGTTTCTTGACCATATAATATAAAAATACAAAGAGACATTGTAAAAGTGAAACTAATTAACTAAGAGTTAATACTTAAAGATAAGGCTAATATAATGACCCAAACCTGTCTAAATTCTATTTTTTGAGTGGTTTTCAACCTATCCCCACGTTAACCATTGTAAAATCCACTTTGTAGCCACTAGAAACCTAATATGGATTTATTATAAAATAATATTTCTAGCTTTTCCAAAGGTGCCCCTCACCCCTCTTATAAAAGGGCACTCCTCCTTATCATTAACTCACACCTTAAAAGCCTTTTGGTTTGGCCAAAATCTGCCCAAATACTCTCTCAACTTCACTCAATTCATCCTAGAGGAATTACTTTAGTCATAAATCCAACTTAAGGATCCCTTTTGATCAAATCAAAAGGAAGAACCCAAAGAAGAGGTAATGATTTCACCACCCTTTTCCAAGTTCCTTTCTTCTTCCACTTCTTCTTTATTTATTATTACCATTCTAGAATAATTAATCCAGTATCTCCTATATACTTTAATATTATTATAAATATGGTACAACCATATTCATTATTCTATCCATCCTTTGAATAACATGTCACCATACGTGCGTACGTAGGGCTTACCGTCTCCATGTCGCGGTGTAATTGTTATTCAACAAATTATTATTTGTATGGGTATAATAATGATGTGTAACTCATGTAAATAATAAATATAATATGATAATTATTCTTTATATATGATATACCATCAAATTATATATTATTTTAATATCAAAAGAATGATATTGTCACTCGTGCGTACGTACGGACTACCGTCTCCACGAACGTGATAAGATTCATTCTCCATCGTATACATTCAAGTATAATTCTCATTTGATGATTAATAATAGTATCTAAGCACTTGATATCATTCTGGATATGATTAATATACAACCTATCCATGACAAACATAGCTTACGTAACAAAACATATAAAAGAAAACGAGTAAGTTAACACCTGAAACAAAGATAATTCTAAGATATTATTAACAAATCAATGCTAAAAGATCATATATGATATCATATTAATATATATGATCCATGTATAATTTAATAAAAAATATTTCACCATTATACAGGAGGTTAACCTACCCCCAACCAAGGAATAGTACAAGGTAAGGGGTTTTCATCTCACTCCTTATTCACGTGAGATTCATGACATATTGCCACCATTACCTTTTGTGTGGCGTATGTACTGCCCATAATTATATTCTTTGTGTAATACACTTTAATTTATGTTTATTTAAATATTCATTGTATTATACCTCTTTCATGGGTTGTACGTTTCGTAAGTTACCAAATTGGTAAAGGTTTATTTCGCAATCTCTTCATTATCCGAGGTTGTTTATACGTAATAATCTACTGGGACTTATTTATCATCCACATCCACGTTTCTTATAAATGTATTTCAAAACATTTTTACTATCTACTATGATATGGGTTAAAGTCATTTATACACTTGTTTGAATTTTTATAAGAGTTTTATAAAATAATCTTTCCGTCATTTTCTAAACAAGGTGCTTTTTAACCTTTTCGACAGAATTAAGGTAAGAATGTTTTTTTAACTTATACGGCAGGGGCAGTTATTTCCACCGTTATAAAATTGTTGAAGCTTCCCTTACGAGATTATAAAAATCTTTTCAAAGAAAATGTTTTATTTTATAAATATATGACTCTTAAATGATTTCAAAATAGAAAGATATATTTCTCCAAAAAGAGTTGATTTCATCTATGTCAACATCCTTTGATGGAATTTACACTTATTTGAAGTTGATTTATTATGATACAAAACTTCTATATTGTATTGACGGATTTGTGATATGTTTGACTGTGTATGTGCTATTTGTATACCATTCATGGTTAATGGATTAAGTATTTACATTTCGTATGCTAGTTTCAATATGAATGTTTATGTTATGTTTAAACCTTTTCATATGGGAATGCATTAGACTTAATATGTGACGGGTGTAGCCCGCTATAGCTCCTTGATGCATCAGTAGGTCTCATGAGACAAACTAGTGTCTTGGCATAAGGCCTTGACAAAATCTTATTTGTAGTCTTGGCACGAGGCCTTGGCTATGTGGTTATGATAGTCTGGCATTATGCATTCCATCATTATAAAAGAGGTTATTGGTATTGCATGTGATTATTTGATTAGTAGAATATCCATGTGAATAAGTAAATGGAATTATTTCATTTTATTTTTTTCATACTATGTTGAAGTTCAAGTTTAAAAGGATTTTTTTAGTTATACATTGCCTTAAATGTTTATTCTTATTTATGAAATATTCCGCTATATTGTTATACTTACTGGGCATTTGACCTCACCCCTTTTCTATGTTTTATTTTTTCCAGGATGTGAAGAAGTAAATTATGAATGACCTGCATGGATATTATGAGGGGATAATAGTGTGGACAATGGAGACAATATTTTGTTGTAGTAGTTTTTCAGTTTATGATGTAATGTAAAACTTAATGAATATATCTAGTGTTTACAAGGATACTAAACAAATCGGTATTTCGAGATTTGATCTTTCTTGTGATCATGCCAATGTTATGTAATAATGTTCCGACTCTGGGTAACTAGGGTCGGGGCATTACAGTTGGTATCAGAGGCAGTTTAGAACAAACCTTGGAAGCTAGATTTAGATAAACTCTGATTAGAGCACGTAAACCTAATATGAACTTTGAGGATTAGTATAGAAGAACTTCCTAGAATATTGGTATTGTAGAGATTTTGTGAGTTTTCAGAAAAATACATCCATGTCTGGATACGAGCAGGTAGAGGTGGCTCTGGCACCGATGTACCTAGGGGTAAAAGCTGAAAACACCGCTTTGAGCTAGACTCGAACGGGAACTAGTGCACGACAACGGGCCTTGTTGCACTCTTGGTTACGACACTCCCAGGGGATATTCTTAGGATAACTCTCATTTTCTTTACAAATCATTATGAAGGGTTTATTAGTATATACTTCCTCAAAAAAAACATTTTATATGATTATGGATTATATCCATAAATAGTTCAATTTATGTTAAGTGTTTTATAAGTATGGGATTATGTATTTTTATTCATAAACTGATCTAGTTTATGCCATTGTTTATAATTGGCACCTGGTGGAAGAAATGGAAACTGTATCAATGCACGCACTCCATGTAGGGATTTCCCTCCTGCTCATGATAATTATAGTGGAGCCAGTGATGTAACTGGTGCCAATAATCTAATCACCATACTAGGACAAGACACTCAGGTTATGAATAATAACCTTACCTATATGGAGCACCCTGATATGTAGCGTGGAGGATCAATGTTAGATCAATTCATGAGGAAATAACCACCAACGTTCAATGGGAGTACAAATCCCTTAGTAGCTGAGAAAGGGATAAATTCCCTAGTGAAAATATTTCAAGCTTTGGGAGTAGTGAAAGGGAAAAAGTTATCATGGCAGTTTACCGCCTCACTGGAGATGCTGATCAATGGTGGTCATTGATTCAAAACATGAAGGAAGATTATGAAGTATCAAATATGGAATGGAGGGAGTTCAAAGATCTGTTTTTGAAAAAATACTTTCCTCGCGACCACCGAGCAGATATGGGAAGGCAATTTCTGTGTTTGAGACAAAAGGAGGATGAGAATGTCGTAAAGTATGAGGCTAACTTTACAAGGTTAGAAATGTATGCTGGAGATTATATACGTAACCCAAGAAGTGAGATTGGTCATTTCTTTTATGGGTTAAAACCATTTCTCTGTCGAGCATTAGTCTCACAATCCTTCTCGTCGTACAAAGACATTGTCTCATGTGCTATCAAGATAGAAAAGGAATTCTCTAAGTCTTATGACTTTAAAGAAAATCAAGAGAAGAATAGATCTGCTGATCAATCTGGGAATGGAAATAAGGGGAAGAAGGGAAAGGTTGAATATCCATCATGTGGTAAATGTGGGAAGAAACACCCCGGTACTTGCTTGAA
Source organism: Viscum album (assembly GCA_963277665.1). Taxonomy (NCBI): domain Eukaryota; kingdom Viridiplantae; phylum Streptophyta; class Magnoliopsida; order Santalales; family Viscaceae; genus Viscum; species Viscum album. Next base: position 552,761,635 of record OY728158.1, read on the forward strand.
GGTAATGGGTGTCTGTTACAAATGTGGTGAAAAAGGCCACCAAGCTCATGATTGCAAAGGGAAGAAGGAAGCTACCAACGTTCAGTGATACAATTGTAGGGAGATGGGACATTATGCAAATGAATTTCCTAATCGTCAGGGAAACTTACCTCAGAAAAGTCCAAGGGATCAAGGCCAAGCTTTTGTTATCACTACTGCTGAGGTAGAAGCTCCGAAAGATGTGGTGGCAGGTAATTTAATGGTTTCCTCAAGTTTAGAAAATGCATTATTGGATTCTGGATCATTGCATTGTTTCATATCTTCCCAGTTTGCTAAGAAAATTAGATGTTTCCAATTTGATTTAATAAGGGAGTTGTCAGTTAAAACTCCTAAGGGAAGTATCATTGCAACAATGTTTTGTGAATCAGTCCCCATTAGAGCACATAAATGTTATTTATCTGCTGATCTCATCATCATACCTATGATTGAGTTTGATATAATCCTCGGTATGGATAGGATTTCGGACTATGATGTGAAGATTTATTGTAAGAAGAAGTAGGTTACAATTTTTGATGATGATGATAAGGAACACCTTATCTTTAGAGCAGAATCGTCACCACCTAATTCTTATCTAGATCCACCCCCAGTAGCTCAACTAAATTCAATTATTTGGGAGGAAGAGAATAAAATGACTGTGGGTGAGGAAATAAATGTTCAAATAGTGGATGTACTTGTTGTGAAAGAATATTTAGATGTATTTCTGGAAGATTTACCTGGACATCCTCCAGAACAAGAAATTGAGTTTTCCATTGATTTAATTCATGGATAAAGGCCTATATCGAAGACTCCTTATAGAATGGCCACTGTGGAATTAGTCGAACTAAAGAAAAAATTAGAGGAATTGAGTAATAAGGGATTTATTTTCCCTAGTGTTTCTCCATGGGGAGCCCCTATCCTTTTTTTTAAAAAGAAAGATGGATCTATGAGGTTATGTATCGACTACAGGGAGATCAATGACATAACAATAAAGAACAAGTATCCCCTACCTCCCATTGATGATATATTTGACCAACTGCATGGAGATCAATACTTTTCAAAGATTGAACTTCGATCTGGATACCATCAGTTGTGTGTAAAGAAGGAATACATTCCGAAGATAGCATTTTGAACCAGGTATGGGCATTACGAGTTTACTGTAATGCCTTTTGGATTGACTAATGCACCCTCTGTATTCATTGATCTGATGAATAGAGTTTTCAAGGAATATCTCGATGAATTAGTGGTGGTATTTATTGATGATATCTTGGTATACTCTAAAAGCTAAGAAGATCATGAAAGTCACTTGCGCATTATCTTGAAGACTCTAAGAAGACATGAATTATATGGGATGTTTAGCGAGTGTGAATTCTGGCTTCATGAGATTTCTTTTCTTGGCCATATTGTCTCTAAAGATAGAATCTCTATTGATCCTTCTAAGACCAAGGCAATCCATTAATGGCCATCACCTATGAGTATAACTGAGGTACACAGTTTTATTGGTTTGGCAGGTTATTATCGACGTTTCGTCCAGAATTTTTCCCGATTGGAAAACCCATTAACGAAGCTCACATGTAAAGGGGTTAAATTTGTTTGGACAAAAGAGTGTGAAGAATGTTTCGAAGAACTAAAGATAAGATTATTCAATGCTTCTATATTGACTCTGCCATCGGGGAATGATGGGTTTGTTATTTATATTGATGCATCGAAGAAAGGACTTGGTTGTGTCCTTATGCAGAATGATAGGGTTATTGCCTATGCATCACGAAAGTTGAAAATTCATGAGAAAAACTATCCTACTCATGATCTTGAGTTAGCAGCTGTGATCTTTGCTTTGAATATATGGAGGCACTACCTTTTTGGTAAAAAAATGTGAGATTTATACTGATCACAAGAGTTTGAAGTATATTTTCTCACAAAAATAACTCAACATGAGGCAAAGGAGATGGCTTGAATTACTCAAGGATTATGATTGTACGATACACTACCACCCGGGGAAGGAAAACAAGGTGTCAGATGCTTTGAGCAGAAAAGACCATGAAGTTTTGAACAATATGAGAATTTAAAGGGATCCAATTTTCATGGATCTAGTGAAGATGGACTTGGGAATAACCCGGGAGGCTGAAACATCAATGCTTTTTCAAATGGTTTCCAAACCATATTTACTAGAAAGAATTAAGAGTTCTCAGACTGATGATGAATAATTTCAAAAGAAGATTAAATCTATGAATGATGGGAGATTGAGAGACTTTGTGTATGAAGATAGAATTTTGAAATTTGGGAAGAGACTTTGTGTTCCCGATATACCTGATCTAAAAATGGAATTTCTGGATGATTCTCATAGTTCCAATTTCTCTATACACCCTAGGAGCACAAAAATGTATAGATATTTGAAGGAAAATTTTGGTGGGACAACATGAAGAGGGAGATTGATGATTTTGTGTCAAGATGTATGGTTTGTCAACAAGTGAATGCTGGAAGGCAACAGCCTGGAGGAGTCATGCAACTGCTTCCCGTACCAGAGTGGAAATGGGACAATATTACGATGGACTTTTTCATGGGACTACCAAATATTCCTAGAAGGAACGATGAAATATGGTTCATTGTTGATTGTCTTACCAAGTCATCACATTTTCATGCTATAAGAGAATATCTACCACTAGAACGTCTAGAAAGACTATATATTGATGAACTTGTGAGACTTCATGGAGTACCCCTATCAATTGTTTCTGATCGTGATCCCCATTTTACTTCAAGATTCTGGAAAAGTCTTCAGAAATCCTTGGATACTGAACTTCATTTGAGCACTGCCTACCACCCTCAAACATATGGACAATCAGAACGAACTATTCAAACCTTAGAAGACATGTTAAGATCCTGCTCACTTGACTTTTAGGGTATGTGGGATCAATATTTACCTCTGGTAGAGTTTTCCTATAACAATAGCTTCCATTCGAGTATTCATATGGCACCATATAAAGCGTTATACAGAAAGAGATGTCGCACACTAACCTGTTGAGATGACATTGGTGAAAAAAAACTTGTAGGCCCAGAACTGGTGGAGGAAACGATGGAAAAGGTGAAGGTAATCCAAAACCATATCAAAGCAGCTCAAAGTAGGCAGAAGAGCTATCCTGATAATCAAAGGAAGGATTTGGAATTTCATGTCAGTGATCATGTTTTCCTGAAGGTATCTCCCTGTAACGGAGTCATATGTTTTGGTAATAAAGGTAAATTGAGTCCCAGGTACATCAGACCATTTGAAATTCTAGAACTAATTGGGGTTGTAGCTTACCGATTGGCAATGCCGCCAAGTCTCTCCAAAGTTCACGATGTGTTACACGTATCTGTATTGAGGAAATACATGCCTGACCCAATGCATGCACTCACCTACGAGGAATTAGAAATGGAACCCAATCTGTCTTATTGCGAAGAACCCATCAAGATTATTGATACGAGATAACAAGTACTGAGAAACCGGACGGCGCGCCTGGTAAAAGTTTTGTGGAGAAACCATAAGATGGAAGAGGCAACGTGGGAACCCGAGGGAACTTATGATGAAGAACTACCCGAGTCTTTTCATGGGTAGTATTCTAGAAATTTCGAGGACGAAATTATTTGAAGGATGGGAGAATGTAACACCCCAAGCTTCTACGGTACGTTTCCCTTTGAATAATGCAATAGCGTGAGTCGTACGCAACATCAATTTCTAACACACACACCACAACCGATCAAACTAGCTGTTATGAATAGTAATACCCACTTTTTGAAATTTTATCTCTCAAAATGGACTTCATTTTTGGATTCGGAGTATCGAATTTAGCCTAAGGTGAAATTTTGGTACTTTTCGGATAACTTTAATATTTTGATGAATAGTGAAAATTATTAAATTTTAATTAAAAACAACTTTTTTAATAAAAATAATTAATAGTGATAAATTATGAATTTGAGTGGTTTTAAAGTATATTTAGAATATATTTTTACCATTTAATACAATTTTGTTCATTGGACATAATTTCACAATTAAACCGAACATAAACAAGTATCAATCTTTTGATATTTATTATATCTTAATAACTCGCTTTTTGTTTTGACAGCGGGAATTAATTTTAAATTAATTTCTGCCACTTCTGTGTTTTGAATTTGGAAAAAATGGATTGTATATTTGGAATCAGGATGTTCAAATTGTGTAAATATATAACTTTTAGTTTTAGACATTTTGAATAAATACTTCGGTAAATATTTTACTTACCATGCTTAAAGGGTAAATCCGGTAAATAAGGGTTAAAAAATAATATTATAATATAATAAATTACCCTAAAACGTTTCCTAACCTTATTGGTTGATACATGTTCGACCATGGGCATATTTGGGTTGATTTTGGGACCCCATGGTTCCACTTGTAAGTGATAGGGACACTTTATTTTAATTAAGTTAAAATGAATACAAAAATGACACAAGCATATATCTTTTAGAAAACCAATTTTTACATAGGGTTATATATGTTGGATTTTCGACTTTAAATATTCATTAGAAATATGAAAAAATTTACTATATAATGATATTTTATTTATAATTTTTATACATTATATAATTTAATTTATTTATGACCCAATGATGATGCAGTAATTACCATAATAGTGAAAAATTAATATAATCGATATTATAAATACCCAAATAAATATAATTTGAGACTTTTATTGAATTAAAATAATTTTATAGGTTAATATAACATATTGGGATTTATTGAATTTACTTTTTTCGAAGTAATCAATCTGATATGAGTTTCACAAAAATCAATTATTGAATAGTGTCAAAATTGACAAAAAATAGTTTTTAAAACAAATATTATATTATTAATTGATATTAAATTCCTAAAAATCTACGGTTAGGCCAAGAGACTTATATCATGATATGTGTATCATTAATAGACTACTTGGGAGTCTCTTGGATGTATATAGTAATTTTATTAACCATATAATATAAAAATACAAAGAGACATTGTAAAAGTGAAACTAATTAACTAAGAGTTAATACTAAAAGATAAGGTTAATATAATGACCCAAACCTGTCTAAATTCTATTGGTTGAGTGGTTTTAGACCTATACGCACCTTAAACTTTAAATAATCCACTTTGGAGACATTATAAACCGAATATGAATTTATTATAAAATAATATTTCTAGCTTTTCCAAAGGTGCCCCTCACCCCTCTTATAAAAGGGCACTCCTCTTTCTCATTAACTCACACCTTAAAAGCCTTTTGGTTCGGCCAAAATCTGCCAAAATACTCTCTCAAATTCCCTCACTTCATCTTAGAGGCATTACATGATTCATAAAGCCAACTTAAGGAGCCCTTTTGATCAAATCAAAAGGAAGAACCCGAAGAAGAGGTAATGATTTCACCACCCATTTCCAAGTTCCTTTCTTCTTCCACATCTTCTTTATTTTTTATTACCATTCTAAAATAATGAATCCAGTATCTCCTATATACTTTAATATTATTATAAATATGGTACAACCATATTCAGTATTCTATCCATCCTTTGAATAACATGTCACCATACGTGCGTACGTACGACTTACCGTCTCCACGTCGTGGTGTAATTGTTATTCAATAAATTATTATTTGGATGGGTATAATAATGATGTGTAACTCATTTAAATAATAAATATAACATGATAATGATTCTGTATATATGATATACCATCCAATTATATATTATTTTAATATCAAAAGAATTATATTGTCACTCGTGCGTACGTACGGACTACTGTCTCCACGAACGTGATAAGATTCATTCTCCATCATATCCATTCAAGTATAATTCTCATTTGATGATTAATAATAGTATCTAAGGACTTGATATCATTATGGATATGATTAAGATACAACCTATCCATGACAAACATTGCTTACGTAAAAAAACATCTAAAAGAAAACGAGTAAATCAACACCCGAAACAACGATAATACTAAGATATTATTAACAAATCAATGTTAAAAGATCATATATGATATCATATTAATGTATATGATTATTGTATAATTTAATAACAATTATTTCACCATTATACAGGATGTTAACATACCCCAAACCAAGGAAAAGTACAAGGTAAGGGGTTTTCATCTAACTCCTTATTCCCATGAGATTCATGCCATATTGCCACCATTACCTTTTGTGTGGTGTATGTACTGCCCATAATTATATTCTTTGTGTAATACACTTTAATTTATTTGTATTTACATATTCATTTTATGATACCTCATTCATGGGTTGTACGTTTCGTATGTTACCAAATTGGTAAGGGTTTATTTCGCAATCTCTTCATTATTTGAGGTTGTTTATACGTAATAATCTACTGGGACTTATTTATCATCCACATCCATGTTTCTTAAAAATGTATTTCAAAACATTTTTACAATATACTATGATATGGGTTAACTTCATTTATAACCTTGTTTGACTTTTTATAAGAGGTTTATAAAATAATCTTTTTGTCATTTTCCAAACAAGGTGCTTTTTAACCTTTTCGATAGAATTAAGGTAAGAATGTTTTTTAACATATACGGTGGGTGCGTCTATTTCCGCCGTTATAAAATCGTCTAATCTTACCTTATAAGCTTATAAGAAAATTTTCAAAGAAAATTTTTTATTGTATAAATATATGACTCTTAAATTATTTCAAAATAGAAAGAGATATTTCTCTAAAAAGAGTTTTGATTTCATCTTTGCCAACATCCTTTGATGGAATTTACACTTATTTGAAGTTGATTTATTATGATACAAAACTTCTATATTGTATTGAAGGTTTTGTGATATGTTTGACTATGGATGTGCTATTTTTATACCATTCATGGTTTATGGATGAAGTATTTACATTTCGTATGCTAGTTTTAATACGAATGTTTATGATATGTTTAAACCTTTTCATATGGGAATACATTGGACTTAATATGTGACGGGTGGAGCCTGCTATAGCTCCTCGATGCATCGGTAGGTCTCATGAGACAAACTAGTGTCTTGGCACAAGGCCTTGACAAAATCTTATTTGTAGTCTTGGCACGAGGCCTTGCCTATGTGGTTATGATAGTCTGTCATTATGCATTCCATCATTATGAAAGTGGTTATAGGTATTGCATGTGATTATTTGATTAGTAGAATATCCATGTGAATAAGTAAATGGAATTATTTCACTTTATTTTTTCCATACTATGTTTAAGTTCATGTTTAAAATGCTTTTGTTTTAGTTATAAATTACCTTAAATGATTATTCTTATTTATGAAAGTTTTCTCTATATTGTTATCCTTACTGGGCATTTGAGCTCACCCCTTTTCTATGTTTTATTTTTCCCAGGATGTGAAGAAGTAAATTATGAATGACCTGCAGGGATATTATGTGGGGATAATAGTGTGGACTATGGAGACAATATGTTGTTGTAGTAGTTTTTCACTTTATGATGTAATGTAAAACTTTATGAATATATCTAATGTTTCCAAGGCTACAAAACCAATCGGTCTTTCGAGATTTTATCTTTCTTGTGATCATGCCAATGTTATATAATAATGCACCGACTCTAGGAAACTGGGGTCGGGGCATTACATTGTGGGCCCAGAGCTTGTAGAGGAAACAACAATATAGGTAATGAATTTTCAAAGTGATATAAAAGTAGCTCGAAGTAGGAAAAATAGTTATGCTAATAATAGAAGGAAGGATATTTAATTTCATATGGTGCACTTTCTTGAATGTATTTCCATGGAAGGGTGTTATAAAATTTGGGAAGAAAGGGAAACTGAGCCCTAGGAACATTGTTGTATTTTAAATTATAAAGGGAATTAAATTTGTGTCTTATCATTTTAAAATTCCTCCTAGTATTTATAAGGTACATAATGTTTTCTACATGTCCTTTTTAAGGAAGTACATTCTAGACCCAACACATGAACTCACTTATAAGGGAATAAAAATGGATCCTGTGTTATCTTATTGTAAAGAGTCTATACAGATTCTGGACATTAAAGAACAGGTGTTGAGGAATCAGATGAATCGGTAGGTAATGGTAATTGGGAAAAATAAAAAAAAAATTAAAGAGGCACCATGGGACCCTGAGGACCATATGATGAAGAAATACGAAAATCTTTTTATGGGGTGATAATTTTGAAATTTCAAGGACAACATTTTGGTAGGATGAAAGTATATAATGACCTAGAACTCTATCAATGAAATTTTCCTTCTTATTCATATCTCATATAGTATAGATCACATTAAATCATATAGAGAACTTAATACAAACATCATTAATGAATAATGATTGAAATAAGAGGCATTTCTAGAAGTAAAGGAACCTATACCGATGAAATAGTAACTCGACCTTAGAAATAGTAATATGACACATATGAATAGTAAATCGACTGAATGAATAGTAACCTCACCCATGTTTTTATAAATAAAATTTATGTATCTTATAAATGAAAGTATGATATAATTATATCATAGTATGGGTAAATGAATATTCTAAAAAATTATTAATTTTTTTTTGTTATTTCTGTGATTCATAAATATTTAATTAAAAATTTATAAATAATTAAATAATTTAAAATAAAATTCATTGCATAAATTTATTCATAAATCATTATTTTTTCTTATTATTTTAGGATTATTATATGAAAACAAAGTAAATTTTTGATAGTGTTATAAAATCACGTATAGATTTAAAATCTATTTTTTTCGAGTAAATGGTGGTTTTGATTAAAAATTAAATTTCTAATATTTAGAAAATTATTTTCAAAAAATCGAGTTCATTTTTTAATTCAAAACATTTAAAAAATGGTAAGAGTTGTTTTTTTATTTTTCTAAAATACTTACATTTTTTGAATAGTAAAATATGTTAATTTATGATAAATGATAAATACAAGGTTTATAGAGTTATAGGTGATGTTTGGATGATGTAATCAGACTTGTTTAGAACTCACATGAACTCATTACTATATTTTGTCACAAGAATCAATGTTATTTCTTATCTTGAGAAAAATACAAAAAAAATGAATAAAATAATGATAAATCACCCCTCTCCTCCACTGTAAATACCACCCATCACCATCATTTCTCATCACACCATCCAAGCCTTAAGACTTATAATATTTCTACCCAATATTCTCCCCAAGAATCTCTACCACGTCTAGGAGATTGTTTTCTCATCAAAAGGACAAAAAAATCACATTAAGGATGTTCAAAAGAAGAAGTATTCAAGAGGTAAAATTCTCTTGCATTTCCTTTTAATTTCCTTTCAAGATATTTTATTTTATTATTCTATTGTCACCTCCTCTATCCAAATTATCTTGATAACACTAGTATAATCTATATACAATAATTATATCATGCTATTTCAATATCCTTCCTAAAACTCCTTTCTCTCACTCTTTTATTTTAAAAGAAAAATCATCGTCCGTGAGGTGCTGATTTACAACCTTCGTGGACAAATAATTTTTGTTATTAAATTTCACCTTCAAATATGGTAACGAAAAAATATTTATGGTTACACCATACTATAATATATGTACTAAAACCTTTATTAGGTTCTGGAGATAAAATATTTACATAATACTCAATGATAAAACAAAATGAGTTCCTTATGAACAATAATTACTATGATAATCTAAATGATTATCACTAAATGTATTATCTAATGATTTATCATCATACAATATAACCAAATGATATATATAATTATTTAAACTTATTTATGTTCATTAATACCATATAAATTCAGTTCTGGAGAATTATACTGATTCCACATGAAATTGCATACTCATATACAAGTACACAAATCATGAAAACCAAGGAAACGAATGCTCCTGAGTGATAAAATTGTATCTTATAACTCATCAAAAAGGTGATAAATGAACTTAATAAAATTATAATAAATAAAATACATGTATAAAAGGTTATTAAATAATTAATTAATTAATTAATTAATTTTGTTATCTAGAACATTTTTGTCATGTGCAGAACACATTCAGACATACGTTAAGGGTTTACTCTCAAACCTCCAATTTCATTCGGGTTATGTTTTCTCCCTCTAAACACATTTGTATTTATTTATTATTTTTATATAATTATAAAAAATATTTTGTAAAAATTCCAAACTCAAATATCATTATCATTGTATTGAATAGTCATAATACTTGAGCAGCTCGATCCATCTCCTTTGCCTAAGGTTTAGTTCCTTCTGTGAGAAGATATAAATCTAGTTCTTCTGATCTATATATAGCTCACATATTTCACCATATAGATATTTTATACATATCTTTAGAGAAATGATTACAGTTTCTAAATCATGATCATGATTTGGATAGTTCTTTTCATTGGTTTTTAACATCCTTGATGCATAGGCAATAACTCCATCATTCTGTATAAGGACACACCAAGTCCTTTATTTGAGTCATCACTATGGATTTTTTTCATTGGATTACTAAAAATTCCAAGAAATAATGATTCAATATGGGTTATTTTTTATCAACCTACCAAATCTACACATTTCCTCGCTATAAGGGAGGATTTACCAATTGATCACCTTTAATGACTCAATATTAATAATAGTTTAAGACTTCATGGAGAACCTCTATAAATTGTATCTGATCATGATCCATGATTTACCTCCAAATTATGGATATGTCTCTAGAAATATTTGGATAATGAGGTTCATTTGAGTACTACTTATCACCCTCAAACTGAAGGGAAGTTATAAAGAACAATAAAAACATTAGAAGATATGGTTAGATCATGCTGACATGACTTTCATGGTCTGAGGGATCAGTATTTACCTTTTCTAGAGATTCCATACATCCATTTTAGTATTCAAATGGCAACTTACAAAAAATTTTATGGAAAGAGATATCGCACACCAACTTGTTGGGATGAAGTTGGGGAAAAGAATATTGTGAGCCCAATGCTTGTGGAGGAAACAATAACAAAGGTAAGGTCTATTCAAACCCATATCAAAGTTACTCAAAGTAGGAAAAAGAGTTATGTCGATAATCAAAGAATGGATTTGGAATTTCATGTGGGAGATTAGATTGTCTTGAGTGTGTCTCTATTGAAGGGTGTTATAATATTTTGGTAAAAATGGAAAATGTTCCCTAGGTACACTGGCCCTTTTGAAATTATGGAGAGAATTGGAGTTGTAGATTATTGTTTGGAAGTATTTTCTAGCCTTTCCAATGTACACAATGTGTTCCACATATCTTAATTAAAGTAGTAAATGCATGAATCAAAAAATGTACTCACTTCTAATGGTATATAAGTATAACCTAAATTATCTTACTATGAAGATCCTATGAGATTTTTGGACACTAAATAACAAGTTTTGAGGAATCATACAACTCAGTTAGTAAAGGTTCTTTGAAAAAATCATAAAATTGAGGACACAACATGGGATCCTGAGAAGAATATGATGAAGAACAATCCAAATTGTTTTATGGGATGACAATCTAAAAATTTTGAGGATAAAGATTTTGTAAGAGGGGAGAATGTAATGACCCAGAACTTTATCAATGAAATTTCCCTTCTTATGTTTGTTTCATGTAGTATAGAGCATATAAATTCCCTTAGAGAACATAATATAAACATCATAAATGAATAATGAATGAAATAATATGTATTTCTAAAATTAAAAGAACCTATACCAATTAAATAGTAACTTGACATTATGGATAGAAATATGACCTTTATGAATAGTAAATTAGCTAAATGAATAGTAACCTCACCCATGTTTGTATAAATAAAATATACAAATTTTATAAATTAAATTATGATATAATTATATCCTAGTATAGGTAAATGAATAATTTAAAAATTTATTTATTAAGTGTTGGTATTTTTGGGAGTAATTAATATTTGATTATAATTTTATAATTTTTAAAAGTATTTAAAAAAATTAATTTTCAGAAAATGTTTTCATAAATCTATATATTGTTATATTATTATTTTAGGATTATTTTATGAGACTTTAGTTAATTATTGAAAGTGTATTAAAATGTGTTGTAGATTTAAAATGTATTTTCTCAAGTAAATCATGGATTTAATTAAAAATTAAATTTATTATAATTATAAAAATATTTTCATAAAATAGAGTTAATTTTTTAGTTCTTAGAATCTAAAAGTGGTTAGGGTTATTTTTTTTGTATTTTTCTAAAATACTTGACTTTTTAATGAATATTAAAATATGATAATTTACAACAAATAATAAATTCATGATTTATTGATTCATAAGTGATGTTTTTATTATGTAATTACCATTGGTTCGAAATCACATGAACTTATCACTTTATTGTTTCAAAATAATCCGCATTATTTCTTATCTTTAGAAAAATAATAAAATAATGAATAAAATAATGAGAAATCACCCCACTCCCCCACTATAAATACCACCCCTTCACCTCTCACCTTCCAAAGTTTGATACTTGCAAAATTTATCTCTAATATTCCCCCCAAGAATCTCCCCCATGATCAGGAACTCTTTGTATCATCAAAAGACCAAAACCAATCCCTTTATTGAGGTTCTCAGGGAAGAGTATTCAAGATGTAAAATCCTCTTCCTTTTCCTTTTAATTTTTTTCAAGTTCTTTTCTTTTATTATTCTCTCCTCACTTTCACTATCCAAATTATATTTATATATCCAATATCATATATATACTATAATGATATCTTCTTACAGTAAAATATTTTATCAAACTCTTTTATCTCTCTAATTATCTAAAAAACGAAATCATTGTCTACGAGGTGCCGATTTTCAACCTTTGTGGACGACAGATTTTTGTTCATCAATTTCTATTTCAAATATGTTAATAAAACCATTTTTAGGGTTAAAAAATAATATAATATATGTGTTAAAATCTTTTTTATTCTTTGGAAGTAACGTATTTACACAATAATAAATTATGAAACAAGATGATTTTGTTGTGAATAATAATCACTGTAATAATCTAAACGATTATCACTAAATGTCTTATCTAATGATTCTTAATCATACTATATAACAGAATGATATATATAACCATTTAAACATTTTGATTTAAATTAATATCATATAAATTCAATTTTTGAAAATTATACCCATTCCACATGAACTTCCATACTCATATACAAGTACACAGATCGTGAAAACCAAGGAAAAGAATGCTCCCGAGTGATACAACTGTATCATATTACTCATCAGAAAGGCCATAAATGAACATAAAAAATTGAAATAAATAAAATAAATGTAGAATTTTTTTTAATTATTTAATTAATGGATTTAATTTTATTATTCAGGGCATTAAGGTCATGGGCAGAACACATTCTGACATATGGTAATTTTTTTTTCAAACCTCCAATTTCATTCAGGTTATGCTTTCTCCCTCTATACACCTATGTAATTATTCATTATTTTTATGCACATATTAAAAATAATTTTTATACATTCCAAACTCATGTGTTTATATTATTGAATCTTTTTTATGGATATTACTTTTTTTTATAAGGTTCCCTTTTCAATTTTTCCCGATACATAAGCCTAATTTACGGGAAAGACTCGAATTCTTACCTATTCTAAAGTGAACTATATAATCTGTTTTAATACACCATTATTTTTATAAAATAACTGATTTTATTATAATAAAACTATATTATATCAAATTTGGTTTTATAATATTATTTTTTCAAAATAACTCTTGTCTGAAAAATAAAAGAGTATTTCTCTCAAGAATTCCTCGATTTTATAAGAGTAATTTAATCTATTTTAATTACCTTGTTGATTATTTATTTAATTGGGATTAATATTTTATGATATAATATATTATATATTATTGAATGGTTTATGGTTAGTTTTACTCTAGATGTGCTATCATCATACCATTAACCATTTTACTCTAAATGATTAGTAATTATGTTTACTAATTCGAAAAAGTTATTTAAATTTTTAATGTTAGTTTCAAAATGATTGTATATTCTAATTATGTTTCACCCCATTAATATTAGGAATGAATTGGACGTATAAAACTATTGGGTGGGGCCCTCTATAGCCACTCGGTGCATCGGTAGGTCTCATGAGACAAACTAGTTTAGGTATGGACTAACATCTTACCCGATTATGTATGGTGTCTTGGTCAAATCCTTGACAGTATGTTTATGATGTCCCATATTATAAATTCCCTCACTATGAGATTAGTATTTGATATTGTAACACCCCAAGATATTATGAAAAATATTCTTTTTAATTTCATTAATTTCTTGTGTTGTACACTACACCAAAAAGGAGCTTGCACAACACGCATCATTGACTTGCCTTGCATTACACGCAATCGCGACCTTCCTCGATAGCGTGTGTAGTACGCAATACCGAGTTTCACTAAAAAACGATATGCTATTAAAATATTATTAAAACTAACCATCATGAATAGTAATAAACAATTTTTAGAATTTTTTAAATTTTAGTTTTCAAAATGGACTTCATTTTTGGATTCGGAATATCGAAATTAGCTTAGAGATAAATTTTGGTACTTTTCGGATAACTTTCATATTTTGATGAATAGTGAAACTTACTAAATTGTAATTAAAAACAACTTTTTCAATCGAAATAATTAATAGTGATCAATTTTTAATTTGAGTGGTTTTAAAATATATTTAGAATATATTTTTACAATTTAATACAATGTTGGTCATTGTATGTAATTTCACATTTAAACCAGACATAAACAAGTGTCAATCTTTTGATAGTTATTATCTCCTAAAAACACGCTATTTGTTTTGACGACGGGATTTAATTTTTACATTAATTAATGAAACTGATATGTTTTTAATTTGGTAAAATAGACATCATTTTTGAATTCATAATATCAAATATATCTTAGGCCTAATGTTTGGTATTTTTCTGGAAACTTTCATTTTTTGATGAATAGTGAAACCACTAAGTGGTAGTTAAAAAAATAAATTTCTCATAAAAATTAATTTTACCGATTCTGTGAGTGTAATTTCAAAAATCCGAGAGACACGGTTGATGTCAGTAAATAAATTTGGTTCAATGAGATGAAACTAATTTTTGGTGAATAGTAACTTTTTACTTTTTTTTACCACGGTTAAAAGTAAATAGGGTAATTAAGGGTAAATATTATATTATTATTACCCTAACACATGTCCTAATTCTGTTGGATAAGTGTAATTCGACCAAAAACAACCTTAGAAATAAAATATGACCATTTAGGCCCACTTGGATTAGATTAGGACATTTATTATTATTTAATTCAAAGAAGAGTTAAAAGAGTTAAAATCAATGTTTATTTACTAAAACATTTTTAATATAGGGTTGCACATAAGATAAATTAAACTATAAATATTCATTAGAAATCTAATAAGTTTTCATACATAATGAGATTTTGTTTATAATTTTTAGACATTAAATAATTTAATTTATTTATGATACAATGATGATGCAGTAATTACCATAATAGTGAAAAATTAGAATAATTGATATTATAAATACCCAAATAAATATAATTTGAGACTTTTTATTAATTAAACTAATTTTCTAGGTTAATAGGACATGTTAGTATTGATTTAATTAACTTTGGTCAAAGTAATCATTCCTTTATGAGTTTTACAAAAATCAACTATTGAATAGTGTCAAAATTGACAAAAAATAGGTTTTTAAAAAAATATTATATTATTGACTGTTATTGTATTCCTAAAAATCTAAGGTTCGCCCAAGATGCTTATATCATGATAGGTGTATCATTAATTGACCACTTGGGGGTCTCTTGAATGTATATGGTATGTTTATTAACTATATAATATAAAAATACAAAATGACATGGTAAATGTCAATCTAATTAACTAAGAGTTAAAACTAAAAGATAAGGTTAATATAATGACCTAAACTTGTCTAAATTATATTGTATTGGAGGATTTAGACCATTCCCACCTTAGCTTCGAAATAACTCAATTTGGAGCTTTTAAAAACCGAATATGACTTTATAATAAAATAATATTTCTAGTTATTCCAAAGGTGCCCCTCTCCTCCCTTATAAAAGGGCACATCCTCCCTCTCTTCCTCGCACCACTTTGAGCCTTCAAGATCGGCCAAACCCTGAAATATTCTCTTCTCCACATCCCTAGCAACATCCCAGAGGTCCTGGTCTTCTTGAGAGACCAATTTTAGTTCCAAAAGAGGAAGACTCAAAGAGGCGCTTCAACGAAGAGATAATGTCTGTTACCGATTCTTTTATCTTTATTTCTTCTTCCACTTCTTCTTCTTAGGTTGTTTCATTATGAAGTAATAAAATAAGTATCACTAATATACTGATATGTTATTATAAGTATGAAAAAACATTATTTCACCATCTATCCATCCTACGAAAAACGAAATCACCGTGAGTGCGTACGTACGGAATACCGTCTCCACGCCGTGATGTAATCTATTTTCCACCACCACCTTACTTGGATGGGTATAATGTTGTACATAATAACTATATATGATTATTTTAAAGTGATATTGACTCTGAAATAGTATACATACACTCCAATAAAATTCCACGATCATGAGAACGATATCATCGCTCGTGCGCACGTGCGGACTACCGTCTCCACGACGCGATGAGATTCATTCTCCATGTTAACCATTAATGAATGATTATAAAGTATATATAATAAATAATCATGAAATATATGACATAATAATGATACTGGAATTATGTGTATATATATGTATGTCATCTACTTAATTCCATTCAACTCAATAAGGAAAAGAAAGCAGTGTTCATGCGTACGTACGGTCTACCGTCTCCACGAACGGTGTATTTCTTTCCATTTACTGATCTATTATATATATATATATTATGAATATATATTATATATAAATCATTTTTTATATTCTTTAATTAATTAATCATGATCTATGTAATCATATGAATAATTACAAGTCAAAACACGGACGACAAATGAAACGATTTTACCCAAAACGCTCTTTAACATGGAATTTACAAAAGAACGAGTAATATAAAGTCATAAGTGAACCATATATGAAATCATAACAATTAATATGATTCTTTAATAAGTCAATAACATTATTTAAATCATTATATAGGAGGTTCCGACACTTATGAAGAAAATCAGACCTTAGGTAAGGGAAAATATCACAATCTCATTTTTATCCGAGATTGTTTATACTTTGGTATTTACTGGGGTGTATTTTATCATCCACATCCATGTTCCCTCAATATGTAATATTGTTTCCATCCACCTAAAATTGTTTAAATCCAATTTTACCCTTCAGTGAGTTTTTAGTAATGTATATGAAAGGAATATTTTGTCATTTTTCGTACAAGGTACTTTTTAACATTTTCGGCAAAAGTACTAGAAGAATGTTTTTTTAACTTATACGGAACGAACGGATTTTTACGATTTTATAAAGCCTTATTTTCATGAAGTTTCCACCAAAATATTTCATGAATATTTTCAACAAAATCCTATTCTCTTAAAATTTCATAAAATTTTGTGAAAAGAAAATGATTTTGAATAAGAAAGGATATTTTCCTCAAGAATTCATTTCAAGTGTTTTATCAAAACCATTTTCCATCTAAGATGAAATTATTTCATATGTGTATGTTTGATGTATAATGTATCTATGATTTACATGGTTTCAATTTTATGATTATGAAATGATATCCATTTCTTTTATATGGATTATGTGATGATGGGATGATGTTTATGAAACCCATTTTACTTGTTGGGTTATTATGAATGATGTATGTATATGATTTTGTGGCACACATAATAATGGTATCATTATGAGATGGGTGGGACCTATATTTCCCTCCAATTCATTGGGTAAAGATTGTATAACCCATGAGATAGACATGGCTGGAACGGCAGGTTAAACCGGTTCAGTGAAACAGGACTGAAACAAGGAGTGAACTCGATTCAGAATGGGACTTTGTCCACTAAGATGCTCTTGGCAGCAATGCCTTGGCTACTATGTAAATCATTACATGTTCGTAATGGATGCCACAATTACATGCTTTATTCCCATGATATTTTATCATGATTTATGTTTCATTATGATCTATGCCTTATGTACTTCCATGTTTTATGTCGTTGCTCAATATTTTTAATGTTCATGTTTTTTTAAGTTCAAATGTATATGGTATGTTTTATTTTATCCATTCTTACCCTTACTGAGCATTTGAGCTCACCCTTTTTATGTTTTATTTTCCCCCAGGATTAAAAGAAAGATTCTAGGTAAGGAAACATAAATGGAAAGATTTTTATGGGAGATGTTGAAGATCTTTCACCACGATTAGAAGATTACATTCCAAGTTTCCAAAGACACTAAACTATTACGGTCCTTGTGTGTCTGTTTTTGTTATGTATTAAGTATTCTGCTAAGGTAATGTAATGTCCATGTACATCAAGCTTTGGGTCTCTATATTTGGTATCAAAGGAAAGTTTTAGTCAACCTTTGGAAACTAGGTTGTGAAAACGTTAGTGAGATCCCTATAGATATTTCTAAGGTATGTCTAGGGATGTCCCTAAGAATAAGTATATGTATAGAATATAGTCCTAGAACTACGGTAACAATCTTAGAATTTAACCTAAGATGTTATATATTGAGGGTGCTTCCCCTTTACTATGTTGTTTTCCCTAGCATGATTTTTCCCTCTCTCACTATTCTTTTTGGGTTTTAGAAAATGGATGGAAATAGGAAGATTCACGATAATGAAGGATATGATAGACAATGGAATGATTTTCTTCATGAGAAACCAAATGAAACAGGATCTGGAAGTCCAAACATCATTATTATGCCTAATCATCAATCTCATAATATGATCAATAATCTCAACTTTGGTAAGTTTCCCGACTCTGATAATAAGAGAAAGATGGAGTTTCATGATGATCATAGAGGAAAGAAAGTTCAATTTCCCTCATGTAAATCATGTGGGAAGAGGCATTAGGGAGATTGTTTCAAAGGAACTGGAAGATGCTTTGGGTGTGGAAAAGAAGGACACACAGCCAGTAAGTGCAAAGGAAAAGGTTCAGTTATCACCATGAACAAGGATAATGGTATTACTACAACATCAACAATGATTAGATGTTTTAAATGTGGAATGTACGGGCATTATGCAGACCAATTCCCTAATGGAAAATCTCATAAAGAGAATCAGCATGGTCTTATGGTTAGTATTTATGTGGATGATGATGAGGAGACTACAAATGATATATGAGCTAAAAGAAGTGTTGAAGCCCAGTCAGTTGTTTTAGAAGGCAGTGGAATGATTGTATGTTTATCGAGAGTTATGTTGTATAGTTAATGGTACAATGGAATAAAGAATCATCTAAGGATTTTTACACTATTGTTTTTCCTAAATGTATTTGAAAGTATATGTTGAATGGTACCAGTAACCATGGAAGGTTATTCAGATATTTTTTTAAAGTAGATGATATGCGCATAATGAAAGAATAAGAAGATAATGAGATGTTTGATTGTATTCATGAGATCATGATTGATATAATGACTAAGTGATATCATGGTTTAAGTATATAGGATTTTATGGATTTTGGTATGTGGAAAGTGTTAGCTTTTAACTGCATTCATGTTTTCACTAAGGTTCAATGGGTATTCATTTTTCAATAGAATACATGATTAAGACCTTCGAATGTTTGGAATGTGACCAACAAGACATATCTTATGATATATGGGGATCAACGATGGTATTAAATCTATGGTAATCGTTTTCACTATATTATGAGAGTGGACTGCAGTATTATGGATAAGCCTAAAGATTGGAATGGATTATGTTAGACATAATTTAGTATTGTTTAAGGGTCAATTTTTTTTCAATATTATTAATGGGATGTTATAGTAACATAGTTTTAGAAAAAGGACAACCTGCAGGATGGGCGGTAGCCCATCACGTCGGACAAGGATGTGGGAATCGAACCCACAACTGAAGTGCGACTGGCCTTTATCACCTACCACTGGCCTACAGGAAGTCCCTGGTTAGTATAAACTAGTTTTATTTTATTAATCGGTATGATATATGAAGTATAAGTTCATTTTTGGAACCATATACGATTAATCTAACCATAAGATGGACTTATAACTTTTTCTTACCTTTTGTTTGAAAGAGATGGAATGACCCATCATTCTATCACATGATCTGCTAACACATCACAAATAAAAAATTCAACTTCATTTCTTTATGGGATGAAGTGGAAATTTTTCAATTCACGAACAACAGTGAGATTGTACCAAAATCATGCAAGTATTTCTTTTAATTCATCAACTTTAGGGAAATGATCTTGAAAACCAAAGATGTTGTCCTAGTTCCCTTATATCTGATGAATTAGATGGTACCTTATATAATCAAAAATCTATAGCTTTGTGATTGTTGGAATTTTCATAGACATGTTCTCTACCACTCTCTATCAGAACATGATGATTAGATTTCTCTTCCATATCCATATTTTCACCTATGTTCTCCTATGTGGAAACCCAGTGATTTGTTAATTTGGGTAAACATTACGTTTCATACTTTAGTTTTTAAATCCAAGTTTTGGTATTCCTTTTTATGTTGTGGGTTTCAATTAAAGAATATTTTGAGTAGTAAACCATTTATAACCCCGACGAATTTCGAGGGTGAAATTCATTTTAAGGGGGGTAGAATGTAACACCGTGAGATTTTATGAAAAATATTCTTTTTAATTTCATTAATGTCTTGTGTTGTACGCTACACCAAAAGAATCTTGCACAACCCGCAACATTGACTTGCCTTGCATTACACGCAATCACGACCTTCCTCGATAGCATGTGTAGTATGCAATACCGAGTTTCACTAAACAACGATATGCTATTAAAATATTATTAAAACTAGCCGTTATGAATAGTAATAACCAATTTTTAAAATTTTTTAAATTTTAGTTTTCAAAATGGACTTCATTTTTGGATTCGGAATATCGAAATTAGCTTAGGGAGAAATTTTGGTACTTTTCGGATAACTTTCATATTTTGATGAATAGTAAAAATTACTAAATTGTAATTAAAAAAAACTTTTTCGATAAAAATAATTAATAGTGATAAATTATTAATTTGAGTGGTTTTAAAATATATTTAGAATATATTTTTACAATTTAATACAATTTTAGTCATTGGATGTAATTTTACATTTAAACCAGACATAAACAAGTGTCAATCTTTTGATAGTTATTATCTCTTAAAAACACGCTATTTGTTTTGACGACGGGATTTAATTTTTAAATTAATTAATGAAACTGATATATTTTGAATTTGGTAAAATAGACATCATTTTTTAATTCATAATATCAAATATAGCTTAGGCCTAATTTTTGGTATTTTTCTGGAAACTTTCATTTTTTGATGAATAGTGAAACCACTAAGTGGTAGTTAAAAAAATGAATTTTTCATAAAAATTAATTTTACCGCTTCTGTGAGTGGAATTTCAAAAATCCAAGAGACACAATTGATGTCAGTAAGTAAAATGTGGTTCAATGAGATGAAAATAATTTTTGGTGAATAGTAACTTTTTACTTTTTTTACCACGGTTAAAAGTAAATAGGGTAATTAAGGGTACAAATGATATTATTATTACCCTAACACATGTCCTAATTCTATTGGATAAGTGTAATTAGACCAAAAACAACATTAGGAATAAAATATGACCATTTAGGCCCACTTGGATTAGATTAGGACATTTATTATTATTTAATTCAAAGAAGAGTTAAAAGAGTTAAAATCAATGTTTATTTACTAAAACATTTTTAATATAGGGTTATACATAAGATAAATTCGATTGTAAATATTCATTAGAAATATAATAAGATTTCCTACATAATGAGATATTATTTATAATTTTTAGAAATTAAATAGTTTAATTTATTTATGACACAATGATGATGCAGTAATTACCATAATAGTGAAAAATTAGAATAATTGATATTATAAATACCCGAATAAATATAATTTGAGACTTTTTATGAATTAAACTAATTTTCTAGGTTAATATGACATGTTATGATTTATTTAATTAACTTTGGTCGAAGTAATCATTCTGTTATGATTTTCACAAAAATCAACTATTGAATAGTGTCAAAATTCACATAAAATAGTTTTTAAAACAAATATTATATTATTGATTGTTATTTTATTCCTAAAAATCTAAGGTTCGGCCAAGAGGCTTATATAATGATAGGTGTATCATTAATGAACCACAAGGGGGTCTCTTGGATGTATATGGTAAGTTTATTAACTATATAATATAAAAATACAAAGTGACATGGTAAATGTCAATCTAATTAACTAAGAGTTAAAACTAAAAGATAAGGTTAATATAATGAACTAAACTTGTCTAAAATATATTGTATGGGAGTATTTAGACCCATCCCCACCTTAGATTCTAAATAACTCAATTTGGAGCTATTAATAACCGAATATGACTTTATTATAAAATAATAGTTTTAGTTATTCAAAAGGTGCCCCTCTCCTCCCTTATAAAAGGGAACATCCTCCCTCTCTTACTCACACCACTTTGAGCCTTCAAGCTCGGCCAAACCCTTCTAAATTCTCTTCTCCACTTCCCTAGAAACATTCTAGAGGTCATGTTCTTCTTCAAAGACCAATTTTAGATCCCTAAGAGGAGACTCGAAGAGGCGGTTCAAAGAAGAGGTAATGTCCATTACCGATTCTTTCATCTTTATTTCTTCTTCCAATTATTCTTATTAGGTTGTTTCATTATGAAGTAATAACATCAGTATCAATCATATAATGATATGCTATTATAAGTATGAAACAACATTATTTCACCATCTATCCATCCTACGAAAAACGAAATCACGTCACGTGCGTACGTACGGAATACCGTCTCCACGCCATGGTGTAATCTATTTTCCACCACCACCTTATTTGGATGGGTATAATGGTGTAAATAATAACTATATATGATTATTGTTAAGTTATATTGATTATTAAATAGTATACATACACTCCAATACAATTCCACGGTCATGAGAATGATATCATCGCTCGTGCGTACGTACGGACTACCGTCTCCACGACGCGATGAGATTCATTCTCCACGTTAACCATTCATGAATGATTATAAAGTATATATAATAAGTAATAATGAAATATATGACATAATAATGATACTGTATTTATGTGTATATATATTTATGTCATCTACATAATTCCATTCAACTCAATAAGGAAAATAAAACAGTGTTCATGTGTACGTATGGTCTACCGTCTCCATGAACAGTGTATTTCTTTCAATTTACTGATCTATTATATATATATATATATATTATTAATATATATTATATATAAATCATGTTTTATATTCTGTAATTAAGTAATCATGATCTATGTAATCATATGAATAATTACAAGTCAAAACACGGACGACAAATGAAATGATTTTACACAAAACGCTCTTTAACATGGAATTTACAAAAGAACGAGTAATATAAAGTCAAAAGTGAACCATATATGATATCATAACAATTAATATGATTCTGTAATAAGTCAATAACATTATTTAAATCATTATACAGGATGTTCAGACACTTAGGAAGCAAATCGGACCTAAGGTAACGGAAAATATCACAATCTCATTTTTAACCGAGATTATTTATACTTTGGTATTTACTGGGGTTTATTTTAACATCCACATCCATGTTACCTCAATATTTAATATTGTTTCCATCCACCTAAAATTGTTTAAATCCAATTTTACCCTTCGGTGAGTTTTTAGTAAAGTATATGAAAGGAATCTTTTGTTGTTTTTTGTACGAGGTACTTTTTGACTTTTCCGGAAAATGTATGAGAAGAATGTTTTTTCTAACTTATATGGGACGAACGGATTTTTACGGTTTTATAAAGCCTTATTTTCATGAAGATTCCACCAAAATATTTCATGACTATTTTCAACAAAATCCTATTCTTTTAAAATTCCATGACATTTTGGGAAAAGAAAATGATTTTGAATAAGAAAGGATATTTCCCTCAAGAATTCATTTCAACTGTTTTATCAAAACCATTTTCCATCTAAGATGACATTATTTCACATGTGTATGTTTCATGTATAATGTCTCTATGATTTACATGGTTTCACTTTTATGATTATTAAATGATATCCATTTCTTTTATATGGATTATGTGATGATGGGATGATGTTTATGAAACCCATTTTACTTGCTGGGTTATTATGAATGATGTATGTTTATGATTTTGTGGCACACATAAGAATGGTATCATTATGAGATGGGTGGGACCTATATCTACCTCCAATGCATTGGGTAAAGATTTTATATCTAATGAGATAGACATGTCTGGAATGGAAGGTTAAACCGGTTCAGTGAAACAGGACTGAAACGAGGAGTGAACTCGATTCAGAATGGGACTTTGTCCACTAAGATGGTCTTGGCAGTAATGCCTTGGCTACTATGGAAATCATTATATGTGCTTAATGGATGCCATCTATGTTATAGAGTATATAGGTTTCGCAGTCCTAGTTTTCATAATTCTAAAAATGGAAATTTAGAATAATTTTAATCCCATCTAATTAATTGAAAGGATTCAACTCTTTTTAAGGGGGAATGTGACATCCCAAAACATTTAAATAATAATTTTATAATTTTTAAAATTTAAAACAAGTTATGAAAAATATTTATAAAAATAAAATATTTTGATTTAAATTATAAAATATTACTTTTTTTCAAGAAAAATTATTTTAATGAAAATGAATTAATTTAAAGAATTAAGTCAAAATGCTAGATTCTTAATTTTAAATTATTATTTCATATTAACTGTTTTGAGTGTAATTATATTATTTTAATGAAAACTATATTCATATAAATCATAAGTAAATAATTATATTAAAGTCCTTGTTGAATTTAATAATCAAAATTAGATATTTTTAATGAAAATATATAATATTAAAATATAACATTATTTAATAAATATTGGATAAAATAATTTATGTTATGATTGAAAAAAAGATAAATTATATTGGAAATTAATTAGATTCTAAAAAAATTATATTTTTTCACAATTAAAATTTTATAAATATAATTATGTGATATAAATTCTAGAAAAGGTATCATAAAGTTTTTTTATATTATAATAATTAAAAATTATAGTTTTTCTAATAAAATTTTAAAAATTATAAAATAATAAAAAATATTGTTTTAACTATTTTAATTTTAAAATCATATTTCTTATATGTTTTTGAAATGACAATAAAATACAAAATAAAAAAATAATTATAAAAGTGAAAAATCGGGTTTGAGGATCTTTGTTTTTTTAGGGTTTCAATAAGGGGGAGTCTTGCAGTAAGGGGACCTTGAGTAGGAGACCAAACCTTTTTAGGAGGTGTTGTATGGGAAGCCATCGGGAGCTTCGAGCTGAAGCCATTGAGGGCAGAGTCGAGACAGAAATGGGTTCACCATCAGGTTGGTTCAAACTGATAACCAAGGGTTAACATCGAGGTAGGATATGGTGTTAGCAGGGATATTCAAGCAGGTTTGAGCATCTAAGAGGGTATATTTAATGATGTTGAAGAGGATATGAGCATAGTCAGAGGGTCATGATCATAGTTTGGTTTTTAATTACATATTTCATCAACCGAGAAAGGTAGACATGTGTTTTTTCTTTTGTAGATGTCCAATTTTATATAAGATGGGTTTTTTACATACAATCCAATTTTTTATACTATTTTGATTTTGAGACTATAAACAAAAAAATATTTTTTTTGATCCACAATGGTAGGTTCAAATATCTATTTAGCCTCATTTTATATTATTCTATCAATGTATTTATACAACTTTTCAATGTATTTCACTAGTGGCATTTGTTCATTTTACAAGTTCATTAAGCTTGCATCATAAGCTTGAAAATATACCAATATTTTTGTTTATTGGATGATATAATTTTTTTTAACTTATTATCTATTTGATTCTTATCTTTTTATGTAAGCATGAACTATGTATAAATCAAAGTGAGAAATATGGATATAAAATCCCCTTATCTATGTGAAAATAGAAAAAATTGAGCAAACCAGCCTACCAGTACCGAGAGAGACTAGGAATGTGCCCAAAGAAGTAGGTCTTTAACCACTTCTTTATTTTGAGTAAGGGATTTATTTATTTAAAATAATTCAGAATTTATAGTAAGGGTTATGTTGATTTTATTTTCAGATTCAAGTTCTATCTTTTACTAAATTCTATAAGGGATTAGTTTTCCTAATTATTTATTTTTATTAATTTATAATATTTTATGTTATGTTGTTATAATAATGTTGTGATGGTCTGGAGAACTTATTTTTGAAACTATTATATATATTTATTTTCAAATTCCATAAGTTATCTCCAATTTATAATTTTGATGTATGATTTATGTATATATTTAATTTAATTTTTATTCTCAATATATATATATATATATATTAATGAATGTTCAAGATCACTTGACACCGAATTTTGAGTTTATGATTAAGCATATTTGGATTTATAAACTTAATAATAAAAAATGGGGCAACGGTGGGGTAAATTCCCTATGATTGTTTTATTCCTTGCATGTGTTTTATATAAAAACTACTTTATATTTGGATATATATATATATATGTACAATATTTACTAAATGTCAAGATTATATATGAATAAATTATTTTCAAGTTGCAAATTATTTTGAGAAATTGTACATAATTATTACTTTATAAGATTAGAACTATTCTTAAAGAAATTGTTTGTGATTAACTAATAATTATTATATGTATGAAATAGAAGTTATGAATATCATGCTTTCATCATTTCATATTCATGTTATACACAAATTAGAATTATAGCTATACGTTGTTTACTTTTCATGACATTTCATACATATAGATATATGTATATACACACATGCATAAGCATTGAATAAACTTTTCCATTTATTGAAACAACCAACTAAATGGTATTTTTATAAAAATATGAATTAGACTTTGAGTATATGGATGTTTATTAACCATAAATGTAAATATTAAAATACAAATATAAAGATATTTCATTGTGCCAAGTCTAAAAAGTGAATTTAAACGAAGGTTTATATTTATATATTGATATATAAACATAAGTTTATGTTCATTTAATCATTTTTTTAAAATAAAAACTCTAGTGGAAATGTATATATATGTAAATAAAGTTGAAAAGGTTTTTATAAAAAACAGCACTTGAACATGGTAAATATTATATGAAGTGGGGAGTGACCTCATCCCTCGAGAAAGGGGTAGTCCTAGACAACCTTACATGTATCAAGTGGCCTCATGTGTTTGGTTTTCAAATACTGCTTAATGATTTCAAAAAATCACTGACTTATTTTATAGTGTTTTCAAAGTATAATTAATTTCACAGTATTGAAATATTTTATAAAAACATTTTACAAAGTTATTTTTCAATTGTTTTTTTAAAAACCCCTTACTTGGAAAATTTTTTTCCACCCTACATTTTAAATATATTTTTCATAGATTTAGGATATTTATCTGAAGTCGTTCTCTTTGCTTATACAATTAGTACGTGCGGTGTCCTTTTGTTTTTTTATTTTATTCTTGTACATCTCTGATAAAAATGTAAGGTTTATCTAATCTTCCAAAAAATATATTGGAAATAAGTCCTCGATTGTTTAGTGTGTTGTGTAATTATTCAGTTTCTTTTATAAAAACAATTCACACAGCATGATTTAGCACCGGCTTCGGGATACTGGGGCATGGGGCTTTACAGTGGTAGCATCCTAGAATTTCTAAGTAATTAATAAATTAATTATAATTTTAAATATTATGAAATATATTTTATAAAATGATGTGATAAAAAAGAAATTATTTTACTTTAATTTTTATTATTTTTAAATTATAACTTTTTATATATGTTTTAAATTAATTATGATTTTATAAAAATATACTTTTCCTAAAATAAAATTTTTTAATATATTATTTTAATAATTCAAGGTAATATTATAAATAATATATGTTCTATTTTATAAAGTTCTGAATTAAATTAATCTAAATTAGATATAAAAAAATAAAATTTTAAAGTATCGGTAATAAGATTTATAATAGAAAAATGGAACATTTTAATTTATAAAAAACTTATTATTATTTTAAATGTAATATATATATTTATGAAATTATTTTATGATGCTAAATTAGTTATAAAATTTTATTTAAATAAAATATAAATTCAATTTATATAAATGGAATTAAATTATAGGGATGAACGGTTAACTGAAATTCAAAAAAAGAAATAAAATTGGTAAATCTAATTTTGAGGGAAGCCCAAGTAGGGGAGTCGAGCGGAGAGGGTTCCCTCGATGAAGGTTTCATCTGGAGAGAATGGAGGGGTAGCCGAGGACATAGAGCGAAGGAGGTTGACCTAATTAGGTAGATTCTATAAAGGGGGGTCGAATGCTAGTGAGGGCTTTCCAAAGCCTTAGTGTCATCGATGGGGTTCAGTTACTGTTAGGGATTGCTAAAGCAAGCATCCAGGTATGGATCTGAGGTTTTCAGTTCTTCTCCAACCTATTCGAGGTAGGTGTTTTCTTTTTTTAGGTGTCCTAATGTCTTTGGATTAACAATGGTAGTGTCATTTTCTATATTTCCATTATCAATATGTTTACTTATTTTTCATTCCATTGATTTTATTATTCAAATTTAAAATAGTTTTGATTGAAGTGCCTGTTTTTCTAATATAGAAAACGATTTGTGTGTTGGTGTCGTATCTCACTAATTTTTCTTTTTTCTCGACTTATCCTTAGTTGTGGAATGTTGACTTAATGTTTGGAAGAATCGAATGATTTATAATGAATCCTCCACCAATTGATTAAAAACTCTATAAAATTCCATAAATCATTATCTATCTAACTCATTTTTCATTTTATTCCTTTGGATTTCAAACATGTAATCTTCAACTAGATATAAAAATATATATTTCTTAACAAGCATTACATGAGAACCAAAAGACTTGATCTGCTATTTGTGGTAGGTTATAAAAATGTTAAATAAAAATGTTTGATATAATTTTATAGTTTTATAAAGATTCTATTTATGGAAGTAGGAAGTGTTTCATCTTGGTGCTTGTGGATTTAGTTCCATAAGAATATATGGCGAGGTAGTGGTTCTGAATTCTCTTTATTTTACTCTGTGAGTATGAGATCTAGTGTTTGAGTGTGTTTCAAATATGATGAGAAGGAAAATTCTCCAAACCTAGTTAGTAAGGTATTGTGTACATTTATTTTGAAATAATACTTATTCAAAATTATATGTACTGTTACAATCGAATTATATTTGTGTAAGGGAAACATTTACTTTGATATATTTATTTCTTTTATTAATATATGGCATATATTTCAAATACTTATAATCAGATAATGCACCTCTCTTTCTAATACAATTCAATTAAGGGTGATATTAAATTTTTTTATTTTTAACTTGTTTCTCCATTTTGAAAATTAGTAATGATATGCTTCTATTATTTACATTCAAAATTATTATTTTACTTATCAAAAATATTGATGGAAACTTATTTAATTATTATACATAAACTATTTTGGAATTTAATATCCAACACATCATGTATGTGTTCATATATTCTATAATAATTATTGCAATCATCTGTAAACATTATTTGTGTGAATAAATATTTTTTCTTGTTTACTTAAGATATTTTTATTTTTTTAAATAATATTTTATTCTTAGTTTCAATTTTATTTTTAAGGTATGTTTTTTTAATTTTTATGTTAAAATTTTTTTAGGGTGATATTAAATCTGTATTAAAATTTATGGTTTTTCATTTTTTTTGAATTAGTTAGGGGATTTCATCCATTATTTAAAAATAAAATTATTATGTATATACAATGTTTTCAGAGCACCGCATGTTTAGGATTTTAATAACTATGTTCATGAATTATATATGTTTGTGATTTAAATTCTATATTTGTTGAACACGTACTTGAGTGTTGTTTCCATTATCCATGATTATTTACATCATGATTTTCATACTTAAATGTAAGTATATAAGTGTTTATATGTGTTTCTAAGAATTCCAAATTTATATTTGAAATTCATATTTATAGATATATTTACGTAAATTTTTAAGTTTATGCTTGAGTTGTGTATAGTTAATTAGTATTTTTCATACACTTTGAAAGTATTTTTATGGATTTATATATATGTATTTATATATATATACAAGAATTATATGTTTATTGTCATGTTTGATTTTAAATGAGTGCATATGGAAATCAAAGCATTTCATCATTTTATTTCTAAAGTTAAAGACATCACTTTTTCATATATTAGAGGCCATGTGTTATGCATAATATCTACATACCTTTCATTCAAAATAAATTCATGATTCCTATTTAAATTTTATGGTTTAATTCCAAAATTATTTTGTAAATGGATTTCTTAAAGTTTTAAAATGTTTTATTTAAAATGTTTCTCTCGTAATTTTATGTGTCAAACATAATTACTTATTTTTTATGATTATTTTATGAAGACAAAATTATATATATATAAGGCCCCGGCCTTAAACCCTACTTAATATTGAATTAAATGAATAATTCACATCGAGGATCTTTTCAAGTTTAGAGTTTTAGAGAATTAGAACATAACTATTACATCTCAAAAGATTACAAAGTAGTCACTTCTACTAAGGTTCCATAATAAAAAAAACTCTTAAAAGAAACATGTCTAGTTCCATGTTTTATATAGCATGAAATTCCCTAGATTCCATCCTTGACCTTATTCCACATTAAGTCCTGTGAAAAACATTTCAAAAAAACTTGGGGTGAGCATAAAAAACTCAGTAAGGGATACACAAAGAATGAAAACTGTTAGTTTTTCAAAATCAAGTAAACCATGTATACTCTATCAAAGTAATACCTTCACCTTCATGAAGTTGTAAAAACTCTTCACTGAATAAAGTATCATTACTTACCTTTTTGTAACCAAAGGATTACCATAAAATCCATAAAAAGAACACATAACATTTATAAAGGTAACTTGGGACATAAACATACTTAAGGGGAATAACCATACGGTCGACTTCCACACATATCACTTAATGGAATAGCCAAACGGCCAATTTTCATACATACTTAATGGAATAGCCATACGGCCGACTTCCATACCCAATTCATTGGAGGTTATAACGTAACAACCCGTCCTGGTATTCACGGCACCACCCGTCATATGGTTTATAACGTAACCACCCGTTAAAATGTCCAAGTACAAGTATAAAATCATAAAACATAAAACCAATATAAAGGAATGATAACATTTCCACATTTCAATCACAATATATCATAAATATATTGACATAATAGAATCTTTTTTCAAAATCATTTTCAATAGCAAAATACATAAAAGAGTATATGGTATTTATTTTATTCTAAAAACATTACGGCTTGTTGAGAAATCCAAAGACCAAATAATACTCGCGGCGGCGGAAAAGGTCGTTGTCACCGCGTACGTTAAAAAAACATTCCTTTTTGTCGTTTAGTAAAACGCTTCATAGAAAAAGATTCCTTTTGTATAAAAGTATAAGTCAAAGGGGTTTATACACCGTATAAAAGAAATTTGTGTATAAAACGAAATATGCCTCAAAGAAAGGTGATTGAGACGAAGTCCCTTACCTCGGGTCCGACTTGACTCGATCGTTCTTTAACGTCCTGAATAATAAACTTGAGTTAATTTATACTTGATTAAGAACCTTTTTAAAGTTCATTATTCCTTTTATATCACTTATTGCCATGTTATAAACGTTATGTAACCATTTAAGTTAATAATGTTTTTTTCGTCAATATTTGGTTCTTAAGTCGAAAGTGGACTTCTTACAATTACATGTTGTTCGTGTGGTCACAAGTTCTTTATATCCAGAATGAAATTCCCAATTTGGATATCATATATATCATATATATCCATAATATACATGTATTTATAATATTACATAATCATTTAGAGGTAAGAAATGAAATGCACCGTTCATGGAGATGGTAAGCCGTACGTACGCATGGACGCTACTTTCATTTCTTCGTCATATTAATGGAATTAAAAATAAATGAGAGGTATGTATATTTTCATTCCAGAATTATATTAATCATTTAGATATATAATTAATTATATATATCTATTATATACATGTACTTTTAATAGTACATTACATTTGGGGATAAGAAATGAAATGCACCGTTCATGGAGACGGTAAGTCGTACGTACGCATGAACGCCACTTTCATTTATATCTCATACTTTAATGGAAATAAATAATAATGATATAGAGGTATATTGTAATTCTAGTATAACATCATTTATAATAACTTTAAATCCATCCTTTACACGTCCCACATATGGCATTAACGAATCACATCACTTTGAGGGGGCGGTAGTCCGCACTTCCTTAAATGAAGATATCGTGTTTACCCATAATGGAAACCATAAAGGTATGCCCAAAATGAAAAATACAGAAGCTTAAAGAAAAAAATAAACATATTATATATCATATATAAAAATAGTGACATCATAATGGCCACCCTTGAAGGTGTTAAATGAGTATTGAACAATCATCGTTTCGGGAGGCAGAATTTCTCCATCCACGAAAACCGTATGTTATTTAACCATTTGATGTAGTTGTGTGAGAGTGTAGCTCAAATAAATATTATAACAACGTACTAGTATATTTAAGATACTGGTGTTGTTACAAAATAAGTAAATAAAAAGAGTTTAGAGGGTTGGAGAAGCAAAATAAAACAAATGAACAAGAGAGAATGAATTACCTTTAAAAGTGTAACTACTTTTGATTTGATCCTAAAGGATTCCTTTGAAAGGATTCTGCCCAAAGGGAATCCTCTAGGATGAGGATAGGGATGTGGAGAGAGTAAATGGGCAGGGGTTGGCCGAGCCAAAGGCTTGAGGAGTGTGTGAAATGAGGTAGAGGTGGGGGCCTTTTATAAGAGGAGAGGAGGGGCACTTTTGGAAAGTAAAGAAATATTACTTTATTTGAAAATGTGTTTCGGTTTTAAAAGGTCCCACATTGATATAATTCGTGGATAAGGTGATAAGGGTTCTAAATACACTCATCCAATTGGTTTTGGACATGTGTAGTTCATAGATTTTACATTATCTTTCCATTTTATTTAAATCGTCAAATAATGATGTCATCACTGCATCATTATTATGTCATAAATAATTTAATTTATTTAATGTCTAAAAATTATAAAACAAAATACTATGATGTAGGAAATCTTTTTATCTTTCCAATGACTATTTATAATCAAAAATATGACTTGTATAACCCCATTTAAAAATGGTTTTAGTAAAACATTTCATGTTTGTGTCATTTTTACTTTTACATTAAATAAAAAGTTATTTATGTCATTTCCCAACCAAAGTGTCCCCATGGGGTCCCCAAGTTGACCCATGGCTTGTCTTGATCGGCCATGACACAACCAATAAGGTTGGGACATATATCTAGGTCATTTCATATTATTAAAGCATTATTTATACCTTAAACTACACTAATTACCACTAATCGCGATTAAAAACTTAATAAGTTACTATTCACCAAAAAATTATTATAATATCATTGAACCACATTTTACTTCTTAATGACATCCATGTATGTCGTATTTTTGAAATTCAAAACACAATGATGGCAAAATTTCATTTAAACGGAAAATCATTCTTTATAAGTACCACTTAGTGGTTTCACTATTCATTAAAAATTGAAGTTTTTCAGAAAATTACCAAAAATTCACCCAAAGCTATATTTGATATTACGAATTCAAAAATGAAGTCTATTTTAAAAAATTCAATAAATATAAGTCAGATTAATTAATTTAATAATTAATTCCCGCTATCAATGCAAATAGCGTGTTTTTATGAAACAATAAGTATCAAAAGATTGACACTAGTTTAAGTCCAATTTCAAAGTGAAATTAATTCCAACGACCACTATTGGATTTAATGGTAATTTTTTTTCTAATTTCACTTTAAAACCAATTAAAAATATAATCTAATCACATTAAAAATTATATTAAAAAGAGGTTTTGAATTAAAATACAACACTTTACACTATTCATTAAAAAAATGAACTTTATCAGAAAGGTACCAAAAATTTACACAAAGTAAATTTTGATGTCCCAATTATAAAGAAGAGTTATATTTGGTCCAATAGAATTTATAAGATCGATCAAAACTATATTTAATGACGGTTCTCCGTCAAAAGGTGATAAGTGGACCTTTCGTGAAAATTAGGGTATAAATGCCTAAAATTGAACTCTTTCCGTATTTTAAGCCTTTATCTTTTATTGGGTAAATGTAAAAACATTTAAAAACATATATAATCATATTTTAGTTATTTCTATCCATTCCTGCCAGTACAACGGCTACTTGTTAACTAACATAATATTATTTTATTACTTGTGTGCAACGTAAGTTTTCAAAGAAACTCATCGTTGCGTACCGAGTACGCTATCGAACGTAGAAACCCCTTTTAATTAAAATTAATATTTAATTCGTAAATATTAATAAATATGAAAATTATTTATTCTTTAATTACCTGGGATGTTACATCCTTCTCCCCTTTTTAGAATTGCGTCCTCGCAATTTTATTCACTTATCAAAATAAGTGGGGGTATTTATCCCTCATAGCATTTTCAGATTCCCACGTTGCCTCTTCAATCACATGGTTTTTCCACAAAACCTTTACCTGATGAATCACCTTATTCCGTAACACCTGCTCCCTGTGGTCAAGAATCTGGACCGGTTGTTCCTCATAAGATAGGTTCTCTTCCAGCTGAACTACCACTGGACTACAAACATGAGATGGATCTGGCATATACTTTCTCAACATTGAAACATGAAAAACATTGTGTACCTGAGATAAACTCGGAGGTAAATCCACCCGGTATGCAACTGATCCAACTCTCTCCAGAATTTCATATGGTCCAATAAACCTTGGACTCAACTTTCCTTTCTTACCAAATCTCATCACACTTTTCCAAGGAGAAACCTTGAGAAAAACATGATCACCTACCTCGAAAGATAGATCCTTCCTCTGGTTATCCGCATAACTCTTCTGCCTGCTCTGAGCTGTTCTCATGTGCTTCTGAATCAACTGAACTTTTTCTACCATCTCTTCTACCAATTCTGGTCCCATCATCTTCCTCTCACCCACTTCATTCCAAAATGCTGAAGTTCGACACCGCTTCCCATATAATGCCTCAAATGGTGCCATCTGTATACTGGAATGAAAACTGTTATTATAAGAAAACTCAACCAAAGAAAGATGTTGGTCCCAACTTCCCTGATAATCCATAGAACAAGCTCGTAGCATATCCTCCAATGTCTGGATTGTTCGTTCTGACTGCCCATCTGATTGAGGATGAAAAGCTATACTAAAATTTAATTCTGTACCCAACGACTTCTGAAAGCCTTTCTAAAAGTTAGATGTGAACCTTGGATCATGATCAGATATAATGGAGAGAGGAACTCCATGTAACCTGACTATCTCTTTAAGATACAAACGAGAAAGTTGATCAAGAGAGAAAGTATCTCGTATAGCAAGGAAATGAGCAGATTTGGTCAAGCGATCAACAATAACCCAGATTTCCTTATTACCTCGAGATGTCTTCAGTAATCTAATAACAAATTCCATGGATATATTTTCCCATTTCCACTCTGGCACTGGTAAAGGCTGAAGCATCCCTTTTGGTAACTGTCGCTCTGCTTTAACCTGTTGACATGTCAAACACTTCACAGTAAAATCAGCAATGTCTCTTTTCATTCCATCCCACCAGTAATACTCTCGCAGATCTCTGTACATCTTAGTACTTCCAGGATGAACTGAAAACGGAGAACTATGAGCCTCACATAACAACTCATTCTTCAACTGTGAATCACAAGGCACACATAACCTCTTCCCAACCCTCAAAACACAAACACAAACTTATCCAAGAACTCAATGAAAATTTTATTCATAAGGTCCATGAATACAGCAGGTGCATTGGTTAACCCAAAAGGCATAACTACAAATTCATAATGGCCATATCTAGTATGGAAAGCAGTCATCAGAACGTCTGCTTCTTTTACTTTCAACTGATGGTACCCCGACCTCAAGTCAATCTTCGAAAAATACTGAGCTCCCTGGAGCTGATACCACTTCATTCGATGGCCCAACATCTGTTGAAGTTGTTGCAAAGGATTTCACCACCCATTTCTGCTTGTAGTCTGGCTGCATTCCCCCAGTTGAGTTCTTCGTTGGACACTCGTTTGCATAATGACCCATTTCATTACACTTAAAACATCTTACCGTTGGCTTTTCATTTCCTTCTTGATCATCTTCCTTACAGTTACGAGCAATATGACCAGACTTACCACACCGAAATCACTTACCAGACTTGGATAAACATTCTCCAGGATGCATTTTACCACACTTCTCACAGGATGGATATTTGGTTTTCTTACCTCCTTGCTTCTTTGATGAATTCTTCCCCTTTTCCTGCCAACTAGACCTCTTATTCTGTTGTTTGTCATAGAACACCTGATCATCAGCAAACTCCATTTCCACCTTCTCAGCCCATCGAACAAGATTTTCATAACTTTTGAACTCACGAGAAGCTAAATCCCTTCGATACTTTGGCTTTAACCCTTAGTAAAAACGGTTAATTTTACTATCAATATCTCGTATGAAGTTTGGAGCATACCTTGCCAATCGAGTGAACTTTTCTTCATAAGTAGCCACTGAATCATCCTCCTGCCTCAAATCTAGGAACTGTTTTTCCATCCTAAGACGAACCACCTTAGGAAAATATTTCTCAAGAAACAAACCTTTGAATTCATCCCAGTGAAGATCCTCAATCCCATCACTATCCCTTATAGTTTTCACCATCGACCACCACTGATCAGCTTCACCTTCAAAACGGTAAACAGCAAGACTAACCTTTTAATTTTCTGAACACCCATTGACATCAAAAATCTTCTCCAGTGCTTTAATCCACCCTTCATCTTGCACAGGATCAGATGATCCTCTGAATGATGGGGGATGTTGCCTCATGAAATGTTCCACCACTGACATGTTCCTCTGCAGTTGATCTGGCTGATCTCGTGCATGGATACCACCACCATTTATAGCCTGAGTCAACTGTGCCATCACTGCAAAAAACTGTTCAGTTCCGATTCTGACCATCTCAAGTTGCTGATTTGGAAGGTTATCTTTCTCCTGATGTCGTCCCAACATAGCTGCTTTGTTTCCTCTGCGGAAAACCATTCTGAACACAGAAATATCTTAGGCGAAGCAACATGGTAATCCGTAAATGCTATATCATTTCAATCATATTATAATTTAACACTTTTCTAACTCCTAAAGTTGTCTAAATCGACCTCTGATACCAACTATAAGGCCCCGGCCTTAAACCTTACTTAATATTGAATTAAATGAATAATTCACGTCAAGGATCTTTTCAGGTTTAGAGTTTTAGATAATTAGAACATAACTATTACATCTCAAAAGATTACAAAGTAGTCACTTCTAATAAGTTTCCATAATAAAAAAAACTCTTAAAAGAAACATGTCTAGTTCCATGTTTTATATAGCATGACATTCCCTTGATTCCATCCTTGACCTTATTCCACATTAAGTCCTATGAAAAACATTTCAAAAAAACTTGGGGTGAGCATAAAAAGCTCAGTAAGGGATACAAAAAGAATGAAAACTGTTAGTTTTTCAAAATCAAGTAAACCATGTATACTCTATCAAAGTAATACCTTCACCTTCATGAAGTTGTAAAAACTCTTCACTGAATAAAGTATCATTACTTACCTTTTTGTAACCAAAGGATTACCATAAAATCCATAAAAAGAACACATAACATTTATAAAGGTAACTTGGGACATAAACATACTTAAGTGGAATAACCATACGGTCGACTTCCACACATATCACTTAATGGAATAGCCAAACGGCCAATTTCCATACATACTTAATGGAATAGCCATACGACCAAATTCCATACCCAATGCATTGGAGGTTATAACATAACCACCCATCCTGGTATTCAGGGCACCACCTGTCATATGGTTTATAACGTAACCACCCGTTAAAATGTCCAAGTACCGGTATAAAATAATAAAACATAAAACCAATATAAAGGAATGATAACATTTCCACATTTCAATCACAATATATCAAAAATATATTGACATAATAGAATCCTTTTTCAAAACCATTTTCAATACCAAAATACATAAAAGAGTATATGGTATTTATTTTATTCTAAAAACATTACGGCTTGTTGAGAAAGCCAAAGACCAAATAATACTCGCGGCGGCGGAAAAGGTCGTTGTCACCGCGTATGTTTAAAAAAACATTCCCTTTTGTCGTTTAGTAAAACGCTTCATAGAAAAAGATTCCTTTTGTATAAAAGTATAAGTCAAAGGGGTTTATACACCGTATAAAAGAAATTTGTGTATATAACAAAATATGCCTCAAAGAAAGGTGATTGAGACGAAGTCCCTTACCTCGGGTCCGACTTGACTTGATCGTTCTTTAACGTCCTGAATAATAAACTTGAGTTAATTTATACTTGATTAAGAACCTTTTTAAAGTTCATTATTCCTTTCATATCACTTATTGCCATGTTATAACCATTATGTAACCATTTAAGTTAATAATGTTTGTTTTGTCAATATTTGGTTCTTAAGTCGAAAGTGGACTTCTTACAATTACATGTTGTTCGTGTGGTCACAGGTTCTTTATATCCAGAATGAAATTCCCGATTTGGATATCATATATATCATATATATCCAGAATATACTTTTAGTTATAATATTACATAATCATTTAGAGGTAAGAAATGAAATGCACCGTTCATGGAGACGGTAAGCCGTACGTACGCATGAACGCTACTTTCATTTCTTTGTCATATTAATGGAATTAAAACTAAATGAGAGGTATGTATATTTTAATTCCAGAATTATATTCATCATTTTGATATATCATTAATTATATATATCCATTATATACATGTACTTTTATTAGTACATTACATTTGGGGATAAGAAATGAAATGCACCATTCATGGAGACGGTAAGCCGTACGTACGCATGAACGCTACTTTCATTTATATCTCATACTATAATTGAAAGAAATAATAATTATATAGAGGTATATTATAATTCCAGTATAACATCATTTATAATAACATTAAATCCATCCTTTACACGTCCCACATATGGCATTAATGAATCTTATCACTTTGAGGGGGCGGTAGTCCGCACTTCCTTAAATGAAGATATCGTGTTTACCCATAATGGAAACCATAAAGGTATTCCCAAAATGAAAAATACAGAAGATTAAAGAAAAAAATAAACATATTATATATCATATATAAAAATAGTGACATCCTAATGGCCACCCATGAAAGTGTTAAATGAGTATTGAACAATCATCATTTCGGGAGGCAGAATTTCTCCATCCACGGACACCGTATATTCTTTAACCATTTGATGTAGTTGTGTGAGAGTTTAGCTCAAATAAATATTATAACAACATCCTATTATATTGAAGATACTGGTTTTGTTACAAAATAAGAAAATAAAAAGAGTTTAGAGGTTTGGAGAAGCAAAATAAAACAAATGAACAAGAGAGAATGAATTACCTTTAAAAGTGTAACTACTTTTGATTTGAGCCTAAAGGCTTCCTTTGAAAGGATTCTGCCCAAATAAAATCCTCTAGGATGAGGAGAGGGATGTGGAGAGATTAAATGGGCATGGGTTGGCCGAGCCAAAGGCTTGAGGAGTGTGTGAAATGAGGTAGAGGTAGGGGCCTTTTATAAGAGGAGAGGAGGGGCACTTTTGGAAAGTAAAGAAATATTACTTTATTTGAAAATGTGTTTCGGTTTTAAAGGTCCCACATTGATATAATTCGTGTATAAGGTGATAAGGGTTCAAAATCCACTCATCCAATTGGTTTTGGACATGTGTAGTTCATAGATTTTACATTATCTTTCCATTTTATTTAAATCGTCAAATAAAGATGTCATCGCTGCATCATTATTATGTCATAAATAATTTAATTTAGTTAATGTCTAAAAATTATTAAAAAAAATACTAT
Organism: Viscum album; assembly: GCA_963277665.1. Lineage (NCBI taxonomy): Eukaryota > Viridiplantae > Streptophyta > Magnoliopsida > Santalales > Viscaceae > Viscum > Viscum album. The sequence goes on from OY728158.1 coordinate 552,801,835, forward strand.
GATGTAGTAAATCTTTTTATCTTTCCAATGACTATTTATAATCAAAAATATGACTTGTATAACCCCATTTAAAAATTGTTTTAGTAAAACATTTCATGTTTGTGTCATTTTTACTTTTACATTAAATAAAAAGTTATTTATGTCATTTCCCAACCAAAGTGTCCCCATGGGGTCCCCAAGTTGACCCATGGCTTGTCTTGGTCGGCCATGACACAACCAATAATGTTGGGACATGTGTCTAGGTCATTTCATATTATTAAAGCATTATTTATACCTTAAACTACACTAATTACCACTAATTGCGATTAAAAACTTAATAAGTTACTATTCACCAGAAAATTATTATAATCTAATTGAACCACATTTTACTTATTAATGACAACCATGTATGTCGGATTTTTGAAATTAAAAACACAATGATGGGAAAATTTCATTTAAACAGAAAATCAGTCTTTATAAGTACCACTTAGTGGTTTCACTATTCATTAAAAATTGAAGTTTTTCAGAAAATTACCAAAAATTCACCCTAAGCTATATTTGATATTACGAATTCAAAAATGAAGTCTATTTTACAAAATTCAATACATATAAGTCAGATTAATTAATTTAATAATTAATTCCCGCTGTCAAAACAAATAGCGTGTTTTTATGAAACAATAAGTATCAAAAGATTGACACTAGTTTAAGTCCAATTTCAAAGTGAAATTAATTCCAACGAACACTATTGGATTTAATGGTAAAAATATTTTCTAATTTCACTTTAAAACTAGTTCAAAAGATAATCTAATCACATTAAAAATTAGATTAAAAATAGTTTTTGAATTAAAATACAACACTTTACACTATTTATTAAAAAAATGAACTTTATCAGAAAGGTACCAAAAATTTACACAAAGTAAATTTTGATGTCCCGATTCTAAAGAAGAGTTATATTTGGTCCAATAGAATTTATAAGATCGATCAAAACTATATTTAATGACGGTTCTCCGTCAAAAGGTGATAAGTGGACCTTTCGTGAAAATTAGGGTATAAATGCCTAAAATTGAACTCTTTCTGTATTTTAAGCCATTATCTTTTATTGGGTAAATGTAAAAACATTTAAAAACATATATAATCATATTTTAGATATTTCTATCCATTCCCGCCAGTACAACGGCTACTTGTTAACTAACATAATATTATTTTATTACTTGTGTGCAACGTAAGTTTTCAAAGAAACTCATCGTTGCGTACCGAGTACGCTATCAAACGTAGAAACCCCTTTTAATTAAAATTAATATTTAATTCGTAAATATTAATAAATATGAAAATTCTTTATTCTTTAATTACCTGGGATGTTACAATATGAATTATTAGATAAGTGTGTATTTATTTTATTAATCATTTTATTTATGAATTACTAATAAGGAAAGTTATTTCAAGTATGGGATTATCCAAAAAATGGTTTTGAAATTATAGAGGAAATTTTTATAACATGTTAACAAGAAGGTTATTTTATTTTAAAGAAAATAATTTTTATATATGTATTTTGAAACTTTTTGGGCTATGATTGAGAATGGTAGGTCCATTAAAAGTGTTTTAAAAAATAAAACTATTATAAATAATGTTATATAATGCGGAGTGAACCCATAAGTTTAATGGAAATTGTTTCTATATGAGTTATGACTAGAGGCCTTATGGTTTTTATTATGGTTTTCAAAGTATCAAAAAAATGACCCACCAAATAATAATTATTTTTTATGGAGAAATATTAATGATATTTTCAAAGAAAAATATTTTGGAAAATTAATAGTTTTATAATATATATATATATTCTAATGTTTTTGAAGACCTAATTTTAGGTATATGAATTTATTCAAATGAATTATTTTAAAAGTTTTATTAAAGTTTTCAAAACCCCCGATTTGGAATATTAAATACTCACCCTATGCTTTAAAAATTATTTTCATAGGACACTTTGACGTTTTAAGTGTGGAGGCTTCAATAAAGGGTTAATGTGTGTGAATTTTAGTAGATTTGTTTTACTCATTTACATTTGTAAAGCCTTAATAAATATGTACGTTTTATCTATTCTCCAAACCCTGGACTTGAAGTGGTCCTTGATTGTATAATTTTAGTGTAATTATTCAATTTTTTTATAAAGATAAAATTACATAGCAAGTTTTAGCATCGAATCTCAAAGCATGGGCTCGTGCCATTATAATTGACCTGACTTTATTACATTGGCATATAAATAAATAAGACACATCCCAAATGACTGAATAGGTTAGTATCTTTGGAAAATAAGATAAATACATAAGTTCAACATTATAACTTGAAATGAAATAAATCATATAAAATACTTGAGAACAAATTTTATTCTTCTAGATTATATTTTCATGTCTTTCATAAAATTCATCTGGGAATCCTTGGGAAAATAAACAAAAGAAATAGGTAAGATATGATACTTAGTAAGGTTACGAATTCATAGGAATCTAAAAATAAACCAAAAGGAAAGGTGAATAAATAAAAACACTTTCTATTAAACAAAAAACATGAGTATAATATGGAAGGAATAATAAGAGATTAAATAATACCATACAAATAATCACATGAAAATGATGCATACCCATGGACATTCTACTGGTCTAATAATAACATGTAATATCAAATATTATTCTCATAATGATGGAATTCATAACACAGAGACTTCATAAACATACCATCAAGGCTTAATCCAAGATTCAACACATAATCAGGTAATACATTAACCAATACCCAAACTAGTTGTCTCATGAGACCTTGCGATGCACTGAGGGGCTATAATGGGTACTGTAGTAGGCGGTTTACTATTCACAGAATGGGCATTGTGCCAAAACTTTGGGCCTACAAGCTATGTAATGGGATACAAGCCCACTGGGTCTTCAGGATATGTAATGAGTGTCCCTCTACCCAGTTAAAATAGGTATTTTCTTTGATTCAATAATAAAATGAGGCTTCAGCCCCAACCTTTTGTAAAAAAACATTCCCTAATTAGTAAAAATATTTACAAACCATTTGGAGTAATATGGTGAATGTTATAAAGATATAACATCCAATGTAAAACTAACCATAAACCATTCAATAAAATATGGAAGATGATATCATAAAATATTAATCCCAATTAAGAATAATAATCAACAATAATGTTTAAATAGATGAAAATGCTCTTATAAAATCATTGAGGAATTCTTGAGGAAAATAATCTTTTATTTTGAAAAAAAGTGTTCTTTTTGAAATAATTGTATAAAACCAAAAGTAAACTAAGTTATTTTTTTATAATAAAATGTGTTATTTTATAAAAATAATGGTGTTTTAATATATATTATAAATCTTATATGAAAATAGGTATGAATTTGAATCATTCCCTTAAATCGAGATTGTGTGTTGGGATGAATTCAAAAGGGAACACTGTAAAGAAAGTATTACCCATACAAAAGATTCACTATTCTGGATATGTGATTTTGGAATGTATAATCATATTTTATAACAATTATAAAAAATAATGAATAATTACAAAATTTTATAGAGGGAGAGATCATAACCCGAATGAAATTGGAGGTTTGGGATGAAATCCTTACCTTATGTCCGAATGTGTTCTGCACTTTACCTTAATGTCACAGATAATCATATTAAATCCACAAAATAATTAATTTAGAACATTTTATAAAATTATTTGATTTATTATAACTTTATGAAGTTAATTTATGTCTTTTTGGTGAGTTATAAGATCAGATGTTATCACTCGAGAGCGTTAGTTTCCTTCATTTTGTCGATCTGTATAATTGTATATGGGTATGGAAGTTCATATGGAATGGGTATAACTATACAGGATTGAATTTATATGATATTTATGAACATACATAAGTGTAATTGGTTAAATGTATAATTTTTTATATAGTTTGAGTATTAGTCTTTAGATAAGAAATTTAGTGATATTTTTTTAGATTATTATGGTGGTTATTGTTCATAACAAACTCATTTTGTTTAATCATTTAGTATTATGTAAATATGTAACTTATAGAAAATAATAAAGGTTGTAAAACATATATTATAGTCTAGTTTAACCATAAAAATGGATTCACTACTAGTTTTTAATGATAAATTCAAGAATGAAAATATATCGTACACGTAGGTTGTAAATCAACACCCCACAGAAGATGGTTTTGTTTCTAAAATAAGAGAGAGATAGAGAGATAGAGAGAGAATGGATTTTGATGAATGATATTACATTAACCTGATATCATTCTAGTATATACATGATATAGGGGTTATGATGATAATTTTGACATAGGAGGTGAGAAGAAAATAATAAAAGAAAAGAACATGAAATTAAATTAAAAGGAAAAGGAAGAGGATTTTTCCTCTTTATACTCCTCCTTGAGAACCTCCAAAAGGGGATTGGTTTTGGTATTTCGATAAGACCAACAGATCATGGACATGGGGGAGTGTCTTGAGGAGCGTATTGGGCCCAAAATTGACAAGTCTCAATGCATGGAGTGTTTGAGGATAATGGGTGGTGAGGGATGGTATTTACAGTGGAGGTGAGCAGTGATTTCTCATTATTTTATTCACTATTTTATTATTTTTCTCTAGACATGAAATAGAGTTGATTATTGTGAGAACATACACAAAAAAGTGCTTGTGAGTTAGAACCAAGGATTCTTACATCATCCAAACAACACCTACGACTCAGAGAATCTTCTATTTATCATTTATCGTAAATTATAGTATTTTACTATTCACCAACAATTCAAGTATTTTAGAAAAAACATAATAATTCAACCAAACCATTTTTGGACGTGTAGAATTAAAAAATGAACATTATTTTTGGAAAATATTTCTCTGAAAATGAGATAATTATTTTTTAGTTAAAACCATCATTTACTCAAAAAAATAGATTTTAAAACCATAAATACTTTTTTAAAACTTTTAAAAATTAACTAAGGTCTCAAAAAATTTTCCAAAAATAATAATCCAACAAAATATGGATTTATGAATACATTTTATGAAAATGAATTTTCTTTTACATAATTTTATTTATTATAAAATTGTAATTAAATTTTTCTGAATCACAAAATTACAAACACTTAATTAATAATTTTTCAAATATTCATTTACCTATTCTATGATATAATTATTTCATACTTTCATTTATAAGATGCCTAAATTTTATTACTACAATCTTGGGTGAGGTTACTATTCATTCGGCAAATTTACTATTCATAAGGGTTATATTACTATTCATAAGGTCAAGTCAAATAATCACATGGAATATAAAATAATAATCTCATGACGAGGGAATTAATATTGTGGAATATCATAAACTTACCTTCAAAGATTTTTCCAAGACACCACACATAATCTGGTAAGACGTTATCCCATACCAAAACTAGTTTGTCGCATGAGACCTTCTGATACCTTGTGGGTCTATAATGGTCACCACCCAAAACTTACTAAGTACAATTAATTCCTCATATTAAAGGGATGAAATATAATCAACATATACATTCATATTCAAAATAAAAAATGAAATATAAATAACTTTCCCCAATTAGTAAACATAATTACTAACCATTCAGAGTAATATAGTGAATGATATCAAGATATAAAATAAAAATTAAAAGTAACCATAATCTATATAATAAAATATGGTAGATGATATCATAAAATATTAATCCTGAATAAGTATAATAATCAACATGGTTTTGAAAAAATATGAAAATACTCTTATAAAATCATCAAGGAACTCTTAAGAGAAATAATATTTTATTTTGGAAAGAGAAGTTCTTTTAGAAAAATAATTGTATAAAACTAATTGTGAACTGAGATATTTTTTCCATAATAAAATGAGTGATTTTAGAAAATTAATGATGGATTAAAATAAATTATAAAGTAAACTTTAAAAATAGTCGGAGTTTAAGTTGTTCTCTTAAATCGGGATTGCGTATTGGGAAGAATTGAAAACGAATACTTGTATAAAAAGTATTACCTATAAAAATGATTAACTGATCTGGATACATGAGTTTTTAATGTATACATGTAATTTATAATAATTATATAAAGATAATGAATAATTACATAGCTTTATAGAGGGATAAATCATAACCCAAGTGAAATTGGAGGTTTGTGAAGAAACCCTTACCTTATGTTTGAATGAGTTCTTCACTTGACATTAATGTCCTAAATAATCAAATTAAATCCATTATTTATTTATTGATTTATTTTTTATACATTTTATTATTTATTATAATTTTATTAAGTTAATTTCTGTCCTTTTTGATGATTTATAACATACAATTTAATCACTCGGGTGCGTTGGTTTCCTTTGTTTTCACGATCAATTTACATTTATATGAGTATGGAAGTTCATGTGAAATGGGTATAATTATCCAGAATTTAATTTATATGATATTAATGGACATACAAAAATTTTAATGGTTATATATTTCATGTGGTTATATAGTATGAGGATAAATTATTAGATAATACAATTAGTGATAATTGTTTAGTTTATTACAGCGGTTATTGTTCATAACAAACTCATTTTGTTTTATCGTGTAATATTATGTAAATATATTACTTAAAGAACATAATAAAGGTTGTAATAAAAATATTATAGTCTATTTTAACCAAAAAGTGGAATTGTTACCATTTTTTAAAGAGAAGTTGAAGAACAAAAATTTCTCCTCTATAATGTTTGTAAATCAGCACCTCAGGAACGATGATTTCGTTATTAAAATAAAATAGAGAGAGAGAGGAAGGAGTTTTATGAAGGATATTTAATTAAAATTATATCATTATATTACATAGATGATAATTTATTTTTGATGATATTTTTTAAAGAGTAGGCAAGGAGAGGATAATAATAGAAAAGAACTTGAAAATAAATTAAAAGGAAAAGGGATAAGATTTTACCTATTTAATACTCCTCATTGAGAACCTCCTTATGGTTATTGGTTTTGATATTTTGATGAGACCAAGAAATTATAGAAATGGAGTAGAGTATTGGAGATAATATTTGGTATAAATATGATAAGTCTCAATGTTTTAATGGTGTTAGGAGAAGGGGTGGTGAGGGGTGTTATTTTTGTGGAGAGGGGTGATTTCTCATTATTTTATTCATTATTTTCTTATTTTGATCAAGACAATAAATGGTGTTGATTATTATTAAAAAATACAACAATAAGGGAATGTGATTTCAAACCAAGGGTACTTACATCATCCTAACATCACTTAGAACTCAATAAATCTTGTATTTATCATTTATCCTTAATTATCATATTTTACAATTAGGTAAAAATTCATGTATTTTAGAAAAATACAAAATATTCACCCTAATAGTTTTTCAACATGTAGAATTAAAAAATGAACTCGATTTTATGAAAATAATTTTTTAAATGTGAGAAATTTATTTTTTAAATAAAATCATCATTTCCTCGAAAAAAATAGTTTTTATATCTATAAATGATTTTATAACACTTTCAAAAATTAACTAAGGCCTCATAAAATTATCCTCTAATAATAAGACAACAAAATATTGATTTTGAATACATTTTATAAAAAATAATTTTATTTTAAATAATTTTTATAGTTATAATATTTTAATTAAATATTTATGACCCACAAAAATAAATATACATAATTAATAATTTTATTAAAATATACATTTTCCAATACAATGAAATAATTATTTCATACTTTAATTTATAAGATACCTAAATTTTATTTATACAAACATCAGTGATGTTAATATTCATTTAGCCAATTTATTATTCATATCAGTTATATTACTATTCCAAAGGTCAAGTTATTATTTCATCGGCATAGGTTCCTTTACTTCTAGAAATACATCTTATTTCCTTAATTATTCATTTATCAGGTCGGTATTATGTTTTATAATTGATTTTATATTATCTATATTATATGAAATAAAAATAAGAAGGGAAATTCCATTTATAGAATTCTAGTTCGTTACATTCTCCTCTCTTACAAAAAATGTCATACTCAAATTTTCCAAATTATCAACCCGTAAAAATTTTAGGGTAGTTTTTCATCATATAATCTTTAGGATTCCATGTCGCCTCTTAAATTTTATTATTTTTCTAAATTACCTTTACCAGCCAAGTAATTCAATTCCTCAACACCTATTCTTTACTGTCCAGAATATGGATAGGCTCTTCACAGTAAGATAAGTGAGGTTCCAATTCTATTCCATTAGAAGTGAGTAGATGTGTTGAGTATGGCATGTAATTATTTAAAAAGATATATGGAAAAAAAAATTTACCTTATAAAGGCTAGGTGACTTTTACAAATGATAATACACAACTCCAATTATCTCAAATATTTCAAAAGGACCAATGTACATGGGGCTCAGTTTCCCTTTCTTCCCAAATCTTATAACACCCTTCCATGGTGGCGATTTAAATAAAATGTGATCTCCCACATAAAATTACCAATAAAACCTTTAATTATCTTCATAATGATGTTTCATACTCTAAGATACTTTGATTTGGGGTTGAATAGTCTTTACCTTTATTGTCGTTTCCTCCATAAGCTATGGGGCCACAAGCTTCCTTTCACCAACGTCATCCGAATAAGTGGGTGTGATACATCTCTTTCCATACAATGCTTCATAAGGTGGAATTTAATTAATAATCTATTATACATGTATATAATTTATAATAATTTTGATAAGTTCATTTTATGGCCTTTTGGTGGGTTGTAAGATTGAATCCTGTTATTTCTGAGTGTTCGTTTCCTTCATTTTCATGATCAGTTCACGTGATCATAAGTAATAGAGTTCAAGTAAAATGGGTATAATTCTATATAATTGGAATTACATGTTTTTAATGAAGAAAAACTATGTTTAATTGGTGTTATTTTTTATTATTATTTTCCATATATAACGATGAATCATTAGATAAAATGATAACAATAATTGTTAAGTTTGATTTTAGTGGTTTCTTGATCACAATGAATTATTTTTGTTCTATTATTTAATATTGTGTATATATAATGGCTTCAAAACAATACATAAGATATAATAAATATTTTAGACTCTATTTCCACCATAAAAATGGTTTCATGACAATCCTTGAAGGAGAAATTGAAGAACAGAAGTTCTTCATCCACAAATTTTGTAAATCGGCATCTCTCGGACAATGATTTCGTTCTTAAAATAAATAGATATAGAGTAAGTGTATTGATAATGGATATTAAATTAACAAGATATAATTCTATAATATAGATGATACTATATTTATCATGATAATTTTTTCAAAGGAGTGAGGATATGATAACAAAAGAAAATAAATTGAAATGAAATTAAAAGAATAAGGAAGAGGATTTTCCTCTTGAATTATCCTCCATTGGAACCTCCTTAGGGAAATGAGTTTTGGTCTTTTGGTGAGACCAACATCTCTTGGATGTAGCTAAGATACTGGGGAAGAGTATTTTGCAAATATTTTTAAAAGCTTCAAATTTATTTGTGTGAGGAGAAGAGGGGGTGAGGTGTGGTATTTATAGTGGAGGAGAGGAGTGACTTCTCATTATTTTATTATTTTTATCAACATAAGCAATAGTGTTGATTCATGTGACTAAATATAGTAATAATTTCACATGAGTTCAAAACAAGTATTCCTACATCATTCATACATCATCTACGACTTCAAAATTCATTTTTTATCATTTATCCTAAATTATCATATGTTTTTATTCACAAAAAACAATTTATTTTAGAAAAATCTCTAAAATTTACCCTAAACATTTTTTAATGTGTAGAATTTATAAATATAATATATTTTATGAAAATAATTTTCTAAATATGTGAAATTTTATTTTTAATTCTATTCATCATTTACATGAAAAATACAATTTTTAAAATTATAACTGATTTTATAACACTAAGAAAAATTAACTAAGGTTTCATTAAATTATAATAAAATCATAAGAAAAAAAATATTTATTTACTAGTACATTTTATGAAAATTTATTTCCTTTTATATCATTTTATTAATTCTAAAATTGTAATTAAATATTTTGGAGTTACAAAAATACCAACACTTAAATATTAATTTTTCAAAATATTTACTTACATATACTATGATATAATTATATCATTCCTTTATTTTTAAGATTCATAAAATTTATTTATCCATTCATAGGTTATGTTAATATTCATTAGGTTGATTTAATATTCATAAGATCCATATTACTATACCTAAGGTCATGTTACTTTATTATCGGTATAGGTTCTATAACTTCTAGAAATACCACTTATTTCAATCAATCTTCATTTAAAATGTTTGTATTGTGATATAAAAGTTATTTTATGTGATCTATACTGTATAAAATAAAAATATAAGGGGAAATTTCATTGATATAATTATATTTTTGTACATTCTACACTCATAAAAAAATTTCATCCTTGAAATTTTCTGAATGTAACCTCGTAAAAATATTTTGGTAGTTATCTATCATATTTTCCAAATTTTCTAAATATAACCTCGTAAAAATATTTTTGTAGTTATCTATCATATGTTCCTTGGGCTCCCATGTCTCCTCTTCAATTTTATGATTTTTCCAATATACCTCTACTAGTGGAGTTGTCTGATTCCTAAACACCTATTATTTGGTGCCTAGAATCCATATTGGCTCTTCATAGTAAGATATGTTAGGTTCCAGTTCTATTCCATCATTAGTGAGTACATGTGTTGGGTTTGTCATGTGATTCCTTAACAAAGAGATGTGGAACACATAGTATACCTTTGAAAGGCTATGAAACAATACCAAATTATAAGTCACAACTCTAATTATCTCCTGAATTTCAAAAGGACCAATGTACTTAGGGCTTATTTTCCCTTTATTCCCAAATATAATAACACCATTCCATGGAGATACTTTCTATAAAACATAATCTCCCACTATAAATTCCAAATACATCTTTAGATTATCAGAATATCACTTTTTTTTCTTTAATCTACATTGATATGGGTTTGAATATTCTTTACATTCAATATTTTTTCCTCCATAAGCTCTGGTCATACATGATATCTATCAAAAATAGCATCCCAACAGGTTTTTATACCACATATAATTCAAAAAAAGTCCTTATATGTTTCCATTTGAATAATGTAATGGAAACTATTATTGTATGAAAAATCTAACAATGGTAAATAATGATCCCAAAAACCATTAAAATAAAGTCTGTATGATATCAACATGTCTTTTAAAGTTTGTATCATCATTTCTGACTTCCCAACAGTTTGAGGGTTATAAGAAATACTCAAATGAAGCTCAATATACAAATATTTTTGAAACATTTTCTAGAATTTTAATGTAAATCATGGATAAAGATCAAAAAAATGAGAGGGTTGATCCATGAAGTCTTACAACATTATTAATATAGATTTTTACAATGTGCTCCAGTGAAAAATTCTCCCTTATAGCAATTAAATGTTCTGATTTGGTAAGTCGATCAACAATTGCCCATTTTTACATCATTCTTTCTTGGATATTTTTGTAATCTAGTGACATAATCCATAGTGATGTCATCCCATTTCCATGTGGGAATAGGCAAAGGTTTCAGGAATCCTCTGGGATATTATCTTTCAGTCTCCAAATATTGGAAGACTAAACATCTTGATACATAATAAATAGTTTCCCATTTTATTTTATCCCACTATAAAAGTTCCTTCAAATATCTGTACATATTAGTGCTTCTAGTATGTATAAAGAAATTCAAACTATGGGAATCATCCAATAACTCAATTTTTAGCTCAGGTATAGGGGTAACACATAACTTCCTCCCAAATTATAGAATTCTATCCTCAAAAAAATTATGGAAACATTCCATAAATCAAGGATTTATTTTTCTTTTAAATACTCTTAGAATCAGTCTAAGAACATTTAATTCTTTATAATATATATTTTTCAGTAACCAATTGAAAATGTAGTGATGTTTCACCTTATTTTATAATTACTATGCCTATCCTCACTAGATCCATGTACATAAGATCCTTTTACATACTCATTTTATTCATAGCTCCATGATACTTCCTACAAAAAGCATCTTATTTTCCTCCCATGGGTGGTAGTGTTTGGAATAATCATATTCCATGAGTAGCTCGATCCATCACCATTTCTACATTTTGAGTTCTTTATATGGATATATTTGTTCCAAACTATTCTGATCCATATAAATCACACATATTTCACCATAGAGGTAGTGTCTTTATATCTTCATAGAAAATATTACTGCAAAAACTCAGTATCATGGGTTTGATAGTTCTTTTCATGATTTTTTAATTGTATTTATTCATAGCAAATAACTCTATTGTTATGTATAAGGACACATCTAAGTACATTCTTTGATGCATCACTATAAATCACAAACCCACCATTTACTGATGCTAGATTTATGATCAGAGTATTCACTAATCACCACTTAAATTATTCAAAACATTCTTTACATTATTTTCTAAATACAAACTTAAACCCATTATGAGTGATCTTGGTTAACGGGCTATATAATTGGGTGATGTTCTGAAATAAATTCCAATAATAACCTACTAAACCAATAAAACTATGTACCTCAGTTATGTTAGTTGGTGTAGGCCATTCTTGAACTTCTTTTTTCTTCATAGGATCAACTACAATTTCATCCTTAGAGACAATATGGATAATAAAAGAAATTGTTTGAAGATAAAATTCACAATTTCTAAACTTCCCATATAACACGTTTCTTTTAAGAGTGTTTAGAACCACGAGAATGTGATTCTCATGATCTTCAAATATTTTTTAGTATAGAAATATATCATTAATAAATTCCACAAGAAACTCATTAACATATTCCTTGAAAAAATATATTCATTAGATTAATTAGAAGGAGGGTGCATTAGTTATTCCAAAATGCATTACGATAAACTCATAATACCCCTACCCAGGTCAAAATGAAGTCATTGTAATATTTTCATTCCTCAAACGCAACTGATGATATCCAAATTGAATGTCAATCTTCGAAAAATTTTAGTCTCCACGAAGTTGATCAAAAAAAATATCAATGAAATAAATATGATACTTTTTATTTATCATAATAGAATTGATCTCTCTATAGACAATTTTTATCCTCAGAGATCCATATTTCTTCTTAATGGAAAGAATAGGAGCTCCCCATTAAGAAAAACTAGCGAAGATAAACCCCTTAATACTTAAATACTCTAGTTGTATCTTTAGCTCCACTAATTCTACTATAGTAATTATATAATGAGTCTTTGATATAGGCCTTGAACTGTGAACTAAATCAATACATAGATCAATTTCCTGCACTAGATGATGTCCAGGAAAGTCCTCTGGAAACACATCAATGTATAATTTCACAATAGGTACATCCTCAATTTGATATGTCTTTTTCTTACTTAGTGTTTTGAATCAAAGACCACCATTGATCTATATCTCCAAAAATATGATAAACATTCCTAAAAACCTTCTCCCTTTCATTAATTCCCAAATTGAGAAATATCTTCTCTAAGGAACTTATCCACTTCTCTCCTAAAAATGGTTTTCTAGTCCCACTAAATGATGGAGTTTTTTGTCACATAAATAGAACTAACATTGCTCTTCCACATTGTGGTTCTGGATGCTCCATATGGGTAAGGTTATTTTTTAACCTAAGATAGATATACTAGTATAGTTATAAGTTTCTCATCACTATTCTCAGCTCCACTACCAATATCATTATCTTTCATAGGGGGAAATCCCAAAATGGGATACGAGTATTGATAGAGATTCAATTAATTCCATTAGACACCACTTCTAAATAATGGAGTACACTAGATTATGTTATGAAACATAATTTATAATATCAAAACTAGAAAAATACATAACATAAATTAAAATTATATTCATAGTAATTATCATAATCATAAACATGGTTTCTTTAGGGACATATTTAATTTTAAATCCTTTATAATGGTTTCCAAATAAAATGAAAATTATCCTAAGCATGTTCCTAGGGAGTGTCAAACTAGGTCCACATTAAGGCATGTTGTTGTGTATTAGGTTACCTCAAGTTAGGCCCAGGACAAATTGTTGGATTTATTACCCCTAGGTACATCTGTTCTAGAATCATTTCTACTTTTATTATCAAAACTGTGATTTATCTCTAGTAATTTCTACAGAATATCTAACTTACAAAAATTCTAGGATGTTATTCAATTCATATTCTAAAATTATACATTAGGGTAATGTTAACTAATCTATGTTTCATAAATTTTGTTTATAAGGATTCAACTAAACTTCCTCTGATGCCAACTATAAATACCCCAACATCAGTAGCTCATAGATGGTGCCTTAATTTATTAAATTGGAATATAAACAAGGGAGACACATCATGAAGGGCCGAATAGTTTAATAGAGTTGGAAAACAAGATACACACATAAGTTCGACATTATAACTTGAAATTAAATAAATCATAGATAATCCTTTGGAAACACTATTATTATTCAATATTATCTTTTCATGTCATTCATAAAATTCATCTTCGAATCCCAAAGAAAATACAAATAATAAAGGGGTGATCTATAATTCTACAGTAAGGGTAATAATTCATTGTAACCTAAAAATAGACCATAATTCAAGGTGAATAACTAAATAAACCTTCTATTAAAACAAAAACTTGAACATAATATGGAAGGAATAAAAACTAGTTAAATAATAACATATAAATAATCACATGAAAATGATACTTACCCATCAATATTCAACTAGTCAAATAATAACATGGAATATCAAATACTAATATCATAATGAGGGAATTCATAATGTGGGACATCATAAACATATTTTCAAGGCCTTTTCCAAGACACTATACATAATTGGGTAAGACGTTATCCCATACTCAAACTAGTTTGACTCATTACACCTATTGATGCACCGAGGGGATATATGGGGACCAACCAAACACTTACTAAGTCCAATGAATTTTATAATATAAATGGGGTGAATCAAAATTAGTATATACATTCATATTGAAATTAACATATGAAATGTAAATAACTTTCCCCAATTAGTACACATAATTACTAACCATTCAGAGTAATGTGGTGAATGGTATCAAGATAGCATGTCCAAAGTAATACTTACCATATAAAATTGATTAAAATGTGATATATTATATAATAAAATATTAATACCAATTAAGCATAATAATCAACAGGGGTGTTGAAATAGATGAAAATACTCTTACAGAATCATCAAGGAATTCTTGAGAGAAATACTCTTTTTTTGCAAAAAAGTGTACTTTTGGAAAAATCATTGCATAAAACCAAAAGTGAACTAACATAGTTTTTATATAATAAAATTAGTTATTTTATAAAATTAATAATTTCCTAAAACATATTTTAGAGTTCACTTGAAAAATGTAGAATTTGAGTCGTTCCCTTAAATCGAGCTTGCGTATCAGAAATAATTGAAATGGGAACCTTGTAAAACGATTATTACTCATAAAAAAGATGTAATGATTTGGATATATGATTTTGGAATGTATAAAGATAATTTATAATAATTTTATAAACACAATTTAAAATTAAATAGGTTTATATAGGGAGAAAGAATAACCAGAATGAAATTGGAGGTTTGGGAGGAAACCCTAACCTTATGTCTAAATGTGTTCTATACTTGACCTTAAGGTCCGATAATATAAAATTAGTCTCATTAAAAATTTAACTAAGATTATATTATACATTTATATAATTTATTATATTTTTTATGTTCATTTATTTCATTATTATATGTTTTAAGATTGAATTCTATCATTCTAGAGTGTTCATTTCCTTTATTTTCATGATCAGTTTGCTTCATTATAAGTAATGGAGTTCATGTAAAGTGGGTATAATTATATAAAATTTGAATTAAATTTTTTTAATTAAAAACCATTATTTTAATTGTTATTATTTATTATTTTTTCTATATATTAGGATGAATCATTAGATAACATGATAATGATAATCGGTTAGCTTAATATTTGCAGTTTTTTATCACAACAAACTAGTTTAGTTATATTAATTTATATCATGTATATATAAAGGATATATAACATTTCATAATATATAAAAAATATTTTAGAATATTTTTAAACCATAAAAATGGTTTCATGACCACCCTTTTAGGAGAAATTGAAGAACGAAAGTTCTTCATCCATGAAGGTTGTAAATCAGCACCTCTCGGACGATGATTTCATTCTTAAAATAAAATAAATAGAGAGTAAGGTTATTGATAATGGATATTCAATTGAAATGATATCATTATATAATATATATGATACTATAGTTATCATAATAATTTGTATATAGTATGTGAGGATAGGATAAGCAAAGAAAATAAATTAAAATTAAATTAAAAGAAAAAGGAAGAGGATTTTCCTCTTGAATTATCCTCCTTGAGATCCTCTTTTGGGAAAGGGGTTTTGGTCTTTTGGTAAGACCAAGAGATCCTGGACATGGGGGAGAGACTAGGTAAGAGTATTTGGGTAGAGTTTTACATCTTTTATGTTTTATATGTGTGAGGATAAAAGGGTTGATGGGTGGTATTTATATTGGAGGGGAGGGGGATTTCTAATTTTTTATATTCATTATTTTATTATTTTTCTCATGAAAAGCAATAGTTTTGATTCTTATGACTAAATATAGTAATAAGTGCATTTTAATTATATCTAAGGGTTACTAAATCATCCATAAATCAACTATGACACCATAATTAATTTATTTATCATTTATCCTAAATTATTGTATTTTACTATTCACAAAAAATTAAAGTATTTGAGAAAAAACTCAAAAATCCACTATAATTTTTTGATGTGTAGAATTAAAAAATAAAATATATTTAAATAAAATAGTTTTATAAATATTAGAAATTTAATTTTTAATTAAATTCAACATTTACTCAAAAATAATGAATAAAATAATGAGAAATCATCCCTCTCCTCCAATATAAATATCACCCCTCAACAGCCCATATCCTCACACATTCCATGCTTTGAAACTTGTAAAATTTATACCAATTATTCTCACCAAGATTCTCCCACATTTCTATATCTCATTTTATCATCAAAAAAACAAAACCAATACCCTTAAAGAGGTTCTCAAGGAGGAATATTCCAGAGGTAAAATCCTCTTCCTTTTCTTTTTTATTTCTTATCAAGTTCTTCTCTTTTATTATTCTCTCCTAACCTCCTCTATCCAAATGATCATGATAATTCCATTATTATATATATACTGGAATTATTTCATTTTAATGTAATATAATTCATCAAACTATTTTCTCTCTCTATTTTATTTTAAAAACAAAATCATCATCTCTAAGGTGCTGATTTTCAACCTTCATCGATGAAGAGTTTTTATTCTTAATTTTCTCCTTAAAATTCGGTAATAAAACTATTTTTATGGAAAACCTAGACTATAATATATGTATTGAAACTTTTATTATGTTCTATATGTAACTTATTTACATAATACTAAATGATAAAACAAAATGAGTTCGTTAAGGACAATAACCATCGTAATAATATAAACGATTATCACTAAATAGTTTATCTAATGATTCATCCTCATAATACATAAAAAATGATATATATAACCATTTACAATTATTTGTGTTCATTTATATCATATAAATTCCATTTTTGATAATTTTACCCATTCCACATGAACTTTTAAACTCATATACAAGTATACAGATTGTGAAAACCAAGGAAATGAACGCTCCAGAGCGATATAATTGTATCTTATTACTCATAAAAAAATACATAAATGATCTTAATAAAATTAAAATAAATAAAATAAAACTATAATAGGTTATTGACTAATTTATTAATGGATTTAATTTTATTATCCAGAATGTTATGGTCAAATGTAAATCACATTCAGACATAAGGTAATGGTTTCTTCCCAAACCTCTAATTTTATTCGGGTTATGATTTCTCCCATTATACACCTATGTAATTTTTAATTACTTTTATATAATTATTATAAATTATATTTATAAATTAAAATTCATTTATCCATTTCATTATATCATTTTCTTATGGGTAGTAATTATTTTGCAGGGTTCCCTTTTAAATTCTTCTCGATACATTGGCCCGATTTAAGGGAGCAACTCAAATTCTTACCCATTATAGGTGAAATACATAATATATTTTAAGGAGCCATTGTTTTTCTAAAATATATCATTTTATTATTAGAGAAAATTTATTTTAATTATGGTTTTATACATTTATTTTTCAAAAGTAACCCTAATTTGAAAAATAACAATATTCCTCTCAAGAATTCCTTGATGATATTATAAGAGTAAATTAATCTATTTTAAAACCCTTATTGATTGTTATGATTAATTGAGATTAATATTTTATGATATAATCTACCATATTTTATTTATTGGTTTATGGTTAGTTTGATTATGGTTGTTCTATCTTGATACCATTCACTGTATTACTCTGATTGGTTGGTACATATGTTTACTAATTGGGGAAAGTTATTTTCATTTCATGTATTTTTTTGAATATGACTGTATATTATGATTATATTTTACCCCTTTCATATGGGAATTCATTGGAATTAGTAAGTTTTCATTGGGGCCCTCTATAGCCTGTTAGTGCATCAGTAGGTCTTTTGATAGAAACTAGTTTAGGTATGGGTTAACGTCTTACCCGATACTTTATGGTGTCTTGGATAAAGCCTTGAAAGTATTCTTATGATGTCCCACATTATTCATTCCCTCATTATGATATTTATATTTGATATTACATATGATTATTAAACTAGTATAATATCCATGTTTTAGTATCATTTTCATTTGATTATTTATATGGTATTTTTTAATCAGTTTGTATTCCTTCAATATTATGCTCAAATTTTTGTTTTAATAGAAAGTGTTTTTAGTTATTCACCTTTCATTATGGTTTATTTTTAGAATATTCTGAATTATTATCCTTATTGAGAATCTGATCTCACCCTTTTCTTATTTTTATTTTCCCCATGATTCCAAGATGAATTTTATGAATGACATGCAAGGATAATATAGATGAATAAGTGTGTTTCCAAATTATTCTCTATGATTTATTTATGACTTTATAAAATACCAAAACTATTTTGTCTCATGAGACCTACGGATGCATCGAGGGGATATAGAGGGCCCCACCTAACACATAAAAATTCCAAAGCATTTCTCATATGAAATGGGTGAAACATAATCATCATGTACATTAATATTGAAACTAATGTATGGAATATAATTAACTTTAACCAATCAGGAAACATAATTAGTAACCATTCAGAGTAATATGATGAATGGTATCAAGAAAGCATGTCGAGATTCAAACAAACCAATAAACAGTTAAATAAATTATGGTATATAATGTTATAAAATATTAATCTCAATTAAGCGTAATAATAAACAAGGGTGTTGATATAGGGGTAAATACTCTTATAAAATCATCAAGGAATTCTTGAGAGAAATACTCTTTATTTTACTCGGAAGAGTTAATTTGGAAAACAAATTGTATAAAACAAGAAGTTAACTAAGATATTTTTTCGTAATAAAATTAGTTATTTTATAAAAATAGTTCTGGATTAAAATAGATTATAGAGTGCACTGTAAAATATGTAATAATTTGGGTCGTTCCTTTAAATTGGGCTTTTATATTAGGAATAATTGTAAAAGGAACAATATAAAACAAGTATTCCCCATAAAAAAAATATACACTAATAAATATATATGAGTTTTTAATGTATAAACCTAATTTATATGAACTATTTCAATATAATGAATAATAAAATAGGTGTATAGAGGGAGAAAGTATAACCTTAATGAAATTGGTGGTTTGGGAAGAAATCTTTACCTTTTGTCTGCATGTGTTCTAAAATAGACCTTAATGTCTAGGATAATCAAATTAAATACATTAATTAATTAATTCAGATCAATTTATACTTGTATTTTATTTATTATAATTTTATTAAGTTCATTTCTTCCCTTTTGATGAGTTATAAGATACAATTCTATCTCTCAGGAGTGTTTGTTTTCTTATTTTTATGTGAAATGGGTATAATTCTCCACAATTGAATTTATAGGATATTAATGAATGTACAAATATTTAAATGTTTATATATATCATTTGGTTAAATAGTATGAGGATGAATTTCTAGATAAGAAATTTAGTGATGCATGTTTAGATTATTACAGTGGTTATTTTTCATAACAAACCCATTTTTTATCATTTAGTATTATGTAAATATGTTACTTATTGAACCTAATAAAGTTTTAATACATATATTATAGTATTTCTGAATCATAAATATTGTTTCTTTACAATATTTTAAGGAGAATTTGAAGAATGAAAATCCCTCATCCATGAAGGTTGAAATCGGCACCTCACGGACGATGATTTCATTTTTAAAATAAAAGACAGTGAGAAAGGAGTTTGATGAAGGATATTACAATAACATGATATAATTATAGTATATATATTATAGTAGAGTTATTATTATCATTTTTATAGATGATTTGAGGAGATAATAATAAAATAAAAAAACATGAAAATAAATCCTCCTTGAGAACCTCCTTAAGGGGATTGGATTTGGTCTTTTGATGAGACCAAGAGTTCAAGGAGGTGGGGGAGCGTTTTGGGGAGAATATTGGGCATAAATTTGACAATGCTCAAATATTGTAATGTGTGAGGAGAATGGGTGTTGGGGGTGGTATTTATAGTGGAGGAGACGAGTGATTTCTCATTACGTTATTCATTATTTTATTATTTTGCTTAAGAAAATCTATAGTGTTGATTATTGTTAAAATATAAATTAATAAGTGCATGTAAGTTCAAAACAAGGGTCCTTGCATCACCCAAACATCACTTATGACTCAGTAAATCATGTATTTATCATTTATTGTAAATTATCATATTTAACTATTCAGAAAAAATCAAGTATTTTAAAAATATCCCAAAAGGTCACCCTAACCATTTTTTAATGTTTATAATTAAAAAAGAAATCCATTTTATGAAAATAATTTTCTAAATATGATAAATTTAATTTTTAATAAAACTTTTCATTTAATTGAAAAGAATATATTTTAAATCTATAACTGATTTTATAACACTTTCATAAAACATTTAAGGTCTCATTAATTTATCTTAAAAAAATAAGACATAATATATTTATTTATTAATAAATTTTATGAAACTGATTTTTTTAAAACAATTTATTAATTATATAATTATAATTAAAATTTTAGGACTCAAAAAAATAAACACACTTAATTTACAATTTTTTGAAATTTTTATTTACCTATACTATGGTATAATTATATCATACATTCATTCATAAGATGCATAAATTTTATTTATACAAACATGGGTGAGGTTACTATCCATTCAGACGATTTACAAGTCATAAGGGTCATATTATTCACCTTGACTTATGGTTTATTTTTATCTTTTTCTTAATTATTACCCTTACTGAGCATCAGAGGTCAGCCCTTTCTTATGTTTATTTTCCCCATGATTCCAAGATGAATTTTATGAATGACATGAAAAGATAATCTGGAATAATAATAGTATTTCCAAAGAAGCCCTTATGATGTATCTAATTTCAAGATGCAATGTTGAATTTATATATGTATCTTTTTTTCCAAATCTACTAAACTATTTGGTCATTCGGGATGTGTCTTCCTTGTTTATAAGTCATTGTAATAATGTAATGCACTGGATTTGGGCTACTGGGGTCGGGGTCTTTACTGTAAATGATGGGTTTTATTAAAAATTACATTTCACATATTTAGTAAATTATTTTCATTAAATGGAATTAGTTTTTGAATTCTACATGTAAAAAAAATTGGGTGAGTTTTTGGGATTTTTCTAAAAAAACAGGAACTTTTTGTGAATAGTATAATATGATAATTTACGATAAATGAACAATACATGATTTATTGAGTCATAGGTGATGTTTGGTTGATGTAATCACACTTGGTCAAAACTCAAGTTTACTTATTACTATATTTTTTCACAATAGTCAACATTATTTCTTGTCTTCTGAAAAATATTATAATAACAAGAAATCACCCCTCTCCAATACTATAAATACGACCCCTCGCCACCCCTTCTCCTCAAACCTTCCATGCTTCAAAACATGTAAAACTTTCTACCCAATATTCTCCCCAAGATTCCCCCCACACCTAGGATCTCTTAGTGTAATTAAAAGACCAAACCCAATCCCATTAATGGGGTTCTCAAGGATGAGTATTCAATAGGTAAAATCCTCTTCTTTTTCCTTCTAATTTCATTTCAATTTATTTTCTATTATTATATCATCACCTCCTCTACCAAAATGATAATGGTTAATCTATTTTAATATATATACTGTAATGATATCATGCTTAGGTAATATCCTTCATCAAAATCCTTTCTCCCTCACTCTCTCTCTCTCTCTCTTATTTGAAAAATGAATTCATCATCTGTGAGGTGACAATTTAAAACCTTTATGGACAACATATTTTCATTATTCAATTTATCCATCTAAGATTGTCACGACCCGTCCTCGGGGCCCGTTCCATGACTACCCCAAGCCCACCTTCCATAGGCCAGGGGCTGGCGACTAGCACCAAGGCGTAAATCCTGGTAAAAATGGAAGGCATTGCCTTTGTAAAGTAAACAAGCACCACAGTGTAAGCAAGCGGAAAAGTAAACACTAGGTAAAAACAGAGTACAACTGAAAGTGCGGAAAAGTAAGTGGGCCAGTATACAAACCCAAACTGAAAGTAAAGTATAAATCGAAAGGTAAAACAACAACTGTAAAGTAAAAGCCGCTACACCAAGTTGTCCACTGGAAATCCCACCTGAAGGGTGGGTACAGATAGCTCCACTGCTCCTCAGGCCCTACTGTCCGCTCCGTGCACGTTCTGCCCAGTGGTCCACCTCCAGGTACCGTCCTGCTCTGCAAGCCTCAACCACGATCAACGCTATATGTCGTCTGCAACCAACACAACGTAGTGCGGGCATAGCCCGTGTAGGGGTGAGTATAAGCTACTCAGTAGGGACCCCGAGTCCCCCGAAGGTCTCCCAAAATCCACAAAGGATAAACCACAAAGGAATTATACAATCACGATGTAACAACCGACACTGCTTAGGTATATGCCCATACATATAACTAAGTCATCAATTCTAATACGCTCCAACCTCCGAGCCCAAGTACAACTCAGTCCACACAGGAAAGTGTACGTATTCCACACAGGAAAGAAAAACGAAATCCACACAGGATAGCACAACACAATCCACACAGGAAAGCAACAGGATTCAGCTCACATAGGTATACTTCTTCGAGGACGATAGAGATGATCACTGATCCATCTAAGTTGTCGGACCCACAAAGGATCGATAGGTACAAACCCCTGTAAAGACCCACACAGGATCGGACCCACACAAGATCTGTAGGCGCTGGTTCACATAGGACCGCTGAGCGCAGACCCACACAGGATCGGACCCACACAGGATCAGGCCCACACAGGACCTGTAGCACTGATCCACGTAGGATTGCTGAGTGTTGTATTCGTCGTCGTCGAATCCACCAACGATCTTTGTACTGTCGTCGTCGCAGTCACAGTAGCAGTCACAGTAGCAGTCACAGTAGCAGTCAATGTAGCGGTCGGAGCCAGCTCTAGGGTTCCCGCACACAGCAAGCTCGTTCGGGAGGGTCCGCTCCACAAGCCGAGAGGCTGATACATCAACTATCACAAAGTCCGAAGTTGATGTATCCAAAAGTTCTGTATCGTCAACAGGAACTCAGCGCAACAGACGGCGCGTCAATCGGACGCCCGGTCTGAGAGTTATTGGCTTTTTCGTCACAGGGGCCCAGTTGGGTTTTAAGGCAAAACCAACCCGACCGTACTCCACCTACATCCAAACCTCGGGCGGAGTATGCCAAAAGATCCATCTCACTAAGAGAAACTCAACAAAGCTGACGGCATGTCAAACGGACGTCCGTAGCTCAAGATATGAGTGTTTCCGCTTCGAGGGCCCGGTTGGTTTCGTGTACGAACCAACCCGGCCGAACTCAAAGTATTCCAAAACCTTGAGTGTGATATACCGAAACGACTGCCTTGATCCAAGGATCGCATCGCCACTGACGGCGCGTCTTTTGGATATCCGTAGACCGAGTTATGGACATTTGAATCCAAACCGATCGGTAACTGGGGTTTCGGGCCCGGGTCGTCCCGGCCCGAGACCCCCCGATTGGCCCGAACCGGGTCGACCTGCCCCAGATAGGGTAGACCCATCCCGGCCCGGCCTGGCCCGGCCTGGCGGACCGGCCAGGCGTGCCGGTTCGGCGCAAGGCAGTGCGCTGGGCGCGCTGCCAGCTCGGCCTAAGGCCGAGCTGTTTGGAAAACGGGGGGCCGCCTGCCGCCCTTTGTGAAACTCGCCCCCTCATTATGGGGGGCCATTTATTTGCTGGCCGGGGGATTAATTTCCCCCGGTTTTCCTCCCTTTTGGCCGGCCCGACCTGGCCGACCAGTTCTTCCTCAACGGGACCGGCAAAGGCTGGTCCCCCTTCCAGCTTCCGACACCGGCGGCCCGGCGGGCTGCCGGTCTTCTCGTTCCACCGCGGCCCGGAACTGGTCACGGCCTTTGTCGTCCGGCACGGTGCGACGGCACCGCGCCCCTCCACCGTGGCCCCGGTCCGGCCGCGGTGCCTTCAACTTTCTTCGACGCGGCACGACGGCGTCGCGTCCTTGCATTATTTTACGACGTGGCGCGACGGCGCCGCGTGTTTCTTTCCGTATGATCCTGCACGGTGCGACGGCACCGCTCCACACCCGTTTCAATCCACAATAGAATCAACATGAAAAGGAGGAGGGTCGGCCGTGTTCATGCAGTCCGGCCCCCTCGCGTTATATGCTAACAATTGGAAAAAATTTCACGAAGAAATATTCACGGGTATAAATCATGAACGAAAGAATAAAATAAACCCCTACCTCAGTTTTAAGTACGGAGCACGTCAACAAACCGCGGAAGACTAGCGTCGCGGAGGTCGGGCGTCGCGGAAACCGAATGTCGTTTCCGTTGACATCGAGGTGCGTCCGAAGAGGTACGTCGCTAGAGAATCTTCATAAGCTGACAGAGATAGTCCGAGGAGGAAACGGTGTCTCCTTTCGTTGACACGGTAAGAAGATCGAAGAAAAGGCGTCGTCGATCTTCAGAAACACACCGGCTACGAAGAAGAGAGAAGTGGCGTTCTTCGTCGGAGCTTGAGTTTTCTTCGTGTTCTTCGTCAAAGTTGAAGAAGGTGGAGAGAGCTTCTCAAAACCTCTCAAGATGTCTAAGGAGACCAACCAAAATAAAATAAGCTAAGGCTTATTTTATTTACACAAATAAACAACTTGAATTTAAAAATTTTGAAATTCAAACAACTCATCTCAATTAATTAACCAAGTTGTCAAGAAAATTAAAGAGGAGTTATAGGGAGTTTTAAAAGAGGAGATGAAGTGTTAGGGTTCGTGTGGGCCTCACCACACTTAATCATCTCAAGGGAGGTTAAGTGGATGTGGGTCCCACCCCTAACTCCCTTTGGGAGGAGTTAACCAACAAGTTAAAAATAAAATTATGTTCCACAATTTTATTTAACTTCTTCTAATTTTCCGCAAAACTAACTTTCATTCCACATAAAACGCAACCTCGGAAAAGGTATCCTTAAGTGAAAATTGGCGCTGCGAGTTCATCGGTTCCCTCAGAATTCGATTCTGGGCACCGGTTCAAAAGTTATAAATTCCCGCTCATTCGTTCACTGAACGTACCCGATCAAAACTTCGGAAATTGATTTCCGGGCACACCGGGCCTCGGAATCAGGTGCCGTCAAGAACTGCGCTCTTGTAAAATTATAAAGAAAATTAAGAAAAAAATTTCCCTTGAATTTTACGGGTCTCTACATTACTCCCACCTCAGGGCTTTACGTCCCCGTAAAGATACATCAAAACTAGGGAAACAAATGAGGGTACTGAGCACGCATCTGAGCCTCCAGCTCCCATGTGCTCTCCTGGAGGTTCCCGTGCTGCCATCTGATGCGCACAAGAGGAATCGATTGCCCACGTAGGACCTGCTCTTGTCGATCCTTGATCTCCAATGGAACCTCTGCAAAAGTCGCCCCATCATCAATGTCAAGCTCCCCATGGTCAATGATGTGTGTCGGGTCGTGCACGTATCTCCTCAGCTGAGATATGTGGAAGACGTCGTGCACCCGGTGCAACTGAGGTGGTAGAGCCAGGCGATAAGCCACCTCGCCAATCCTGCTGAGAACCTGGAAGGGTCCGATGAATCGCGGAGATAACTTTCCGCCTCGGCCAAATCTCTGTATACCACGTCGAGGTGAGACCCGCAAGAATACGTGGTCGCCATCCTCGAACTCTAGTGGTCTCCGCCTCCTGTCAGCGTATGACTTCTGCCGGCTCTGAGCTGTCCTCATCCGCTCCTGAATGACTTGGACCTTCTCTGTCATGGCCTGGACCATCTCCAGTCCCACAAGTTCTGACTCCCCAGGGTCTATCCAGCACAAAGGAGATCTACAAGTTCGGTCGTACAACGCCTCGTATGGTGCCATCCCGATGGTGGAGTGGTAGCTGATGTTGTACGCAAACTCCACCAAGGGTAGGTGGTCCTCCCAGCTACGACCAAAGTCGAGGACACATGCGTGGAGCATGTCCTCGAGAGTCTGAATGGTCCTCTCCGTCTGACCATCTGTCTGAGGGTGAAAAGTTGTACTCAGACATAGCTGCGTCCCGAACGCCTCCTGTAATCCCTTCCAAAGCCGGGAAGTAAAGCGAGCATCTCGATCGGAGACGATAGATGATGGCACACTGTGAAGCCGTACAATCTCTTGAATGTAAAGTCGTCCCAAGATCTCTACTGATCCCTGCTCTTTGATGGGTAAGAAGTGGGCCGACTTGGTGAGTCGGTCGACAATCACCCAGATGGAGTCATGACCTCTGGAAGTGTGTGGAAGACCAGTCATGAAGTCCATAGATATCTCTTCCCACTTCCACTCCGGGACCTCCAAGGGCTGTACCAAGCCTGCTGGTACCTGGTGCTCAGCCTTCACCTGCTGGCAGGTGAGGCATCGAGAAACGAACTCTGCCACAGCCTTCTTCATGCCTGGCCACCAGTGCTGCCGTCTGAGATCCTGGTACATCTTCTCCACTCCGGGATGTACCGCCAAGGGAGAAGTGTGAAACTCTCTCAGCACCTCCTCCCGTAAAGCAACTGGTACCATGGTACGTCCTCTGAAAAGGATGTCATGCTCTGCTCCAAAGTAGAAACCATCAGGTGCCTGTCCCGAGGATATCTGTGCATGTCGTGTCTCATAGTCAGCGTCCTCACGCTATGCCTCTCTGACCCGCTGCAGTAGTGGAGGGGTAACTGTGAGAGACTGAAGGAAGGCTGCTCCATCTCTATCTACGAAGGATATCTACAAAGAGGCTAGCTGCTCCGTCGCCTCCTCAAGTAGTTGAATGCCCGTCCTCCTGCTGAGGGCATTGGCTACCACGTTCCCCTTTCCAGGAGTATAGAATATCTCAAAGTCATAGTCCTGGAGGAACTCGAGCCATCGCCGCTGTCTCAGGTTCTGGTCCTTCTGCGAAAAGATATACCTGAGACTCTGATGATCATAAAAGACTGTAAAGTGCTCGCCCATCAGGTAGTGTCACCATGTCTTCAGAGCGAAGACCACTGATGCTAACTCCAGGTCATGGGTAGCATAGTTCTGCTCATGCAGCCACAACTGACGTGATCCATAGGCGATCACTGCCCGATCCTACATCAGGACACATCCGAGTCTGGTCCCTGATGCATTGTAGTAAACTACGTACCCTACTCCCTTATCAGGAAACTTCAAGATAGGTGCACTGGTCAATATCTGTCTCAGCTCCTGGAATCTCTGCTGACATCTGTCTGACCACATGAAGGGTTTCCCCTTCTTCGTCAAAGCTGAGAGTGGTGACGCAACTCTGGAGAAGTCTGGCACGAATTTCCGGTAGTATCCAGCTAGTCCCAAGAAACTCCGCACCTCTGTCACGCTCCTGGGTGGCTCCCAAGCTAACACTGCCTCAATCTTCGCAGGGTCCACTGCAACTCTCACCTCAAAGATGACGTGTCCCAAGAAGTGGACCTCACTTATCCAGAACTGACACTTTGAGAGTTTACCATAAAGCTGGTGCTCTCGGAGTGTGTCTAGTACAACTCGCAAGTGATAGGCGTGCTCCTCCTCAGTCGTCGAGTAAATCAGTATGTCGTCAATGAAGACCGTGACAAACCGATCAAGGTATGGCTGAAAGATCATGTTCATGAGGGACATGAACACTACTAGAGCATTGGTTATGCCGAAAGGCATAACCAAGAACTCATAGTGGCCATACCGACATCTGAAGGCCGTCTTTTTCATGTCCTCGTCTCTAACTCTGAGCTGATGATAGCCTGACCTGAGGTCTATCTTCGAGAACCACCGTGCTCCCTTGAGCTGATCAAAGAGGTCATCAATCCTCGGTAGAAGATACTTGTTTTTCACTATCACCTTGTTCAAGCGATGATAGTCAACACAAAGTCGCAAGCTCCCATCTGCTTTCATGGCGAACAAAATCGGGGAATCCCAGGGTGAAACACTGGGTCGGATGAACCCCTTGCCCTGCAAGTCCTCCAACTGTACCCGTAGCTCTCGAAACTCGGCGGGGGACATCTGATATGCTGGAGTCGATATCGGAGTTGTCCCGGGGTACAAGTCAATATAAAATTATACCTCTCTGCGAGGAGGTAACCCTGGAACATCGTCGGGGAAAATGTCCGCAAACTGATCCACCACTGCAGGATAACCAGGACTTCGCACGTCAACTGCTCCTAGGATGAGGCTGGCCAACTGATGAGTGATGGGCTGTCCTCTCCTCTGCGGAAGTCCATCCTGTGCTGCAAAGGCTCCCTTCTCGCCGGTGAAGGTGAACCTTCTCCTGTCGGTGCGTACACATCGCACCTTGCGCCTAAAACAGTCAATCTGTGCATGGACCATAGATAAACAATACAGGCCCAAGATGACGTCGTAAGGCCTCGACGCTTCCACAAGAAGATCTCAGCCGAAGCTCTCGCCTCCTAGAGTAAGCTCACACTATCGGCACCAGTGCGTAATCGTCGAGTCTGCTCCCGTAGGAGTCTCTAGCCATAAGGATCGAGCCAACGGCTCTGTCGGAATCTCCGAGATCCGAACAAGGGCAGCGGCTATGAAAGAGTGACCCGCTCCTGTGTCTATAAGTACTGCAGCAAAGGTGGAATAGACACAGATAGTACCTCGAATCATCTCGGGCACGCCGTGTTTGTAGGCCTCCGCTGCCTAGATCTGTGCCTATCTCTGCCTGCCAGCTCCCTGTGGTCGGGGTGGACCTCTTGGTGGTGGTGGTGGTAGAGTCTCAAAGCGTCTCCCACCTCCTGTTGCCCGGCCAGCTCCTCTGCCTCGTCCGCCTCCTCCCTGTGGACCGCCACGGTCGACCCTCTACCTCTGCCTCGGTGGTCCCTCAACCGTCTGCTGCTCCTCGGCACGGCAGGTCGGGCAGTCACAATCCATGTGGCCCTGCCCGCCGCACGAGTAACACTGTCTGCCTCTCAAAAGATTGGCTTCGCGCTGTGTGCCCCGTACTACTGAGCCAGTGTCCTGAGGTCGTCTGCCTAAAGGTCTGGTCTGCCTGGACCCCTGAGTCATCCGTCGACTACCTTCCACAGAAGACTCTTCCACGTTCCGCCCTGCGGTGGCTCTCGGCGCTGGTGTAGACTCAGAAAGGAAGCTCTCGGTCAAAAGGTCCCTCTCCAGTACTCTTGTCTGAGTCGGTATGCTGAGGGAGATCAGCGATGCCCTGATCTCGTGTCTCAATCCCTGTTCAAAGGTCCGGACCTAGATGAATGGGTCCCATACCATATCAGTCGAGTAGCGCGAGAGATCAGCAAATCTCACCGAGTACTGAGAAACCGTCATGCTGCCCTGCCGCAGCTGAAGAAGCTCCTGAATGTGCACCGCACGAAGGGTGGCTGGGACGAACTCCGAGCAGAAGAGGCTCTAAAAGTCCTTCCAAAGTAGAGATGCCTCATCGTGCACCAGGAGCATCAAGCTCCACCATCGGCCCGCTGCTGCGTGCAGTAGGCTTGCAGCGAGGATCACCATGAGGTCTGCTGGTGTCCTCACTAGCCTGAAAACTCGTACGAATGCCTCCAGCCAGTCCTCGGCTGCCTGGGGTTCCGTCTCCCCACAAAACCTGGGCGGTCGCTGGTGCTGAAACTCATGCAGTGCGCTGAGGCGACGTGCATTGTCAGCGGCTGGTGCTGGAAGTATCGGTGGCTCGGCGGGTAGTGCTACCGCCGGTGCCACAGGTGACAAAGGGCCCTGCACCGGGGCCTCGTCGCTCAGTGGGCTATCGTCACGCTCGACTCTTGGAACCCTAGCTGGCTGCCGTCGTGGGGCCATCCTGAAAATGAAACAGGTGTGCCACGGTCAGAACAGTATACCTGGTGATCTGATACAAATTAATCACACAAAAAAACTTGAAACACACACGCAATCAAGGTTTTCGTGCATTAAGTCGGAAATCAGAATTCAGGGTCCTAGTGTACAGATACGTCGGCCGCCGCACCAACACTGGACTCCCTGGACTGATAACCACACTCAATACGCTAAACACTATTGCTTCACATAGAAAAGATCAGAGTTCGCGGTAGAACTGAACTCCTCTGATACCAATTTGTCACGACCCGTCCTCGGGGCCCGTTCTGTGACTACCCCAAGCCCGCCTTCCATAGGCCAGGGGCTGGCGACTAGCACCAAGGCATAAATCCTGGTAAAAAGGGAAGGCATTGCCTTTGTAAAGTAAACAAGCACCGCAGAGTAAGCAAGAGGAAAAGTAAACACTAAGTAAAAACAGAGTACAACTGAAAGTGCGGAAAAGTAAGTGGGCCAGTATACAAACCCAAACTGAAAGTAAAGTACAAATCGAAAGGGAAAACAGCAACTGTAAAGTAAAAGCCGCTACACCGAGCTGTCCACTGGAAATCCCACCTGAAGGGTGGGTACAGATAGCTCCACTGCTCCTCAGGCCCCGTTGTCCGCTCCGTGCATGTTCCGCCCAGTGGTCCACCTCCAGGTACCGTCCTGCTCTGTAAGCCTCAACCACGATCAACGTTGTCCGTCGTCTGCAACCAACACAACGTAGTGCGGGCATAGCCCGTGCAGGGGTGAGTATAATCTACTCAGTAGGGACCCCGTGACCCCCGAAGGTCTCCCAAAATCCACAAAGGATAAACCACAAAGGAATGATACAATCAAGAAGTAACAAATGACACTGCTTAGGTATATGCCCATACATATACCTAAGTCATCAATTCTAATACGCTCCAACCTCCGATCCCAAGTACAACTCATTCCACACAGGGAAGTATACGTATTCCACATAGGAAAGCAAAATGAAATCCACACAGGATAGCACAACACAATCCACACAGGTAAGAATCAGGATTCAGCTCACACAGGTATACTTCTTCGAGGACGATAGAGATGATCACGGATCCATCTATGTCATCGGACCCACAAAGGATCGATAGGTACTAACCCCCACAAAGACCCACACAGGATCGGACCCACACAGGATCTGTAGGCGCTGGTTCACACAGGACCGCTGAGCGCAGACCCACACAGGATCAGACCCACACAGGATCGGGCCCACACAGGACCTGTAGCACTGATCCACATAGGATTGCTGAGTGTTGTAGTCATCATCGTCGAATCCACCAAGGATCTCTATACTGTCGTCGTCGCAGTCACAATAGGAGTCACAGTAGCAGTCGTAGCCAGCTCTAGGGTTCCCGCACACAGCAACCTCGTTCGGGAGGGTCCGCTCCATGAGCCGAGAGGCAGATACATCAATTGTCACAAAGTCCGAAGTTGATGTATCCAAAAGTTCTGTATCGTCAATAGGAACTCAACGCAATAGACAGCGCGTCAATCGGACGCCCGGTCTGAGAGTTATTGGCTTTTTCGTCCCAGGGGCCCAGTTGGTTTTTAAGTCAAAACCAACCCTACCGTACTCCACCTGCATCCAAACCTTGGGCGGAGTATGCCAAAAGATCCTTCTCACTAAGAGGAACTCAAAAAAGATGACGACACGTCAAACGGACATCCGTAGCTCAAGATATGAGTGTTTCCGCTCCGAGGGCCCGGTTGGTTTCGTGTACGAACCAACCCGGCCGAACACAAAGTATTCTGAAACCTTGAGTGTAATAAACCGAAACGACCGTCTCGATCCAAGGATCGCATCTCCGCTGACGGTGCGTCGTTTGGAGGTCTGTATCCCGAGTTATGGACATTTGAATCCAAACCGCTCGGTAACGGGGGTTTTGGGCTCGGGTCGTCCCGGCCCGAGACCCCCCGATTGGCCCGAACCGGGTCAACCTTCCCCAGAAAGGATCAAACCCGCCCGGAGCGGCCCGACCCAGCGCGGCTCGGCCCGGCGTGCCAATTCTGCGCAAGGCAGCCCACTGGGCGCGCTGCCAGCTCGGCCTAAGGCCGAGCTGTTTGGAAAACGGGGGGCCGCCTGCCCCCCTTTGTGAAACCGGCCCCCCTCATTATGGGGGGCCGTTTATTTTCTGGCCGGGGGATTAATTTCCCCCTGTTTGCATCCCTTCCAGCCGGCCCAACCTGGCTGGCCGGTTCTTCCTAAACGGGACCGGCAAAGGCCGGTCCCCCTTCCGGCTTCCGACACCGGTGGCCCGGCTGGCCGCCGATCTTCTCGTTCCGCCGCGGCCCGGAACCGGCCGCGGGCTTCATCGTCTGGCACGGTACGACGGCACCGCGCCCCTTTGCCACGGCCCCGCTCCAGCCACGGTGCCTTCAACTTTCTTCGACGCGGCGCGACGGCGTCGCGTCCTTGCATTATTTTACGACGCGGCGCGACGGCACCGCATGTTTCTTTCCGTATGATCTTGCACGGTGCGACGACACCACGCCACACCCGTTTTAATCCACAACAGAATCAACATGAAAATGAGGAGGGTCGTCCGTGTTTATGCGGTCCAGCCCCCTCGCGTTATATGCTAACAATTGGACAAAATTTCACGAAGAAATATTCATGGGTATAAATCATGAACGAAAGAATAAAATAAACCCCTAACTCGGTTTCAAGTGCAGAGCACGTCAACAAACCGTGGAAGACTAGCGTCGCGGAGGTCGGGCGTCGCGGAAACCGAACGTCGTTTCCATTGACGTCGAGGTGCGTCCGAAGAGGTACGTTGCTGGAGAATCTTCGTAAGCTGACGGAGATAGTCCGAGGAGGAAACGGTGTCTCCTTTTGTTGACACGGGAAGAAGATCGAAGAAGTGGCGTCGTCGATCTTCAGAAACACACCGGCTACGAAGAAGAGAGAAGCGGCGTTCTTCATCGGAGCTTGAGTGTTCTTCGTGTTCTTTGTCAAAGTTGAAGAAGGTGGAGAGAGCTTATCAAAACCTCTCAATATGGCTATGGAGACCAACCAAAATAAAATAAGCTAAGGCTTATTTTATTTACACAAATAAACAACTTGAATTTCAAAAGATTGAAATTCAAACAACTCATCTCAATTAATTAACCAAGTTGTCAAGCTAATTAAAGAGGAGTTATAGGGAGTTTTAAAAGAGGAGATGAAGTGTTAGGGTTCGTGTGGGCCCCACCACACTTAATCCTCTCAAGGGAGGTTAAGTGGATGTGGGTCCCACCCCTAACTCCCTTTGGGAGGATTTAACCAATAAGTTAAAAATAAAATTGTGTTCCACAATTTTATTTAACTTCTTCTAATTTTCCCCAAAACTAACTTTCATTCCGCATAAAACACAACCTCAGAAAGGGTCTCCTTAAGCAAAAATTGGCGCTGCGAGTTCATCGGTGCCCTCGGAATTTGATTCCGGGCACCGGTTCAAAAGTTAGAAATTCCTGCTCGTTCGTTCACTGAACGTACCTGAGCCAAACTTCACAAATTGATTTCTGGGCACACCGGGCCTCGGAATTAGGTGCCGTCAGAAACCGCGCTCTTGTAAAATTCTAAAGAAAATTAAGAAAAAAATCTCCCTTGCATTTTACGGGTCTTTACAAAGATGGTAATGAAACCATGTTTATGGTCAAATAAGACTATAATATTTGTATTAATACCATTCTTTTGTCCTGGAAGTAACATATTTATATAATATTAAATTATAAAATAAAATGAGTTCTTTAGGAAGAATAACTGTCATAGTAATATAAACAATTATCATTAAATGTATTACCTAGTGATTAATCCTCATGTTATATAACCAAATGATATATATAAGAATTTAAACTTATCTATTTTCATTAATATCATATAAATTCAATCTTAGAGAATTATACTCATTCCAGATGCACTAACATACTCATATAAAAGTATATCAATCATGAAAACCAAGGAAACAAACTCTCATGAGTGATAAAATTGTATATTATAACTCAAAAAAATCCATAAATGAACATAATACTATTATTCTGAATAAAATAAATGTATAAAAGGTTATAAATTATTTAATTAATTGATTTAATTGAATTATCATGGACATTATGGTCAAGTACAGAATACATTAGGGCATAAAGTAAGGGGTTCTTCTTGAACATCCAATTTCATTTAGGTTATGATTTCTCCCTATATACACCTATGTAATTATTAATTGTTTTTATATACTTATTATAAATTCTGTAGATACATTACAAAATCATATATTAATATCAGTGCTTATTTTTCTCGGTAATACTTGTTTTCTTTGGTTCCCTTTTCAATTCTTCTTGATATGCAAGCCTGATTTAAGGGTATGACTCAAATTCATACCTATTTTCAAGTAAAGTATTAATATGTTTTAAAACCCCATTAGTTTTCTAAAATAACTCATTTTATTATGGAAGAACAGTATTAGTTCAATTCTGGTTTTATACAATTATTTTTTCAAAAAACTCTTCTTTAGAAAATAATTGAGTATTTATCTCAACAATTCCTCAGTGATTTTATAAGATTATGTTCATCTTTTTCAATACCCAAATTTATTATTATGATTAATTGGGATATAAATTTTATGATATCATCTAAAATATTTTATTTAATTGTTTATAGTTAGTTTGATTGTGGATGTGATATCTTGGTACCATTCACCATATTACTCTGAATGTTTAGTAATTATGTTCACTGATTGGTGAAAGTTACTTAAATTTCATATGTTAGTTTCAATATGAATTTATTTTCTAATTATGTTTAAATCCGTTCATATTAGGAATGTGTTGAAATTATTAGGTGTTAGGTGGTGCCCTCTATAGCCCCTTAGTGTATTGGTAGGTCTAATGATAGAATCTATATAGTTTTGGTATGGGATAACGTCTTACCTGATTAAGCATGGTGTCTTGGATAAATCCTTGATGATATTTTTATGATGTACCACATTATTAATTCCCTCATTATGATATTAGTATTATATAATCCATTTTATTATTCAACTAGTACAAT
Source organism: Viscum album (assembly GCA_963277665.1). Lineage (NCBI taxonomy): Eukaryota > Viridiplantae > Streptophyta > Magnoliopsida > Santalales > Viscaceae > Viscum > Viscum album. Next base: position 552,837,440 of record OY728158.1, read on the forward strand.
ATCAATGAGTAAGTATTATTTTAAAGTGGTTATTTATATGGTATTATTTAATCAGTTTTTTTCTATTCATAATATGGTCAGGTTTTTGTTTTAATAGAAAGTGTTTCTAGTTATTCACCTTTCCTTAAGGTTTATTTTTATCTTTCGATGAATTATTACCCTTACAGAGCATCATATATCACCCCTTTCTTATGTTTATTTTCCCCAAGATTCAAAGATTAATTTTATAAATGACATGAAAATATAATTTTGAAGAATAATAGTGTTTAAAAATGAGTCTATATGGTGTAGTTCATTTCAAGTTGTAATGCTGAACATTTGTATGTATATTTTTTCCAAATATACTAAACTATTTGGTCCTTCAGGATGTCTCTTCCTTTTTTTATATGCCAATGTAATAAAGTAAGGCACTAACTCTATGCTATTGTGGTTGGGGTCTTTATAGTTGGTATGAGAGGAATTTGATTAGAAACCATAGAAACTAGATTTAGTTAACATATATTAGAGAACAAAACCGTATGATAGGATTTGATGTTATGAATATAATAACATCCTAGAATTTTGGTAAACTAGAGATTATGTGGAACTTCCTACCAATACATCCATGTCTAGATACTACAAGTGGAAGTGGTTCTAGAATAGATGTACCTAAGGGTAACAACACTAATAAGGTGTCTTGGACCTAACACAGTGTAACCCGATACATGACAATAGGCCTTGTTATGCATCTGGTTTAACACTCCTAAGGTATATGCTTAGGATAAGTCACATTATATTTAAAATTCATTATGAAGGATTTAAAAGTAAATATTTCCCAAAGAAACCATGTTTATGATTATGATAACAACTATGCATAGAATTTAAATTTATGTTAATAGTTTTTCTAGTTTGAGATTATACATTAATATTTGTCACCTAATCTAGTGTATTCAATTATTTAGAAATGGTACCTAGTGTAAAGAATGAAAACTATATCAATGCACGTATCCCATGTAGAAATTTATCTCCTATGGAAGATAATTAATTATATTTTAGTGTTTTGACTAGTGTTGATAAACTTATCACTATACTGAGATAGATGACTCAGGTTATGAATAATAACCTTACCCATATGGAGAATCTTGAACCAAAATGTGGGGGATAAATGTTAGACCACTTTATGCAACAACTGCCTCCATTCTTCAATGTGACTAAAAACCCATTTGTATATGATCATTGGAAATGTTTCTTAGAGAAGATATTTCCTGCTTCGATATGTAACGAAAGGGAGAAGGTTCTCATGGATTTTTATAATATATCAACAGATGTAGATCAATAGTTCTCACTAATAAAAAACACAAAAGAGGTGGAAGAAATCATAAAAATAGAATGGATAGATTTTAAGGAAATTTTCCTACAAAATTATTTTCTTCATGAACAGTGAATAGATATGGAGAGTCAATTCTCGAGTCTCAAATATAAATAGTATGAAAAAATTATGAAGTATATAGCCAAATTTATAGGGTTATCAAGTAATTCTATAGACTAAATACATAATACAAGGAGAAATATTGATCAATTATTTATGGTTTTAAACCATTCCCCTGAAGGGAACTAGTCTCCCAAAACTTTTCATAACATGAAAATATTATCTCATGTGCTGTCAAGATAGAAAAATAATCATCTATGTCATATTACTTAAAAGTAAAACAAGAGAATATGAGGGTTGTTGAACACTCTAGAAAAGAAAATAAGGAAATGGGAAATAAGGTAAGAGTTGACTTTCCACCCTGTAGTAATTTTCAGAAGAGACAGCCCTCAGTACCAATCTAAAGAGAATGGGAGCATATTAGAAGTGTGTATAAAAATTCCACCAAGACCGTGATTTTATGGGAAAGAATTAATCTACCAATTTTCAATGATATAATTTTAATGATATGGGACATTTTGTGCAAGAATGTCCCAGACGTCAAGGAAAATTCCCCTAAATAATTTCAAGGGAGAAATGCCAAGATTTTACAGTCACAGCAACTCAGGTTGAAGTTCTTAATTATGTGGTATTAGGCACTTTAATCTTCTCATAAAAATTAACCAATGATTTATTGGATTCTGGATCATCACATTCATTTATATCTTCCCAAATTTCATTAAAAATAAGATATTTCCTATTCTTTTTAACAAGGGAGTTGTCAGTAAAAACCCTTAAGGGAAGTCTAATTTCTACAAATATGCTTCAAGCGGTTCTCATTGTGGCATATAAACACGGTTTATCTGCTAATTTTATCATTATACTTATGGTCAAATTTAACATAATCTTCGATATGGATTTGATTTCAAAATATGTTCTGAAAATATATTGCAAGAAGAATGAAATTACGATTTTGAGGATGGTGTATAATCCCTTATCTTTCTAGAAAAAACATAACCATATGATTCTTATCTAGATCCACCCCCCAGTATCTGTACTGAATTCAATTATCGGGGAGGAAGATAATGCAATATCTATGGGTGGGGAATGAAATATCCAAATTCAAGATGTACCTATTGTGAAATAATATGTTTATATACTTTCAGAAGATTTACCTGTACATCCACCGGAGTGTGAAATTGAGTTTTATATTGATTTAATTCATAGTGAAAGACCTATATCAAATAATCCTTATATAATGGCCATAGTGAAATTAGTTGAACTAAAGAAAAACTTGAGGAATTGAGTGATAAATGATTTATCTACCTTAGTTTTTCTCCATGGGGATCATATATTCTCCCTATCAAGAAGAAAGATGGATACATTATGTTTTGAATTGAATATAGAAATATTAATGCTATTACAATATATAACAAGTCTCACAATCCTTTTATTTATGATTTATTCGATCAACATCATGGTGCTCAAAATTTTTCGAAGATTGACCTCCGATCTGGATATCATCAGTTGTGTGTGAGGAAGGAACATATTCCAATGATAGAATTTTGAAATAGGTATAGATAGTAAGAGTTTACATTAAATCCATTTGGACTAACTAATTAACCCTATTTTTTCATGAATCTAATGAAAATAGTTTTCCACTAATATCTTGATTAATTTTTTGAGGTATTTATTGATGATATCTTGGTATACTCTAAAATTTATGAAGACAATGAGAATCACTTATGGATTATTATGAAGTCTCTTAGAAGAAATGAATTATGTGGGATGTTTAGAAAGTGAATTTTGGATTTAATCAGATTATTTTCATGGCCATATTGTCTCAAATGATGGAATCTCAATTGATCCATAAAAGAAAAAGGAGGTTCAGGAATGGCTTACAGTAATGAACATAACTTTGGTACGTAGTTTTATTGGTTTAGCAGGTTATTATCGGTGTTTCATTCAGATATTTTCCTAATTATCAAACATGTTAATGAATATTACTTGTAAAGGGGTTTAGTTAATATCGACAAAACAATGTGAATAATGTCTTGAAAAATTGGAGCGAATATTAGTAATTCTCTAATCTTGACTCTGCCATCAAGAAATGGTGGATTTGTGGTTAATATTGATGCCTCATAGAAAGGAATCAGATGTGTCCTTATATAAAATGATAAATTCATTGCATATTCATTGAGGTAGTTAAAAATTCTTGAATAGAACTATCCAACTCATGATCTTGAGTTAGCAGCTGTAAACTTTTCTCTGAAGATATAGAGACACTATATTTTTAGTGAAATATGTTTCATATATACGGATCATAAGAGTTTGAAATATTTCCTCTCACATAAGGAATTAAACATGAGGAAAATATGATGTATTGAGATGCTCAAGGATTATGATTTTTCAATACACTACCACCCAAGGAAGGAAAATAAGATTTCAGATTTATTAAGAAGGAAATATCATGGGGTTTGAAACAATATGATAATTAAAAAAGATCCTATTTACATGGATCTAACAAAGGTATATATAGGAATTATTAAAGAATGTAAAACATTATTTACTTTTTCTATTATTTGTCCAACCATATTTATTAGAAATAATTAAATGTTCTCAATGTAATGATGAGAATATTCAAAATAAAATTATAGTTGTAAATGATGAAAAGTATCCTGAATTTGTGTGTGAGGATGGAATTCTAAAATTTGGTAGGAGTCTATGTGTTCCCACTATAACCAAGATAAAAAGTGAGTTATTGGATGATTCCTATAGCTCAAATTTCTCAGTACAACCTAGTATCACTAAGATGTATAGAGATCTGAAGGAACATTTCTAGTGGGAAAATATGAAGCGGGAAATTGTTGAGTATATATCAAGATGTTTAGTCTATCAATAGGTGAATGCTAAAATACAACATTCAAGAGGTGTCATGCAACCCATTCCTATTCCTTAATGGAAATTGGATGATGTTACTATGGATTTTGTCACTATATTACCAAAAAACACAATAAATAATGATTCAATATGGGTGATTGTAGATCAACGTACCAAATCATTACTTTATACCATATAAGGGAGGATTCTTCATTGTGGCACCATGCATGACTCTATATTAATAATTTCTTAATAATTTAAGGAGCACCACTATAAATTTTGTCAGATCATGATCCATGATTTACATTGAAATTTTAGACAAGTCTTTAAAAATATTTGGATAATGAGGTTCATTTAAGTGCTTCTAGCCACCCCCAAACAGATGGGAATTCAGATATAAGGATCAAAACATTAGAAGACATATTGAGATCATGATTCCTTGAATTTCAAGGTATGTTGTATTAGTATTTAACTTTGGTGGATTTTTCTAAAAATAATAACTTCCATTCGAGTATTCAAATGCCACCATACAAAGAACTGTATGTAAAGAGATGTTTCACACTAACTTGTTGGGATGAAGTTGGTGAAAATAATCTTGTAGGCCCAAAGCATGTGGAGGAAATAATAGCAAAGGTAAAGTCTATTTAAAACCATATCAAAATAGATCAAAGTAAAAAAATAGCAAAACCTCTAATCGATGTAATGATTTGTAATTTCGTGTGGGAGATAAAATTTTATTGAAATCATCTCCATGGAAGGGTGTTATAAGATTAGGGAAGAAATGGAAACTAACCCTCAGGTACATTGGTACTTTTGAAATTCTGTAGAGAATTTGATTTATGTCCTATCGTTTGGAAATCCTGTCTATCCTTACTAAGGTAAAAAACATGTTCCACACCTCCTTGTTAAGGAAGTACATGCTAGACCCAACACATGTACTCACATTTTAAGGAATGGAATTGGAACCTAACCTATCTTACTATCAAGATCCAATATGGATTCTAGAAACTAAAGAATATGTTTTAAGGAATCAGACGACACACAATATAAAGTTACTTTTGCAAAATCATAAAATCGAAGAGGTGATATGGGATTATAAGGAGCATATGATGGATAACTACCCAAATCATTTTGTGGGGTGACAATATGGAAATTTCGATGATGAAATTTTTGTAGCAGGGGAGAATGTAACGACCCAAAACTCTATCAATGAAATTTTCCATCTTTTGTTTATTTTGTATAGTATATATCACATACAATATCATATATAACATAATAAAAACATCATAATTGAATAATGAATAAAATAAGTGGTATTTATAGAAGTAAAAGAGGCTATACTGATGAAATATTTACTTGACCTTATGAACAGTAACAAGAACCTTCTTATTAGTAAATCGGATGTATGAATAGTAACCTAACCCATGTATGCATAAATTAAATTTAGGCATCTTATAAATTAACAAATGATAAAATTATATCATAGAATAGGTAAATGAATATTTCAAAAAATTATTAATTAAGTGTTGGTATTTTTGTGAGTAATAAATATTTAATTAAAATTTTATAATTAGTAAAATTATTTAAAATAAAACTAATTTTCATAAAATTTATTCATAAATAAATATTTTTTCTTATTATTTATGTATAATTTTATGAGACCTTACTTAATTTATTAAAGTGTTATAGAATTAGATATAGATTTAAAATAAGTATTTTGTGTAAATGATAGTTTTAATTAGAAATATAATTTCTCATATTTAGAAAATTATTTTTATAAAATGAATTTCATTTTTGAATTCTATACATTGAAAAAAAATTAGGTTGATTTTTTGGTATTTTTCTACAAAACCTGAATTTTTGGTGAATAGTGAAATATGCTAATTAATGACAAATGATAAATACATAATTTATTGAGTCATTGGTGATGTTTTGATAATATAAGAACCCTTGGTTCGAAATAACATTCACTTATTACTTTATTTTCTCACAAGAGTCGACACTATTGCTTGTCTTGTGAAAAATAATAAAATAATGAGAAATCACCCCTCTCTGCCACTATAAATATCTCCACTCACCACCCATTCTCATCACACCATAAAAACATTTATCCTTGTAAAATCTCTACCTAATATTCTCTCAATCCTCTCCCTTTAATGTCCACTATCTCTTCTTCGCATCAAAAAACCAAAACCAATCCCCCTAAAGAGGTTCACGAGGATGAGTATTCAAAAGATAAAATCCTCTTTTTTTCTTTTAATTTCTTTTAATGTTCTTTTCTTTTATTATTATCTCATAAAATCCTCTGTCCAAATGATCATAATAACTCTAGTATCTTCTATAAATTTTAATTATATCATGCTAATTTAATATCCTTCATCGGACTCCTTTCTCTCTCACTTTTTTAAATGAAATCATCGTTCGTGAGGTGCCGATTTACAACCTTCGTGTATGAGGGATTTTCGTTCTTCAATTTCTCATTAAAATCTGGTAGTGTAACAATTTTTATTGTTAAAATAGAGTATAATATATGTATTAAAAAACTTATTATGTTTTTTAAGTAACATATTTACATAATATTAAAAGATAAAACAAAATGAGTTCATTAGGAACAATAATCCCTGTAATAATCTAAACGATTATCACTAAATGTCTTATCAAAAAATTCATCCTAATAATATATAAAAAATGGTATATATGTAAATTTAAACTAATTTATGTTCATTAATATCATATAAATTTCATTCTTTATAATGATACTCATTCCACAAGAACTTCTATACTCATATACATATATACTGATCATGAAAACCTTGGAAATTGACCCTCCCGAGTGATAATATTTTATCTTATAACTCCTAAAAAATGATATAAATGTAAATAACAAAATTAAAATATATCAAATACATGTATAAGATATTATGAATTAATTAAATAATGGATTTAATTTGATTATCTAGGACATTAAGGTCAATTATAGAACACATTCGTACATAAGGTAAGGGTTTCTTCTAGAACCTCCAATTCCATTCGAGTTATGATTTATCCCTATATACACCTATGTAATTCTCCATTATTTGTATATAATTCTTATAAATTCTCTGTATACACTATAAACTCATGTATCCAAATTTGTGCATAATTTATTATGGGTAATACTTGTTTTACAGGGTTCCCTCTTCTATTCTTCCTAATACAAAAACCCAATTTAAGGGAACAACTTGAATTATTACCTATTTTTAAGTGCACTATATAATCTATTTTAGGAGACCAATATTTTTATTAAATCAATAATTTTATTATGAAAAACTATCTTAGTCTACTTCTAGTTTTAAAAAACAATTATATTAAAATAACTATTCTTTTCAAAATAAAAGTTTATTTCTCTCAATAATTCCTCGATGATTTTATAAGAGTATTTTCATCTATTTCAATGCCTTTTTTATTCATATTCTTAATTAGGATTAATATATTAAGATATAATCTACCATAATTTATTTAATGTTTTATGGTTAGTTTCAATATGGATTTTCTATCTTGATACCATTTACCATATTACTCTAAATGGTTATTAATTATGTTTACTGATTGGGGAAAGTTATTTACATTCCAGGTATTAGTTTCAATATGAATGTATATATTGATTATGTTTCACCCCTCTCATTTGAGGAATTAATTGGACTTAATAAGTTTCTTATTGGGCCTTCTATAACACCTTGTTTCATTGGTAAGTCTCATGAGACATACTAGTATTGGAATGGGCTAGCATCAAACCTGATTGTGTATGATGCCTTAATTGAAGCCTTGACAGTATGTTTATGAGGTCCACAGTTATGAATTCCCTCATTATGACATGATTATTTGATATTTCATGTTATTATTCAATTAGTATAATATTCATTGGTAAGTATCATTTTCATGTGACTATTTATATGGTATTAGTTTATTAGTTTTTATTCCTTCCATATTATGCTCACTTTTTTTAATAGTAATTGTTTTTAGTTATTCACCTTACCTTATGGTTTATTTTTAGCTTCCACGAAATTCATACCCTTATTGAGAATCATATATCACCCATTTCACATGTTTATTTTACAAAGTATTCCAAGATTAATTTTATGAATGACATGAAAAGATAATCTCTAAGAATAAGAGTGTTTCTAATGGAGTCTCTATGATGTATTTCATTTCAAGTTTTAATATTGAACTTATGTATGTATCTTGTCTTCCAAATATACTAAATTTTTTGGTCCATAATGATGCATATTCCTTGTTTATATTCCAATGAAATTAAGTAATGTACTGGCTCTAGGTTATAAATTAAGAATGAATGAAAAATAGTTAATTCTAGAATTGAAGGAACCTATACTGATGAAATAGTAACATGCCCTTAGGAATTGTAATATGACCCTTTTGAATAAAAAATAGGCTGAATGTATAGTAACCTCAGCCATGTATTTATAAATAAAATATAGGAATATAATAAATGAAAGTGCGATATAATTATATCATAGTATGGGTAAATGATTATTTTAAAAACAAATTAATTAAGTGTTGGTATTTTGTGAGTCATAAATATTTAATTACAATTTTATAATCATTAAAATAATTTAAATGAAAATATTTTTTTCATAAAATATATTCATAAATAAATATTCTTTTATCTTATTATCTTAGGATAATTCATGTGACCTTGGTTAGTTTTTGAAAGTGTTATAAAATTAATTATAGATTTAAAATCTATTTCCTCTAGTAAATGATGCATTTAATTAAAACTTAAATTTCTCATATTCAGAAAATTATTTTCATAAAATGGACTTCATTTTTTAATTATAAACATAGAAAATAGTTAGTTTTAATTTTTGGTATTTTTCAAAAATACATTAATTTTTATGAATAATAAAATATGATAATTTACGATAAATGGTAAAAACATGATTCATTGATCCATAGATGATTTTTTTCTGATGTAATAAAATTTTCTTTAAACTAACATGAACTTATTAATTTATTTTTTTCCAAAAATCAACATTATTAGTTTTATTGATCAAAATAGTAAATTAATGATTAAAATAATGAGAAATCACCCATCTCCTCCACTATAAATACCACCCCCACCACCCCTTCTCGTCAAACCTTCCAAAATTTGATCATTATAAACTTTATACCCAATATTCTTGAAAAGTATCTCCCATAGGTATTTGAGATAATTGTATCAACAAAACACCAAAACCAATCCCCTTAAGAAGGTTTTCAAGGATGAGTATTCAAGAGGTAAAATAATCTTCTTTTTCCTTTTAATTTCCTTTCAAGTTCTTTTCCTTTATTATTCTCTCCTAAAATACTCTGAAAAAATGATCATGATAAATTCATTATCATCAATATACTATAATTTTATTATTTTAAAGTAATATACTTCATCAAACACCTTTCTATCTCTCTCATTTATTTTTAAAACGAAATCATCATCCCTAAGGTGCTGATTTACAACCTTCGTGGATAACAAATTTTCATTCATAAATTTCTCCTTAAAAGATTGTAATGAAGCCATTTTTATGGTTAAAAAATACTATAATATATGTATTAAAACCTTTATTATGTTCTGGAAGTATCATATTTACATGGTAATAAATGATAAAACTAAATGAGTTCATTGCGAACAATAACCACCATAATAATCTAAACAATTATCACTAAATATCTTATCTATTGATTTTCCCTCATACTATATAAAAAAATGATATATATAACCATTTACACTTATTTATGTTTATTAATATCATATAAATTCAATTCAGGAAAATTATACCCATTACACATGAACTTCCATATTCATATACAAGTATATCGATCGTGAAAAGCCAAGAAACGAATGCTCACGAGTGATAAAAATGTATCTTATAACTCATCAAAAAGGACATAATTGAACTAAATAAAATAATACTATATAAAAAAATTATAAAAGGTTCTTAATTAATTAATTAATTAATTAATTTTGTTATCTATGACGTTAATGTCAAGTGCAAAACACATTTGGACCTAAGGTAATGGTTTCTTCCCCAACCTCCAATTTCATTCGAGTTATGATTCATCCCTCTATACACCTATGTAATTATATATTATTTTTTATACTTATTATAATTTCTATTTATATATTTTAAATTCACGTATCCAGATCAGTGTATCTTTTTTATGGGTAATAATTGTTTTATAATGTTCTCACCACAATTCTTCCAGATGCACAAGCCCGATTTAAGGGAATAACTCGAATTCTTACCAATTTTCAAGTGTAGTATATAATATGTTTTAAGACAAAATTATTTTTATTAAAATATTCATTTTATTCTGGAAAAAATAAATTAGTTAACTTTGGGTTTTATACATTGATTTTTCCAAAACAACTCTTCTTTGCAAAATAAAAGTGTATTTCTCTCAAGAATTACTTGAAGGTCTTGTTGATTATTATGATTAATTGGGATTAATATCTTATGATATCATCTAGAATATTTTATTGAATGGTTTATGGTTAGTTTGAAATGTTATTTTCTATCTTGATACGATTCCCCATATTACTCTGAATGGTTAGTAATTATTTTTATTGATTATGGAATGTTATTTACATTTCACATGTTAGTTTCATTATGAATGTATATGTTTATTTTGTTTCACCCATTTTATATGAGGAATTAATTAGACTAATTATGTTTTATATTGGGCCTGTTATATCCCCTTGATTCATTGGTAGGTCTCATGAGGCAAACTAGTTTAGGTATGGGGTGACGTCTTACCCTATTATGTGTAGTGTCTTGGATGAAGCCTAGAAAGTATGGTAATGAGGTCCTGTATTATCAATTCCCTCAATGTGAGATTAGTATTTCATATTCCTTATGATAATTAAACTATTATAAAATCCATGGGTACGTATCATTCTCATTTGATTATTTATGTGGTATTATTTAAACATTTTTTATTCCTCACATATTATGGTCAATTTTTTTAATAGAATGTGTTTTTAGTCATTCACCTTGCCTTATGGTTTATTTGTAGCTTCTTTTAAATTATTACCCTTACTGAGAATCAGATATCACCCCTTTCTTATGTTTATTTTCCTTAGGATTATAAGATGAATTTTATAATTGACATTCAAGGATAATATAACAGAATAAGAGTGTTTCCAAAAGAGTCTCTATGATTTATTTCATATCAAGTTGTAACTTTGAACTTATATATGTATCTTTTTTACAAAACTAATGAACTATTAGGTCCCTTAGGATGTGTATTCTTTTTTTATATTCATTTACAACAAATTAAGACACCAGATCTTGGCTACTGGGGTCGGAGTCTTTACAGCTGGTATAAGATGAAGTTTAGTAGAAAATTTGGAAACTGGATTTACAAAACATAAATTAGGGAACATAACCCTAAGATTAAATTTGAGGATATTAATTGAATAAAATCCTAGAATTTTGATATGGTAGATATTATTTGGATGTTCCTATGAAATTCATCCCCTTTTGGATACTTCATATGGATGTGGTTCTGGCACAGATATACCTAGGGGTAACAACTCAACCAAGGTGTCCCAAACCTAAAATAGGGTAACATGGTACATAAAAATGAGCCTTCTCTTTCACCTAGTTTGAAACTCCTCAGAAATATTATTTTGATAAGTCACATTTTCTTTAAAACCATTATGAAGGATTTAAAAGTAAATAGGTCCCCAAAAACCGTTTTTCTGATTATGAGAATAACTATGATATAATTTCAATTTATGTTAAGTGTTTTGGTAGTTGGAAATTATAAATTATGATTCACAACATAATCTAGTGTATTTTTTGTTGGGAAATGTGGAATAGTATAAGTAATGGAAATTGTATCGATGCATGTATCCCATATAGGGATTTCTCTCTTATTCAAGATAATGATGTCTATATTGGAGCTATGATTGGTAATGAAGAAACTTATAACTATAATGGGGAATCAGACTCATGTTATAAATAATAACCTTACCCATATGAAGTATCCTTAACCACAATGTTTTGGAGAAATGTTAGACTATTTTATGTGACAACAACCTCCATTATTCAATAAGACTACAACCCCATTTTTATCAGAGCAGTGGATAAGTTCCTTTGAGAAACTGTTTCTCACATTGGGAAGTAACTAAAGAGAGAAGGTTTTAATGGAAGTAAATCGTCTATTGGGAGATGTAGATCAACGGTGGTCACTAGTCCAAAACACAAAGGAGGAGGAAAAAAATCACTAATATGGAATGGAGGTATTTTAAATAGATTTTCCCTGAAAAATAATTTCTGCACAAATTGCTAAAAGGTATGGAGAGCCAATTATTGAGTCTAAGAAAAAAATAGGATGAAAACATTGTGAAGTATGGAGACAACATTACAAGGATATCAAGGAATAATATATACTAGATATGTAATTCAATAATCATGATTTCTCAATTAATTTATTTTTTAAACTCATTCTGTTGAAAGGCACTAGTCACCCAAATGTTCTCATTATATGAAGATATTTTCTCATGTGCCATCAAGATAGAAAAATAATACTCTAAGTCATATGAATTAAAAGTAAATAAAGAGAAGAGGAGGGATACTGAACACTCTATAAAAGAGAATAATGAAATGGGGAATAAGGGATTATTTTACTTTCCACCCTATAATAATTGTGTGAAGAAACACTTCGGTAACTGTCTGATGAGAATGAGAGTTTGTAAAAAGTGTGGAGAAAAGGCCACCAAGCCTGTGATTCCAATGGAAAGAAGGATATACTAGTGTTTAATGATATAATTTTAAATAGGTGGTTCATTATTCACATGAAGTTTCAAGAAAACAAGGAAAAATTTCCCAAATAAGGTTAAGGGAGAAAGGATAATCTTATGCTGTCAAAACTATTGAGTTGATATCCCTAATGATATGGTGGAATGTACATTAATCATTTATTTAAATTTAGATAATGATTTATTTGATTTGGGATCATCATATTCTTTTATATCTTTGTATTTTTTATTAAAAATTAGATACTTTCAATTCCCCTTAGTGAGGGATTTTTTAGTCAAAACCCCTAAGGGAAGTGTCAATGAAAAAAAATGTGTCATTCAGTTCCTATTATGGCATCATAATGTGCTTTATATGTTGATTTTATCATCATATTTATGATTTAAATTAACATAATCCTAAAAATGTATTGACTTTCAAAATATAATGTGAAAATATATTGCAAGAAGGTAAAAATTAAGATTTCCGAGGAAAGTGTAGAATCTCTTATCTTAAGAGAAGAAACGTCACCATCTAATTCTTATATAGATCTACCCCTATTAGCTCTACTGAATTCAATTCTTGGGGATAATGATAATGAAATATATATGGGTAAGGAAATAAATATTCAAATTTAATATGTACCTATTATGAAAGAATGCATTGATGTATTTCTAGAGTATTTACTTGTACATGCTTTTGAGTGAGGAATTGAGCTTCTATTGATTTAATTATTGGTGAAAGGCCTATATCAAATACTCCTTAGTGAATAACCACAACGTAATTAGTATAATTGAATAAAAACTAGATTAATTGACTGATTAATGATTTTTATTACCTAGTGTTTCTCAGTGGGGATCCCTTATTCTCTTTATCAATAAAAAGATAGACCCATGAGGATATGGATTGACTATAGAGAAATCAATGCTATTACGATAAAGAATATGTATTACCTATCTCAAATTGATGATTTATTAAATAAACTTCATGGAGATTGATATTTTTTTAATATTGAACTTTGATTTGAATATCGTTAGTTGTGTGTGAGGAAGGAATATATTCAAAGACATCACTTATAACTAGGTATGGACATTAAAAGTTTACAGTAATTCCATTTAGATTGAATAATAAACACTCAATTTTCATGGATCTAATTAATAGAATTTTTAAAAAATATATCGATGATTTTTTGGTATTTATTGACGATATCATGGTATAATACCAAATCTAATAAGATAATGAGAATCAATTGTGTATTGTTTTGAATAATATTATAAGAAATAAATTATATGGGTTGTTTAGATAGTGTGAATTTGGGATTAAATCAATTTATTTTCTTGGCCACACTATCTCAAAGGATGGAATCTTAGTTGATCCTTTTAAGATAAAGGTGGTTCAGGAATGGACTACACCAAAAAACATAACCAAGCTACGTAGTTTTAATGGTTTAGATGGTTGTTATCAGTGTTTCATTCAGAACTTCACCTAATTAGCTAACCCATTAACCATGATTACTATTAATGGGATTAAGTTCATATGGAAAAAAGGATGTTAATAATGTTTTGATGAACTAAATAGGAGATTTTTGAATGCTCTAATGTTGACTCTACCATCATGAAATAGTGGATTTGTGATTTATAGTGATGTTTCAATTAAAGGACTCGGGTGTGTCCTTATACAGAATGATAGAGTTATTGCCTATTCATCAAGGAAGTTAAAACTCATGAACAAAACCATCCAACTCATGAAATTGAGTTAGCAGCTATAATATTTTCTTTGAAGATATGGAGACACTATATTTATGGTGAAATATATGAGATATATTTGGATCATAAGAGTTGGAAATATATCTTCTCACATAAGGAACTAAACATGAGGAATAGGTCATGGCACGATCTGCTCAAGAATTATGATTATTCAATACAAGACCATCTAGGGAAGGTGATTAAGTTAGGAGATACATTAATTAGGAAGGATCAGGGGGTTTTGAAAAAAAAATTAGGATAGAAAAATATCTTATGTACATAGATCTAGCAAAGATGGATATGGGATTTATCAATGAAAGTGAAACAACATTAATTTTTAAACTATTTACCTAACCATATTTATTGGAAATAATAACCATTTACACTTATATATTTTCATTAATAACATATAAATTAAATTTTGGATAATTATACCTATTCCACTCGAACTTCCATACTCATATACAAGTATATCGATCGTGAAAACCAAGGAAACGAACGCTACCGGGTGATAAAATAGTATCTTATAACTCATAGAAAAGAACATAAATGAACTTAATAAAATTATAATTAATAAAATATATGTATAAAATGTTACAAATTAATTAATTAATTTATTTAATTTGGTTATCCAGGACATTAAGGTCATGTTCAGAACAGATTCAAGCATAAGGTATGGGTTTCTTCCTAAACCTCCAATTTCATTTAGGTTCTGCTTTCTCCTTATATAAAACTATGTATTTATTCATTATTTTTATATAATTAATCTAAATTATTTTTATATATTCCAAATTTATGTATCATTTTCATTTCATCATTTTTTAGGGGTAATACCTATTTTAAAACGTCCCCTTTTCAATTCTTCCTGATGCACATGCCCGATTTAAGGGAACAACTCGAATTCTTACCTATTTTCAAGTTCACTCTATAATCTATTTTGAGCCGCCATTATTTTTTTAAAATAAATAATTTTAGTATGGAAAAAATATCTTAGATCACTTTTGGTTTTATACAATATTTTTTTAAAAAGAACACTTCCTTGCAAAATGAAAGAGCATTTCTTATAAGAATTTATTGATGATTTTATAAGAGTATTTTCATCTATTTCAACACCGTTATTGATTATTATGATTAATTGTAATTAATATTTTATGATATAATCTACCATATTTTATTGAATTTTTTATGTTTAGTTTTACTATAAATGTGATATCTTAATATCATTCACCATATTAATCCAAATGGTTAGTAATTATTTTTACTGATTGGGTAAAGTTATTTACATATCATATGTTAGTTTCAATATGAATTTGTATAATGATTATGATTCAACCCTTTCATGTGGGGAATTAATTATACTTAGTAAGTGTTGGGTGAGGCCCACTATAGTCCCTCGTTTCATCAGTAGGTTTTATGAGACAAACTACTTTGGGTATGGGCTAACGTCTTACCTGATTATGTATTCTGTCTTGGACAAAGCCTTGATGGTACGTTTATGATATCATATATTATGAATTCACTCATTAACTAATTAGTAATTGATATTACAAATGATTATTAGACTATTAAAAAACTCATGGTTAATTATCATTTTCATTTAAT
Source organism: Viscum album (assembly GCA_963277665.1). Classification (NCBI taxonomy): domain Eukaryota; kingdom Viridiplantae; phylum Streptophyta; class Magnoliopsida; order Santalales; family Viscaceae; genus Viscum; species Viscum album. Next base: position 552,853,828 of record OY728158.1, read on the forward strand.
TATTTATAGAGTATTATTTAATCAGTTTTTATTCCTGTCATATTATGTTCTTGTTTTTGTTTTAATAGCCAATTTTTTAGTTATTCACCATGACTTATGGTTTATTTTTAGCTTCTAGTAAATTCTTACACATATTGAGCATCATATATATCCCATTTCATAAATTTATATTCCCCAATATTCCAAGATGAATTTCATGAATGACATGTATAGAATTTCTTAAAGAATAAGAGCATTTCCAAATAAGACTCTATGATGTATTTCATTTCAAATTTTAAAGTTGAACTTTTGTATGTATCTTATTTTCTAAATATACTAAACTATTTGGTCCTTAATTATGCAACATATTTTCTTATATACCAATGTAATAAAGTAGTCACTTACTCTTGGCTACTAGGGTGAGGGTATTTACCGATTGGGGAAAGTTGTTTACATTTCATATGTTAGTTTCAATATGAATGTATATACTAATTATGTTTCACCCCTTTCAATTGAGGAATACATTGGACTTAGTGACTGTCAGGTGGGGCTCACTATATCCCATTGGTGCATTGGTAGGACTCATTAGACAAACAAGTTTGGGTATGGGATAAGGTATTACAAGATTATATATGGTACCATATGATGAATTGTAAAGAAATAGATGTCGTACACCAACTTGTTGGGATGAAATTGGTTAAAGAAAGCTTTTGGGCCAAGAGATTGTGGCGGAAAATAAAAAATATAAAGACTATTCAAACCCATATCAAATTAGCTTAAAGTATAAAAAATATCTTTGCTGATAATTGATGGGAGGATTTGGAATTTCATATGGGAGATCACTTTTTCTTAAAGACTCTCCATGGAAGGGTGTTATAAGATTTGGGAAGAAAGGGAAACTGAGCCCTAAGTACATTGTTCCTTTTGAAATTCGAGAGATAATTTGATTTGTGGCTTATTGGTTAAAATTACGGACTAGTCTTTCTTAGGTACACAATGTATTCCACATCTCCTTGTTAAGGAAATACGTACCAGTCCTACCACATGTACTCACTTCTGAAGGAAAAGAATTGGAACCTGACTTTTCTTACTCTGAAGAGCCCATCTGGATTCTAAACACTAAAGAAGAGTTGTTGAAGAATCTGATGACTCAGATAGTAAAGGTACTTTTGACAAATCATAAAATTGAAGAGGTGAAATGGGAGCCTTAGGAGAATATGATGAAGAACTACCCAAATATTTTTGTGGGGTGATAAACTGAATATTTCAAGGATTCAATTTTTGTAGGAGGGGAGAATGTAACAACCCATAATTATAACAATGAAATTTTCCTTATAATGTTTATTTTATATTGTAAAGATAACATAAAATCACTTAGATAACATAACATAAACATCATAAATGGAAAATCAATGAAATAAGAGTTATTTCAAGAAGTAAAGGAACATATACTGATGAAATAGTAACTTGACATTCAGAATAGTAATATGACCCTTATGAATAGTAAATTGGCCAAATGAATATTAACCTCACCCATTATTGTACAAAAAATTATGAATATTATAAATGAATGTATTATATAATTATGTCATAGTATTAGAAAATGAATATTTTTAAAAAATATTAATTCAGTGTTGGTATTTTTGTGAGTAATAAATATTTAATTACAATTTTGTAATTAATAAAATTATTTAAAAGAAAACTAATTTTTATTAAATGTATTCTTAAATATATTTTTTTTGTCTTATTATCTTTGGATAATTTTATGAGACGATTTTTAAATTTTTTAAAGTGTTATAAATACAGTTATAGATATAAAATTCCTTTTTTAGTAAAGGATGGTTTTATTTAAAAATTAAATTTATCACATTTAGAAAATAATTTTCAAAAAATGGAGTTCATTTTTCAATTATAAAAATAAAAAAATGTTTTATGGTTATTTTTTGGTATTTTTCTAAAATACATGAATTTTTATGAATAGTAAAATATTATAATTTACAATAAATGTTAAATAAATGATTTATTGAGTCATAGGTGATGTTTAAATGATATAAATGACCTTGGTTTTAAATAAAATAAAATTATTATAATTTTGTTTCACAAGAATCAACAGTATTTATTCTCTTGAGAAAAATAATAAAATAATGAGAAATCACCCATCTCCTCTACTATAAATACCACCCATCACTACCCCTTCTCCTGACACGTTCCAAGCTTCCATACTTACCAAATTTATGCCCAATATTCTACCCAAGACTCCCCCACACTTTCAACAGCTCTTGGTCTCATAAAATGGAAAAAACCATTCCCTATAATAAAGTTCTCAAAGTGGAGCATTTAGGAGGAAAAATCATCTTCCTTTTTATTTTAATTTCTTTTCAATTTATTTTATTTTATTATTCTATACCCACCTCCTTTATCCAAATTATAATGATATATATAGAATAATTTATATACTTTAATTATATAATTTTAGTGTAATATAATTAATCAAAATCCAGTATGTGTCTCTTTTATTTTAAAAACGAAATCATCGTTCGTGAGGTGTCGATTTACAACCTTCGTGGACGAACGATTTTGGTTCTTCAATTTCTCCTTGAATTTGTTAATAAAATCATTTTTATGGTTACAAATATTATAATATATGTACTAAAACCTTTATTATGTTTGGTAAGTAACATATTTATATAATACTAAATGATAAAACCAAATGAGTTCGTTTTGAACAATAACAGTCGTAATAATCTAAATAATTATCACTAAATGTCTTATCTAATGATTATTCATAATAATATATAACTAAATGATATATATATATATACATAACCCTTTAAACTTATTTATGTTCATTAATATCTTATAAATTCTATTCTGGATAATTATACCCATTCCAGATGAACTTTGATTCTCATATAGAAGTGTACCAATTGTGAAAACCAAGGAAATGTACGCACCTGAGTGATAAAATTGTATCTTTTAACTCATAAAAAATGCCATAAATGAACTTAAAAAAATTATAATAAATAAAATAAATTTATAAAAGAATCTTAATTAACTTATTAATGGATTTTATTAGATTATATAGGATATTAAGGTCAAGTATAAAACACATTCGGGTATAAGGTAAGGGTTTCTTCCTGAACCTCCAATTTCATTCAGGTTATGATTTCTCCCTATAACACCTATATAATTATTCATTATTTTAATCTAATTCTTAAAAAATTCTATGTATACATTCCAAACTCATGTATCTAGATCAGTGAATCTTTTTATGGGTAATACTTGTTTCATAATGTTTCCTTCTCAATCCTTCCTGACATGCAAGCTCAATTTAATGGAATGACTCAAATTCTTACCAATTTTATAATTCACAATATATTATTTTTTAATACACCTTTATTTTTTAAAAATAAATAATTTTATTATTTAAAAATTATTTTAGTTCACTTCTAGTTTTATAAAAAAATCCAAAATAACTCTTCTTTGATAAATAAGAGTATTTCTCTCAAGAATTCCTCGATGATTTTATACGAGTATTTTCATATATTTCAGCACCCTTGTTTTTTATTATAAATAATTGGGAAAAATATTTAATGTTATCATACACCATATTTTATTGAATGGTTTATAGTTATTTTTACTGTGGATGTGCTATCTTGATACCATTCACAATATTACTCTGAATGATTAGTAATTATGTTTACTGATTTCGGAATGTTATTTACACTTCATATGTTACTTTAAATATGAATGTATATTCTAGTTATGTTTCACACCTTTCATACGTGGAATGAATTGGAATTATTAAGTGTCGGTTTGGGCCCACTATAACCCCTCAATTCATCAGTATGTCTCATGAGACAAACTAGTTTGGGTATTTGATAACATCTTACTCGATTATGTATGGGGTCCTAGATGAAGCCTTAATTCTTTGTTTATAATTTCCCACATTATACATTACCTCACTATCAGATTAGTATTTTATATTCCTTGTGATTATTCAACTAGTATAATATCCATTGGTATGTATCATTTTTATGTTATTATTAATATGGTATTATTGAGTCAGTTTTTATCATGCCATATTATGCTCAAGTTTTTCTTTTAATAGAAAGTGTTTTTAGTTATTCACCTTGACTTATGGTTTATTTTTAAATTTTTATAAATTCTTACCCTTACTGAGCATCATATATCTCCCATTTATTATGTTTATTTTCCCTATGATTCTTAGATTTTATGAATGACATGTAAAGATAATCAAGAATAATAAGGGTTTTTTCAATGGAGTCTCCATGATGTATTCCATTTCAAGTTGAAATATTTAACTTATGTATGTATCTAGTTTTCCAATACTAATAAACTATTTTCTCATTTTGGATGTTTATTCCCTATTTATATGACAGTGTAATAATGTAAGGTGTCTAGTTTTTGGAGGATTAGACAAACCTTTCATTTTTTATCAGATTTGTACAAGAATAAAATAAAATAATAATAGTACATCATGTGCTCTAACTCTATAAGTAAAAGAAATGCCTTCAAATAAATATACTAAACCTATGACAGATATATTTAAAATGAAGGGTGAGAATTAAATTTCTCAGAAAGGTGTTTTAAAAAAAATGGAAAAATACATTCGTACAACATTTTTATAGAATATTTCAATAGTTTAAAAATAATAATACTTTAAAAATTCTATAAAATAATCTAATAATTTTAAAAAAAACATTAATAAAGCTCTCAAAAAAACACATCAGGACACTTAATACATGGAAGGCTATCAAGGCATACCCAATTTCATAATGGATGGGTTCTCTCCCCACTCCCTACCATGTTTACCATGATTAAGTTCTGCTTTTTATAAAAAATCAGCTTTCCTTACATATTTATATGTTTTTCATAAATGTTTTTATATTAAAACAAGAATTAAATTCCCTTACACTTATATATATATATATATATATATAAACCATCAGGTAAATTCACTTGTTAGACTTGGGAAAAACAAATATCCTGATACTTGCCTTTTTATATTTACATGAAATGTCAATAAACATCCATATACTCAAAGTCTAATTAATATTCTCAAAAAAATCCTTTTTTTATTCTTCTAATAAATTAAAAGGTTTAATAAATACTTATGAATATGTGTATATACATTTATATACATTCATATAATTTTAGGAAAAAATCAATGATGTATGACCATATTCATGATTTTTACATGAAATGTGTATGGAATGATGTAATTATGATATTCTTAACTTCTATTCCATGCATTTAATAATTCTTGGTTAATCATAAAAAATTTATTTAATAATAGCTATAATATTTGAAAATAATAATTGTGTGCATATTCTTGAAACAGTTTGAAACTTGGAAATGATTTATTCATATATAATCATGACATTTATAAAATAATATATATATATATATATATCCACATATAAATTGTTTTTTATATACAACACATGCAAGGAAGCAAACCGGCCCAGGACTCATCTCTGCCACTATCACCCCATTTTTTAGGATTAAGTATATAAATCCAAATATATTTCATCATAAACAGGAAATTAGGTTTCAAGTGATCTGGAACATTCACTAATTGAAATATATATATATATTTAGAATAAATATAAAATTAAATATATACATAAATCATAAATTAAATTATAAATTGGAGATAACTTCTGGAATTTTAATATATATATATATATATATATATTTAATAGTTTCAAAAAAATATCACTTTACAAGAAAAACATGATCATGACAAACAAAATAAAATTTTATAATTCATTAAAAATAACTAATTAGGAAAATGGATCCCTTATAGAGTTTAGTAAAATAAATAACTTGAATTAGAAAAAAAATTAACATAAACCTCACTATAAATTTTTAAAGATTTTAAATAACTAAATCCCTTACTCGAAATGAAGAAGTTGTTGGAGACATACTGCTTTAGACTTTCTTCTAGTCTCTCTCAGTATGAGCAGGCTAGTTCAATCATTTTTTTGTTTGCACATAGATAAGAGGATTTTATAGCCGTATTTCTCACAGTGAATTATACATAGTTCATTCTTGTATTGAAATCCAGGAATTAGAGAAAAATTAAGGTATATAAATTTTATATCATTCGAACAGAAATAATGTTGACTGATTTTCAATCTTGTAGTGCAAGCTTAATGAATAAGTAAAATAAAAAAGTGCAGACAGTGAAATACAATCAAAAGTAGTATGAAAACATTGATAGAAATAATATAAAACAATGCTAAAAGGATATCTGAACCTACAATTGTAGATCAGTATGAAAAATATTTTGTTCATATTCCGAAAATCAAAATAGTATACAAAATCAAACTATAAGTAAAACATCCATTTGATATACAATTATAAATATACCAAAGTAAAAATGAACACCTACCATTCTTGGTTGAATAAATATAAAATTGAAATCCTAACCATGCTCAAGACCCTCTAATGACAATCATATCCTCTTCGACATCATCAAATATACCCTCACTAGTGCCCAAACCCACTCAAACTTCCCTACTGGCACCCGATCCTCCCTCAATGTGGCCCCTCAGTGCTCAGTTCGACCCAACCCATAAGCGAACCCCTAGTCGGCTCGACTCGGCCCTCCTTGGCTTCGGCTCGAAGCTCCCATAGGCTTACCTTACAGCACCTCCCACATATATTTTGTCCTCTACTCGGGGTCCCCTTGTTACACAACACCCCCTTACCAAAAACCTCAAAAGAAGGAATCCCAAAACCCGATTTCCCACTTTTATTATTAATTGTTTATTTTTAATCATTTTAAAAACATATATGAAATCTGATTTTAAAAGTAAAATACTTCAAATAATATTTAGTATTATTTTATAATTTTCTAAATTATATTAGACACAACCATAAATTATAATTATTAATATACATAAATAAATTTATTATAATTTTTTAAAAAATTATATCACATAATTATATTTATAAAATTTTTATTTCCAAATAATATAATGTTTTTAGTATCTATTTAATTTCCAAAATAATTTTCTTGTTTTAATTCATCTTATTGTATTATTATATTCAATATTTATTAAAGAAATTTATATTTTAATATTATATATTTTCATTAAAAATATCTTATTTTGATTATAAAATTCAAAAATAAATTTAATTTAAATATTTACTTATAAATTATATGAAAATAGTTTTCATTAAAATAATATAATTATACTCAAAATATTTAATATGAAATAATACATTAAAATAATGAAACTAATATTTTTACTTATTTATTTAAATTAATTCATTTTATTAAAAATAATTTTTCTTGAAAAATAAAGTATTATTTTATAATTTAAATAAATATATTTTATTTTAATAAATATGTTTCTTAATTGGTTTTAAATTATAAAAATAAAATAAAATTCTTATTTAAATTTCTTGAGGATGTCACATAATTCCTCCCTTAAAAAGAATTGCATCCTCACAATTCATTGGTGGAACATAAAATAATTCAGAATTTTCATCTTCATAATAAAGAAAACTAGTAATGTTAAACGTCTATACTCTACCTCTTAAATGGCAACATTTAATCTTCAAATTTATCTAGACCATTCCAATAATACCAATTATAAATCTCCAAAACCTAGTATCCCAAAGTTAGTGGTAAAACATGTTGTGTATTTTTTTTATAAAATAAAATGAATAATTAAACAACACATTAAAAAATAGAGGACATTCTCTCAGTCTAGGTTATGGAGGATTTGGCGAACCTTACTTTTTATCAAAGTCATAATAGAATAAAATAAAACAAAGGATATTTTATGTGCTAACTTTGTAATCAAAGAGAATTCCATTATATAAATATACTAAACTTGTGAAAAATATATTTAAAATGTACGGTGAGCATTAAATTTCCTAGTAAGGGGTTTTTTAAAAAACCATTAAAAAATAATTTCGTAAAATGATTTTTATAGAATATTTCAATACTTTGAAATTAATTATACATTGGAAATACTATAAAATAATCTAGTGATTTTTGGAAATCATTAACTAATCTCTTGGAAACAAAACACATGAGGACACTTGATAAAAGGAAGGTTGTGTGGGCCTACCCACTTTCTTAAGGGATGGGTTCTCTCCCCACTAATTATCATGTTTTCCATGTTCAAGTGCTAGTTTTTATAAAAAACTTTTTCATCTTTCCTTACTTATATATATGTTTTCCACTGGAGTTTTTATTTTTTTAAATTATTAAATGCATATACACTTATATTTATATATAAATATATAGATATAAGCCTTCATGGAAATTCAATTTTTAGAGTTGGTATAACCAAATATCTTGATACTTGACTTTTCATATTTACATAGAAGGTTAATAAATATACATATACTTAAATTCTAATTCATATTCTCCTAAAAATCCATTTTTTATGTTGTTCAGATAAATGAAAAATTTTGTTCAATGATTATGAATATCTATATATACATATATATTCATATATATACAGGTATAAAAAGTCATGGCAAATCAATGAAGTATGGCCATAATCATGATTTTTGTATGACATGTATATAACATGATGAAATTATGATATTCTTAACTTCTATTTTTTACATAGAATAATTCTTGGTTTATCATAAATTTTATTTTTAGAATAGTTATAATTGTTTAAAATAATTCTAATGTACATATGCTCGAAATAATTTGAAACTGGGAAATAATTTATTCATATATAATCTTAACATTTAGTAAATATTATAAATATACACACACAAACGCAAATATATGTATATATATGTGTATATATATCTAAATATAAATGATTTTTTATGTACAACACATGCAAGGAAGAAAACCGGCTTGGGGACTCAACCCCGTTGTCGATGCACCTTTCTTAATAATTAAGTATATAAATCCAAATATACATAATAATAACCTTGAAATTAGGTTTCTAGTGTCCTTTAAAACTCCCAAATTCATATATATATATATATATTGAGAATAAACGAAAAATTAAATATATACATAAATCATAAATCCATATTATAAATTGGAGATAACATTTGGAATTTGAAAATAAATATAAATAAGAGTTTCAAAAATATGTTCACCTTGAAAACACAACTTGATAATAACACTATAAAATAAAAATTTATACTATAATAAAAAACTAATTTGGAAAAATAATCCCTTACAAAATTAAATAATATAAATAACATAAATATGAAAATAAAATTAACATAACCCTTACTATAAATTTTGAAATATATTAAATAAATAAATCCCTTACCCAAAATGAATAAGATATTGAAGACCTTTTTCTTTGGATATTCTCTTAGACGTTATCAGTACTAGTAGGCTAATTTTCATAATTTTTTTTGTTCACACATAGATAAGAGGATTTTATTGACATATTTCTCATGGTGATATATACATTGTTCTTTCTTGCATAGAAAGCTGGGAATCCAAATAGTAATAATGTTGACAGATTTTCATGCTTGCTGTACAAGCTCAACGAATAGGTAAAATGAACAAGATTAAGAAATGAAATATAATCAAAATAAGTATGAAAACATTGAAATAAATAATTCAAAATGATGATAAAATGATATCTAAACCTACACTTGTTAGTCAAAATGAAAAATCAGTTGTTCATATTCCCAAAATCAATCCATTATAAAAGATGGGACTGTAATTAAAAGAACCATTCGATAGAAAATTGGACATCTACAGAAGGAAAAATCCACAACTACCTTTCTAGGTTGAATAATTCCGAAATTGAAACACTAACTATGCTAAATACCCTTCAATGATGATCATATCCTTTTTGACATCTTTATATCTACCCTTTCTGGTGACCAAACCCACTAGAACTTCCCTATCAGCAATCGATCCTCCCTCGATGTGGACCCTCAGTGCTCGGTTCGACCCAACCAGAAGGAGAACCCCTTATCATCTCAACTCATCCCTCCTAGGATTTGGCTCAAATCACCCTATGACATTCCTTGTAGCGCCTCTTGAATAGGTCCAGACCTCTTCTCAGGTTCCCCTTTCTTTGTGACTCTCCACTTACTATAACCCTCAATAAAAGATCTCTAAACTATATTTCCCACTTTTAAAATAGTAACTTGACCATAAAAATAGAAATATGACCATTTTGAATAGTAAATCAGTTGAATGAATAGTAAACTCACCCATGTTTTTTAAAATAAAATTAAGGCATCTTATAAATGGTAGTATTATATAATTTTATCATAGTATAAGTAAATGAATATTTTGAAAAATAATTTATTAATTGTTGGTGTTTTGGTAAGTCATAAATATTTAATTACAATTTTATTATTAATTAAATGATTTAAATGAAAATAAATTTTCATAAAATTTATTCATAACTCAATATTTCTTCTTATTATTCTACGATAATTTAATGATACCTAAGTTAATTTCTGAAAGTGTTATAAAATCTGTTATAGATTTAAAATCATTTTTTCCAAGTAAATAATAGTTTTATTTAATGATTAAATTTCCCTTATTTAAAAAATTATTTTAATACAATGGATTTCATTTTTGAGTTCTATACAATGAAAAATGTTTAGAGATAATTTTCTATATTTTTCTAAAATAATTGAATTTTTGGTGCATAGTAAATTATATAATTTACAATAATTGATGAATAGATGATTTATTGAGTCATAGGTGATGTTTGAATGATGTAAGATCCCATAGTTTGAAATCACCCACACTTAATACTATATTTTATCGCAATAATCAATAATATTTCTTATCTTGAGAAAAATAATAAAATAATTAATAAAATAATGAGAAATCGCACATCTCCTTCACTATAAATACCACCCCACACCACCCCTTCTCCTCACTCCATACAAGTGTAGAACCATGTCAAATTTCTATGCAATATTCTCCCCAAGACTCTCCCCCACGTCCATGAGATCTTAGTATCATAAAAAGACCAAAACTAATCCCCCTAAGGAGGATCTCAGGGAGGAGTATTCAAGAGGTAAAATCTTCTTCCTTTTCCTTTTAATTTCTTTTCAAGTTATTTTCATTATTATTATCTCCTAACCTCAAATATATAAATGATCATGATAACAGAAATATAATCCATATAATTGAATATATCATGTTAATGTAATATCATTCATCAAACTCCTTTCTCTCTCACCTTTATTTTAAAAATGAAATTGTCATCCCTGAGGTGTCGATTTAAAACCTCCATGGATGACAGATTTCCATTCCTCAATGTATCCTTAAAATATGATAATTAAACATTTTTTATGGTTAAAATATTATATAATATATGTATTACAACCTTTCTTATGTTCTTTAAGTAACATATTTACATAATACTAAATGATAATACAAAATGAGTCCGTTATGAACAATAACCACCATAATAATCTAGAAGATTATCACTAAATGTTTTATCTAACGATTCATCTTCATAATATATAACCAAATGATATATAAAAACATTTAAAAATTTTTATGTTCATTAATATCATATAAATTCAATTATGTATAATTATACCCATTCCTTGTGAACTTCCATACTCATATACAAGTATACCGATCGTGGAAACAAAGGAAGTGAATGCTCCTAAGTGATAAAATTGTATCTTATAACTCATAAAAAAGGCCATAACTGAAGTTAATAATATTATAATAAATTAAATAAACTTATAAAAGGTTCTTAATTAATTATTTAATTAATTTTAATTGATTATTCGTGACATTAAGGTCAAGTGAAAAACACATTCAAACATAAGGTAAGGGTTTCTTCGTGAACCTCCAATTTCATTCGGGTTATGATTTCTCCCTCTGTACCCCCATGTAATTATTTATTAATTTTATATAATTATTATAAATTCAATGTATACATTCGAAAATCATTTATCCAAATCAGTGAATCTTTTTTATGGGTAATACTTATTTCATAAGTTTCTCGTTTCAATTCTTCCCAAAACGCAAGCCTGATTAAAGGGAACAACTAAAATTATTACATATTTTTAAGTGAACTCTATATTATGTTTCATGAAACCATTATATTTATTAATTCAATAATTTTATTATGTAAAAAATATAATATTTCATTTCTAGTCTTATACCTTTGTTTTTATGAGAGAACTCTTCTTTGAAAAATAAGAGTATTACTCTCAAGAATTCCTCGATGATTTTTTAAGATTACTTTCATCTATTACAACACCCTTGATAATTATTATGCTTAATTATGATTAATATTCATTTATATTATCTACTTTATATTATATAATGGTTTATGGTTAGTTTTACAATGGTTGTGGGTGAATTGTTTAGGATTTTTCTAAAATACATGAATTTTGTGAATAGTAAAATATTATAATTTACGATAAATAATAAATACATGATTTATTGAGTCATAGGTGATGTTTGGATGATGTAATCACCCATGGTACGAACTCACATGTACTTATTACAATATATTTTCACAGTAATCAACACTATTTCTTGTCTTGAGAAAAATAATAAAATAATGAATAAAATAATGGGAAAATCACCCCTCTCCTATACTATAAATACCACCCCGTCTACTCACACCTTCCCAGAATTAATCCTTACAAACTTTCTACCCAATATTCTCCCCAAGCCTCTCCTCCATTTCCAATATCTCTTGAATTAATACAAATACCAAAACTAATCCCCTTAAGGAGGTTCTCAAGGAAGAGTTTTCAAGAGGTAAAATCCTCATCATTTTTCTTTTAATTTCATTTCAAGTCCTTTTCTTTATATATTCCCTCATCACATTCTCTCTCTAAATGATAATGATAACCCTAGTATTATATATATACTATAATGATATAATGTTAATAGAATATCCTTTATCAAACTATTTTCTATTTCTCTTTTATTTCAAAAACAAAATCACCATCTGTGAGGTGCCAATTTACAACCTTCGTGGATGACGAATTATCGTTCTTCAATTTATCCTTAAAAATTGGTAATGAAACCATTTATATGGTCAAAACATACTATAAAATATTTATCAAAACATTTCTTATGTTCTGAAAGTAACATATTCACATAACACTAAATGACAAAACAAAATGAGTTTGTTATGAACAATGACCATCGTAATAATCTAAATGATTATCACAAAAAGTCTAATCTAATAATTTATACTAATAATATATAATAAAATATATATAACCATTTAAACTTTTTAATGTTCATTAATATCTTATAAATTTAATTCTGTATAATTAAACTCATTCCACGTGAACTTCCATACACATATATAAGTATACCGATCATGAAAACCAAGGAAAAGAATGCTCCCAAGTGATAAAATTGTATCTTATAACTCATCACAAAGACCATAAATTATAATTTTTTTCAAAATTTTGAAATTAATTATACTTTAAAAATTCTATATAATAATCTAGTGATTTTTAAAAAACATTAAGCATTTTCTTGAAAACAAATCACATGATGCCACTTGATACAAGGAAGGTTGCCTGGGCCTAACCACTTTCCTAAGGGATGGGTTCACTCCCCACTCTCTATCATGTTTACCATGTTAAGGTGATGATTTTTATAAAAATATTTTCATATTTCCTTATATATATATATATAGATTTTGCACTAGAGTTTTTATTTCAAAACAAGCATTAAATGCACATACAGTTATATTTACATATAAATGTAAAGATATAAATCTTCATGGAAATTCACTTGTAAGACTTGGAACAACCAAATCCCTTGATACTTGAATTTTAAAATTTACATGGAAGTTTAATAAACATCCATATACTCATATGAAAATTCCTATTCTTATAGAAATCCAATGTTTTGGTTTTTTTGAAAAATAAAAAAAATTATTCAATGCTTATGCATATGTGTATATACATATATATATATACATGTATGAAATATCATGAAAAAACAATGATGTATGTCTATATTCATGATTTGTAAATGAAAATTATATGACGTGATGAAATTATGATATTCTTAACTTCTATTTCATACATATAATAATTCTTGGTTAATTAAAAACAATTTATTTAAGAATAGTTATAATCCTTGAAAATAATACTTATGTACATATGCTCAAAATAATTGGAAACATGGAAACAAGTTATTCATATATAATCTTGAATTATAGTAAATTTTGTAAATATGTATATAAAAATATATATATATATATAGCCCCACCATTAGTGGTTGGGTGGTAAGGGTTTGGGTGGGGTGAGAGGCAGGTCACATGATCAAGTCCTCAAGCCTACGATTTACTGTAGTTTTCTTCCTTGAGTTTTGTTTCATGGTGGTGGATGTAATCGGCATATAATATATATATATATATATACAAATATTAATTTTTTTAATATACCACACACACAAGGAAGAAAATAGGACCGGGGAATTAACCTTTCTACTACTATGGAGACCTGATTTTTTCCTTGTAATACATTGAAATATTTCAATATATATTTCCAAAGCTAGGCACTGAGAGAGGGTGTGATTTCAAGGCCCTGTGTGCCCAAAATTACTTTCATAAAAATATTAAGAATATTTTTTACTATGCATGTGAATAAAGTGGTATAACTCTCAAATAGAATCTTGGATAAAAAATCTGAGGCCACAGTTGAGTCCAGACTGTGGCATTTACCCAATGCAGGACATAAATTTTTTCGGAGCTGGTGTTTTGTAGAAAAATGTCACTGAGGATGTAACCGTAAATAAATAATAAAAAAATTATTTTTCATGTTGTTTCAAATAAATCTTAAATAGGAACTCATATTGGAAATTTGAGACCACCATTGAGATTGTAATGTAGTGTTTTCCCAAAGCGTGATCTATGATGAGAGGACGCGGGATATTTGGATCTCGTGACCATGGGTGGGTGTAGTTATGAAGTTCCTTGACCTAATATTAATAGGTCATTATAGTTTCCTAATTATTTTTTCCTAATAAACCTTCCAATGGTGTAAATCTCTCCACCTCTCATCCCTTTGGCGATTCAATAACGAAGCTTCGACATATCTCAATGATCATTGTCGGACGTTCTCATCGATGAAGAATGCATTCAAAATGAGGTAGGATTATTCCTTTGGATTCCTTTCTTAATTTAGGAATTATAAAATTGTTTCCTTGTCAATTTATTCTTTTTGAACATCATATTCAATGGAAAAACTAACACAAACATTGATCTAATCTAGGATTCCATTTATTTTGCTCCCCTTTATCCATTGTTCGTGCATTCTTTTCATTTACTTACTGGTTCATTGAAATGACAATGAATATTTGAGTGGAGCATGGATTGGTGTATATTAGGGCCCAAGGATTCTAGATATGTGTTTGTTTCAAGTTTTTAGCCTTGGAAGAGGTATGGTGCTCCATATAAGGGACCACTAGTGCGCAGTGGAGCCATGGGACGCTGGCAGGAGGCCACGGCAAGCAGCGATGGCTGTGTTGCGGGGTGTACCCCGGGTTCCGGTAGGCAACCGTGAAACATAGCAGGTGGTCATGGAATGTGATGGATGTTCGTGTTGATGACAGTGACCACGTACAGGCTGACCAGGTAGGTCAGGCCATCCCCAGTCATGCGGCCCACACACAAACATGCCCAAGTGGTTTAGCTCAGCCAGTTGGTCCAGGCTGAGACAGGACAAACCTAGCTGGACCTGGGTCAGAATCAGGTCAGACCTGTGGTGACTGGGGTGAAGCATGTCCACAGTTGACCATGAGGTCATGACTGTTCAAGCTGTCAGGAGGCCAATGATCATGGATGGTCCTGAGGAGTCGATCGTGAGGTTGGGACAGCTCAAGCTTTTGCAGGTGTACTTTTTGTTGTTGGTCTTGGTTGGTTGACTGTGAATTATGGACGATGTAGTAAGTGGACTTTATGTGGTAGTTGTTTCACATCTGGTCAGCTCGTGGGCTTAGGCAGGCCTACAGGCTGCTCTTCGAGTAGCTTCTTCAAACAGTCAAATCTCCTAAACGGATCATCCAATTGATGTACCATCTATGGCAACATGATCATATTTTTTAGAATGAACTTTTGAGTCTATTTTTTTATGTTGATGTTCATTGTTGATGCACGGTCACCACGAGGTCCCATTTGGGCATGTTGTGGTGAAAAAAACTATTTTCACCTATTTCTCGATTCGGTTGAGAAAATAGCATATCCTGTATGTTTTTCTTCTTAGATCATGATGGTGACATCTAATGTGGCTTTAGAGTTATGATTAATGGTTTTATGAGCATGATTCTTATTCGGGTTTTGTTTGATGATAGTAGTGTTTAGAAAAGGATATCATATATCTCCAACAGGAACCCCCCTAACGCACTATGGAATGGGTCCTTCACGATATCACAGTGGAACCGCCCCATCAACATGGGTTCAAGTCCTCTACAGTTACTTCTGAGTGAAACCCCCTATCGGGTAGGTCACATGTCCTCAATGAACTGGAATGGAACCTCCTCATGATATCAAGGTGTGGGTCCTTGACCATTAGAGTGGAACTCACCTGACGCACTAGGGTGTAGGTCCTCTACTTTGAGTTTGGACCATCTGGCTATACGGATCAGTGGAAATATGTAGTTTGAAGTACCTTTGGAATCACGAGAGAGAGGGATACTTTCCCCACTAATACATATCCTTGTGATGTGACCTAGAACCATGTGGGTGTGTCAGTTCCACCCAAATAGGATTGTATCAATGTGTGGTGATTAAGGCCTTTTAACTTTCATGTTCAGGGTAGACATGAGGATTTTCGGTATCATTGATGGATACTCTTGGAATTATTGGAGACTCTTCTTCTTTGGCTAGGCTGTGAGAATGAGATCCCCTTAATCTCTTGTTTGGATTTCTTTTGACTGAGTATATATATATATCATTTTTTTCACTCTCTTGGTTTGGGGTCAAGTTGCACACTTTCATTGTACCTTATTCTCTCTACTATGTTACTATTCAGTTTATCACTTACTATTGGGAAAAAATCCATCAAGGTATCATTAAAGAATTTTTTAGGTGATTCTGTTTGTTGACCAAGTGGACCTCTATGTTGTGTTTCTTAACAAAGCAGACAACGATGTTCATTTTGTTGAAAAATGGGTTTAACATGGTGAAATGTCGAGTTTAAAAGATGTTGTTGGCAATACATGATTGAAAGAAGAAACTTGAAAAATGAATAAATGATTTGGAGGCAGTACAAGAAAGGGAAGATACAAGGTGGTGTTTTTTTCTTGTGTTTACCAAATTTTTGGGCCTCAAAATTGATAAGTGGAGAAAAGTGTTTTTGGAAAAGGGACTTGCGCACTAGTTTATTAGAGTCTTGGAAAGTTACATGCCATAGGTTTTTCAAGATCAGAACATAAAAATATGGGAATGTAAAGAGGATCACCCAAGTTTTGGTTTGGATTCCCAAGGTGACTAGGGTGATAGAGACTAGGACGGCTGGACTTGCACGTTGGGAGAAGACTTGCATGCGTCGCTTATGGTGGTCAAAATTCCTATAAATAGAGGTCCACCCCTCCTCAATTGGTGTGAATCTCAACACATAGAGAAAATTCGATCTCCAATCATGCAGGTGGTTCGGGCATTCAAGTGATAGTGTGGGCATATAAGTAAAAGGTTATTTAGAAGTTGTGTGCTAGTTGATAGTTGCATGCCAATATTGGTTTTGGTGTAAAAGGGTGTGAGTCACCCAAGTTCTATGTTGGAAAATGGAGTTCCGCACAAGTGGTTAGGTGAAACTTGTGTGCCATGCTTAGAGAAGTGCATCAAATAATTAGACAAGAATTCCAATCATAGAGAAGCATGCCAGTAATTCTAGGGATGTGAAAAATTGGGATGATTTCTCATTACACCCAGTGCAAAGTGAGATTCATCTGTGTGTTAAAGTTGGATGACAATAGAAAATCAACATACAGAGGAAGATGCATTCATTTTTTATAATGAAGGGACCACCAATTCCATAAACTATGAGTTGATCCTTTCCATAGTTGTGATAAAAGGAAGAGGAAAAAGGTGTTACTCTCCACCAGTAGTGATCTAGAGAGAGAGAAATAGGGAGTGACCCTTGGGAAAGCAGCAACCTAACCCTAAACTTTGTAAAGGTAGTAAGACTAGGCATAGAAGTGATCTATCCCAAACATTGTAAATTAGTAGTAATATTTAGGGGATTTGGTGTAGTGGCACATCACGGTTGTATGCTCCTTGGACGTAGCCTAGTGAGGGTGAACAAAGTAAAAAAAATCTTTGTATGCTTGCTTGAATCCCTGCATTGCATCCAAAGCATCATTATCAAATAAATAAGCAAAGAAAATGATAAATGTTAATAATATAATGGAGAACAATGTGACCCTTTTAATATAGAGGTCAAGATCCAGTAGGGTAGGAATAATTTTGAAATAAAATATCCATACTCTAACTCACAACTCCCCCCCCCCTGCTCAGGGTATCTAGGCCCATTTTGGTCATAAAACATACTTATCCCCTTTCAACTTTTGGAGAATCCTACAAGGTTTTTGTATAATCGCCCATGAATGGGATTTTCCTACAAATTTTGTGCCTTTTGCAGGTGATAGATAGGTTGATCATGACTTTAGAGGACTTTAGGTATTTGGAGTGCTTGGAGTGCATATGGTGGCTACGTCTTGGGATCCAAGAGCGGGGTGCTACCAGCTATTTTACTTTTCTAGTTTCTGTTAGGTTGGGACCCTTTTCTAGTTGGTCATTAATTTTTTCCCCTTTCCTTTCAATTTACATTACCATACTTGTACTATTTAAAATTCCATACATTTTTTCTTTACTTACAGTGGT
The DNA here is from genome assembly GCA_963277665.1 of Viscum album. NCBI lineage: Eukaryota > Viridiplantae > Streptophyta > Magnoliopsida > Santalales > Viscaceae > Viscum > Viscum album. The sequence continues at coordinate 552,872,637 of OY728158.1, forward strand.
GTAGTATCTTTTACTCCTTTCCTTATACACTTTCACACTGATTTGGTTGTGTGTGTGTGTGCGTGTGTGTATAGGTACTTATCCAAAGGCATTAACAAGTTTTTTGTTCCTTCAATGCTTTTATCCACCCCCTAACCTATAAGGGAGGTCTTTGGGGTAGTTGTGGCTCGATCCCCGACATGGTATGGGTCGTGACAAATTGGTATCAGAGGAAGTTCATTTTTGGGATGTTTAATAGATGTTTCCCGTTAAAAATATTGGTTGGGTTTAGCATAACAGTGTCGAAGTATCTCGAAAGTGGTTCTCAGGCTTGGGAGTCTAGTGATTGTGTGGGTGGATGATATATCTATTCACCAGGACCCTGATTACCTTCTTGTCAACTTGGAATGTTGAGATATTTGTTCTGGGATCAATGATACATGCATCAGATAGGATTGATTCTTTGACTATCATTATTTAACTATCCTTCTTGATTCATCTCCACATTATTTTTGATACATATATATATGCTCATCTGACTGTGGTACTCCTTGATAACATACTTGTTTCCTCCATGATGATAGCCAATGAGGAGACCTAATTCTGTTTGTGACAATGAATATTTGTGCAACAAGGAATCAGTTCAAGGTCCATCATGTGATTTCCTTCCTCCAGGTGGGTCGAGAGTATCACCTACACCTATTGAATAGTAGATAGTCCCAGCAGATCAGACCAATGAATTGCGTAGGCTGAGGAGACTTCACAAGTTTCATCTCTAGAGACTGATGAGGATCTAAAGTGAGATAGATCATCAGGTAGTAAATGATTGTATAGAGTTGGTGTTTTTCCTATTCAGGGTTGTTTGGACATCGATGTATCTGATAGTGGATTTGGTATCTAGTATTTTCCATGAAGCAGCTAGACTTTGGTTTATCATGGTTACTCATATGCACAATGAGTCAACAATCTTGTGGGATGACTTTTAGTAGATATTCTGTGAGAAGTACTACCCCTCATTCTTACACTCTGTTCAGATTTAGGATCTATTGGAGCTTCAGTTGGGAATGGGTGATAGTCGAAGAGTACGCATATAGGTTCACAGACCTGACCTGTTACTCTATCGATATGATATGCGATGGTTACTTCTGAGCACATAAGTTTGATTAGGGACTCCCCGGAGATATTCCTATCAGCATAGTACCCTTGTGCAACCCCACCTATGTCAGGGTACTGGAGAGGGAACTAGTGACAGAGAGATTTCTATCATATGGATTCCAATTATCTTGTACTGGCAGTGTACACTATGGAGTTGTGACGTCTGCGCCTACTAGAAGATGTCAGTCGATAGGATCTCAACGTAGGAGGCCTCCCCATGATCAGGCTCAGGCACACGGTCAGGTGTCTCTGGGAAGCATAGAGAACTAGGATAGCTTGGGGAGGGTAGGTGTTATGGTTGTGAAGGGTGAGGTCACATGCCATGAGACTGCCTAACCAGATGTGCAGAACCACCCAAGCAGGTAGTAAATGGACCACCACAGTAGATACAACACCATAATCAGGGATCCCCTAGGTGAGTACATAGTGGTTCCTAGGGAGGAGGCACTGGTAGAGTAACAGGAGGATATGTAGATGAGGGATGACACTATGAGGTTCTCCCACCACCACCTCTAGGTATCCCACATATTTCTTATGGAGCTGGCGGTCGGGGCTGCAGACAGCTACATGCTATGGATTTCCATGATCCAACAGCACATGAGATGATTTGAGGTATGATCTGTGTTTATTCTAGTCTTGCTTCAGTATTATTAGGGATAGATCCCATTCATTCTTTTGTCTCATTAATTTTGTTATGGGAGTTAGAGATCCTAGTATAGGCGTTAGTACATCATCTTTTCCTCGAGGACCCTATGGGGATAACTTCTTCTGTGTCTTTCATCTGTCAGTAGTGAAAGGTATCACTTGGAGGAGAGTGGTTCACATAGGACCTACTGATCATTGTAATGGAACCCTATAATGTTATCTTGGGAATGGATTATATTTCTATGGTTTGATCCCAGATTGACTATCACTGCAAACTATTAAGATTTACACATGATGATGGGATGAGGTTCTCCTTTCTTAGTAAAATAGACCTCATATAAGGGTAGGATGGTGTTGTGAGTAAGAGGATATATCCTGTCACCCATTAGTTAGAGAGTTCATACCATGGTACAATAGACTCTACAATAATTTTTATTCCTTCAGTTATGGAGTATTATATGGACGTCTTTCTCAAAGAGGTTTCAGGACTACCTCTGAGGTTAGAGTTGGAGTTTTTTATTTAATTGAAACCAGGGACTATCCTGATATCTTCTATGGAATATCGAATGAAACCCAATAAACTTTTAGATATATGGTTTATCATTATGAACTTCACAAGAAAGGTTTCATAAGACCCATTGTGTCCCCCTGGGTAGCTCCAATCCTATTCCAAACGAAAAAAGATAAGATATTATAGCTTTGCATGAATTATCGTCGCTTGAACCTGGCCATGATAAAGAAAAAGTACCCCTTCTTGAAGATCATTGACCTCTTTGACCAGTTTTATGGTGTGATATGGTTCTCTAAGATTAATCTCAGGTACGATTACCACCAGCTACAGTTCTACGAGGTTGATATTATGAAGTTGGTTTTCGATGTTGATATGGGAACTATGAGTTCCTAGTGATTTCCTTCGATGTGACAAATTTCCCTTACATTTTTTTGGATTTGATGAACCATATCTTCCATCCTTACATGAAATAGTTTTCTTCTTCATCGATGACATAATCAACTAATTTTTGTCAGAGGAGGAGAATATGGAGCACTTGAGGATGGTTCTTGATTTACTTCGAGAGAATCAACATTACTGAAATCTCTTGAAGTTCCAATTCTAGATACATGAGGTCCACTTTTTTGGGGCACGCCAAGTCTAAAAAAGGTTTAGTCATGGATCCAAAAAAGATCAAAGCTATGATTTCTTTGGATCCACCCAATAATTCCTCATAGGAAAAAATATTTCTTGGTTTGGCAAGGTAATACATAATATTTTGGGTATAATTCATTATTATTGTATCCCCTTTTACCGCTCTGACACAGAAGGGATAGTCTTTTACCTCGTTTGAGTGGTTCTAGAAGGCCTTCGAGGAGTTGAGGTAGAGGCTGAATAGCAATCCAGTTATGGGACTACTAGAGGAAGGTATTGAGTTCATATTTTATTGTGTTGCCTTAGGATATGGAATCAGTTGCGATTTGATGCAATGGCAGGAAGTCATTGCATATGGGTCAAGGCAGTTGAGACACAATGATAATAACTATGTGACTCATGACTTATATCTAGCAGTGGTAGTCTTCATCCTAAGGATTTAGAGGAACTACCTTCTGGGAGAGTGCTTTGGGGTTTACTCTAACCACCAAAGCCTCAAGTACATCTTCACCCAAAGAGACTTGAATCTGAGGTAGTGACGCTGGTTAGAGTTCCATCCAGACTATGACTTCAAGATAGTTTATACTCTAGGAAAGGGAACCATTTTACTATATTTCCTTAGTATGAATTCTCAGTCTCTCCTAGTTAAGGAATATTCATAGTAGTTAGCTTCCCTATAGATGAACCTAGTGGATCAAGAAGATATAGTTTTTCTACAGTCAATGGTGTTGACTCCTTTGATCCTTGAGTGTGTGAAAGAGTCCCAATTGGTACACATTGATTGCAAGGTTCAGCATGATAAAATATCTATAGGCTATACACTGGATGTATATTTTCAAAGAGGGAATCACAAGATCTTTTGACATGGAAATATACTAGTTCCAGTTTTGATGTGGGACATGATGTAGGAGTTCCACACTTCTCCCTTAGTTATAAATCCCAGTTTAGGGAAGATGTTTCAGGATATTTAGTGGTGATTTTGGTGGTCCTGGATGAGATTAAGCATAGCTGAGTTAGTCTCACGATGCCTCACCTATCAGTAGGTGAAGGATAAGCATGAGGTTTCAGTGGGTTTGTTGCAGCCTCTTTAGATTCCAGAGTCAAAATGGGATGACATAACCATGGACCTTTTCATATATATTCTATACATAGAAAAATTCCATGATGCCATTTGGGTAATAGTAGACCGACATATGAAGTTAGTGTACTTCCTTTCTATCAGAGAGTAGAGTTTTGTAGAGATTTTGTAGGATGATGTACGTACATTAGATCATCCACCTTCATGGGGCACCCTTGACGATTGTCTCCGGTCGTGACGTGCAGTTTATGTCATGATTGTGGAGATGAATGTGGGAGGAATTCGGGACTCAGGTATGGATGAGTATTACCTTTCACCCCTAGACCAAAGGGAAGACCGAGTGCACTATCCATATGCTAGAGGATATGCCAAGGGCTTGCATGTTGGAGTTCATATGGATCTAGGAGGATCACCTTCCTTTGGTATAGTTTTCATAAAAAGAAATATACCACTCTACAATCAACATGGAACCTTTTTAGGCCCTATAAGGGAGACCCTATCAGTCACCTTTATGTTGTAAAGAGGTTGGAGAGCCATCCCTCGCAGGCCTAGAGTTGGTGCAGACGACGACAGAGAATGTAACAGTCATTCTTGAATGGATGAAGACGAATTAGAGTAGAAATAAATACTACACGAATCACCACCGTAGCCCTTAGAGTTTGAACAGGGATACCACATCTTCCTAAGAGTCTACCCAGGAAGTAGAATGCATTGGTTCGGTCGGGGATAAAAACTATCCCCAAGGTTCATTGGTCCTTTAGAGATCCTGCATATGGTTGGAGAGTTTACCTACCACATTTCCCTACACCAACAGCTAGAGTGGGTGTAAGATGTATTCCATATATCATAGCTAAGGAGATACATGCTTGATCCTATACACATCATCAATGGGGGTGCTTTAAACATTGATGATGGAGCCACCTTTGTAGAGAACCCAGTGGAGATAGAAGATCGGTTGGAGAAAACCTTACATGAATGGACCATCCCTTTGGTTTTCATGTTTTCATTCTAAAGAAATTTTTAGGAGAGTTCCTAGGATTGGGAGATCCGGATACAGGCTCGGTATCCTGATATATTTTACTAGTTTTTATTTTTAATGATGAGAATCATGAAGGGAGAAATTATGTAGAGATTTATTTTTTCCTTTGTAAGACTTTTAAATATTTCTATATATATTTCCAGAGCTAGGCACTGAGACGGCATGGGATTCTGAGGTCTGGTGTGCAGGAAATTAATTTTATAAAAATATTATGTACATTTATACTATGAAAATGAAGGATGCAGGATAACTCCAAAATGGAATCATAGATCATAAATCCAAGGCCAAGGTTTATTCTAGAACATGTCATTTACCCTAGTAAATACATAACTTTTTCCTAGAAGGGTCTTATATTGAAAAAAAGTCACTGAGGATGTAACAGTAAGTAAAATAATTAAATTATTTTATTTTATTTTGGATGTTGTTTCAAATAAATCTTGAATGGAGAATTGATTTTGATATATGAGACCATCGTTGAGTTCAGAATGTAGTGTTTTCCCTATTTACAAACTAATGTGAGAGGGAACGTGATGTTTGGATCCCACGACCATTGGAAGGTGTGGTTAAGAAGTTCATTGACCTAATATAAATAGGTCATTATGGGTTCCTAATTAGGGTTGCCTCATAAACCTTTCACTAGTGAAAATATCTCATCCTATACTCACTTTGGCAATTAAAAGATAAATCTTCAATGGATCACAATGATTGTTGGCGGTCGTGATCGTCAACTCTGGACAAATCCAAATCATGGTAGCATTCTTCCATTGGATTCCTTTCCACATTCTGGAATTATGAAATTGTTTCCTTGTCAATTTTTTCATTTTGAACATCATAGGTGATGGAATAAATAACGTGGCCATCGATCTGAGCTTGGATTTCATTTATGTTTCCTCTCTTTATCCATTATTCATGTGTTCTTCGTCGTTTACTTTTCGGCATGTCATAAGAACAAAAAATCTTCAATCGGGGAATGGATCTATGTAGATCGGGGACTAAGGATTCCAAATATGTGTTTGCTTCATATTTTTAGAATCGATGGAGGCATGGTGGTCCATGGAAGGTACCATTGAAACACGGCGGCAGAGCCGCAGAACGGTGGTAGGTGACCACGGTAAGCGGCGACGGTGGTGTCGTGGGGTGAATCCTAGGCAACGATAGGTGGATACAAATCATGGTGGGAATCCATGTTGATGTAAGGTGCCATGGAATATAGTGTATGGCCATATTGATGGTAAGAACTGCAGAATGCAATGGGTGGCCGCATTGAAGATGACGATTGTGGATGGGCTGGGCCCTAGCAGGTGAGGTGTCCCATGCGCGAGTAGGCCTAGGTAGGCCGGGATAAGACTGTCCAACAGGGTTGGACCGAGGCAGACTCGAGTCATACCTAGGGTGACTAGGGAAAATCATGGCTGTGATTGACCATGAGGCTGCGGTAGCTCAAGCTGTCATGGGGCCAATGACCGTAGTCGATCCCAGGTAGTCGACAGTGGCTATCGACTGCGAGGTTGTGGTTGCTCGAGCTACCACAAGTGTAGTGACTATGGCCAGTCCCATGAGGTTGAACATGATGGCTAGTTTGCATAAAAATTGGACTAACCACAGGGGATGGTCCATGTCTAGTCTGCCCATGGGCTTGGGTAGGCCTACGAGCAACTCTTCGGGCCACAACTTCAAATAGTCATAACTTCTAAAATGAGTATCCAGTTGACATTTCATCTAAATAATTATGATCCAACTTTTGAGATAGATATTTTGAGGCCAATTTAGGTATTTAATGTTTGGGACTGAGACACAAGCCCCATGAGGTCTCGTTTGGGCATGTTGTAGTGAAAATCACACTTTTCACCGATTTCCCAATTCATGTGAGTAAATATCATATTTTTCATGTTTTCCCACATACAGAATGATGGTGATCTCTTATGCATCTTTTGAGTTGTAATTAGAGGTCTTATATGCATGATTTTTATTCAAGAGGTGTTCAATGATAGTAGTTTTTATGAAAGTATATCCAAGATCTCTAAGTGGAACCCCCCATCAGCATGGGTGTCTGTCCTCTATAGTTACTTCCGGGTGGAACCCCCCAAACGGGTAGGGTGGGGGTCCTCGATGACCTAGAGTGGAACCCCCTTGTGTTACCAAGGTGTGGTTCCTCAACCATTAGAGTGGACCCCCCCCTGATGCACTAGGGCACAGGTCCTCTACTTCAAGTTTGCATCATGTGATTATACAGATCAGTGGTGAGAATTGTATTGATGTACCTTTGGACTCACGAGAAAGAGGGATTCTTTCCCCACCAAGATGCATCCTTATTATGAAACCTAAAACCATGTGGTTGGTTTAGTGCTTCCCAAAGAGGATAGTATTAAGGTGTGATGATTGAGCCCCATTGACATCCATGTTTAGGGAAGACGTGTGGGATGCTGGGCATCGTTGATGGATACTCTTGTAACTACTAGTGACTCTTCTTCTTGGTCATAGGCTGTGAGATGGAAAACCCCTTACTCTCTTGTTTAGGTTTTTTTGACTAATCATATATATATATATATATATATATATCAGGTTTCTCAATCTCTTGGTTTGGGGTCTAGTGGCACTCTTTCACAGTACCTTGTTCTCCCTAATATTTTCCTTTTTAGTGTATCTCTTATTTATCCCTCTTCAACTTTTGGGCGGTACTACTGGGTATTTTTATAGTCACCCCTGCATGGGATTTTCCCGCATGTGTCGTTCCTTATAAAGATGAAAAATAGGTTGATCACAACTATAGAGGTGCTTCGGGATTCAGAGTACTTTGACTTCATATGGTGATCGTGGATTGGGATCTAGAAGAATGGCTCTCTCATATATTTTACTTCTCTATTTTTTGTTAGGTTGGGACACATTTCTGGTTGGGCATGTATTTTTTCCATTTTTCTTTAATTTTAAATTACCATACTTGTACTATTTATAAGCCCATGCATGTTTGGTTTACTTACAATAGTATGTCATCCTTTACTCATTTCTTTCTACATAGTCACTATGAGTTGGTTGTGTGTGTATGTACAGGTACTTAGGAAAAGGTATTTCCAATATTATTGTGCCTTCAGTGCTTGTCACCACCCCTATCTTATGGAGGCAGGCTTGGGGTAGTTGCATCTTGATCCCTGGCATGGGTCTGGTCATGATAGTCACTGCCCTGTTTTTTATGATTGATTATATAAATCCAAATATATTTAATGATAAACATGAAACTAAATTTTAAGTGATATTTAATATTCACTAATTCATATATATATAGATATATTGAGAATAAACTTAAAATTAATTATATAAATAAATCATAAATTTGAATTAAAAATTGGAGATAAATTCTATAATTTGAAAATAAATATATATAATAGTTTCAGAAATAAGTTCACCTTTCCAACACAACATGATCATAACACCATGAAATAATAATATATACTTAAATAAAAATAACTAATTTGGAAAACCGATCCCTTATATAATTTAGTAAAATAAAGAACATTATTATGAAAAAAAAATTAACATAACCCTTACTATATCTTTTGAAATATTTTAAACAAATAAATACCTTACTTGAAATGAAGAAGTGGTTGAAGACATGTTGCTTCAGACATAATCCTAGTCTCTCTCAGTACCAGCAGGCTAGTTTGATCTTTTGTTTTTTTTGCACGTAGATAATAGTATTTTATATCCATATTTATCACAGTGATATATACACAATTGATGCATTCATAGCAAGCCAATAATCAGATAGCTAATATGGTATATAAATTTTATATCATCCGAACGAAAATAATGTTGATAGATTTTCAAGATTGTGGTGCAAGATCAATGAACATTTAAAATTAAAAAGTTAATAAAATTAAAAACATTGAAAAATCAATATATAAATGTTGACATAAATAACATAAAATGATGTTAAAAGGAAGGTCAAACCTATAATTATGGATCAAAATGAAAAATATGAAGTTCATAGTCCCAAAATCAAAAAAATACAAAAAATCAGATCTTATGTAAAAAACAATTTGATAGAAAATTGGACATCTAAAAAAGGAAAAATTCATTCGTACCTTTCTAGGTTGAAGAAATCCATAATTGAAACCCAAAATATGATCAAGACCCAACAACGATGCTTAGATCCTCTTCAACATCATTTGATATACCATCATCAGTGGCCAAATAATAACTCTAGTAACATCTATATGCTAGAATGATATCTTGTTAATGAAATATCCTTCATCAAAATCCTTTCTCTCTCTCTCTCTCTTTTATTTTTAAAACAAAATCATCGTCCTTGAGGTGCTCATTTACAACCTTTGTGGACAACGAATTTCCGGTCTTCAATTTATCTTTAAAAGCATGTAATGAAACCAATTTCATGGTTAAACCATACTATAATATATATATATTAAAATCATTTTTATGTTATTTATGTAACATATTTACATAATACTGAATGATAAAATTAAATGATTTCGTTTTGAATATTAACTGTTGTAATAATATAAATGATTATCACTAAATGTCTTATGCAATGATTCATCCTCATAATATTTAACCAAATGATATATATAACCATTTAAACTTCTGTATGTTTATTAATATCATATAAATTTATTTCCGTAGAATTATACCCATTACACACTAACTTCCATACTCATATACAAGTATACCGATTATGAAAACAAATGAAACGAATGCTTCTGAGTGATAAAATTGTATCTTATAACTCATAAAAAAGTCCATAAATGAACTTAATAAAATTATAATAAATAGAATACATGTGTTAAAGGTTATTAATTAATTAATTAATGGATTTAATTTTATTATATTGTACATTAAGGTCATGTTTAGAACATATTTGGACATAAGGTAATAGTATTCTTCCTGAAAAACCATTTTCATTTAGGTTATTATTTCTTCCCCTATACACTAATGTAATTATGTATTTTTATATAATTATTCAAAATTATAAATATAAATATATATATATATGTTCCAAAATCATATATCCATATTATTTCATCAATCTATGATGGCAAAATAATTGTTTTGTAGGGTCCCTTCTCAGTTCTTCCTGATATGAATACTTGATTAAAGGGAAAATCTCAATTTCTTCCCATTTAATTCCTTATATCAAATAGGTGAAACATAATCAACATATAAATTCATTTTTTAAAATAATATGTGAAATGTAAATAAATTTCTCCAATTAGTAAACATAATTACTAACCATTCGGAGTAATATAGTGAATGGTAAGAAGATAGCACATCCAAAGTCAAACTAACCATAAACCATTGAATAAAATATGGTAGTTTATATCATAAAATATTAATAAAAATTAATAATAATAGTCAAAAATTGTGTTTAAATACATGAAATACTCTTATAAAATCATCGAGTAATTCTGGAGAGAAATACTCTTATTTTTCAAATAATAGTTCTTTGGGATAAATCATTTTTTAAAACAAGAAGGGAACTAAGATTGTTTCTACATAACACAATGAGTTATATTAGAAAATAATTATTAAAAAATATTATATATTGAACTTTAAAATATGTAATAATTCTAGTTGTTCCCTTAAACTGGGATTATGTATCAGAAAGAATTGAGAGGGGAAACTTATAGAGAAAGTATTACCCATAAAAAAGATGCATTGATCTGGATACATGATTTCAGAATGTTTAAACATAATTTATAATATGTATATGAAAATAATTAATTTTTACATAGGTTTATAGAGGGAGAAAGTATAACCCAAATGAAATTCGAGGTTCGGGAGGAAACCCCTACCTTATGTCTGAATGTGGTTTTCACTTGACCTGAATTTCCTGAATAATCAAATTAAATCCATTAATTAATTAACTAATAAACCTTTATACATGTAATTTATTTATTATAATTTTATTAATTTAATTTATGACCTTTTTTATGAGTTATAAGATACTATTTTATTGCTCAGGAGTGTTCGTTTCCTTGGTTTTCACGATAGGTATACTTGTGTATTAGTATGGAAGTTCACGTTGAATGGGTATAATTATCCAGAATTTAATTAATATGATATTAATGATCATCAATAACTGTAAATGGTTATATATATCATTTGTTATATAGTATGGGTATAAATCCTTAGATAAGACATTTAGTGATTTCCATTTAGATTATTAGGGCGGTTATTGTTCATAAGGAACTTATTTTGTTTTGTCATTTAGTATTATGTAAATAAGTGACATCGTGAACAGAATTAAGGTTTTAATACATATATTATGTTTTTTTAAAACAAAAATGGTTTCATTACCATCTTTTAAGGAGAAATTGAAGAATTAAAATATGTATTTCATGAAGGTTGTAAATTGGCACCTCATAGATGATGATTTCTTTTTTAAAATAAAAGAGAGAGAGAGAATGGATTTTGATGAAGGATATTCTATTAACATGATATCATTCTAGTATTAATATGATACTATAGTTATCATGATCATTTGGATAGGGTAGGTGTGGAGATAATAGTAAAAGAAATGAGCTGGAAAAGAAATGAAAAGGAAGAGGAATATGATTTTACCTCTTGAATACTCCTCCTTGAGAAGCTCCATAAGGAGTTTGGTTTGGGTCTTTTGATGAGATAAATTTCTCCTGGAAAAGGGGGAGGCTTTAAGAGAATATTTCGTTGAAATTTTAAAATTCTAAAGGCTTGGAAGGTGTGAGAATAAGGAGTGGTATTTATAGTGGAAGAGAGGGTTGATTTCTCATTATTTTATTCCTTATTTTATAATTTTTCTCAAGGTAAGAAATAGTGTAGATTCTTGTGACAAAATAAAAAAATAAGTGCATATGAGTTCGACCCAAGTGTGATTACATTAGCCAAATATCACCTATTACTCAATAAATCATATATTTTTTATTTATCACAAATTATCATAGTTTATTCTTCACTAAAAATTCATGTATTTTAGAAAAATCCCAAAAATTTACCTTGACCATTTTTCAACATGTAGAATTAAAAAATGAACTCCATTTTATGAAATTTATTTTCTAATTATACTGAATTTGATTTTGAATTAAATCCATCATTTACTCGAAAAAATAGATTTTAAATCTATAACTCATTTTATAATGCTTTCAAAAATTAACTAAGATCTAATAAAATTATAAAAAAATAATAATAAAACATAATATTGATTTATGAATACATTTTATGAATATTAATTTTCTTTTAAATCATTTTATTTATTATAAAATTGTTATTAAATATTTATGAATTACAAAAATACCAACACATAATTAATATTTTTTAAATTATTCATTTACCTATACTATGATATAATTATATCATACTTCCATTTATAAGATTCAAAAATTTAATTTATAAAAACATAGTTGAAGTTACTATTCACTCATCTGATTTACTATTTATAAGGTTCATATTACTATTACTAATTTCAAGTTACTATTTCATCGGTATAGGTTCCTTTACATCTAGAAATACCTCTTGTTTCATTCATTCTTAATTTATGATGTTTTATTATATTCCCTTGGTGATTTTATGTGATATATACTATATGAAATAAATATAAGGATGGAAATTTCATTAATAGAGTTCTGGATACTTGAATATTTCATGAATAGTAAAATACAATAATTTTTTATAAATGTTTAACATATGATTAATTGAGTTATATGTGATGTTTGGTTGATATAAGCACCCTTGGTTTGAACTCACATGCAATTATTACTATAGTTTCTTACAAGAATCAACACTATTTCTAGTAATTATCAAAATAATAAAATAATTAATAAAATAATGAGAAATCACCCCTCTCAACCACTATAATGAGAAATCACCCCTCTTACCAGATTATAAATGGTGTCTTGGATGAAACCTTGATGGTATGTTTATGATGTCTCGTGTTATGCATTCCCTTAATATAATATTAGTATTTTACATTCCATGTGATTATTTGACTAGTAGAATATTTGTGGGTAAGTATCATTTTCATGTGATTATTTATATAGTATTATTTAATCAGTTTTTATTCCTGCCATATTATGCTTAAGTTTTTGTTTTAATTTCAAGTGTTTCTAGTTATTCACCTTGCCTTATTGTTTATTTTTGGCTTCAATTGAATTCGTACTCTTATTGAGCAACAGAGATCACCCCTTTATTAGGTTTATTTTCCCCATGATTCCAAGTTGAATTTTATAGATGATAGGAAAAGATAATATTAATGAATAAGAGTGTTCTCAAATGAGTCTTTATGATGTATTAGATTTCAAGATAAAATGCTAAACTTATGTATATATCTTTTTCTCCAAATATACTAAATTATTTGGTTCTTCAGGATACGTATTCCTTTTTTATATAGAAAAGTAGAAAATTAAGGCACCTGGGGGATTCAGTCGGTGGCTTGTTGTCGTTGTTTCCATGTGCCGCCTTTGCACTGCACTACTAAAATGGCCCGACACACCAACAAAAAGTAAATAAATTAAGGCACCAGCATCAGGCTATTGGGATCTGGGTCTTTACATTTGGTATCGAAGGAAGTTTAGTAGAATCCTTAGAAGCTAGATTTAGAAAACAGAGATTATGGAACATAACCTAAGATAAACTTTGATGATACGAATAGAATAAAATTATAGAATGTTGGTAAGGTAAATATTATGTGGAACTTCCTAAAAATACATCTCTATTTAGATACTACAAGTTGAAATGGTTCTGGAATAGATGTACCTAGGGGTAACAACTCCTACAATGTTTCCTGAGCCTACCTTGGTGTAACATGGTAAATGACAACCGGTCTTGTTGCGCATTTGATTTGACACCCTCGGGGGATATTCTTAGGATAAATCACATTTTCTATACAAAACATTATTAAGGATTTAGAATTAAATTCTTTCCCAAAGAAACCATGTTTATGATTATTAGAATAACTATGCATAGAATTTCAATTTATGTTAAGTGTTTTTCTAGTTTAATATTATATATTACGATTCATAACATAATCTAGTGTATGAAATTATTTAGAAATGTTACTTATTAGAAGTAATGAAAATAGTATCAACACACGTATACCATGTTTTTATTTCTCTCCTCTGAAAGATAATGATATCGGTATTGGAGCTATTACTGGTGCTGAGTATCTTATAACTACTCTAGGACAACTGACTGAGGTTATGAATAATAACCTTACTTGTATGGAGCATTTTGGACCACAAAACGGAGGAGTAATGTTAGACGGATTTATGCGATAATATCCTCCATTATTCAATTAGACTATAAACCCATTTGTATTAGAGTAGTGGATAAGTTCCTTAGTGAAGATATTTCTCACTCTAGGAAGTAATGAAAGGGAGAAGGTTGTCATGGATGTTTATTGTCTACTAGGAGATGCATATCAATGGTGGTTACTGATCTAAAACACAAAGGTGGAGGATGAAGTCACAAATATAGAATGGATTTATTTTAATAAAATTTTCCCAGAAAAATAGTTTCCTCATGAACAGTGAGCATAGTTGGAGAGGAAATTCTTGAGTCTAAGATATAAAGAGGATTAAAACATTTTGAATTATTAATCCAACATTATAAGGTTAATAAGGAATTTCATAGTCAACATACATAATCCAAGAAGAATGAGTGGGAAATTCATTGATGATTTAAAAAAATTCCTCAAAAGTGAAAGGGTCTCCAAAAATTTCTTATCATACAAAGTTATTGTCTAAGGTTCTATCATGATAGAAAAATAATTCACTAATTTATATGAATTTAAAGTAAACAAATAGAAGAAGAGGGTTGTTGAATATTCTGGAAAATAAAATAAGAAGATGATGATGACGGGAAGAGTTGACATTCTATATTGCAGTAATTATGGGAAGAAAAATCCTAGAACCAATCTCAAGGGAATGAGAGTTTATTACAAGTGTGTAGAAAAAGGATACCATTCTCATTAATTCAAGGGAAATAAATAATATGATAATGTTCAATGCTTTAATTCTAAAGAGATGTGAAATTTTTCACATGAATTTGTTATACATCAAGGAAAGTTTCCCCAAATAATGATAATGGAGAAAGAAAAAGATTATGTGGTCACAACTGCTGAGGTTGAAGTTCCTAATGATGTGTTGGTAGGTACATTAATCATCTACTCAAAATAATCAAATAATTTATTTGATTCTATATCATTGCATTATTTTATATCTTCTTAGTTTTCATTAAGAATTAGATATTTAAAAATCTCCTTAACAAGGGAGTTGTCAGTCAAATCCCCTAATGGAAGTATTATTGCAATTAGGATGTGTCAAGTAGTTCCCATTATGGAATATAAATGTAATTTATCTTCTTATTTTATCATCATACCTATTGTCAAATTTGACATAATCCCTAGAATGGATTAGCTTAAAAAATATTATGTGAAAATCTATTTCAATATGAAACAAATTACAATTTTTTAGGAATGTGTAGAATAACTTATCTTTATATTAGAAACATCACCATCTAATTATTATCTTGATCCAACCCCACAAGCTCAATTGAACTCAATTCTTTGGAAGGAAGACAACACAATATCTATAGTTGAGGAAAGAAATATTCAAATTGAAGCTGTACTTATTGTGAAATAATACAATGATGTATTTTCATAGGATTTACCTGAAAAATCATCTAGATCAGGTAATTTATTTTTCTATTGATTTAAATCATAGTGCAAGGCCAATATCAAATAATCCTTATAGAATGGACACAATAGAATTAATATAACTAAAGAAACAACTAGTGTTAATGAGTGATAAAGGATTTATACACCCTAGTTTTTGTCCAATGGGATCCCTTATTCCCTTTTTAGGGAGAATGATGGATCCATGAGGCTGTGCATTGACTATAGAGAAATCGGTGTTATTACAATAAAGAATAATTATCTCATGCCACATATTGATAATTTATTTGATCAACTTTACATAGCTCAATATTTTATAAAGATTAACCTTTTATCTAGATATCATCAGTTAAATTTGAGTAAGGAAGATATTCCAAAGACATCATTTCGAACCACATATTGACATTACAATTTTATAGTAATGTCATTTGAACTGACTAAGTCACCCTCTGTTTTCATGGATCAAATGAACATAGTTTTCAAGGAATATTTGGATTAATTTTTTGTTTTATTTATTGATTATATCTTAGTATACTCCAAAATATATTAAGACCATGAGAATCACTTGAAGACTATTCCGAATACTCTTAAAATAAATAAATTATATGGGAAGTTTCAAAGGTGAAAATTTTAGCTTTAATTAGTTTCTTTTCTTGGCCATATTCTCTCAAATGATGGAATCTCAGTTGATCCTTTGAAGACAAATGTGGTTCAAGAATGTCATACACCAATGAAAATAACCAAGGCACATAGTTTTATGGGTGTAGTAGGTTATTATAGGTGTTTCATTCTGAACGTTTCTAGATTAGCTAACCTATTAACCAAGTTAATTTATAATGGGGTTAAGTTTATATGAAAAAAATAATGTGAATAATAATTTGAATAATTGAAGAGGGGATTAGTTAATGCTCCGATCTTGACTCTGCTATCAGGAAATGGGGGATTTTTTATTTTTAATGATGCGTCTAAGAAAGGACATGGGTGTATCCTAATAAAGTATGATAGATTTATTTTCTATGAATCCATGTATTTAAAAACTCAAGAACATAACTATCTAACTCATGATCATGATTTTGAAACTATAATATTTTCTATAAAGATATGGACACACTATGTCTATGGTGAATGATGTGATCTATAAACGTATCATAAGAGTTTGAAAAATATCTTCTCAAAGGAGGAACTGAACATGAGGAAAAAGTGATGACTCAATCTATTCAAGGATTACAATTTTGCAATACACTACCACCAAATGAAGGAGAATAAGTTAGTAGATTCATTAAGTAGGAAGGATCACAGGGTTTTGAACAAAATGAGGATTGAAAATGTAGGATTGAAATAATGATGTAGATGCTCAATATACAAGAGGGGGGTGAATTGTACAATTTGAAATTTTCCTTAAACAAGGAAAGATCTAAGTTTAACAAAGTTAAACTAAGAAAATTCAAAACACCTCTAACACCAATTGGACAATTGGAACAAGGTGTAAAGTTACAAACTTCTAGTTCTATTAACTTGCTTGAATTTGGAAAGTGATTACGAAAACAGGTTCTGGAAATAAGGATCTGGAAATTGAAACTTAACCAAAGATTACAATATTAGATTCTACCTTAAAGCATTTAGAATCTAAATGGATAAGAGTACATGTAAGGAAATATAAGGAGATTATACTTTCTTTATAATAAAATATGTTGCTAAAAAACAAGTAGTACAACTACAAGTAACAAACAATAACTATTTTAACCCAAAGAGAAGGGTATCCAATAACCTTGTATAAAGGTCCCTTGATTTATACTTTCAATCAAGTCTATCTTACCCACAACAGGGTAAGCCCTAGATACGAAGATCAGTGTCTCTATATTGCTATCCCTACAATTCCTTAACTTCAAGGTAGTTGGAACCTCTGTCTTCCTCAGCAAGGAAGCCCTCGAACTTCAAGGTAGTCGGCACCTCTGTCTTCCTATCCTCGGAAGCCCTCGAATGTAATCACCAACATTCGGAGTCACGCGAAGAAATATGAACGAGAAGTTTAGTACGCACAAAGCATGAAAAGATTCTCTCTCTAGAAATCACCTTAACAGCATGTGGTCTCTAGAGTGATGAACTTGTTGTTGAGCTATTTCAAATGATCTCCTATTTATAGGCTCGGTTGAAACGATCAACTCCCACCTCCAACGGTCATATTTTCCTTGAATATCAGAGGGACCTGTATACGTGTAACTAAACCAATGGTTAATTAGAAATAGAATGAATGTCATCGTTTTATAACAAAACATGTGTAAATGAAAGCACAACATTATTTTACAATGAAACAAGTGTAATCATAAACAAAAATAGAAATAGGAATGTAAGTAAATAAAAGTTTAGAGTCTAACCAAAATGGAATTCGGAGTTTATGAAAAAAAATGTTCGGATTCTGTTTTATAGGAATTTGGAACCTGAAGTCTGTAGAAGTCCGGAGTCTGAATTCCTAAGGAAATTCAGAGTCTGGTTTCACCTGAGTTCAAAATCTGATCTTGCAGAGTTCGAAGTCAAACTAATAAAAGTTCATATTCGAACTTCATAAGAGTTCTTAGTTGAACTCATTAAATTTCGGAGTCGAATTTCCTAAGAGTTCTGATTCGAACTCATGAAAGTTAGGAGTCAAACTTCATAAGAGTTCGGAATGGAACTCAATAAAGTTTGGAGTCGAACTTCATATGATTTCGGAGTCGAACTCATGAAAGTTCAGAGTCGAACTTCCTAAGAGTTCGGAATCGAACTCATGAAAGTTCAGAGTCGAACTTCATAAGAGTTCAGAGTCTAACTCATGAAAGTTTAGAGTCGAACTTCATAAGAGTTCGGAGTCGAACTCATGAAAGTTCGTATCCAGAATTTGGAGTGTAACTTCATTATAGTTCACATCCAGAATTTGGAGTGGAACTTTATTACAGTTCACATCCAGAATTCGGAGTGGAACTTTATTACAGTTCACATCCAGAATTCGAATCATAAAAATAGAATTCTCCAATTCTTGACATTATATAATTCCGGGGTTTTTTCGGCATGAATCTGGTTTTCATACTTAAGAAAAATATTGAATGTATAAGAAAAACTAGGTTAGGGTAAATTTCCTTAAAGAAGAAAATTTTCCTTATGGGGGTAAAATATATATTTTCTTAAGTATAAGGTGTTTGTGATTTTCAAAACAAGAAGGAATTGAAAATTCATAAGGAAAACCTTATTGACTCACAATATCCCCCTCTTTGGAAAGAACAAACATCCTTAGGAAAAAGAATATAAGGACGTTGAAAAATTTCCTTAGACTTTGAAATTAAAACTTATATCCCTTTGTTCATGGATGAAAGTGAATACAACTAACTCCCCCTTAGGCATTGAAACTCTAAGAATTGTATTCTGAATTTCCGGAGTAGAGTTTTCATTATCATGGAAATGAAAAACTTCATAGTGATCAACTCACCCTTACTTTAAGGATATTTCACTTAGAAATTTTTCCTCTTCATTTTAAATTTTTCTTTCTCCCCCTTAGGAGTAGTTCTTTTTCATTCTCCCCCTTTGTGATATTCAAAAAGAATTGAAGGGAATGGAAAAGAAAATTTGGTACCTAAAACATTAGTATATAACAAGATATTACCAACCAAATTTTCATTAGGGTTGAGAAAATTTTACAAAGAAAGACAAATACAACAAAATATCGGAGTGGATTTGTTTTTCTTCCTTTTCCTTTGGGATCAGCTTCTTCAACAAGGTTTTGAGCTTCTTCAAGTCTCTTTGGCCTTCCCCTTCATAGTATAAACCAACCAGGCTCGCAGTCTTGGTGTAAGATAACTTGTATGTCTTTCCATAAGACTTAAATGAAAACCAATCTCTGCCATCTTCCATCTGGAAGGAAACAGACTCATAGAACTCGATCAGAAAATCGGTGTAAGCTGGATCTTATTTCTCTGACTTATACAAGCATACATATTCCCAACTATTCAATCTGATATTCTGGGTTGTAATAGAATAAATCTTGTAAAAATTCAGATGCACCAACCTTTACCTGAAGACTAACCATTTTGATATTGGCTTTTTAGTTGACATATCTTGAGATGTTGCTTCAACAGACATTCGGAATAGAGAGATCTGAAGGATTCAGAACGGCATTGACAAAGATCGGAACCGGTGTTAAGAAGAGCAGCAGGGCTTCGAGATGTGAAAGATTTGAAAAAACGATGTGGGACGAGTCTTGGGGTCCCCTTTATATAGGAGATTCTTGTGACCTTTGGGCTTCCAAAATCCATCTAACGGTGGAAAAAAAATTTGATCTGATCTGATGGTTGAGAAGAAAATGCACAAGGAAAACTTGACTCTGATCTTTTGAGGTTTTAGAAAAAACATTTGGATTTAAAGAAAACTAGAACCTGAATTATTTTAAAATTCAGGAAAATAATAGCAAAAAAAAATATGATTACGAAAATTTAAATAATGAAATCATACCTTTTGGATTGGCTAGAAAGATTGTTCGTAATGGGTAATATTCTTCTTGAAAAAATAATGAATTCAAAAACAAAAGAACTCATTACGAGAGAAAAAACTCATTATGAATGTCCATTATGAAAATTTCATTTCGAAAGTTCCAGTACGAAAATATCATTACGAAAGTTACAGTATGAAAATATCATTATGAAAGTTCCAGTACAAAAATCTCATTACTAAAGTTCTAGTACAAAAATATCATTACGAAAGTTCCAGTACAAAAATCTCATTACGAAAGTTCTAGTACGAAAATCTCATTACAAAAGTTCCAGTATGAAAATTTCCATTATAAGAATTTCTATTCTGAGAATTTCCATTTTGATAATTTCTATTCCATAAATTTCAAAAACCTGTTATGAAAAACTTAGTTACAAAAGAAGAAAAAAATATAAAAAAAATGTCAACTAAAAATTTTGGCTAAACTAGCACACAAATGTACTCCCCCTGTGAAAAAAGAGTTTATTACTGTAAGGAGAGTTTTTCAACAGGAAGTTAATGAAGAATAATTACCTTACGATTATCATTCCTAATTTCTATTTAATGTATTCAAATCTATCGGAGGGTAACAATTTTGTGAAAATATCAGCAGTTGATCTTGTGCTCCGGTAAACTGAAGAATGATATCTCCTTTAAGTCTGTGATACCTAAGAAAGTGATGCATGATATCTATGTGATTTGCACGTGAGTGATGTGCAGGGTTTTTACTAAGGGAAATGGAACTTGTGTTATCACACAAAATTTGAGTCTTAGTAAAGCTCAAGCCATAGTCTGTGAGTGTGTTTTGCATCCACAACACTTGAGCACAACAACTTCCAGCTGCTACATATTCTATTTCAGCAGTGGAGAGAGATACTGAGTGTTGCTTCTTTAATGACCAAGAAACTAATGAATATTCTATGAAATGAAAAGTTCTGAATATACTCTTTCTATCCATTCTACATCCACCAAAGTCAGCATCCGAAAATATTTTTAAAACAAAATCATTTCCAGAAGTATAAAATAATCTTAAATCCATGGTTCCTTTTAAGTATAGAAAAATTCTTTTTACTACCTTTAAGTGACATTCCTTAGGATTGGATTGATATCTCCCCCATAAGAATACTGAAAACATCAAGTCTGGTCGACTAGCTATCAAGTATAGTAGGCTTCCTATCATACCTCTAAAAGATGTTTGATCTATCGGTTTCCCACCTTCATCAAGATCTAAAGAGTTTGAGGTACTGATGGGAGTACTTATACTCTTAGTATTGTCATATCCATACTTTTTAAGAAGATATTTAATATACTTATGTTGAGATATATAGGTTCCTTCTTGTCATTGAGAAATTTGAAAACCAAGGAAAAATGTTAACTCATCCATCATACTCATTTCAAACTCAGATTTCATTAGTCTTGCAAAAGATTCAGTTAAAGATTACTGAGTTGAACCAAATATGATGTCATCAACATAAATTTGAACAATCAAGAAATTGTTCTTATCTTTATTTATAAAAAGAGTTGGATATTCATTTCCTTAACATAGTTATTTTGAAGAAAAATTAATGTAAGTCTATCATACGAGGCTCGTGGAGATTGTTTAAGGCCATAAAAAGCTTTGGTAAGTATAAAAACATGATCAGGATGTTTTGTGTCTTCAAAACTAGTAGATTGTTCAACAAAAACTTCCTCTTGAACATAACCATTAAGGAACGCACATTTCACATCCATTTGAAAAAGTTTAAAATTGAATAATGCTGCAAAGTCAAGAAAGATACGAATAGATTCAAGTCTAGCTACTAGAGTATAGGTTTCTTCATAGTCTATTCCCTCTTGCTGATTATAGCCTTTCGCAACTAGTCTAGATTTATTTCTTACAATGACTCCATTTTCATCACAGTTATTTCTAAAGACCCACTTTACTCCAATAACAGAAGTTTCCTTTGGTCTGTTAACTAAGGTCCAGACTTTATTCCTTTCAAATTCATTTAGTTCATCCTGCATGTCTTTGATCCAATCATCATCACCTAAAGCTTCATCAGTGATTTTTGGTTCCAATTGGGATATAAATTCTAGATGTTCTACTTTATTTCTCAAGGAACTTCTGGTCCTTGCAGGTTGATTTACATCACCAATAATACTATCACTGAGATGATTCTTAATAAGTGCCTAATTTGGGTTTTGTAAAACCTGTTCATCAACATAGGGTAGAAATTCTTCTGGGGTAAATGTTTTAGAAATATCTTCTTGAAAATTTTCCTTATTAGAAGGATCTTCTAACAAAGGTTGATAATACGTTTTTGAAAAAACATTTGAGGATGTAGGTTGGGATGGTTTAAAATCAAAAGGATCAGATTCATCAAATTTTACATGCACTGTTTCCTCAACAGTACAAGTGTTTTTATAGAAAACACTATAAGCCTTATAATTTGTGGAGTATCCTAAGAAAATTCCTTCATTAGATTTTGATGTGAATTTGTGAAGATTATCTTTAGTATTTAGGATAAATACCTTGTAGTCAAATTCCTTGAAGTTGGAAAGTCTAGGTTTTCTACCATTCCATAACTCATAAGGAGTTTTATTAAGAAAAGTTCTAATCAAAACTCGATTTATATTATAACAAGAATTACATACAGATTCAGCCAAATAATCTATAGCTATAGAATATTCACGCAACATGGTTCTAGTTATTTCTTGAATAATTCTATTTCTTCTTTCAACTGCACCGTTCTGTTGAGGAGTTCTAGGTGCTGAAAAGTTGTGAGTAATACCTTTTCTACTACAAAAAGTTTCAAAATCAGAATTTTGAAATTCTCCTCCATGATCACTATGAATAGTTTTCAATGGAAGGTTTTTCACATTTTTAACTTGGAATCTAAAACTTTTAAAATAAGAAAAAGCTTCAGACTTTTTTTTCTAGAAAATATACCCATGTAAATCTACTGTAATCATCAACTAGAATAAACACATAGTATTTGCCTCCAATACTTCCAGTTTGTGTTTGACCAAAAAGATCCATGTGCACCAACTATAATGCATCAGTTGTTGAGACTTAACCTATTTATAAAAAACTAGATTTATGTTTCTTGCCATATTGAAAAAGATCACAAACTTTAGAAGAATCGAATCTAAGCTCCAGTAGATCATTAACTAGTTTTTTCTTAGAGATTTTACATAAGTTCCTAAGGTTACAATGACAGAATATTTTATTCCATAACCAAGAATGATCTTCCATTGCACTTAGGCGAGGTAAATCTTGGCTCATAAGGTCTTCTAAGTTCAAAGTGTAAACATTTTATTGCCTATTGGCAGAGAGAATAAACTCTTCCTTGGAATTGTGTACTATGCACTTATCATTCCTAAAATTCACAAGGTAACCTTCATCACATAATTGACTTATGCTAATTAGGTTGTGCTTAAGACCATTAACAAATAAAACATTTGAAATCAATGTTTTACCAAGAAGAACAATATTACTTATACCAACAATTTCTCCCTGAGCATTATCTCTGAAAGTTACCTTTCCTCCTTTTGTCTTGATAATCTTTTCAAAATAGTTTTTGTTTCCAGTCATGTGTCGGGAACATCCACTATCCATGTACCATTTAATGTTGTTGGTACTTCTTTTGTCTTCCTGAAAAAAAAATTATTATACTTTCGGAATCCAAACTTTTTTGGATTTTAGATTTCTAGATAATAAAATTTTTGGTACCCACATCTTCTTAGAAAAATAAGCCGTATGAAAACCAAGAGATTGGGTTTTTTTAAAGAGAAATTCGTTTCCCAGTGACCACCACATTGACACTTGGTACAAAATGGGTCACTTTGCGGAATAAAGTAGTTGTTACTAAAAGTCAGTTTTGCATGGGTATAACCAAATCCAGATTTGTTTCTTAAAGGACATATTTGTGAATACATTTTATCAAAATTTTCTTTACCATGGGTAAAGTTTGATAAACACTTCTTTAAGGAAAAAATTTCAGACTTGAGTTTTATTATCAAGTTTTTATCTTCAAAATCATTAGATTTAGAACTAGATGTAGGCTTAAAAACACTTTTCTTAGAAATTACTTTTTTTTTACTCTTTAGAAAGTTTGTTCTTCTCAGAAATTACTTCCTCAAGATTTTTTGAAATACTTATAAAGTCAGAATTTTCCTATCGTTATCTTTAGAAAGATCTGATATTTCTCTTATAAGAATAGTATTCCTAGTGTTTTCCTTATCAAGTTTTTTATTGAGTTTGTAATTCTCAATCTCAAGAAGTTCAGCAAACTTAGAAACTTCTTCATAGGTAAGTGGAGTATTTTCTTCATCAGAATAGGATTCTTCATCTGAAGAATTATAATATTTACTATCATTAGAATTTAAAGAAACGTTGGTCAATGATTCAGCATTGTGTACCTTATCCATGAAGCAATGATTGTTAATAGGTAATCTGGCTATAAGACCAAGATTCTTCTATCCTGAAGATTCATAATTAGAAGATTCATTTGAATAATCACCACCACTAGCACTCCAAGTATCATTAGCTTTCAGAAATTTCTTAGCTTTGGATTTATAATACTTCTTTATGTTCCTTTCAGAATGCCTTTCTTTTCATTCTTTCTTTTTGATAAAAGGGAAATCTGGTCTAATGTGTCCAACTTTCTTGCATTCATAACAAGTAACTTATCCATCTTTGCTATCTCTCCTTTCTTTTTTATTATACTTAGATTGGAAATTTATCTGTGCAACTATCTAGTTCATCCTTCGAGCAAGATTTTATAACTCATTTTCTAAGACTTCACTTTCACTAGATTGAGATTGAATAATAACTTTCTTAGACTTGGATCTACTTACTCTCTTAGGAGTCTTGGCTTTCATATGATTTGATGTTGTATTAAACGCAACAGTACCATTTCCATTATTCTTCATGATGTTGTCGTCATCTCTCTTCATTCTTGTTTCATGTTGGAGAAGAGTTTAAAATAGTTCATCTAAGGAAATTTGAGTAACCTTCCTGTTCTCATCAATAGCTGTTCTTCTTGATTCCCACCCATTGGGAATAATATCTATAATCTTATCCATAAGGGATTCATCATCTAACCCTTTTTCTCCCATAGACTAAACACTATTCACTATAGTCATAAATATCTGTTGCACTTTACAGATTGGTTCTCCATATAGAAAATTGAATCCATGATATTCAGCTCTAAGCATAGATCTCCTAGTTTCAATCACTTTATAAGTGCCAAAGTGTGTAACCTCTAACTTCTTCCAGATATAATTAGCTACTTCATAAGAAGAAATTTAAATATATATATTTCTATTCATTGAACATAGTAAAGTATTGCATACCTTATAATTGAGTTGATATTCTTGTCTTTCCTGGTTAGTGAAAGTTCTAACTTCCTTGTCAGGAATTTTATAATCACTAGTAAGCATAATGAAATTATCCACTCAAGTATTGATAACGAAAGTCTTCATTCAATCTCTCCAATACTCATAGTCATTACCATAAAAAATTGGTGTTCTTGTAGGGTTTATATTATCAATAGAACCAACGTTGATTCTTACCATTATAAGAAAAACATTGCCAACCAAACTTGTTAGTAGGAAAAGTTCATAACCAAAAAGTTTAGAATGAACAAATTTGGAATGAACAATTTGGAATGACAAAGTTCAGAATGAAACTATCTTTCTAAGAAAGGATGAAGAACAATGAAAAAGTGAGCATGAAAAACTTATATGTGAGTATAAGTATTTCAGATACCTCCTCTGATACCAATTGTAGGATTGGTATAAAGTATGAGGTTTCCAACCTTTGATACCAATTGTAGGATCAAAATAATGATGTAGATGCTCAATATACAAGAGGGGGGTGAATTGTACACTTTAAAATTTTTCTTAAACAAGGAAAGTTCTAAGTTTAACAAAGTTAAACTAAGAAAATTCACAACACCTTTAACACCAATTAGAGAATTGGAACAAGGTATGAAGTTACAAAATTCTAGTTCTATGAACTTTCTTAAATCTAGAAAGTGATTACGAAAATAGGTTCCGGAAATATGGATCCGGAAATTGAAACTTAACCAAAAATTACAATATGAGATTCTACCTTAAAGTGTATAGAATCTAAATGGATCATAGTACAAGTTTAAGGAAATATAAAGAGATTATACTTTCCTTATAATACTATATGCAGCGGAAAAACAAGTAGTACAACTACAAGTAACAAACAATAACTCTTTTAACCCAAAGAGAAGGGTATCCAATAACCTTGGATAAAGTTCCCTTCATTTATACTTTCAAGAAAGTATGTCTTACCCACACCAGAGTAAGCCCTCAATATGAAGATCGGTGTCTCTGTCTTGCTATACCCACATGTCCTCAATTTCAAGGTAGTTGGAACCTCTGTCTTCCTCATCAAGGAAGCCCTCTAACTTCAAGGTAGTCGGCACCTCTGTCTTCCTATCCCCGGAAGCCCTCAAATTTAATCACCAACATTTGGTGTCGCACGAAGAAATTTGAACGAGCGGTTCAGTACGCATAAATCATGAAATGCTTCTCTCACTAGAAATCATCTTAACAGCATATGGTCACTAGAGTGATCAACTTGTTATTGAGCTCTTTCAAATGAGCTCTTATTTATAGGCTCGGTTGGAACGATTAGCTCCCTCCTCCAACTGTCATATTTTCCTTGAATATCGGAGGGACCTGTACATGTTTCACTAAACAAATGGTTAATTAGAAACAGAATGGATGAAATCATTTTCTAACAAAACATGTGTAACTAAAAGCACGACATCGTTTTAAAATGAAACAAGTGTAAGAAAAAACAAAACTAGAAACTGGAATGTAAGTAAATAAAAGTTTGGATTCTAACGAAAATGGAAGTCGGAGACTATGAAAAAAATGTTCGGATTCTGTTTTATAGGAATTCGGAACCTGAAGTCTGTAGAAGTCCGGAGTCTGAATTTCTAAGGAAATTTGGAGTCTGGTTTCACCAGATTTCAGAATCTAAACATGCAGAGTTTGAAACCGAACTCATAAAAGTTCAGAGTCGAACTTCATAAGAGTTCGGAGTTGAACTCATGAATGTTTGGAGTCTAACTTCATAAGAGTTCGGAGTCGAACTCATGATAGTTCAGAGTCTAACTTCATAAGAGTTCGGAATCGAACTCATGAATGTTCGGAGTCGAACTTCATAAGAGTTCGGAGTCGAACTCATGAATGTTTAGAGTCGAACTTCATCAGAGTTCAGAATCAAACTCATGAATGTTTGGAGTCGAACTTCATAAGAGTTCGGAGTCTAACTCATGAAAGTTCGGAGTCTAACTTCATAAGAGTTCAGAGTCGAACTCATGAAAGTTCGTATCCAGAATTTGAAGTGGAACTTCAATATAGTTCACATCCAAAATTCAGAGTGGAACTTTATTACAGTTCACATCCAGAATTCGGAGTGGAACTTTATTACAGTTCACATCCCGAATTTGTATCCTAAAAATAGAATATTCCAATTCTTGACATTATATGATTCCGGGGTTTATTGGGTATGAATCTGGTTTTCATACTTAAGAAAAATATTGAATGTATAAGAAAAACTAGGTTAGGGTAAATTTTCTTAAAGAATAAAATTTTCCTTATGCAGGTAAAATATATATTTTCTTAAGTATAACGTGTTTGTGATTTTCAAAACAAAAAAAATGGAAATTTCACAAGGAAAACCTTATTGACTCAACAAAAAATATCTTATGTACATGGATCATGAAAACATGCATATGGGAATTATCAAGGAGTATGAAATATAATTAATTTTTCAACTATTCTCCCAACTATATTTATTGGAATGAATTAAAAGTTCTCAGTTTAATGATGAGAATATTCAAAAGAAAGTTAAATCTTTGAATGATGGTAAGTTTCCAAATTTCATCTGTAAGGATGGAATTTTGAAAATTGGGAGGAGGTTATGTTTCCCCTCTATACCTCAGCTCAAAAGGGAGTTATTTGATCATGTTATTGATAAAATTATTCTATACACCCTGGTAGCACTAAGATGTATAAATATCTGAAGGAACATTTCTGGTGGTAAAATATAATGTTGGGAATTATTGATTACGTATCAAGATGTTTAGTCTTTCAACAGGTGAAGGTTGAAAGACAACATCTTAGAGGTATTATGCAACCCATAACTATTCCTACATAGAAATAAAATGACATCACTAGGGATGTTTTCACTAGATTACCAAAAAACCCAAGAATGAATGATGCAATATGGGTGATTGTTGATCAACTTTCCAAATATGCACATTTCCTCTCTATAAGGGAGGATTTTTAATTGTAGTGCCTTGCATAACTCTATAATAATGAAGTTTTAAGACTTCCTGGAGCACCTATCTCAATTGTGATTGATTTTGATACACAATTTACATTGAAATTCTAGAGAAGACTCCATAAATATTTGGATATTGATGTTTATTTCAGAACTGCTTATCACCTTCAAACTGAAGGGTAGGGAAAAATAATAATCAAAACATTAGAATACATGTACAGATAATTATCACTTGAATTTAAAGGTATTTTTGATCATTATTTATGTTTGGTAGAGTATTCATAAAACAATAGTTTCTATTATAGTATTCAAATGGAACCATACGAAGCATTTTACGGAATGATATGCCACACACCAACTTTATGGAATGAATTTGGTGAAAGGATGCTTCTTGGACCAGATCTTGTGGTGGAAACAATAGAAAAGGTAAAGACTATTCAAACTCATATCAAAGTATCTCAATGTAGGAAAAATATCTATGCCGATAATCAGAGGAACAATTTGTAATTTCATGTGAGAGATCATGTTTCATTGAAAGTATCTCCATGGAAGGGTGTTATAAGACTTGGGAAGAATGGAAAACTCAGCCCTTGGTGTATTGGTCCTTTGGAAATTCTAGAGAGAATTATAGCTATGTCTTATCATTTGAAAATTCCACCTATACTCTTTAAGGTAAAAAAATCTGTTCAACATATCCTTGTTATTAAAGTGCATGCCAGATCCAACACATATAGTCACTTCTAAAGGAATAAAATTCGAACATGACTTATCTTGATGTGAAGAGACTATCTAGATTATGGACACTAAAGAATTGGTGTTGAGGAATTGGATTACTAGAATGGTAAATTTACTTTGGAAAAATAATAAAATTATATGATGAATAACTACCCAAATCATTCTATGGGGAGACAATCTGAAAATTTTGAGGATTAAATTTTTGTTGGAGGGGATAATATAATGACCCAGATCTCTATCAATGACATTTCCCTTATTGTGCTTATTTCATAGAGTACAGATTACAAAAAATCTCACAGAGCACATAATACACACATCATCAATGAAGAATGAATGACATCTGTTGTATTTCTAGAAGTAAAGGAACAAATACCGATGAAATAGTAAACTAACCTTAGGAATAGTAATATGACCCTTATGAATAGTAAATTAAATGAATTAATAACAACCTCACCCATGTTTGTATAAATAAAATTTCGGCATCTTATTAATGAAAGTATGATACGATTTTATCATAATATAGGTAAATGAGTATTTTAAAAAATTATTAATTAAGTGTTGGTTTTTTTTGAGTCATAAATATTTAATTACATTTTTATAATTAATAAAATGATTTCGAAGTAAATTTATTTTGATAAAATTTATTCATAAATCAATATTTAGTTGTCTTTTTATTTTAGGATAATTATAAGAGACCTTAGTTAATTTTTGAATGTTTTATAAAATAATTTATAGATTTAAAATCTATTTTTTCGAGTAAATGAGGGTTTTAATTAAAAATTATAATACACTAATTTAGAATATTATTTTCAAAAAATGGAGTTATGTTTTAAATTATACATGTCGAAAAATTTAATAGGGTGAATTTTTGGTATTTTTCTAAAATACTTGAATTTTTGGTGTATACTAAAATACGATAATTTTTTATGAATGATAAATACATGGTTTATTGAGTCATAG
Source organism: Viscum album (assembly GCA_963277665.1). NCBI lineage: Eukaryota > Viridiplantae > Streptophyta > Magnoliopsida > Santalales > Viscaceae > Viscum > Viscum album. Next base: position 552,902,834 of record OY728158.1, read on the forward strand.
GTGATTATTGGATGGTGTCAGAACTATTTGTTTGAAATCAATTGCACTTATTACTGTAGTTTTTCATAAGAATGAACATTATTGCCTGTCTTGAGAAAAATAATATTATAATGAATAAAATAACGAGAAATCAACCCTTTATTCCACTATAAATACCTCCCCTCACCACCCCTTATCTTGACACCATCAAAGCTTTGAGACTTGTAAACTTTATGCCCAATATACTTCCCAAGACTCCCCCACTGCATATATGAGCTCTTGGTTTCATCAAAAGACCAAAACCAATCCCCTTAAAGAGGTTCTCATGGAAGAGTATTCAAGAGATAAAATCCTCTTCCTTTTCCTTTTAATTTATTTTCATGTTCTTTTATTTTATTATTATCTACTCACCTCCTCTATCCAAATGATCAAAATAAATATGGTATCTTATATATAATTTAATTATATAATTTTAATGGAATACCTTTTATCAAACTCCTTTATCTCACTCTTTCATTTTAAAAATGATATCATCATCCATGAGGGTTCGATTTACAACCTTCGTGGATGATGGATTTTTATTCATCAATTCCCCATAAAAAATGGTAATGAAACCATTTTTATGGTTAAAAAAGACTATAATATATGTATTAAAACCTTTCTTATGTTCTATAAGTAACATATTTACATAATTCTAAACAATAAAACAATATGAGTTCATTATGAACAATAACTGTTGTAATAATTAAAACGATTATCACTAAATTTCTTATCTAATGATTCATCCTCATACTATATTACCATATTAAATATATATATATATATATAACCATTTATAATTATTTATTTTTATTAATATCATATAATTTCAATTCTGGAGAATAATATATATTTCACATGAACTTCCATACACATATACAAGTATACCTATCATGAAAACCAATGAAATGAATTCTCCCAAGTGATAAAATTGTATTTTATAACTCCTCAAAAAGGATATAAATGTAAATAATAAAATAATAAGAAATAAAATAAATTTACAAAATGATATTAGTTAATTAATTAATGGATTTATTTGATTATCAAGGACATTAATTTTCAGTGAATTACACAATCGTACAAAAGGTATGTGTTTTTTCCGAACCTCCAATTTCATTCGGATTATGCTTTATCCCACTATATACATATGTAATTATAAATTATTTTTATATAATTATTAAAAATTATGTTTATAAATTCCAAAATCATTTATCTATATTATTTCATCTTTGTTATGGGTAATACATGTTTTACAAGGTTCCCTTCTCAATTCTTCCTAATACGCAAGCCTGATTTAAGGGAACGACTTGAATTCCTACCTATTTTCATGTGATCTCTCTAATGTATTTTAATCCACTGTTATTTTTGTAAAATAAATAATTATATTATTTATAAAAAATCTTCGTTCACTATTGTTTTTATACAATTATTTTTCCAAAAGAACAGTTCTTTGCAAAGTAAAAGAGCATATCTCTCAAGAATTCCTCGATGATTTTATAAGAGTATTTTCATCTTTTTCAACACCCTTATTGATTATTTTTCGTAATTGGTATTAATATTTTATGATATAATATACAATATTTTATTGAATAGTTTATGGTAAGTTTTAATGTGGATGTGTTATCTTGATATCATTCACCAAATTACTCTTAATGGTTAGAAATTATATTTACTTATTGGAAAATGTTATTTTCATTTCATATGTTAGTTTAAATATGAATTTATATGATGAATATGTTTCACTCATTTAATATGATGAATTCATTGGACTTCGTAAGTGTCGAGTGGGGTTGTGGTATCCCCCCAGTGCATCAGTTAGTCTCATGAGAGAAACTAGTTTGGGCATGGGCTAACTTCTTACCCAATTATGTATGGTGTCTTGGACAAAGCCTTGACGGTATGTTTATGATGTCTCTCCTTCTAAATTCCCTAATTATGAGAATAGTATTTGATATTCCATGTTATTATTCAACTAGTATAATATCCATGGGTGAGTATCATTTTGATGTCACTATTTATATGGTATTATTTAATCACCTTTTATTACTTCCATATTTTGCTCATAATTTTTTTAATAGTAAGTATTTTTCGTTATTCACAATGCCTTATGGTATATTTTTATCTTATTTTGAATTCTTACCTTTATTGAGAATTAGATCTCACCCCTTTATTATGTTTATTTTTTGTTAGTTTCCAAGAAGAATTTTATGAATGTCACAAAAAGATAATATAGATGAATAAGAGTGTTCCTAAATGAGTATCTATGATGTATTTCATTTCATGTTATAATATTGGACTTATGTATCTAACTTTTTTTACAACGATAATAAACTATTTGGTCCTTTGGGATGCATCTTCAATGTTTATATTCCAATGTATTAAAGTATGGCGTTGACTCTAGGTTACTTGGGTTGGGGCCTTTACAGTAAATTATGGTTTTAATTAAAAATTAAATTTCCCTTATTTAGAAAATTATTTTCATAAAATAGATTTCATTTTTGAATTCTTAACATTGATAAATTGTGAGGTTGACTTTTTGATATTTTTCTAAAATACATGAATTTTTGGGGAATTATAAAATATGATAATTTATGATAAATTATAAATACATGATTTATTGAGTCATAGGTGATTTTTTGCTGATGTAAACACCATTTTTTTGAACTCAAAAGCACTTATTACTGTATTTTTTGACAAGAATCAACATTATTTCTTGTCTTGAGAAAAATAATAAAATAATTAGAAATCACCCCTCTCCTACATTATAAATACCACCCCTCACAACCCCTTCTGAGTATTAATCCTTGTCAAATTTCTACCCAATATTCTCCCAATCCTCCCCGCACAACCAATATTTCTTGTTCTTATCAGAAGATAAAAACCACTCCATTTGTGGAGGTTCTCGTGGCGGATTATTCAGGAGATAAAATCCCCTTCCCTCTCATTTTAATTTCTTTTCAAGTTATTTTATTTTACTACATAATTCTCACCTCCCCTATGAAAATGATCTTGATAACTCCATTATCATCTATAAACTATAATTATATCACATTAATAGAATATCCTTCATCAAACTCATTTCTCTCTCAGTGTCTTTTATTTTAAAGATGAAATCATCGTCCGTGAGGTGCCGATTTATAACCTTCATGGAGGACATATTTTTAGTCTTCAATTTATTCTTAAAATATAGTAATGAAACTATTTTTATAGTTAAAAAATAATATAATATATTTATTACATCCTTTATTATGTTCTTAAAGTAACAATTTATGAGATACTAAATAATAAAACAAAATGAGTTTATTTTGGACAATAACCACTATAATAATCTAAATGATTATCACTAAATGTATTATATAAAGATTCATCCTCATATTATATAAGAGATTACACTTTTTTATGTTTATTAATGTCATATAAATTCAATTATGGAGAATTATACCCATTCCACATGAACTTTCATACTCATATACAAGTATACGGATCGGAAAAACTAGGGAAACGTATACTCCCAAGCGATAAAATTGTATCTTATAACTCATTAAAAAGGCTATAAATAAATATAATAAAATTATAATAAATAAAATACCAGTGTAAGAGGTTCTAAATGAATTAATTATTGTATATAATTTTATTATCTAGGATATTAATGTCAAGTGAAAAACACATTCAGACATAAGGTAAGGGTTTCTTCCCGAACCTCCAATTTCATTCAGGTTATGATTTCCCCATTGTGAACCTATGTAATTCTTCATTATTTTTATATACTTATTATAAATTCTATGTATACATTCCTAAATCATGTATCCAGATTAGTGAATATTTTGTTTATGGTTAATACTTGTTTTACAAGGTTCCCCTTTCAATTCTTCGTGATACACAAGCCCAATTTAAGGGAACGACTCGAATTATTATATATTTTTAAGTGCACTATATAATCTATTTTAATACACCATTATTTTTATAAAATCACTAATTTTATTATGAAAATACTACCTTATTTAACTTTTGATTTTATACAATAATTCTTCTAAAAAAATCCTCTTTTCAAAATAAAAGAGTACTTCATTCAAGAATTCCTCGATGGTTTTATAAGAGTATTTTCATCTATTTTAACACCCTTGCAGATTATTTTGATTAATTGGGATTAATATTTTATGATATAATCTACCACATTTTATTGAATGTTTTATTGTTAGTTTGATAGTTTATGTGTTATCTTAATACCATTCTCCATATTACTCTGAATGGTTAGTAATTATGTTTACTGATTGGGGAATGTTATTTACATTACACATGTAAGCTTAAATATGAATGTATATATTGTTTATGTTTTACCCCTTTAATATGAGGAATTAATTGGAATTAGTAAGTGTTGGATGGGGCCCGCTATATCCCCTCGGTGCATTAGAAGGTCTTATGAGACAAACTAGCTTGGGTATGGGATGACATCTTATCTGATTTTGTATGGTGTCTTGGTTGAATCCATGATAATATGTTCATGATGTCACATATTATTCATTCCTTCATTATGAGATTAGTATTGGATATTGAATGTGCTTATTAGACTTATAGAATATCCATTGGTAAGTATCATTTTCATTTGATTTTTTATATGGTATTATTTAATCATTTTCATTCCATCCATATTATGATCAGGTTTTTATTTTAATAGAAAGTGTTTTTCAGTTATTCACATAGAATTATGGTTTATTTTTATCCTCTATTGAATTATTACCCTTATTGAGCATCAGATATAACCCCTTTTATATGTTTATTTTCTCTTGGATTCCAAGTTAAATTTTATGAATTACATGAAAATAAAATATATAAGAATAATAGTGTTTCAAAAATAGTATCTATGATTTATTTTTATTCAAGTTGTAATGTTGAACTTATATATGCTTATTGTTTTCCAAAGATACTAAACTACTCAATCATTTAGGATGGGTATTCCTTGATTTTATTCCAATGTAATAAACTATGGCATCGGCTCTAGGCTATTGGGGTTAGGGTATTTATAGTTGGTATTAGATAAAGTTTAGTAGAAACCTTGGAAACAAGATTTAGAAAACACATTTTAGTGAATATAACCCTAAGATGGTCTTTGAGGATATGAATTTTTGGTAAGGTGGATATTATGGGGATATTCCTAGAAATGCATATTAATTTGGGTACTACAAGTGGATGTGGTTCTAGAACATATGTACCTAGGGCTAATAGATCTGAAAAGGTGCCTCATGCCTAACTCGAGGTAACCCTGTGCACAACAACGGACCTTATTGTGCACCTAGTTTGACACTATTGGGGGATATTCTTAGGATATGTCAAAATTTCTTTACAAACCATTATTAAGGAATTAAAAGTAAATATGTCCCCAAAGAAACCATGTTTATTATTATAAGGATAACTATGTAGAGAATTTCATTTTATGTAATGTGATTCGATATTTTGATATTATACATAATGATTCATAACCACATTAGTGTATTATATTATTTATAAATGGTTCCTACTTGACGGAATGGAAACTATAACAATGCACTTATCACTTATAGGGATTTCCATCCTGTGAAAGATAATGATGTCAGTATTGGTGTTGTGATAGGTCCTAAGTAATTTATAACTATATTGGGACAACAAACTTAGGTTATGAAAAATAACCTTACCTATTTAGAGAACCTTGAAACACTACATAGATGGAAAATGTAAAACCTATTTATGCCATAATAACCTCCATTATTCAATGGGACTACAGACCCATTTGTTTTAATGTAGTGGATAAGTTCCTTAGAAAATATATCTCTCACTTTGGGAAGTAATGAAAAGGGGAAGGGCTTCATGGAAGTTTCTCCTCTATATGTAGATTCAGATCAATGGTATTGACTAATCTAAAACACAAAGGAGGAGGATAATATCACAAATATAGAATGGTTGTATTTTAAGGAAATTTTCCATGAATTTTTTTTCATCAAGAATAGTGAGTGGAAATAAAGTGGAAATTCTTGAGTTTAAGGAAGAAAGAGGATGAAAACAATTTGAATTATCAAGCCAAATATACAAGGATACCAAGGCATGTCATGGACTACATAAGTAATCCAAGTAGAAAGATTGATCAATTATTTTATGGTTTAAAACCATTCCTCTTAAGAGAAATGCTCTCCCAAAATTTCTGATAATAAGAATATATTGTCTCTTGTTGTATAAAGAGATAAAAAGAATTATATAAGTAATATGTATTCAAAGTAGATCAGGAGAAGAAGAGGGATACTGAGCACTCTAAAAAATAAAATAATTGGGGAAGAATGGAAGAGTTGACTTTCCACCCTATAGTAATTGTGGGAAGAAACACTTTGGTACCTATCTAAATAGAATTAGATTCTATTACAAGTGTGGAGAAAAAGGTCACCAAACCTGTGATTGTAAGGGAAAGGAATAATTTACCATTGTTTTGTTCTATAATAGTAAAGAGATGAGAAATTATGCCCTTCAATGTCTTGGATGTTAGGGAATCTTTCCCTAAAAATACTAAGGGAGAAAGGCTAAGATTATGTGGTCACAATTTCTTGGGATGAAGTTCTGAATGTTGTGGTGGTAGGTCCTTTAATAATTTCCTCAAACTTATCCTATGATTTATTTTTTTTTTGGATCATTTCATTCCTTTATATCTTCCATGTTTTCATTAAAAATTAGATATTTACAATTATCCTTTTCAAGGGAGTTGTCAGTCAAAACTCCTATGGGAAGTCTCATTGGAACAAAGATGTGTCAGGTAGTACCTGTTATGGAATATAAAAAATCTTTATCTACTAATTTTATTATCATAACCATCATTTACTTTGACATAATCCTTGGTAAGGATTTCATTTCAAAATATGATATGAAAATATATTTTAAGAAGAATGAAATTATGATTTGTGATGAGGGTGTATAATCCATTATCTTTAGAGCAGAAACATCACCATATAATTCTTATCTAGATCTACCCTAGTAGATCTACTGAATTTAATTCATGGAGAGGAATAAAATGCAATATCTATGGTTGAGGAATGAAATATTCAAATTTAATATGTACCTATTGTGAAAGAATAAATTGATGTATTTCTCTAGGATTTACCTGAACATCCACTAGAGTGGGAAATTGAGTTTTCTGTTGATTTAATTCTTACTACAAGGCCTTTATCAAATACTCTTTATATAATGGACAATGATGAATTATTAGAAATTAAGAAACAACTAGAGTAATTGAGTGATAAAGGGTTTATCTGGCCTAGTGTTTCTCAATGTGGATCTGATGTTCTTCTTTCTAAGATGAAAGATGGATCCATGAGGTTGTGAATTGACTATATAGAAACCAATGATATTATAATAAAGAACAAGTATATCATTCTTTTTGTTGATGATTTATTTGATCAAATTCACAAAGATCAATATTTTTCGAATATTGGCATTCGATCTGGATATCATTAGTTGTGTGTGAGGAATAATAATATTCCAAAAAGAATAATTTGAACTAGGTATGGAAACTATGAGTTTATAATAATTCCATTTGGACTTACAAATGAAAAATAGTTTTTCTTGGATCTAATTAATCGAGTTTTCAAAGAATATATTGATGATTGTTTTGTGGTATTTATTGATAATATCTTCATATATTCCAAAATCTTTGAAGAACATGAGAATACCTTATGGATTGTTCTGAATATTCATAGAATAAATTAATTATAAGGGATGTTTAGAAATTTTGAATTTTGGATTCAATAACTTTCTTTCTTTGGCCATATAATCTAAATGTTTGGAATCTCATTTGATCCTTTGAAGACAAAGGTAGTTCAGGAATGGCCTATACCAATAAACATAACTAAAGTACGTACTATTATTAGTTTAGCAGGTTAATATCAATGTTTATTTCAGAAATTTTCCCGATTATCTAACTCATTTACGAATATTACTCTTAAACGTGTTAAGGTCGTATAGAAAAAATAATTTGAAGAATGTTTTTAAGAATTTAATAGGATATTAGTAAATGCTCTGATCGTGAATCTACTATTAGGAAATGGTAGAGTTTTTATTTACAGTGATATTTAAATAAATGAATTGAGTTTGTCCTAATAAAGAAGGATATAGTTATTGAATATGAATCCACACAGTTAAAAACTGATGAATATGAACTATCCAATTCATGATCTTGAGTTAGCAGTTGTAATATTTTCTCTGAAGATATGGAGACACAATATTTATATTGAATGATTTGATATATATACAGATCACAAGAGTTTAAAATATATCTTCTCATAGAATGAACTAAACATGAGGCAAAGGTGATGGCTCAAGATGCTCAAGGATTATGATTTTTAAATAAACTACCACCCAGGGAAGGAGAATATGGTAGCAGATGCATTACATAGGAAGGATCCGGGGGTTCAGAACAAAATGGAGATTCATAAATATCATGTGTACATGGATAAAGAAAAGATATATATGGGAATTTACAAGGAAGGTGACACATCATTACTTTTTCAACTTTTTTCCTAACTATGTTTACTAGAAGGAATTAGACGTTCTTTTTTAATGATAAGAATATTTAAAATAAAATTAAAGCTCTGAATGATGGAAAGTTTTCAGAATTCATGTGTGAGGATAGAATTATAAAATTTTGGAAGAGGATATGTGTTCACTCTATACTTGAGATAAAAGGAAGTTATTATATGATGATAATATCTTTAATTTCTCTATAAACCCTGGTAGCACTATGATGTACTGAGATCTGAAGAAATATTTATGGTGGTAAAATATAAAGTGAGAAATTGGTGATTATATATCAAGATATTTATTTCTTTAATTTATGAAGGCTGAAAGAAAACATTCTAGAGGTGTCCTAAAACCCATTCCTATTCCTACATTAAAATGGGATGACATCACTATAGATTTTCTCACTGGAATACAAAAAACCCCAATAATAAATGTTTCAATATGGGTGATTGTTGATCAAATTACCAAATCTGCACATTTTCTCGCTATAAGGGTGGATTTCCCACTACAAAACCTTACATGACTCTATATTAATGAAGTTTTAAGTCTTCATAAAGCACCTATCTCAATTATTTATGATTTTTATCCATTGTTTACAGTGAAATTCTCGGTAATTATCCAATAAAATTTGGATACTGAGGTTCATTTGAGTACAACTTATCACCCTTGACAGGTAGTCAAAAAGAATGATCCAAACATCAGAAGACATTTTGAGATCTTGGTAACATGGAATTCAATGTGTGTGGGTTAGTATTTATCATTGGTCAATTTTTCATACAAAAATAGTTTCCTTTATATGATTCAAATGGCACCTACGAAGCATTTTCTGGAAAGAGATTTTTCACATCGATTTTTTGGGATAAAATTGGTGAAAGGAATCTTGTGGGCCCATAGCTTATAGAGGAAACAATAATAAAGGTAAATACTATTTAAACCCATATCAAAGTGGCTCAAACTAATAAAAATACCTATGCCAATAATTAAAGGAAGGTTTTGGAATTTCATCTGAAAAGGAAATATGAAGGCCTACCTTTCTATGTTAAATAAATTCAAAATCAAAACCCTAAACCTACTCAAGAACCTTAAACGATGCTCGGATCATCTTCTACATCGTTAGATCTACCCACAATGGTGGCCAAACCCACTCAAACTTCCCTACCAGCACTCGATCCTCCCTCGGTGTAGACCTTCAGCACTCAGTTCGACCAAACCCAAAGGCGAACACCTAGCTGGCCTAACTCGGCCCTCCCTAGCTTTAAATTGTAGCTCTTGCCAACATCCCTTATAGGGCCTTTATAAGAGGTACTTTTCTGTACTAGGGTTCCCCTTGTTGTGTGACTCCCCTAACTGTAGCCCTCAAAACCAATGATCCCCAAACCCGATTTCCCACTTTTAAAATAGTAACTTAACCTTAGGAATAATAATATGACCTTTATGAATAGTAGATTAGTTGAATGAGTAGTAACCTCACCCATCTTTTTAAAATTAAATTTTAGACATCTTATAAATTAATGTATGATATAATTATATCATATTATAGGTGAATTAATATTTTAAAAAATTATTAATTAAGTGTTGGTATTTTTTCGTCATAAATATTTAATGACAAATTTAAAATTAATAAAATTATTTAAAAGAAAATTATTTTTTATAAAATTTAATCATAAATCAATATTTGTTTCTTAAAATTGATAATTTATGATAAATGATAAATACATGAATTATTGAGTCATACGCGGTATTTGGATAATATAAGAACCCTTGGTTTGAAATCTCATGAACTTTTTACTTTATTGTATCATAATAATCTGAAATATTGTTTTTCATGAGCAAAATAATATAATAATGAATAAAATAATAAGAATTCGCCCCTATCCTACAATATAAATTCCACCACCCACAACCCCTTCTCCTCACACCTTCCATGCCTTGATCCTTGTCAAATGTCTCCCCAATATTCTACCCAAGCCCCCCACCCCACTTCCAGTATATCTTTTTCTCATCAAAATACCAAAACCAATCCCTTTATGGAGGTTCTCAAACAAGGGTATTCAAGAGGTTAAATACTTTTCCTTTTCCTTTTTTTCAATTTCTTTTCTTTTATTATTATATCCCCACTTTCTTAGTCCAAATCGTCAAGATAAATCCAATATCATCTATATAATGGAATGATATAATGTTAGTATAATATCCCCCATCAAACTCTTTTCTATCTCTCTTTTATTTTAAAAACTAAATCATCGTCTGTGAGGTGCCGATTTACAACCTTCAGGGATGATGGATTTTCTTTATTCAATTTCTCCATAAAATCTATTAAGGAAACCATTTTTATTGTTAAAAAGATTATAATATATGTATTGAATCTTTTATTATGTTCTGTGAGTAAAATATTTAAATAATACTAAACGATAAAACAAAATGAGTTTGTTATGAACAATAATCGTCGTAATAATCTAAACAATTATCACTAAATGTATTATGTAATGATTATTCCCCATACTATATAAAAAACGATATATACATATATATAACCATTTAAAAATTTTTATGATCCTTAATATCATATAAATTCAATTCATAAGTATTATACTCATTCCACATGAACATCTATATTCAAATACTACTATACCGATCGTGAAAACCCAGGAAACAAATACTCTAGAGCGATAAAATTGTATCTTATCACTCATAAAAAAGGACATAAATAAACATAATAATATTATAATAAATAATTTTCATGTATAAAATATTCTTAATTAATGTATTTAACATTATTATCTTGGATATTCAGGTCATGTGCAGAAAAAATTCAGACATAAAGTAGGATTTCTTCCCGAACATCAAATTTCATTCAGGTTATTCTTTCTCCCTCTATACACCCATGTAATTCTTCATCAATTTTATATAAATATTATTATTTATGATTATACATTCAAAAATCATTTATCCATATCAATGAATATTTTTTATGGTTAATACTTGTTTTATAAGGTTTCCTTCTCAATTCTTCCAGATACGCAAGACCAATTTAAGGGAATGCCTCAAATTATTACCTATTTTCAAGTGCACTCTATAATCTGTAGTAATCCAAAACTATTTTTATAAAATCAGTAATTTTATTATGGATGAAATATTGTATTTCACTTATGGTTTTATAAAATTATTTTTCCAAAAGAAATCTTCTTTGAAAAATAAATGATTTTTTCTCTCAAGAATTCCTCAATGATTTTATAAGAGTATTTTCATATATTTCAACACCCTTGTTAATTATTATGCCTAATTGGGATTAATATTTTATGTTATAATATAATATATTTTATTGAATGGTTTATTTTTAGTTTGAATGTGGACGTTCTATCTTGAATCCATTCACCATATTACTCTGAATGGTTAGTAATTTTGTTTACTGATTCTGGAAAGTTATTTAAATTTCATATGTTAGTTTCAATATGAATGTATATTCTTATTATTTTTAACCCCTTCCATGCGAGGAATGAATTATACATATTAAGTGTCATTTGGTGACCGCTATAGCCCCTCGGTTCATCGTTAGGTCTTGTGAGACAAACTAGTTTTGGTATGGGCTAACGTCTTACCATATTATGTATGGTGTCTTGGATAAAGCCTTGATGGTATTTTTATAATGTCTTGAATTATACATTCCCTCATTATGATATTATTATTTGATATTCCTTGTGATTATTTAACTAGTATAATATCTAAGAGTAAGTATCATTTTCAGGTAATTATTTTTATGGTGTTATTTAATCATTTTTTATTCATTCCATATTATGATCAATTTTGTTTTAATTGAAAGTATTTCTATTTATTAACTTTTTCTTATGGTTTATTTTTAGAATCTAATAAATTATTACCCTTACTGAGCATTATATCTCAACAATTTTTTAATTTCTATTTTCTATAGGATTCCAAGCTGAATTTTATGAATGACATGCAATGATTATCTAGAAGAATAAGACTGTTTCCAAAGGGGTCTCTATGATTTATTCTATTTCAAGTTGTAATGTTGAACTTATATATGTATCTTATTTTACAAAGATACTAAACTATTCGGTCCTTTAGGATGCATCTTCCTTGTTTATATTTCTATGTAATAAATTAAGGCACCGACATCAAGCTATAGGTGTTGGGGTCAAATAGTTGAATACATTGATGTATTTCCAGTGGATTTACCCTAACATCCTTTGGAGTGGGAAATTGGGTTTACTATTGATTTAATTTCGGGTGTAAGTCCTATATCAAAGAATCCATATAGAATGGAAACATTGTAATTAGTATAACTAAATAAAAAACTATAGGAATTGATTGTTAAAATATTTATACACCCTAATGTTTCTCCTTGGGGAGCCCCTATTCTCACTAAAAAAGTGACTTATACAAATAGAAATTTATTGATAGAAAATATATTTGTTGGTAAAAATAAGCATATCCCGTAGATATTTAGTTTTATAGGTATTTATTTTTAGTACCAAAACTTTTTTTTACAAATATATTTATGTTAGTATTGATCATTTAATTCCAAAAAATCATTTTCCAATAGTTAAATATATTTATCTATCATACTAATTCCAACATTTGTTTTACCAACACTTGAATCTATTATTAATAGCAACTATTACTAAAAAATATTTTAATATCAATAAAATACGTTATAATAAATCTTTCAATGATTATAATCAATCAAGGGAAATCAAATTTTTTATATAGATTATTATTTTTTGACCAAAATAAATATTCAATTATAGAGGTTTTATTAAAAATATCTCATTAATAATTCTTATATTTTATAACATTTTTAATTTAGTAAAAATTTAAATACATTTTATAAAAAAATCATTATGATATTATAATTTAGCAAAAATAAAAAATAAAAATATGGTAATTGATACAAAAATAATAAAAATAATTGAAATTTAAGTTATTAAAAATCAATATTCACACATTTAAAAGTTATTTTATATTATATTATAATAATATTAATTTTTATAAAAATAAATTTCCACCAACTTGTATACACACATGCCTTTATTGTCCTCTTAGATTCTCACATACCCTAATCTTCATAGTTCCCCAAACCTCCCTGCTTCCCCACTTCACCACTTCCCTAAATCCCTACCCCTCTTTAATTCCATGAATCCTTGTCTCTTTAAATCCCAAACTCTATTATAGTCCATGTTGTTCATCATGCACAGTGCCACCACCTAATGCATAAATCCCTTTTTTCCGAAGTGCTCCTATATAACTACCCATATCAATCAGTGATTTCCACTATTTTTTTGGTAATCCTTCTTTCTCCATGTATTCCCACAATTGAAACACATTAATATGATTCCTGTTTCCACCATCTTCACTTTCACAACACACTGGAACCCCTAAATATCTATAACCTTAACTGTATCTCCCTCCAATTGTTTTATATTTCAGGTGAAAAATATTTTATTCCATCATTAGTGGGCTTATATTTAGTGCTCCATTATAATTGTACATCGATATTGAAACCCTATTTTATTATCAAATTAATGATTTCCACTAACCCTTTAGGTCTCTCTTCATCACTACTAGTATTTTTCTTCTTCCCAGATACCATATTTTCCTACTATGAAACATTAAGGGTAATTTGGTCTTTATTTCATGGATTTATACAACATAGTAGTCTGTATACTATATATGGGGTCCCTTTTTTTTCTTCCCTCTTACCACTATTTAAGTTGAATTTTATAAATAAATTATTTTTTTTATTCCCAAAGAATACCATAAATTTTTGTTTTTCATATTTTCTATACTCTATATATGCACACTTCATATGTTTTATATGAGTTCTTTATATCCACCACAGGATTATTACATATTCATCTCTAAAAATATATATCTTTTAAATTTAACCCATATCATAATTCAACCTCATCTACCACTCTTTAGTTGCTGAAAAAATTAAACAAATACCAAGATATTTTTTGATATATATATATATATATTTAATTACTTATATTGGTTTATTTTTTCTAATATGTTGTATGTTAAAAAACCTAATCTCATGATTTTGTTATATCCCTTATAATACTGCAATTAATTCCCATATTTTAGGTTTATCTAGATGTTTTTTATATTCTTGCTGAATATTTTGTTTTTTGAAAATAAACTAACTTAGAATTACCATAACTATAGAAAAACAATAAGTTTTTCTAAAATATATATACTATTTTGTCAGTTTTAACACTTTTTTGTAATGATATTTTAAATTCATATACAGTTACCTGAGTAACAATTAAATGATATGATAACTCTCATTCCAATCAAACATTAAAATATCAAATTTAACTTCCTTATAATGATATATCTATTTATTTTAATGATTATAAAATTTCTTAAATATTTATAAATTTATAATCATTCCTTTTTTTATTTCTAGGAATCAATTACCTTGAAATCCTCTCAATAAATGAAATTAATTAATTACTCCACGTGCAGTTTAATTTTCATATGTATTAATACAACATTGCCCTTGTATATGCATTAATTTATACAAATCTTCCCATTTCTATTCTTAGAACTATCCATATATATTAATTACCATAGGTACAATATAAATTTTATTTTTGTTAACACAAAATTTCTCATGTATTTATTAATTAATGAAATTATTTCAATGAATGTTTATAGAATTCTCTATATTCATTAATTACTCTAAGTGAAATTTACTTTTAATAATTACTAATACAATACTACTCATGTATATGTATTATTTAGTATAACTATTCACATGAATGTTTATTGAAAATTTATTTTAATATTTAAATTGAAAGATAAAAATTATTCCCTCCACATGTAGGGGATTAACTTTTTTTCGATTTGAATTCCATTTTTATACTTCATTTAATCATGACTTGTCCAAGACGACCTATATCTATAATTTAACAATGTTATCACAAAATTAATTGTACTAAAATGTGATGCATTTTTCAAATGAACTATAAATAAATCAATATTTGAATTTATGTATCTATAAATCAGGTGCCTCAAAAAACAATTTAATAGTAATGATAATAAATAACATAATGCTTAATTCTAATAATAAAAGATGAAATTTGAAAACAAAGGAATCAGTTTAATGCCATGTAATGATAAAGAAGAGCATGGGTGACAGTACATACATGGAATTCGGTTTAGTATTTGTGTTATACATTCAATCACAGAGACCTTTTCACTGCACTTATTTTCTTATATTCCCTTACCTCTGGGGTTTCAGGTTATACTAAAACACATTTCTATTTCCAGTTAAAAGGAAAAAATTGGGTAAGGAGAACCTCTTATTGAATAGAATTTTATTTAATATTCCTCTCTTTCCCACATTTTTATTTCTCAATACTGATGTTATATCTAATAGTGTCACTTCTATTTTTCCATTTCATACTATCATGGTTATAGTTCTTATTTGGACTCTGGTCGTATTTTTGTTACTATTATTGAGTAAGATTCCTAAGAAGAACACAATTTTTGAATTTCAATCTTCTATTTACACAACAAAATTTTCTAGAGAGAACCCACCATTACCTTGGTATCAAAATTCTCTTCCCATCACTACTGTGTGGAAACCAAATTTATATTATATACAACAGCCTTTTTATATTCTTTAAAATTCTCTTCAATGTCATTTATTTCATCATTTTGGATTAGATGTATTTTCGACTCACTATTGAAGTAAATGAGAGATGGTAGAGGTATTTTTGAAGAATTGTTTTGGAACTTCCACTACCATAAATGAATTTGGAGTGACTGCATGTTTTTTTGTAATGATGCTCAGGTATTTCCTTAAGGTAAGATCAACCTGTATGTTGGTTAATCTTTGGACATTGCTTACATAACTAGTATGAATAATCCTTTATATTGAATTTCTTAATAATATCATTTTTAATCAAAATCATGGCTTGGAGAATTAGAATATATTGGTTAAAGACTTCTGAATTTAAAAAGAAAATATTTTCAATTGAGATGTAACCATATAATCATTTCACTCACTCCCTTTATATCATGGTATTTTATCCACTTATTTTTATCCTCAATTTTACTACTCTAAATCATTATTTCATAAATTGAAATTTATTTTAAAAGTTCATGCATAGATCATACATACATTCATATATATATGATCTCTACATATATGTTATATACATATATGGCCTATATATATATATATGTCATGAACATATATTCTGAGATATATTCTGAATATATATTCTAAATTCATGTATAATTTTATATATTCAGATTCATGCATTCATGCACACACATGCACACACATACAAACATATTCTAAATATATTCTGAAAATAATTCTGAATTTATATTTTGAATATATATATATATATTCACAATACATATATTCTAATATTTGTTCTAAATTTATTCTTAATATATATCCAAATACATGTGTGTGTGTGTGTGTATATATATATATATGTCTATTTTGAGTTACGATATTATTTTATGATGTTGTGTCAAACTAAATTTGTTCATTTATTCTAAAACATTAATGATTGTGTTTTTTTACATATCTTTAATGTTTCATTATACTATTCCATTTATATTTTCTATAATTCAATGAATATGTGGTTCATGTCAAAAGATACTATGAAATGCAAAGATGTGTAGTGAATGTATGTGCTTTTAAGTGCTTCCTTCAGAACATTGATCATTGTATAAAAATAAAAAATGAAGTTATCGATACATTGAAATTTATGCAGTATATAATAGTTATCAAATCATGCTCATGCACTTGATAAATTCTACTTGAAACATGTTTCCCCTCCTCGCCCAGTGACATTTTCCACTCAACCGATTTGAGGGATTCCCTACTATGATCTGTACAATTGA
Organism: Viscum album; assembly: GCA_963277665.1. NCBI lineage: Eukaryota > Viridiplantae > Streptophyta > Magnoliopsida > Santalales > Viscaceae > Viscum > Viscum album. The sequence goes on from OY728158.1 coordinate 552,920,276, forward strand.
TTGAATATACTATATTGATTACTTCAATATTCAACCTTGAAATATGAACACATTTTTACCCATAAAAATTGAATGAAAAAAAATGCATAATTATAATGCACAAATTGTTCCAGTAGAAGGTCAAATTATAAGAAGGCTCAATGGACCGTAAGGTATTATCCCACACACACACACACTAATCCTTTCTTTATGTAGCCAGTTGGTTGGTGAGAGATAACTTCTATCATTGAGTTTGGAATATTCATGGGCTAATTTTATATAAGGTAATGTATCAAAATGGTTTTCTAGATTTAGTTATACCTAATTACCTTTGTTCAAACATCTTTTAGATTGGTTTTTAAACAATAATAGATGAAGAATTTATATCATTCCTTGTTCTATTAAATCTATTTTTAAACATCCTCTAAGATACCATTCCTTCTAACATTTAAATAAGGAGAGGTTTCGGTGTAAGCTTCTCATAAACATTGATTAGGAAGTGCATTTGATTGTGTTATTTCTATTTTAAATGTGATATAATATTGGCATCTACTCAAACAAAATTCATTTAGAGTCTCTTAAATTATTGTATCTTATCTATGGATGAATGAGACTTGGATATAGTTTCTGTGAAGACAAGATATCAAATCGTTGATGTCCAATGACACTGTGACTTTTCTATGCCTGATTCTGGTTATAAACTACCAATTTTTATTACTTTCAAGTGAGGACATCATGTACCTATGGAACTATAAAAGATATTTAATGTGCTAAAAACTGATGTTAAGGTGAGTACCTCATGTACATATTTATTGGTTATCACGTAACTGCTTGCAGTTATTCACCATTTTTCAAAATTAAAATTATATATTCAAATTCATATTTATTTTCTATCATGAAGCTTTAGTTTTAAAAAATTATATCATGAATACCAATTTAGTTAATAAAAAATAATTTCTATTTACATATTTTATTATCATTTCCTATATCATTGAATAATTTTTTAATTCTAATTTTTTTCTTGAAAAAATATATAGTAATATTTTTTCATCACTCAAAATGTGGTACAAATTCGTGGATGGTGAGTTGATGAAGGAGAAGAATATGGATTCAGGGATGGTGTAGGTGAATCTTTAGGCCACCCCATATGGAAATTTCAGGGGTAGATAAATGGTTACATTATTTCCTAATGCTGGCATGGATTTCAATGTAGAGGATTTGGAAGAGAATATTAAGATTGTGGAAATTATCTAGGAGAAATCCTTCCACTTACCTTTAGGTTCAACCCAAAATCCTATCACTATGAATAAATTTTATTTAATTTGTCTCTACTACAAGTGTTTTGAAGCTATTTAATGGAACAATGATCAAAAAAAATTCAAGGGGGCTGGGATAGGTGTTGCATCAGACATGGAATGGTGGTCTACTACAATAATGGAGAAGTTTTTTCTAGATTCACTATAGTAGATAATAACTCATGTGAAGTGGCAAAGATTCCATTATATTCATGTAAAATGTTTTTGAGAAATAGATTAACGACATTTTGTTGATTTATATGTAAGTTATCTTTATGTTTGAACATGTTTCTAATACGTTTCTTGGAGCTTCTTATTTTTTCATGATGATTAAACATGTATTTAAATTATATTTGAATATGTCTTTTAAAAGTCTCTATTTTTTGGTGTTATATATATATTTATTTAATGGTTTTTATATAATCAATATAATAAAATATTATATATATTTATATTAATAAATATAATATAATATTTTAACAACCAATATTGGAATATCAGCATTTAAAAAATAATTTAAAAACAAATATTAATTAACATTATTGTTTATAAATGTTAATAATATTAGAAAAAAATATGTTAGTCATATTAATTTGTTGTTAAAAAAATTTACCACCATATATATATATATTATATTTTTGTATTATTATAATTGTGATAGAATTATTTTATATATCACAACAAAATTTAAGGATAGGATTTTTACCAACAATTTAGTAACAGGGACATATGTGTTGGTAGAACATTTTCCAATAGGAAATGTTCTTTTACTAATAGATATGTACATGTTGGAAAAGTGAAATATTTTATACTATATCTTTGTTAATAAGAAATATGGATCCATGAGGTTGTGCATTGAATATATAGAAATTAATGTCATGAAAATAAAGGAAAACTAACCCCTACCTTGTATTAATGATTTATTCGATCAAATTCACAGAGCTCAATATTTTTTATAGTTTGAAATTTGATCTAGATATCATCATTTTCATGTGAGGAAGGGAGATATTCCTAGGACAGTATTTTGAACCAAGTATGGACATTACGATTTTACAACAATTCCATTTGGACTCACTAATGCACCCTTCATTTTCAAGGATCTAATGAACAGAGTTTTCAAGGAATATCTTGATGAATTTTCTTGTGGTATTTATAGATGATGTCTTGGTATACTCTAAAAGCTATGAAGTCCATGAGAATCTTATAAGGATTTTTTTAAGACTCTTAGAAGAAATAAATTATATGGTAAGTGTATCAAGTGTTAATTTTTCTTCAATCAGTTTATTTTCTTTTCTATATTGTCTCAAATTATGGAATCACAGTTTATACTTCGAAAAATAGATGGTTCAAGAATGGTCTACACAAATGAACATAACTGAGGTACATAGTTTTTTGGTTTAGTATGTTATTATCGGCGTTTCGATTAGAACTTCACCCGTTTAGCTAGCCTGTAAACCAAGCTTACTCGTAAAGGGTTTAAGTTCATATGGAAAAAATAATCTAAAGAACGTCTTGAATGATTGAAGATGAGATTAGTAAATGATCTGATCTTGAATCTACCATCGGGAAATGGTTTATTTTTTATTTATAGTGATTCATCAAAGAAAGGACTAGGGTGTTTTTTTGTATAATGATAGAGTTATGGCCTATTTATCAAGGCAGTTAAAAACTCATGAATAGAACTATCTAAATCATGATCTTATGTTAGTTGATTTAATATTTTATATAAATATACAGAGATACTATCTCTATGGTGAAATATGTGAGATATATATAGATCATAAGAGTTTGAAATATATCTTCTCACATAAGGAACTAAACATGAGGAAAACAAGATAGTTCGAGATGCTCAAGGATTACAATTGTTCAATACACTTCCACCCATGTAAGGAGAATAAGGTAGTATATGAATTAAGTATGAAGGATCATGGGGTTCTGAACAAAATGAGTATTGCAAAATATTTTATGTACATCGATCTAGAAAATATGGATACAAGAATTATCAAGGAAGGGGAAGCATCATTAATTTTTCAACAATTCTCCCAACCATCTTGATTAGAAATAATTAAAAGTTCTATTTGTAATGGTTATAATCTTCAAAATAAAAATAAAGCTGTGAATGATGAGAAGTTTATAGAATTCATCTATGAGGATGTAATTCTGAAATTTGGGAGGAGGTTATGTGTTCCCTCTATACCCGATCTAAAAATGGAGTTATTGGATGATTTACAAAGCTCTAATTTCTCTATACACCATGGTTACACTATTATGTATTGATATTTGAATGAATATTTCTATTGGAACAATATGAAGCATCAAATTGTTGATTATGTATCAAAATTCTTAGTCTGTCAATCGGTGAAGGCTGAAATAAAACATCATATAGGTGTCATGCAATCCATACATATTCTTAAATATAAATATGATGGTATAACTTTGTATTTTTTCACTGAATTACCAAAAAACCTAAGAATGAATTATCTAATATGGGTGATTGTTGACCAAATTATCAAATCTGCACATTTCCTCACTATAAGGGAGGACTTTACACTAGATCATATTGCACGACACTATATAAATGAAGTTATAAGATTTAATGGAGAAACTATATCTCATGTTTTTATTTTGATCCAAGATTTACATCAAAATTATAGAGAAGTCTTTATAAATTTTTCAATACTGAGGTTCATTTGAGTAATAAATATCACACTCAAACTGAAATATAGTTATAAAGAATGATCTAAACTTTAAAAGTCATGTAGAGATTATGCTCACTTGACATTCAAGGTATGTGGGATCAGTATTTACCTTTGGTGGAGTTTGAATACAAAAATAGTTTTCATTATAGAATAAAAATTGAACCATACAAAGAATTATATAGAAAAAGACATCACACACCATATTATTGGGATAAAGTTAGTCAAATGAAGATTGTGGGCCTAGATTTTATAGATCAAACCACAAAAAAGGTGAATACTATTCAAACCCATATCAAAGTATCTCAATGTATGGAAAATTTCTATGCCAATAATCAATGAAAGGATTTGTAATTTCATGTGGAAGATCATCTCTTCTTAGAAGTATCTTTATGTAAGGTTGTTATAAGATTTGGGAAGAAAGAGAGACTAATCCTAGGGTGTGTTGGTCCATTTTAAATTTTGGATAGAATTACAACTTTGGATTATTTTTTGGCAATGTCGCCTACCATTTATAAGGTACACAATATATTAAACATATCCTTGTAAAGGAATTACATTCTAGAACCAACACATGTACTAACTTCTGAAGTAATACAATTGGAACCTAACGTATCTTACTATGAATCGGCAATTTGTATTTTTTATACGAAAGAATAAGTGTTGAGGAAACAGATGACTCAGCTGGTAATGATACTTTGGAAAAGATAATATAATTGAAGAGGCGACATGGTAGCCGAAGGAGAATATGATGAAGAACTACCCAAATATTTTTATAGAGTGAAAATCTTTAAATTTTGAAGATATTGTTTTTTAGGATTGGAGAATGTAACGACACAAAACTGTATCAATGAAATTTTCCTTTTTATGTTTATTTCATGTAGTATGGATCATATAAAATCACTTATAGAACATAATAAAAACATAATAAATGAGAAAATGAATGACATAAGATGTTTTTATATAAGTAAAGGAATAATTTTTAGGAATAATATAAAAATAATGAAGAATTTCACAGGTGTATAGAGGGATAAAGAATAACCCAATGAAATTAGATGTTTTGAAAGAAACCCTTTCGTTATGTATGAATGTGTTCTTCAATTGACCTTAATATAATGGATAATAAAATTAAATCCATTAATTAATTAATTAAAAACATTTTATACATTTATTGTATTTATTATAGTTTTATTAAGTTCATTTATCTCCTTTTTAATGACTTATAAGATACAATTTTATCACTCGGGAGTATTCATTTCCTTGGTTTTCATGATCATTATACTTGTATATGAGTATGAAAGTTCATGTGAAATGGTATAATTCTTGATTATTGAATTTATATAATATTAATGAAAATATAGAAGTGTAAATGGTTATATTTATCATTTTTTATATATTATGATGATAAATCATTAGATAAGAGATTTAGTTATAATCATTTAGATTATTATATCACTTATTGTTCACAATGAACTCTTTTTTTATCATATTGTATTATGTAAATATGTTACTTAAATAATATAAGAGAGGTTTTAATACATATATTAATGTTTGGTTTAACTGTAAAAATGTTTTATTGTTAGCTTTGAAGGGGAATTTAAAGAACAAAAATCATTTGCCCATGAAGGTTGTAAATTGGCACTTCACATGCGATGATTTCATTTTTAAAATAAAAGAGAAAGAGAGCGAGAGAGATATAGGATTTCAATTAAGGATATTCCATTAAAATGATATAATTATAGTATATATATGATACTAGATTTATCATGATCATTTGGGTAGAGGATGCGAGGAGAGAATAATAAAAAAAGAACTTGAAAAGAAATTAAAAGGAAAAAGAAGAGGATTTTACCTCTTGAATACTTCTCAATGAGAACCTTATTAAGGGGATTGGTTTTAGTATTTTTATGAGATCATGAGGTCCTATAAGTTGGGTAGTATTGGGGAGGATATTTGGTAGAAATTTGATAAGGCTCAAATCTTTGAATGTTTCTGGAGAAGGGGTGGTGACGGGTGGTATTTACAGTGGAGGGGAGAGGTGATTTCTAATTATATTATTCTTTATTTTATTATTTTTCTAAAGATAAAAAATAGTGATGAATATTTTGAAAAACTACAGAAATAATTGTATGTGAGTTTCAACCAAGGGTGCCTACATTATTTAAACATCACCTGTGACCTAATAAATCATGTATTTATCATTTATCATAAATTGTCATATTTTACTATTCACTAAAAATTAAAGTATTTTAGAAAAATCCCAAAAATAATACATAACCATTTTTTTACATGTATAATTTATAAATTAACTCCATTTTATGGAAAAAAAATTCTAAATATGAAAAAATTAATTTTTATTGAAAACCATCATTTACTCGAAAAAACAGATTTTAAATCTATAACTGATTTTATATCACTTTCAAAAATTAACAATGGTCTTGTAAAATTATCTTGAAATAATAAGAAATATATATATTTATGATTACACTTTATGAAAATTAATTTTCTTTTAAATCATTTTATTAATTATTAAATTAATTAAATATTTTTGACTCACAAAGATTATAACACTTAAATATTAATTTTTAAAATATTCATTTACTTATACTATTATATAAATATATAATTCATTAATTTATAATATATCATTAAATATTAATCCCAATTAATCATAATAATCAAAAAAGGTATTGAAATAGATGAAAATACTCTTATAAAATCATTGAGGAATTCTTGAGAGAAATACTCTTTTATTTTAAAAACAATATTTCTTTTGAAAAAATAATTTTATAAAACCATAAGTGAACTAAGATATTTTTTCCCTAAAAATGATTTATTTGAGAAAACTAATGGTGGCTTATAACATTGTATAGAGTAAACTTCCAAATAGGTAAGAATTTGAGTCGTTCCCTTAAATCGGGCTTGCTTATTGAGAAGAATTGAAAAGGGAAACATGTAAAACAAGTATTACCAATACAAAAAGATGCACTGATCTGCATAAATGATTTTGGAATTTATACAGAAAATTTATAATAATTATTTAAAAATAATAAAAAATTACACAGGTTTTTAGAGAGAGAAAACATAACCCGAATGATATTAGTGGTTCGAGAAGAAACCCTTACCTTATGTCCAAATGTGTTCTACACTTGACCTTAATGTCCTAAATAATTAAATAAAATCCACTAATTAATAAATTCCTAATATTTTATCCATGTATTTTATTTATTATAATTTTATTAAGTTCATTTATTGCCTTTTTCAGGAGTTATAATATACAATTTTTCACTCGGGAGGGTTTGTTTCCTTGGATTTCACGATCAGTATACTTGTATATGAGTATGGAAGTTCATGTGGAATGGGTATAATTATACATAATTAAATTTATATTATATTAATGAAAATATATAAGTGTAAATGGTTATATATATATATATCATTTTTTATATATTATTACGATCAATCATTAGATAATACATTTCGTGATAATCGTTGTGATTATTACGTTGGTATTTTGTTCATAATGAAATCATTTTGTTTCACCATTTAGTATTATGTAAATATGTTAATTCCAGAAAATAATAAAGGTTGTAATACTTGTATTGTATTAAATTTTAACCATAAAAATAGTTTAGTAACCAGATTTTAATTAGAAAATGAAGAATGAAAATCCGTCGTCCACAAAGGATGTAAATCGGCACCTCACGGATGATGATTTCATTCCTAAAATAAAAGAGAGAGAGAGAGAGAGAGAGAGAGTAGTTTGATGAAGTATATTACATTAATATGAGATCATTATATTATATAGATTATATTGGAGTTATCATTATCATTTGTATAGGGTAGGTGAGGATATAATATAAAATAAAGAAACTTGAAAAGAGATTTAAAGGAAAATGAAGAGGATTTTACCTCTTGAATACTCCACCTTGAGAACCTCGTTAAGGGGATTGGTTTTGGTATTTTGATTATATAAAGATATCCTGGATGTGGGTGATATTATTGGGAAGAATAGTTTTGAAAAAGTTTATAAGTCTCAAATCTTGGAAGGTGTGAGGAGAAGGGGTGGTGAGGGTTCATATATATAGTAGAGAGGGGTAATTTCTCATTATTTTATACGTTAATTTATTATGTTTCTAAAGACAAGAAATAATGTTGGTTATTATGAAAAAATAAGCTAATAATTTCTTGGGATTTCAAACCAAGTGTGCTTACATCAACAAAACATCACTTATGACTCAATAAATCATGTATTTATCATTTATCAAAAATTAAAAAAATTTACGATTCAACAAAAATTCAAGTATTATAGAAAAATACCAAAAATTCACCCTAACCATTTTTGACATTTAGATTTCAAAAATGAACTCTGTTTTGTGAAAAAAAATTGAAAATGATAAATTTTATTTTTAGTTAGAACCATCATTTACTCATAAAAAACATATTTTAAATCTATAACTAGTTTTTTAACACTTTCAAAAATTGACTATGGTATCATAAGATTATCCTAAAATAATAAGTCATAAAAATATTGATTTATGAATAAATTTTATGAGAATGAATTTAATTTTGACTTGTTTTATTAAATATAAATCTTTATTTAAATATTTAAGACTCTCAAAAATACCAACAATTAATTAATAATTTTCAAAAATATTCATTTACCTATATTGTGATATAATTATATCATACATTCATTTATAATATTCCAAAATTTTATGTATACAAACATGTGAGAGGTTACTATTCATTTATCCAATTTACTATTCATAAGTGCCACTTTACTATTCCAAAGGTCAAGTTACTAGTTAATCAGTATAAGTTCATTTACTTCTAGAAATACATATTATTTCTTTTATTATTCATTTATTATGTTTGTATTATGTTCTCTAAGTGATTTTATGTGATCTACAATATTTTAAATAAATATATAAAGGTAAATTTTAATGATAGAGTTCTGATTCATTATATTCTCTTATCCTACAACAATTGCATCCTCGAATTATCTAGATTGTCACCCCACAAAAATATTTGGGTAGTTCTTCATCTCATGATCCTCAGGACCCCATGCAGCCTCTTCAATTTTATGATTTTTACAAAGTACATTTACCAGCTGAGTCATTTGATTCCAAAACACCTATTCTTTAGTGTCCAGAATCCAGATATTCTCTTCACAGTAAGATAAGTTAGGTTCCAATTATATTCTTTCAAAAGTGATTAAATAGGTTGGGTATGGCATGTACTTCCTTGATAAGAAGATTTGGAACACATTTTTTCCATATAAAGTCTAGGAGGCATTTCTAAATGATAATACATTTCTCTAATTATCTCAATATTTTCAAAGGAATCAATATACTTGGGGCTTAGTTTCCCTTTCTTTCCAAATCATATAACACCCCTCCATGGAGATACTTTCAAGAAAATGTGATCTTCGACATGAAATTCAAAATCCTTAATTTTATTCTTTAGATAGATTTTTTTGCTTACTTTGAGATATTTTGATATGGGTTTGAATAGTCTTTACCTTTTCTGTTGTTTCCGCCACATGCTGTAGGACCACAACCTTCCTTTCACAAACTTCAACCCAACAAGTTTGTGTGCGACATCAATTTCCATATAATTCTTTGTATGGTTCCATTTGAATAATATAATGGAAACTATTATTGTATGAAAACTCCACCAAAATTAAAAATGGATCCCACATACCTTGAAATTCATGTGAGCATTATCTCAACATGTCTTCTAATTTTTGGATTGTTCTTTCTAGCTGCCTGTTAGTTTAAGGGTGATAAGAAGTACTCAAATAGACCTCATTTTTCAAATATTTATGGAGAATTCTCAATTATTTTGATGTAAATAATGGGTCACAATCAAGAATAATTGAGAGAGGTTCTCCATTAAGTCTTATAACTTCATTAATATAGAGTCGTTCACAGAACTCCAATATAAAATCCTCCCTTATAGTGAGGAACTGTAGATATTTGGTAAGTCGATCAAAAATCACCCATATTGCATCATTATTTCTTGAGGTTTTTGGTAATCAATTCACAACATCTAAATCAATGACCTCCCATTTCCATTTATGAATAAGTATTGGTTTCATGACACCTCCATGATGTTTTCTTTCAGCCTTCACCGGTTTACAGAAAAAACATCTTGACACATAATCATCAATTTCCTACTTCATATTTTTCCACTATAAATGCTCCTTCAAATCTCTATATATCTTAGTAATAATTGAGTATATAGAGAAATTTGATCTATGGTAATCATCTAACAACTCTCTTTTTAGCTCGGGTATAGAGGGAACATATATCCTCCTCCATAAATTTTGAATTCCATCCTCACACATGAATTCTATAAACTTCCCATCATTCATAAGTTTAATTCACTTTTGAATATTCTTGTCATTACACTAATAATTTTTAATTATTTATAATAAATATGGTTGGGAAAACATTTGAAAAAGTAAATATGATTAACCTTCCTTCATAATTCTCATATCCATATTTTCTAGATATGTGTACAAATGATCTTTGTCAATCCACATTTTGTTCAGAACCTCATGATCCTTCTTGCTTAATGCATAAACTACCATATTCTTCTTCCTTGGGAGGTAGTGTATTAAAACACCATAATCCTTGAGTACCTCGATGAATCTCCTTTTCATCATGTTTAGTTCCTTCTATGATAATATGTATTTTAAACTATTTTCATCTGTATATATCTCACATCTTTCACCATAAATATAGTGCCTCCATGTCTTTAGATCAAAGATTATAGCTTATAACTCAAGATCATAAGTTGGATAGTTTTGTTCATGATTTTTTAACTACATTTATTCATAGGCAATAACTCTATAATTCTATATAAGGACACACCCAATTCCTTTTTTGATGCATCACTATAAATCAAAAACCCACCATTTCCCAATGGTAGATTCCGGGATGAAGAATTCACTAATCTCATATTCAATTCTTCGAAACATTCTTCACATTATTTTTTCCATGTAATCTTAAACTCTTTAAAATTAATCTTGGTTAATGGGTTAGCTAATTAAAAAAGGTTTTAGAAGTAGCATTGATAATAACCTTCTAAAGCAATAAAACTACATACCACATTTATTTTCCTTTGTGTATTCCATTCATGAACCACCTTTTTCTTGAAAGGATCAACTGATATTACATCATCTTCCATAATATATCCATGAAACAAAATTTATTGAAGTCAAGATTCACACTTTCTAAACTTCCCATATAATTTATTTCTTCTAAGATTCTTTATAACAATCTGTAAGTTATTCTTATGGTCTTTGTAGCATTTGGAGTATACCAAGATATCATCAATAAATACCACATCAAAGTCATCAAGATATTCATTGAAAACTCTATTGATTTGATCCATGAATATAGAGGGTGAATTAATCAATCCAACTATAATTACTATTAAATCATAATGTCTATACCTGTTTTGAAATGATGTCTTCTAAATATCTTCCTTCCTCACATGAAACTAATGATATCCAAATCAAAGTTCAATCTTTTAAAAATATTGAGCTCTATGAAGTTAATTTAATAAATCATTAATATGAGTTAAGGAATACTTCTTCTTTATTTTAATAGAATTGATTTATCTATAGTCAATTCATAGCCTCACAGATCCATATTTGTTCTTAACATAGAGAATAGGTTATCCTTATGAAGAAACATTGGGGTGGATAAATAATTTATCACTCAATTCCTCTAATTGTCTTGTCTATTCTACTAATTCTACAGTGGCCATTCTATAAAGAGTCTTTAATATATGCCTTTAAACATGAATTAAATCAATATAAAACTCAATTTCATGCTCTAGAGGAATTGAGTGATAATGGATTTATTCTCCCTAGTGTTTCTCTATTGGGATCTCATGTTCTCTTTGTCAAGAAGAAAGTTGGATCCATGAGGCTTTTCATTGACTATAGGGAAATCAATGCTATTATAATAAATAATAAGTATCATCTTCCTCGTATTGATGATTTATTCAATCAAATTAATGAAACTCAATATTTTTTAAACATTTAATGTTGATATGCATATCATCTGTTGCTTTTGAGGATGGAATATATTTCAAAGATAGTATTTCAAACCTGGTATAGACATTACGAGTTTACAATAATGAAATTTGTACTGACTATTGCACCCTTTGTTTTCATGGATCTTATGAACATGGTTTTCAAGGAATATCTTGATGAATTTTTTGTGGTATTTATTGATGATATAATGGTATAATCAAAAATCTATGAATACCATGAGAATAACTTGAGAATTGTTCATAATACTCTTAGAATACATGAATTATATGGGAAGTTTATCAAGTGTTATTTTTTGCTTCAATTAGTTTCTTTTGTTTACCATATTGTCTCAAAAGATGGAATCTTTGTTGATCCTTTGAAGAAAAATGTTTTTTAGGAATGTCATTCACCAATGAACATATTCAAGGTATGTAGTTTTATTTGTTTAAAATGTTATTATCAGTATTTCATTCAGAACCTTTCCTGATTAGCTAACCCATTAGCCAATATTACTCGTAAAGGGGATAAGTTTTTATGGACAAAATAATGTGAAGAATTTTTTGAAGAATTGAAGAGGAGATTAGTGAATGATTTTATCTTGACTCTACCATTAATAAATGGTGGATATTTTATTTATAGTGATGCATCAAATAAAGGATTTGATTGTGTCTTTATTCAGAATGATAGATTTATTGCCTATGCATCAAGGTAGTTAAGAAATCATAAACAGAACTATCCAACTCATGATCTTTCTTAAGCGGCTATAATATTTTCTCTGATGATATAGAGACACTATCTTTGTGGTGAAATATGTGGGATGTATATGTATCACAAGATATTGAAATATATCTTCTTAGAGAATGAAATAAACATGAGGAAAATTTCGTTGCTTGATCAACTCAAGAATTATGACTATTTCAATAAACTACAACCCAGGGAAGGTGAATAAGGTAGCAGATGCATTAATCTAGAAGGATCATGGGGTTATGAAGAAAATTAGGATTGAAAAAGATCCTTTATACATAGATCTAGTAAATATGGATATGAAAATTATAAAGGAAGGTGAAACATCATTAGTTTTTGAACTCTTTGTCTAACCATATTTATTTGAAAGAATTAAAAGTTCCTAGTGTAAAGATGATAATATTCAAAAGAAGATTAAAGCTTTAAATGATGGGAAGTTGTTACACTTGGTGTGTGAGGATGGAATTCTAAAAATTGAGAGGAGGCTATGTGTCTCCTCTATACCCAAGCTAAAAAGGGAGTTATTGGATGATTCCCTTAGCTTTAATTTCTCTATACACCCTAGTAGCCCTAATATGTATAAATATCTGAAGGTAAATTTCTTGTGGTAAAATATAAAGCGGGGAATTACTGATTATATATCAATATGTTTAGTCTATCTGTAGGTGAATGATAAAAGATAGCATCATACAGGTTTCATACAACCCTTCCTGTTTATACATGGAAATGGGATGACATCACTATGGATTTTTTCACTAGAATCTCAAAAACCCCAAGAAATAATGGGGCAATATGGGTCAATGTTGATAAACTTACCAAATTTGAACATTTCCTCTCTATAGGGGAGGATTTTCCACTAAATTATCTTGAACGAATCTATATTAATATACTTGTAAGACTTCACATAGCACCTCTCTCAATTATAAATGATCTTGATCCTCTATTTAAATCGAAATTATTGATAAGTATCTAGAAATATTTGGATACTAAGGTTCATTCGAGTACTACTTATCACCCTCAAACTGAGGGGTAGTCAGAAATAACGATCCAAACATTAGGAGACATGTTGAGATCATGAACACCTGACATTCAAGGTATATGGGATCAATATTTATCTTTGGTGGATTTTTCATACAATTATAGTTTCCATTATTGTATTAAAACGGAACCATACAAAGAATTGTATGGAAAGAGATGTCACACACCAACTTTATTGGATGAAGTTAGTGAAATGTAGCTTATAGTTCTATATCTTGTGGAGGAAACAATAGAAAAGTCAAAGACAATTCAACCCCATATCAAAGTAGATAAATGTAGAAATAGAGGAATCCTGATAATTGAAGGAATGATTTGGAATTACATATGGTGGGATCACATTTTCTTGAAAGTATATCCAGGGAAGGGTGTTATAAGATTTGGGAAGAAATGAAAACTAACCCCCAAGTAGATTGGACCTTTTTTAAATTCTTGAGATAATTGGAGTTTTGGTTTATCATTTGTCAATGTTGAATATACTTTCTGAGGTACATGATGTGTTCTACACCTCCTTTTTAAGGAATTATATGTCAAACCCAACACAAGTACTCACTTATGAAGAAATAGAATTAGAACTTGACTTATCTTACTATGAAGAGCCTATTCAGACTGTGGACACTAAAGAACAGGTGATCATAAATAGAATTACTCAGTTGGTAAATGTAATTTGGAAGAATCATATCATTGAAGAGGTTACATGGGATCCTGGGGAGCATATGATGAAGTACTACTAAAATTCTTTTGTAGGGTGAAAATCTAGAAATTTCATGGGAGAAATTTTTATAGGAGGAGAGAATGTAATGACCCAAGACATTATCAAAGAAATTTCCCTTTGTAAGTTTATTTCTTCTAGTACATATTATATAAAATCACTTAGATAACATAATACAAACATATTAAATAAATAATGATTGAAATAAGAGGTATTTCTAGAATTAAAGGAACCTATACTAATGAAATAGTAACTTGACAATAGGAATAGTAATATGACCCTTATAAATAGTAAATCAGCCAAATGAATTGTAACCTCATCCATGTTTGTATAAATAAAATTTAAGCAACTTATAAATGAAATTATGATATAATTATATCATAGTATAGGTAAATAAATATTTTAAAAAAATATTAATTAAGTGTCTGTGTTTTTGCGAGTCATAAATATTTAATTACAATTTTATAATTAATAAAATGATTCAAAATAAACTTCATTTTCATATAATATATTCAAAAATCAATATTTTTTGTCTTATTATTATATTCTAATTTTATGTGACCTTATTTCTTTTTTTAAAGTGTTATAAAATTACTGTTTGATTTGAAATCTATTTTTTTTGAGTAAATAATGGTTTTAATTAAAAGTTAAATTTATTATATTTAGAAAAAAATTATAAAATGGAGTTTATTTTTGAATTCTATATGTTTAAAAAAATTTAGGGTAAATTTTTGGAATTTTTCTAAAATACCTGAGTTTTTGGGGAATAGTAAAATATGATAATTTATAGTAAATGATAAATACATGATTTATTTAGTCATAGGTGAAATTTATCTGATTTAAGCACCCTTTGTTTTAACTCACATGAAATTATTACTTTATATTTTCACAAGAATAAACAATATTTCTTATCTTGATAAAATTAATAAAATAATAAGAAATCACCCTCTCCTCCACTATAAATTCCTCCCCTCACCACATCTTCTCCTTGCACCTTCCAAGATTTGATACTTTTCATATTTATTTCTTATATTTTATCTAGGCCTCTCCACCACGTCCAAGAGCTTTTGGTCTCATTAAAAGATAAAAACCAATCCCCTTAAGGAGGTTCTCATGGATGAGTATTCAAGAGAAAATCAACTTCCTTTTCCTTTTAATTTCTTTTCAAGTTCTTTTCATTTATTATTATCTCAACACAACCTATTTATAAGTGATATAAAATGATAATAAATCCCTTTGATAATAATAAACAATCTCCTTACAAAATATATATTTAGAGATAAAATCTAAGGTAAACCTTTATCTTATAAATTCTAAAAAAATAAGGTTATATAGATACACACACACACACACACACATATATATATATATATATATATATATATATATGTGTGTCTGTGTATATCATTTTAAACATCATAAATTGATCAATAATAAAATAAAACCTTACAACCCATTGTATTAGAAATAAAATTTAAAACAAAACATGTATCTCATATATTCTAAAAATAAATATTTATATTAATATATATATATATATATATATATGTAAATATTTGTAAAATTAAGATAAATTGACTAAAAAGAACAGACCCTTACATAAAACCATAAGAATAATTGATTTATAAGGAACATAAATTAAAAAAATATTTTTATTCATAAATTCTTAAAACAATGAAATAGGTAGTTATATTTTTGTATATATATACTTATAAATAAATATATATATATATATATATATATATATTTCTGAAACCAAACATAAAAAAAATTGAACCCTTACATGTTTTTGGATCAAATGAGGGACTAAGGCTTCTGGAATCTGAGAAAATTGATAATGAGAATTTGGGAGGATGAGATTCAGGTATTTAGGTGTGCATAATAGGGTTTTTATAATGTAAGATTATATTTTACTAATCATTTACACAATACTGGAATGTGAAATTGGATACTTGTTTATTTGGGAAGTGGTTCTAACTAACATGCTAAATATATAAAAAGTGATTTGAGATATTTTACAAAATAAAAGAAAATAAGGGTTTTAGTTCATTTCAAAAAAAAATTGATATAATAAAGTTATATATATATTATTAGTATCTTACAAAGAAAGATGATGAAGGGAAAGATAATCCCAAGGGTTTTATACATTTTAAATTATTCCCATCATTTTTGTGGAAATAGAAATAGGGTTGTGATATGAATTAATGTAACTTCAATGGAGTAGGTTATTTGGGTGGGCGGTCGACCTACTAGGGCGGCGTAAGCAGGATTCGAGTGGAGAAGACAACTGAGGTCTTAATGGGGAGGTTGATATCACGCTTGGAGAAATCAGAGGGCCAGGATTTAACCTATAAGAGTAATAAAGGGGAAATTGATTGGGATTGGAGCGGATGTTTGGGATTTGTTGATGGGAATTTCATTAGTGCTGGTTCGGTTTTCACGTTGGGAGGTTGAAGATGACCTCTTAATTTTAAATCATTCTATATTTTAATTTATTATTATTTTATGTTGTAATCATTTAAATATTTATTCTTTTTCTCTAAATCATTAATCTATCATTTTTTAGTCTATCGTGTCTATTTTTCTATATCTTACCTATTGTATCCTTTGGCTGTAAAACCATGAATTTTTTATATTATATTATAATAAATTTACATTTTTTAATAATTTAATTTTAAACAAACACATCACATTTTTTTTAAAATCTAATCAATGTTAAAAAAAACTTTTTACAATACATGTAACATATTTATATATTAAGAAATTCATTTTTTATAATAATATAATTATATATATTTAAAAAACACCTATCTTTTTTATATATGTATAAATTAATTTTATTATATTTTAAATAATTATAATTTCAAAAATATCATAATTCATATGTTTATATTTTATAAAATATATTAATATAATATATATATTTAAAATTTATTAATTTCAAATAAATTATATCATTTTAATATAATTTAAATATTTGTATTGCACTTTAGATAATTATAAATATTATTTTTTAAAAAATCATTATTTACATTATTAAATAAATGGTAGAATTAATATATTAGATATAATAATTTCATTTCATGTATATATATATATATATTCTAGTCGATTTTTTAAAATATTCAAGTTTAGTTATTATGTTTTCATAAAATAATAATCAAACAAATATATTTATATTAAAATACATTTAAAAAACAAAACAATGTTAATTTAAATATTATTTGGGAATTAGTGATTTATTTAAAAATTTATGATATTTGAAAAAATAATAATGAAAACATATTTGGTAAATATTTTGATATACCATTATTTATAATAAAGGTATTTAAATAAATTTAATTTTTTTTCTTATTATCAAATTTATTTATTTAAATTACTTAATAATATTTTGGTTGTTGCATTCTTCCCCCTTGAAATAATTTTTTCCTCACAATTTTTTCGTCAAAATAAAAAGAATTCTGAATTTCCATCTTCAGAATTAATAAAAACTATAACTTCTAAACTCTCAAAATCTACCACTTAGATGACAACATCCAATCTCTAAAGTTTTCTAGACCATTCTTCTAATACCAACTATAAATACCGCGACCCCAATAGCATGGATCTGATGCCTAACATTATTACATTGTCCTATAAACAACAAAGATGCATCTCGAAGGACTAAATAGTTTAGTAGATTTTCAAAACAAGATACATACAATAATTCAACATTACAACTTGAATTTAAATACATCATAGAGACTCCATTGGAAACACTCTTATTCTTCTAGCTTATCTTTTCATGTCATTCCTAAATTTATCTGGGAATCTTGGGGAAAATAAACATAAGAAAGGGGTGATCTTTGATGCTCAGTAAGGGTAAGAATTCAGAAGAATATAAAAATAAACCATAAGTCAAGGTGAATAACTAAAAATACTTTCTTTTAAAACAAAAAATTTAGCATAATATGAAAGGACTAAAAACCAATTAAATAATATAATACTAATAATCACACAAAAATGATACTGACCCATAGATATTGTAATAGTCAAATAATCACTTGAAATATCAAATAATAATCTTATAATAAGGGAATTAATAATGTAGGAAATCATAAACATACCCTCAAGGATTTGTCCAAGACATCATATATAATTGGGTAAGACATTAGTACATACCCAAACTAGTTTTTCTCATTAGACATGCTGATTAACCAAGGGGATATAGCATGCCCCACCTGACACTTAATAATTCCAATTCATTACTCATATAAAAGGGGTGAAACATAATCAATATATTTTTTTATTGAAACTAACATATGAAATGTAAATAACTTTTGCCAGTCTGTAAACAAAATCTCTAACCATTCGGAGTAATATGGTGAAAGATGGAAACAAATAACATCCCCAATAAAAATAATCATAAACCATTCAACAAAATATTTTAGATGCTTTCATATAATATTAGTTCCAAATAAATATAATAATCAATAATAGTTCTAAAATAGATGAAAATAATCTTACAAAACCATCGAGTAATTCTTGAGAAAAATGCTCTTTTACATTTTAAAGAAGTGTTATTTTGGAAAAATAATTTTATAAAACTATAAGTAAACTAAGATAGTTTTTCTATAATAAAATAAATTATTTTATAAAAATAATAGTGGCTTAAAATATATTATATTGTGCACTAGAAAATAGGTAAGAACTCGAGTCGTTCCCTTAAATCGGGCTTGCGTATCAGGAAGAATTAAAAACATACCCTTGTAAAACAGGTTTTACCCATAAAAAAATTTACAATAATAGGGATACATTATTTTGGAATGAAGACATAGAATTTATAAAAATATATGTATAGAAATAATGAATAATTACATAGGTGTATAGAGGTAGAAAGAATAGCTTGAATGAAATTTCACATTTGAGAAAAAAACCTTACCTTATGTCTGAATGTGTTCTGCACTTGACCTTAATTTCTATGATAATAAAATTAAATAAATTAATTAATTAATTAAGAACATTTTATATGTGTATTTTATTTCTTATAATTTTAATAAGTTCATTAGTATCCTTTTTAACGAGTTATAAGATACAATTTTATCACTTGGGAGCATTCATTTCCTTAGCTTTCTCGATCGGTATACTTGAATATGAGTATGGAAGTTCATGTAAAATTGGTATAATTATAGATAATTGAATTAATATGATATTAATTAACGTATATAATTTTAAATGGTTATATGTATATCATTTTTTTATATAGTATGTGTATGAATCATTAGATAAAACATTTAATGATAATCGTTTTGATTATTACGGTGTTTATTGTTCACAACAAACTCATTTTGTTTTATCATTTATTATTATTTAAATATGTTACCTAAAGAATAGAAGAAAGTTTTTAATACATATATTACAGTTTTTTTACCATAAAAAAGGTATCATTTCTAGAATTTAAGGTTAAATCGAAGAACCAAAATTCATCACCCCTAAAGGTTGTAAATCTGCACCTCAAAGACGATGCTTCCATTTTTAAAATAAAAAAGAGATAGAAATGAGTGTGATGAAGTATATTACATTAAAATTACATCATTATTGTATATATATTACCCTTGTGATATCATTATTATTTGGATACAGTCAACGAGGAGAGAATAATAAAAGAAAACAACATGAAAGGAAATTAAAAGGAAGAGGATTTTACCACTTGAATACGCCTCCTTGAGAACCTCCATAAGGGGGTTGGTTTTGGTCTTTTTATGAGACCAAGAAATCATAGATGTTTGGTAAAGGAACAAGGAAAATATTGGTTTGAAATTTGATAGGGCTCAAATCTTCGAAGGTGTGAATATAAGGGGTGGGTAGAGGTGGTATTTATAGTGAGAAGAGGGGTGAATTCTCATTTTTTCATTATTTTATTATTTTTGGTCAAGACTATAAATTGTGTTTATTATTTTAAAAACATAAGTTAATAAGTGGATGTTATTTATAACCAATGGTACTTTCATCATTCAAACATCATCTATGAATCAATATATAATGTATTTATCATTTACCATAAATTATTGTATTTTTATATTCACAAAAATTCAAAGTATTTTAGAAAAATCCCAAAAATTTACCCTAACTATTATTTGATGTGTAGAATTAAAATATGGACTCCATTTTATGAAAATATTTTTCTAAATATGAGAAATTCAATTTTTAATTAAATTCATCATTTACTCAAAAAACAAATTTTAAATCTATAACAGATTTTATAACACTTTTAAAAATTAACTTAGGTCTCACAAAATTATCCTAAATTAATAAAAAAACGTATTTATTTATGAATAAATTTTATGATAATTAGTTTTCTTTTAAATAATTTTATCATTTATAAAATTGTAATTAAATATTTATGACTCACAAAAATACCAATACTTAATTAGTGATTTTTTAAAGAATTAATTTACCTATACTATGATTTAATTATATTATAATCTCATTTATAAGAATCTTACATTTTATTTATAAAAATATGGGTGAGTTTACTATTCATTTGGCCAATTTACTATTCATAAGCATAAAAATCTAAAAGGTTATTGAAATAGATGAAAACACTCCTATAAAATCATTGAGGAAATCTTGAGAGAAGTACACCATTATTTTGTAAAGAATAATTATTTGGGAAAAATTATTATAGAAAAACTGAAGTTAAAAAATATATTATTTCCAAAATAAAATGATTGATTTTATTAAAAAAATGATGGCTTAAAATAAATTATATAGTGCACTTGAAAATATGTAGGAATTTAAGTTGTTCCCTTAAATTGAGATTGCGTATCAAGAAGAATTAAAAAGGGAACCTTGTAAAACAAGTATTACCTATAAACCAAAGATTCACTAATATGGATACATGATTTTAGAATGTATAAAAATATTTTTTAAAATTATATAAAAACAATAAATAATTACATAGGTTTATAGAGGGAGAATGCATAAACCAAATGAAATTGGAGGTTCGGGAAGAAACTCTTACCTTATGCCTGAATATGCTCTACACTTGAACTTAATGACAAGGATAATGAAAGTAAATTAATTAATTAATTAATTAATAACCTTTTATACATTTATATAATTTAGTATAGTTTTATTATGTTCATTTATGGACTTTTTTATGAGTTATAAGATACAGTTTTATCGCATGGGAGCATTCGTTTCCTTAGTTTTCACAATCGGTATACTTTTATATGAGTGTGGAAGTTCATGTGGAATGGATATAATTATCCAAAATTTTATTTAAATGATATTAATGAACATACATAACATTAAATGATTATATATATCATTTGGTTATATATTGTGAGGATGAATCATTAGGTAAGACATTTAGTGATAATCGTTGAGATTATTATGGTGGTTAATGTTCAAAATGAACTCATTTTGTTTTATCATTTAGTATTATGTAAATATGGTACTTATAGAACATAATAAAGGTTTTAATACATATATTATAGTCTTTTTTAACCATAAAAATGGTTTCATTACCATCTTTGAAGGATAAATTAAAGAATAAAAATCTTTCATCCATGAACATTGAAAATTGACACCTCATGGACGATGATTTTGTTTTTAAAATAAGAGAGAGAGAACGGAGTTTGATGAAGGATATTTCATTAACATGATATAATAATATTATATATATTATACTACATTTTTCATGATCAATTGGATAGAGGAGGTGTGGAGATTATAATAAAATAAAATAACTTGAAAAGAAATTAAAAGGAAAAGTAAGAGGATTTTTCCACTTGAATACTCCTCCATGAAAACCTCTTTAAGGGGATTAGTTTTGGTCTTTTGATGGTACCAAGAGCTCTTGGAAATATGAGAGAGGATTTGGGAGAATATTGGTCAGAAATTTGACAAGTCTAAATGTATGGAAGGTGATAGGAGAAGGGGTGGTGAGGGGTGGTATTTATAGTGGAGGAGAGGGGTGATTTCTCATTATTTTATTCATTATTTTATTATTTTTATCTACACAAGAAATAGTGTTGATTTTTGTGAAAAATAGATTAATAAAATAATTTTATTTCAAACCTCAGGTAATTTCATCAGCCAAACATCACCTATGACTCAATAAATTATGTATTTATCATTTATTATAAATTTTCGTATTTTTCTATTCACCAAAAATTCAAGTATTTTTGAAAAAAAAAAGTAACCCTAAAATTTTTTGGATGTGTAGAATTAAAAAATTAACTCCACTTTATGAAAATAATTTTATAAATATGATAAATTTAATTTGTAATTAAAACCACCATTTACTTGAAAAAAACTGATTTTAAATCTATAACTAATTTTATAACTCTTTTAAAAATTAACAAATTCTCATAAAATTAGAGTGAATAATAAGACAAAAAATATTGATTTATGAATACATTTTATGATAATTAATTTTCTTTTAAATCATTTTATGAATTATAAAATTGTAATTAAATATTTCTGACTCAAAAAAATACCAACACTTAATTAATAATTTTTTAAAATATTAATTTACCTATACTACAATATAATTATATCATTATTTCATTTGATATATTCTTAAATTTTATTCATACAAACGTTGGTGAGGTTAATATTCAGTCAGTTTATTTACTATTCATAAGGTTCCTATTAGTATTCCTATGGTCAAGTTACTATTTCATCAGTATAGGATCCTTTACTACTAAAAATACGTCTTATTTAATTATTTATTTATTTATGATGTTTGTATTATGTTATATGAGTGATTTTACATGATATATACTATATGAAATAAAAATAATAAGAGAAATTTCATTGATAGAGTTATGGATTGTCATATTCTCCCCTCTTACAAAAATTTAATCCTCAAAATTTCAAGATTGTCACCCCCAAAAAAAGATTTGAGTAATTATTCATCACTTTCTCCTGAGGCTCCCATGTTGGCTCTTCAATATTTTGATTTTTTAAAAGTACCTTTACCAGCTGAGTCATATAATTCCTCAACACCTATTCTTTAGTGTCTGTAATCCAAATAAGCTCTTCATAGTAAGACTAGTCAGGTTTGAATTATATTCCTTTATAAGTAAGTACAAGTGTTGGGTTCGGCATATAATTCCTTAACAAGGAGATGTGGAACACATTTTGTACCTTAGATATGACAAGAAACATTTCTAAATGATAATTCACTGCTCCAATTATATCTATCATTTTAGAAGGATCAATGTACTTGGGGATCAATTTCCTTTTCTTCCCAAATCTTATAACACCCTTCTATCGATATACTTTCATGAAAACATGTTCTACCACATGAAATTCCAAATCCTTCATTTGATTATTGGCATAGCTCTTTTTCCTAAATTAAACTACTTTGAAATGGGTTTCAATAGTATTTACCTTTTCTATTGTTTCCACAACATTCTTTGGTTCCATAATCTTCCTTTCACCAACTTCATCCTAACAAGTTAGTGTGCGACATTTCATTCCATACAATGCTTCGTATGGTGCCATTTGAATAATATAATGGAAACAAATGATGTATGAAAACTACACCAAAGGTAAATAATAATCCCACTTACCTTGAAAGTTAAGTTACCATGATCTCAACCTGTCTTCTAAAGTTTGGATCATTCTTTATTATTTTTCAACAGTGTAAGGGTGATAAGAAGTACTCAAATGAACCTTGGTATACAAATATTTATGGATAATTCTCTAAAATTTTGATGTAAATAAAGTATAATGATCAGAAAAAATAGAGATAGATGATTTATTTAGTCTTATAACATAATTAATATATATTTTTACAAGGTTATCCAATGGAAAATCCTCCCTTGTAGCGAGGAAATGTGCAAATTTGGTAAGTCGATCAACAATCACACATATTTCATTATTCTTTATTTGGTTTTTTGGTAATCCAATATCAAAATCCATAGTGATGTCATCTCATTTCCATGTAGGATTAGTCATGGGTTTCATGGCACCTCTATAATTTTTTCTTTCATCCTTCCCCTATTGACATACTAAAAATCTTGATACATAATCATAAATTTCCCACTTTATATTCTCCCACCATAAATGTCCCTTCAGAACTATGTACATCTTAGTGCCACCTCGGTTTATAGAGAAATTCGAGCTATGTGCATCATCAAATAATTCTCTTTTTAGCTTAGGTATAGATGGAACACATATCCTCCTCCCCAATTTTAGAATTACATCCTCTCACATGAATTCTCGAAACTTCCCATCATTCCCAACATTAGTTTTCTTTTAAAGGTTCTCATCATTATGCTAGGATATTTTAATTATTTTCAACAAATATGTTTGGGAAAAAAGTTCAAAAAGTAATGATGGTTCACCTTCCTTGATAATTCTCATATCCATATTTTCTATATCCATGTACACAGGATCTTTTTCAATCCTCATTTTTTTAGAACCCTGTGATCCTTCTTGCTTAGGGAATCTTCTACCATATTCACCTTCAAAATGATGGGAAGTCATAAAGAACAATAAAAACATTATAAGAAATGTTGAGATCATTATCACTTTACTTTCAAGGTATATGGGATCATTATTTACCTTTTTTGGAGTTTTTATACAACAATTGTTTCCATTCTAGTATTCCAATGGCACCATATGAAGAATTGTATGGAAAGAGATGGCACACACTAACTTGTTGAGATAAAGTTGGTGAAAGGATGATTGTGTTCCCAGAGCCTATGGAGAAAACAATGCAAATGGTAAATACTATTCAAAACCATATCAATGTATCTCAAAGTAGGAAAAATTGATATTCTGAAAATCAAAGGAAGGATTTGTAATTTCATGTTGGAGATCATGTTTTCTTAAAAGTATCTCCATGGAAGAGTCTTATAAGATTTGGTAAGAGAGGGAAACTGAGCCCCAGGTACATTGGTCATTTTAAAAATCTGGAGATAATTGGATATGTTTCTTATTGTTTGGCATTTCCTCCAAGCATTTCTAAGGTACACAATGTATTCTACGTCTCCTTGTTAAGGAAGTACATGACATACCCAACACATGTACTCACTTACGATAGAATAGAATTGCAACTTGACTTATCTTACATTAAGGAGCCTATCTGTTAGGTCCACTAGGCTGGATACCCTGAGAGGGGGGGTGAATCAGGGTATTGCTAATTAAAAATTAACGCCCGTTCTGATCCTGTTTCGCTGTTAAGCAAAACACTCTTCTCTCTTTTTCCTGCTGCACGATATAAACAGAAAGTAAGACAAGCACAGGAAACAGCAATTTTACTTGGTTCACCGCTAAGGGCTATGTCCAAGGAGCATACGCCGACAGGTTTCCGGTCGTACAAAATTCCACTAATCTTTACTAGTTGTGGATTACAAGGTTCGGGCTAGATCACTTCTATGCCCAGGCTCACTGCCTTTACAATGTTTAGGGTCAGCTCACTGCTTTCCCAAGGGTCACTCCCTGTTTCTCTCTCTCTGGCTCACTGCCGGTGGAGAGGATCACCTTCTTCCTCTTCCTAAGCTCACTGCTCTTGGAAGGGATTCACTCACAGTTTATAGACCTGTAGGTCTCTTCATTTGCATGAATGAATGTATCTTCTCTTGTATGTAGATGCTCTGTTGAAGTACAACTTTCACCCGTAGATGAATATCTCTTTGCACCGAAGGTATCGGGCAACGAACCAGCTTCCACGCAGTCCGAGAAGCACTGCTGGAACAAATCCTTACTTGGCGCGCAAGTCAATCGCGGCGCGCAAGTATCGGCGCACAAGTCACAACGGGCGCGCAAGTCTTCCTCAAACACTTGCGTGACTCAACCTTCCTCAACTCCAAACTTGCGCGACTATCTTCCTTTTACGCCCAAACAAATATTGGCGCCCAACTGCCAACTGGCGCGCAACTTCTAATGCCGGCGCACAACTTCAACCTCTGGCGCGCAAGTCCCACCTACGCGACCACACACACCACTTGCGCGACCACCACACCTGCACGACGGGAGCTCTCGTCTTGAACTCCGGTGAGAAATGAAGAGGGGTGGTCCATTATTTATAGGCGATCTGACCACCCTGCGCGACGGCGCGCAAGTCACCTGCGCGACGCAGTTTCGGCGCGCAAGTCTTCTGCCCTTTTGGACACTTGCGCGACCAACTCCCAAACTTGCGCGAACCTACTTCCTTATCCATATTTTGATCTTCTAATCTTGAAAAACATATGGTGCGCAAGTTCCACCTACTCCAAGTCCACGGCGCGCAAGTCCCTTCTCCAAAAACACTTTTCTTCATTTGCCGATTTTCAGACCCAAAAATTTGGCAAACACTAGAAAACGGCGCCACCTTGTATCTGTTCTTTTGTACCGCCTCCAGATCATGCATTCCTTTTATCGACGTTCTTGAATCAAAAATGGATCGTTGACCTCGGCTCTTGAAATCGACATTCCACCACGAATTCCTCTTTGTCAACAAATTTGTATGACATTGTTTTGCTTTGTCAACAATCACTGCTCAGATGTCAACTTTGTCAACAAACACAATCACCTGAAAAATGCTTCAATGATACGTTGAGGGATTTTTGCCCAACAATCTCCCCCTTTGGGATTGTTGACAACTCTTCCAAAACAAGGATACGCCATTGATTCTTCAGCCTCCATTCGCCTCATTGCGATTCTGATAGCAATCAAGGATTTACTCAACACATACTCTAAGCCCACATGAGCAATGCTCGGCGTGAGAAACAAGAGTAAATGAAAAGGTCATCAATGAATCACTTTATCTCGGACATCCACTGTTGACACCAAACACTATCCAACACCACTCTTCTGCTTTTATCACGATCCTCAGCTATCGTGATATCTATTCCTTGATCGATCACTTCTAGCATCGTCAGATTTAATACGCTCCCCCTTTCTGCTCACAGCTTCAACACCTCTTTAGCTATATTTCCTGTGTTGTCCAAGCTAAGCTCTGGCTAAGCACGTTCAACTAGCTTCAACTCCCCCTATCTGGCTGCTCCACCTGTCAGCGTCTCCCCATATCATTCATGATTTATCAAATCTCCGCACTGTCTCCCCCTTGAACAACCACTATTTTCTCCCCCTTTGTCAACGAACCCAAAGGACACTCCTTTGTAGTCTGTAACATAGTAGAGAACACATATCAGCATATTAGGGAAAAACACATCATACCTCGGGGAGAGGGGGGGGTGTCCCGCCTCCACACTATTTCAAGTGCGGGGAATCGACTGAACTCCCAGAGCTATTCGATGCCTCTCAAAAGCTTCATTGGGTAAGGCCTTTGTCAGAATGTCTGCAACCTGTAGCTCTGTAGGCACATACTCCAACTTCACGATGCCCTGCTCAACCTTCTCCTTGATGAAATGATACTTGATCTCAATGTGCTTTGTCCTGGAATGATGGACAGGATTTTTGCTAAGATTTATAGCACTTGAGTTGTCACACTGGATTCCGATCGGAGACTTCACTTCAACTCCCATATTCTCAAGCTGCTACTTCATCCACAATAACTGTGTGCATGCTTGAGTGGCCGCAATATACTCAGCTTCTGCGGTGCTCAATGAAATGCAATCTTGTTTCTTGCTTAACCAAGAAATACACAATCCACCAAGATAGAATGCACCACCTGACGTTGATTTTCTATCATCTACTGAACTGGCCCAGTCTGCATCAGTATATCCCAATAACTCTGTCTGAGATTTGTCATTGTATTTCAAGCTGAAGTCCACCGTGCCCTTGATATAACGAAGTATTCTTTTCACTGCAAGCATGTGACTTTCCTTGGGATTACTCTGATATCTCGCTGCTTGGCATGTGGCGAAAGCAATATCAGGCCTTGTTGCGGTTAAGTACAACAGACTTCCAATGATTTGCCTGTATTCTGTGATATTAACTGCCTTGCCATCCTCATCTTTTGATAATTTCATCCGGGTAGCAACCAGAGTCTTCATTTCCTTGGAATTATCCATTCCAAACCTTTTTAGAACCTCCTTGGCATATTTGGATTGAGAAATGAAAGTTCCATTCCTTCCTTGTGTCACCTGTAGACCAAGGAAAAACGTTAGCTCTCCAATCATTGACATTTCAAACTCATTTTTCATGAATTCGGAAAACTGTCTGCACTGAGCTTCATCTGATCCGCCAAAAATTATGTCATCGACATACACTAGCACCATCATCCTTTGATTTCTGTCATTGCTGAAATAGAGGTTGTAGTCAACTCCTCCACGCTGGAAACCAAGCTTCTTCAAGTACTGATCAAGCCTTGAGTACCATGCCCTTGGTTCTTGTTTCAGCCCATACAACGCCTTCTTCAACCTGCAAACTTTGTTCTCATTCTCATGAATGAGAAAACCATCTGGCTGCTCAATATACACCTCTTCTTCCAGAACCCCATTCAAGAATGCGGATTTGACATCCATCTGGAACACTTTGAACTTTCTTTGCACTGTTATGGCCAAGAATAATCTGATTGTATCCAGCCTTGCAACCGGTGCAAATGTCTCATCAACATCTATTCCCTCTATTTGGGAGTATCCCTTGCACACTAGTCGTGCTTTGTTCCGAATCATTGTGCCATCTTCATTCATCTTGTTGCGATAGACCCATTTAGTCCCGATGAAATTCTTGTCTGCTGGCCTCGAAACAATCTCTCATGTTTGGTTCTTCTCAATCTGATCAAGCTCTTCATTCATGGCCTGAACCCAGTTTTCATCTTCAGCTGCATCAGAAAAACATTTCGGCTCCACTTGAGACAAAAACGATGCTTGTTGTGATGATTTCATTATTCGAGTCTGAACTGGAGCTGTTTGATCACCAATGATATTCTGCCTATCAATTTCAGCTCGACTCTTTGGCTTTCTCACAGACACCGACTTGACACTTTCCTCTTCATTGTCAGTATCTTCTTCTGAGTCAGCTTCTGCCACTTCTGCTCCCCCTGGGTTGCTTACCTCATCATCACTTTCATCCAGGAACTGTTCACTGGATCGTTGAGTATTCTGCTCATTTTCAACTATAGTGACATCATTGCTTTCAATGATTTTTCCCAGCCTTTTGTTGAAACATTTATACGCTTTGCTTTTCCCGGAATAGCCAAGGAATATCCCTTCATCTCCTCGTGCCTCAAACTTCCTATGATGTTCTTTGTTGAGAATGAAACACTTACTTCCAAAGATTCGAAAGTACTTCAACGTTGGCTTCTTTCCGTACCACAGTTCATATGGAGTCTTCCCTTGCTTTGGACATAACAGGGACCTGTTTGAAACATAGACCGATGTCAAAACTGCTTCCTTCCAAAATTTCTCTGGCAGGTCCTTATCAATAAGCATTGTTCTGGCCATGTTGTTGATGATCCGATTTCTCCTTTCAACTACTCCATTCTGTTGGGGAGTTCTTACTGATGAAACTTGATGCCTTATCCCATGTTTCTCGAGATAGTTTTCAACCTGACTGTTTGTAAATTCCGTACCGTTATCAGTACAAAACTTCAGAATTTTCTGCCCAAGCATCTTTTCTGATTCCCTCCTGTACTGCTTTATGCAACTGAACACCTCTGTCTTATGGGTTATGATGAATACCCAGGCCATTCTGCTATATTCATCAATGAAAAGAACATAGTACCTTTGCCCATTTATAGCTCGTGGTGAGATAGGTCCACATACATCAGCATGCACCAGTTCGAGCACTCGAGTTGATTTCTGTTCCTTTGGCCTGTATGTCTTTCTGATGATTTTACCTTGTTGACAAGCATCACATGTATGAGTGCGATCATGTGATAGTTTGGGAAGGTCTCTAGCAGCATCACATTTAACCAGATCCTCCATAGATGGTTGGAAGAGATGACCAAGTCGCTTATGCCACAACTGGTTTTCTTCCTCTCTGGATAAAAGACAAGTATCTTCTTCCCCACATACAAGATAGAGATTTCCCTTTGACCTTTTTCCCTGTAGAATATCTGCTCCATCTTTTCCTTTCACAACACACATCTTCTTGGTAAATTGGATAGAGTGCCCAGAGTCACATAGTTGACTGACACTGAGTAGGTTATGACTGAGACCCTCTACTACCAAGACATCAGCACGTCTCATCTCTTTGCCCCCCAACTTGGCTTTCCCTGAGCCAACAATATTCAGGCCTTCATCATTTCCAAATTTTACAACTCCTTCTTTGTCATATTTGATGCCTGTAACAAGATCCTTATTACCCATCATGTGGGATGTGCAACCACTATCAAGGATCCAAACACCAGATCGATCTGATGCTTTAAGGGCAATCTGCGCCACCACAGCCTTCTCATTTTTCTTCTTCTTGTTCCATACTTTTTCTTTCACACTCGGCATGGATTGAGGCTTCTGTTCTCTCTCAGATTATGATGGACCACCCTCATCTTGCAGAGCTTCAAATCTCTTCTGAACTTTTAACTCACTTGTTGGTTTATTGATCTGCTGCTTGCGAACATTTTGATTATTCTTTGACACATTTCTCTAAATGGTTGAAGTGCAATACCTAGCCATGTGTCCAAATCCTCCGCACCAAAAACAGTGTCCTTCAAAGTGTGTTCTGGAAAACCGTTCTCTATTTGGCTGACATCTCTGTTCATGTTCCCTTCTGTATCTCTTGGCTATGGAACACACATACTGTGAATGTCCCATTTTCCCACAGCAATAACACCTGATATAGGATGCATTCCCTCGTGATATTTCAGCACTATGATTTCCCCTTTGGGATCTCTGAATATTCTGATTCTGTTTTGTTCCCAAATCAACCTTCACTTTCGGGATGAGTGCTTGCGGTCTTACTGCAATTGTTGAAAATTTTTGTTCTTGACTAAGCCCAGAAACGACCTTAACATCTGAGCTCAATTGCTGTTTCTTCCCTACTGAACTGCTAGGCTCCACTTTCATCTTCTCTATCTTCTGAATAGCCTGCTTTTCGGATATCACATTGGGGGTCAAGAGTTTATCTTGATTCTTAAGTTTTTGTCGCAGACTGACCACTTCTTCTTCAAGCTCTTTGATACATCTAACCTGCTCCTTTCCTGTGTTATTCAAACAATCAATTTCCTTCTTTTGTTCCTCAATTTTAAGCTTATACTCAACAATATTTTCTGGGCTCTCTGGTGTTGAGGATTTTAGTCTTTCAATTTCTTCTAACAGCTCAGACTTTTCTTCATCCTGTTGTTGCATATAGAGTTTGGCATCACGAACCACTTTATTGGCTTTCTTCGTTTTGGCTCTCCAAACATCTATCTCCTCAAGAGCAGCTTCCAATTCGGCTTCCATATCAATTCTCCCTTCAATTTCTTCTTCTTCTTTAGCATCAGCTTCTTCTCCCTTTTGAGAACTACCAGCAATTGCCTCCAAGGCATTTACCCCACGATCTCTGCAATTTTCTATTTCCTCAACTTCTTCATCCTCAGACTCATCTGAACTTTCAAATTCTTGTGAAAGAAGATTCTTTTTCTTGAAGAAATTTCTCTTGAATTGTTTCTTCCCTTTCACAAAAGCTGAAGCCTTCTTTTTGGGAATTTCAACGTCATCATCATCATCATCATCTTGAATATTCTTGGGGCATCTTGCCGCAAGATGACCAACCATTCCACATCTAAAGCACGCTAGTGGAAGTTTACCTTTAAACTTTCCTCTTCCTCTTTGTAGATTCGAAGAAAGGAATGACATCACTTCATCTGTCTCTTCTTCTTCATTAGAATCTTCAATGGTGAGCTTCTTCATGGCCTTAAATGCCACCTCTTTAGACTTACCCTTTTCCACAGCCTGATTATCATCGTTCCTCATTTCATATGCAACCAATGTACTGTGAAAATTGTCCAATGTCAGCTCTTTTGGATCTTTATCTTCTAGAACTGAAACTTTCGGATTGAACCGAGGTGGAAGTTTCCTTAAGATGCGCTTTACAATCTTTATGTCTTCGATGACTTCTCCAAGACCTCGCATATCTTCCACAACAATGTTTACCCTGTCAAAGAATGCATCAACAGACTCATTCGGGTTCATTTTCAGATCTTCATATTTGTTCCACAACACCTGCAGCTTTGCCTCTCTGACTTTTGTGTCCCCATCATATATATTCAAAAGCTTTTCCCACATGGAATGTGACGTTTTGCATGACATCACTTTTGTGTAGATGGGATTGGAAAGGGCTCCCCCTAAGGCATTGATTGCTTTGGAATCAGCATCCAACTCTCTATGCTCAGCTTCTGATAAAGCACCACTGTTAATATCAGCTGTGATACCATGCATAGCTGCTGAAAACACATCCATTCCCAAGGATCGGAAATAGTGTTGCATCCGATTCTTCCATATCTGAAAATTATATCCGTCGAAGATCGGAATCCCTTTATGATTGGTTACCTCCATTGAGAGAAGAACAACTTTTCAACCTTTCCCTCTGATACCACTTGTTAGGTCCACTAGGCTGGATACCCTGAGAGGGGGGGTGAATCAGGGTATTGCTAATTAAAAATTAACGCCCGTTCTGATCCTGTTTCGCTGTTAAGAAAAACACTCTTCTCTCTTTTTCCTGCTGCACGATATAAACAGAAAGTAAGACAAGCACAGGACACAGCAATTTTACTTGGTTCACCGCTAAGGGCTACGTCCAAGGAGCATACGCCGACAGGTTGCCGGTCGTACCAAATTCCACTAATCTTCACTAGCTGTGGATTACAAGGTTCGGGCTAGATCACTTCTATGCCCAGGCTCACTGCCTTTACAATGTTTAGGGTCAGCTCACTGCTTTCCCAAGGGTCACTCCCTGTTTCTCTCTCTCTGGCTCACTACCGGTGGAGAGGATCACCTTCTTCCTCTTCCTAAGCTCACTGCTCTTGGAAGGGATTCACTCACAGTTTATAGACCTGTAGGTCTCTTCATTTGCATGAATGAATGCATATTCTATTGTATGTAGATGCTCTGTTGAAGTACAACTTTAACCCGTAGATGAATATCTCTTTGCACCGAAGGTATCGGGCAATGAACCAGCTTCCACGCAGTCCGAGAAGCACTGCTGGAACAAAGCCTTACTTGGCGCGCAAGTCAATCGTGGCGCGCAAGTATCGGCGCGCAAGTCACAACGGGCACGCAAGTCTTCCTCAAACACTTGCGCGACTCAACCTTCCTCAACTCCAAACTTGCGCGACTATCTTCCTTTTACGCCCAAACAAATATTGGCGCCCAACTGCCAACTGGCGCGCAACTTCTAATGCCGGCGCACAACTTCAACCTCTGGCGCGCAAGTCCCACCTGCGCGACCACACACACCACTTGCGCGACCACCACACCTGCGCGACGGGAGCTCTCGTCTTGAACTCTGGTGAGAAATGAAGAGGGGTGGTCCAGTATTTATAGGCGATCTGACCACCCTACGCGACGGCGCACAAGTCACCTGCGCGACGCAGTTTCGGCGCGCAAGTCTTCTGCCCTTTTGGACACTTGCGCGACCAACTCCCAAACTTGCGCGAACCTACTTCCTTAGCTATATTTTGATCTTCTGATCTTGAAAAACATATGGCGCGCAAGTTCCACCTACTCCAAGTCCACGGCGCGCAAGTCCCTTTGCCAAAAACACTTTTCTTCATTTGCCGATTTTCAGGCCCAAAAATTTGGCAAACACTGGAAAACGGCGCCACCTTGTATCTGTTCTTTTGTACCGCCTCCAGATCATCCATTCCTTTTATCGACGTTCCTGAATCAAACATGGATCGTTGACCTCGGCTCTTGAACTCGACATTCCACCATGAATTCCTCTTTGTCAACAAATTTGTATGACATTGTTTTGCTTTGTCAACAATCACTGCTCAGATGTCAACTTTGTCAACAAACACAATCACCTCAAAAATGCTTCAATGATACGTTGAGGGATTTTTGCCCAACACTATCCAAATTATGGAAACTAAAGAAAAGGTTTTGAGGAATTGGATGACTCACCTGGTAAAGGTAATTTAGAAATATCATAAAATTAAAGATGTGGCCTTTGATCTTGATGAGCATATGATGAAGAACTACCCAAATGTATTTTTGGGGTGACAATCTAGAAATTTCGATGATGAAATTTTTATAGGAGGGGAGAATGTAACGACCCTAAACACTATCAAAAAAAATTCCCATATTATGTTTATTTAATATAGTATATATCACATAAAATCACTTATAGAACACAATATAAACTTTATAAATTAATAATGAATGGAATAAGAGCTATTTCTTGAAGTTAACGAACCTATACCAATGAAATAGTAACTTGATATTAGGAATAGAAATATGACCCTTATGAAAAATAAATAGACCTAATGAATAGTAACATAACCCATTAATTTATAAATAAAATTTAGGCATCTTATAAATGATGTAATAATATAATTATATCATATTATAAGTATGTGAATATTTTAAAATTTAATATTTGAGTGTTGGTATTTTTGTAAGTCATAAATATTTAATTACAATTTTATAATTAATTAAATGATTTAAAAGAAAATACATTTCTATAAAATGTACTTTTAAATCAATATTTTGTTGTATTATGATTTTAGTATAATTTAATGAGACCATAGTTCATTTTTTAGAGTGTATAAAATCAATGATAATTTTAAAATATGTATTTTTCAAGTAAATGATAAATATTATTAAAAATTATTTTTATTTTATATAGAAAATTATTTTCTTAAAATGGAGTTCATTTTTTAATTCTACACGTATAAAAATTGTTAGGGCGAATTTGTCATATTTTTTTAAAATACTTGAATTTTTGGGAAGAGTAAAATATGATAATTTATGATAAATTCTAAATAGATGAATTATGGAGTAATAGATGATGTATGGATGATAGAGGCACCCTTGGTTTGAAATATAATTCACTTATTTCTATATTTATTCATAAGAATCAACACTATTGATTTTCTTGAGAAAAATAATAAAATAATGAGAAATCACCCCTCTGCTCCACTATAAATATCACCCCTCACCCCCTCTTATCCTCACAACTCTAAGCCTTGAATATTTTAAAAAATTCTTCTGAAATAATACTACCTAGTCTCTCCCCCACATACTATATCTCTTGGTATTACTAAAATAAGAAAACCTCTTTCCCTAAGTAGGTTCTCAAGGAAGATAATTCAAGAGGTAAATCCACTTCCTTTTTCTTTTAATTTCATTTCAATTTATTTTATTTTCTTATACTATCTTTAACTCCTCTTTCAAAATGATCAGGATAAATAAATTATAATATATATACTATAATTATATCATGTTATAAGAATATCCTTCATCAAACTCCTTTCCCATTCTCTCTTTTATTTTAAAAACAAAATCACCATCTGTGAGGTGGCAATTTACAAACTTTCTGGACGACAGATTTTCATTCTTCAATTTATCCTTAAAATATGGTAATAAAACCATTATTATGGTTAAACCAGACTATAAAATATGCATTAAAACCTTTTTATGTTCTTAAAGTAATATTTTTACAAAATAATAACTGATAAAAAAATGAGTTTGTTATGAATAAAAATTGTCATAATAATCTAAATGATTATCAATAAATGTATTATCTAATGATTCATCCTCATAATATATTACCAAATTGTATATATAACCATTTAAAATTATTTATTTTCATTAATATTATACAAATTAAATTCTATAAAATTATACTCATTCCACATGAACTTCCATACTCAAATACCAGTATACTGATCGTGAAAACCAATGAAATGAAAGCTTCCGAGTTATAAAATTATATCTTAAAACTCATAAAAAACATAAATGAAATTAATAAAATTATAATAATTACAAAAATGTATAAAATTTTCTGAAATAATTAATTAATGGATTTAATTTTATTATCTCTAACATTAAGTTCAAGTGTAGAACACATTCAGACATAAGGTAAGGGTTTCTTCCCGAACCTCCGATTTCTTTTAGGATATGATTTCTCCCTCTATACAACTATGTAATTCTTATTTATTTCTATATAATTATTATAAATTATATTTATATATTCCAAACTCATGTATCCATATCATTTCACCTTTATTTTATGGTTAATACTTTTTTACGTGGTTCTCTTTTCAATTCTTCCCGATATGTAAGCCCGATTCAAGGGAATGACACATACTCTTACCTATTTTCAAATGAACTCTATAAAATTTTATAATCAACTATTATTTTTCTAAAAGAAATCATTTTATTATGAAAAAACTATAATAGTTCACTTCGGTTTTTATAAAATTATTCTTCAAAAATAACTCTTCTTTGTAAATTAAAAGAGTATTTCTCTCAAGAATTCCTTGATGATTTTATAATAGTATTTGTATCAATTAGAAAACCCTTGTTAATTATTATAGTTAATTGGGATTAATATTTTATGGTATCATATAAATTATTTTATTTAATGGTTTATGGTAGTTTGACTATGGATGTGCTATCTTAACATGATTCACCATATTACTATGAATAGTTAGTAACTATGTTTGTTGATTGGGGAAAGTTATTTACATTTCATATGTTAGTTTAAATGTTAATGTATATGTTTATTATGTTTCCCCCTTTTCATATGAGGAATTAATTGGACTTAATAAGTGTCAGGTGGGTCCCTTTATATCCCCTCAGTGCATTGATAGGTCTCATGAGACAAACTAGTTTGGGCATAGGCTGTCCTATTACCTGACTATGTATGGTGTCTTGGCTGAAGCCTTGATAGTATGTTTATGATATCTCACATTATGAATTCCATCACTATGATATTTTTATTTGATATTACATGTGAATATTTTACTAGTATAGTTTCCATGGGTATGTATCATTTTCATGGGATTATTTATATGGTATTATTTATTCAATTTTTATTCCTTCCATATAATGCTCAAGTATTAGTTTTAATATAAACTATTTTTAGTTATTCACCTTGCATTATGGTTTATTTTTAGATTCCATTGAATTATTACCCTTATTTAAGATCACATCTCACCCCTTTTGTGTTTATTTTCTCTATGATTCTAAAATTAATTTTATGAATGAAATGCAATGATAATCTAGAAGAATAAGAGTGCTTCCAAAGGAGTATCTATGATGTATTCCATTTCAAGTTGTAATGTTGAACTTATGTATGTACATTTTTTTACAAAGATACTAAACTATTCGTTCCTTTTGGATATGTATTTATTGTTTATATGCCAATATAATAAATTAATGCACCAACTATAAGAAAAATTAAATTTCTCATATTTAGAAAATTATTTTCATAAAAAGGAGTTCATTTTTTAATTCTAAACATAGAAAAACGTTTAGTGTGAATATTTGGGATCCTTCTAAAATACATGAATTTTTTATGAGTAGTAAAATACAATAATTAATGATAAATGATAAATACATGATTTATTAAGTCATAGGTGGTGTTTTGATGATTTAAGAACCCTATCTTATAAATCACATTCACGTATTACTATATTTTTTCACAAGAATCAACATTATTACTTATCTTGATAAAAATAATAAAATAATGGGAAATCACCCATCTCATCCACTATAAATACACCCTCACCACCCCTTATCCTCACACCTTCAAAACTTTTAAACATTTCAAATTTATTCACAATATTCTCCCCAAGACTCTACCCCACATCCAGGAGCTCTTGTTCTCATCAAAAGACCAAAACCAATCCCCTTACAGAGGTTCTCAAGGAGGAGTATTCAAGATGTAAAATCATCTACCTTTTCTTTTTAATTTCTTTTCAATTTCCTTCCTTTTACTATTATCTTCTCACATACTATTTACAAATTCTCATGATAAATACATTATCATATATAAACTATAATTATACTATTATAATGGAATATCCTTCACCATACTCCTTTATCTCTCCCTATTTTATTTTAAAAATGAAATCATTAGCTGTGAGGTGCCGATTTAGAACCTTCATAAATGAAGAATTTTTATTCTTCAATATATCCTTAAAATATGGCAATGAAAACATTTTTATAGTTCAAATAGAAAATAATATATTTATTAAAACCATTCTTATATTCTTTAAGTCACATATTTACATAATACTATACAATAAAACAAAATGTGTTCATTACGAACAATAACTGATATAATAATCTAAATGATTATCTCCAAATATCTTATCTAATGATTCGTCCTCATACTATACAAATAAATAGTATATATTACCATTTAAACATTTTTTATTTTCATTAATATCAAATAAATTCAATTATATAGAATTATACTCATTCTATATGAACTTTCGTACCCATATATAAGTACATCAATCATGAAAACCAAGGAAACGAACACTCTCGAGTGATAAAATTATATATTATTACTCATAAAAAGACTATAAATGAACTTAATAAAATTATAATAAATAAAATTTATTTATAAAAGTTTGTGAATTAATTAATTTTATTATCTAATACATTGAGGTTAAGTGGAAAACACATTTGGGCACTAAGTAAGAGTTTCTTATTGACCCTCTAATTTCATTCAGGTTATGATTTATACCTCTCTAAACCGATTCAATTCTTCATTAATTTTATAAACCTACTAAAAAATCTGTTTATGCTTTAAAAATTCATTTATCTAGATCAATTCCTATTTTTTATGGTTAATACTTGTTTTACATGGTTCGCATTTCAATTCATCAATATACACAATCCTGATTTAGTGGAATGACTCAAATTCTTACATATTTTCATGTGTACTCTATAATATGTTTTAATCCACCATTATTTTTCAAAAATCATTCATTTTATTATGGATAAACTATATTAGTTCACTTTTGGTTTTATACAATGATTTTTTCAAAAAAAACTCTTCTTTTCAAAGTAAAAGAGTTTTTCTCTCAATAATTCCTTGATGATTTTATAAGAGTATTTTTATCTATTTCAACACCACTTCTTATTATTATGCTTAATTTGGATTAAAATTTTATGATATCATATACCATATTTTATTGAATGGTTTATGGGTTTTTTAATGTGGATGTGTTAACATGATACCATTCTCCATATTACTCTAAATGGTTAGTAATTATGTTGACTGATTACGGAAAGTTGTTTACATTCCATATATTAGTTTCAATATGAGTGTATATGCGGATTATGTTTCACCCCATTCATATGAGGAATTAATTGGACTTTGTAAGTGTCTATTGGGACATACTATATCCCCTCAGTGTATTAGTTGGTCTCATGAGACAAACTAGTTTGGTTTTGGGATAACGTCTTACCTGATTATTTATGGTGTCTTGGATGAAGCCTTGATGGTATGTTTATGATGTACCGCATTATGAATTCCCTCATTATGGGATAAGTATTTTATATTCCATGTGATTATTTGACTTTTATAATATCCATGGGTAAGTATCGTTTTCATGTGATTATTTATAAGGTATTATTTAATATTTTTTTGTTCTGTCCTTATTATGCTCTAGTATTTATTTTAATAGAAAGTGTTTTTAGTTATTCACCATTCCTTATAGTTCATTTTTAGCTTCAACAAAATGTGCACCCTTTATGAGTATCATATATCACCCCTTTTCTTATGTTTAAATTCCCTAGGATTCCAAGATGAATTTGATGAATGACATGCGAAGATAATCTAGAAGAATAATAGTGTTTCCAAAGGAGTCTCTGTGATATATTTCATTTCAAGTTGGAGTACATAACATATGTATGTATCTTTATTTCCAAATCTACTAAACTATTCAGTCCTTTAGGATGAGTCTTCCTTGTTTATATGCCAATGTCACAAAGTAATAAACCATCTCTGGACTACTGGGTCAGGGTCATTACAGTTGGTATCAGATGAAGTTTATTAGAAACCTTGGAAAATTTATTTAGAAAACATATATTAGGGAACATAACCCTAAAATAGAAGTTGAGTATATGAATAGAATAACATATTCGAATTTTGTAAAGTTCATGATTATGTGGAACTTTCTAATAATACATCCATGTCTGGATACTACAAGTGGACATGGTTCTGGTATAGATGTACCTATAGGTAAAAAATATGACAAGGTGTCATGGGCATGACTCAGGATAACCTAGAAAAAAATAATGGCCTTTTCTATACACCTGGTTTGACACTACCATAGGATACTTTTAGGATAAGTATCATTTTTTTACAAACCAATATAGAGGATTTAAAAGTAAATATGTCCCAGAATAAACTATTTTTATGATTATGAGAATAACTATGCATATAATTTAAATTTATGCCATGTTTTTTTATAGATTTAGATAATACATTATGATTCACAACCTAATCTAGTGTATGCCATTATTTAGAAATGGTGTCTAGTAGAAGGAATTAAAACCATATCAATGCATGTATCCTATGTAGAGATTTACCTTCAATGCAAGATAATGATGTCAGTATTAGATCTACGACTAGTATTTAGAAACTTATAAATATACTGGGACAACTGACTCAGGTTATGATCAATAACTTTACCTATATAGAGTATCCTGATCCACAACATAGAGGATAAATTTTATACTTTTTTACATGACAATAGCATCCATTATTCAATGGGACTCAAAAACCATTTGTAGAGGAACAGTGGATATGTTCTTTTGAGAAGATATTTATCTTGTTGGGAAGTAATGAAAGTTTGAAGTTTGTCATGGTATTTTATTGTCAATTTGGATATTCATATCAATGGTGGTCACTAATCCAAAAAACAAAGGCTGATAAAGAAATTGTACATATAATATGGAGGGATTTTTAGTAAACTTTTCTAGAAAAAAATTCCTCATGAATAGCGATAAGATATTGAGAGGAAATTATAGAGTCTAAGACTGAAAGATGATGAAAATATTTCATAGTATGAATCCAACATTACATGGTTATAAAGGCATTTTTCGAACTACATATGTAATATAAGGAGAAATATTTATTGATTCTTTGATTTTTTAAAATCATTCCTTTGAAAGAAACTGGTATCCCAAAATTTCTCATCATATGAAGATATTTTACCATGTTCTATCAAAATATAAAAAAAATTATTTAAGTCATATGACTTCAAAGAAAACCAAGATAATAATAGGGTTGTTGAACACTCTAGAAAATTAAATAATGAAATGGGTAATAAGGTAAGAGTTGACATTCAACCCTATAGTAAGTGTGGGAAGAAAAAACATGCATACCTATCTGAAGTGAATGAAGGTCTATTATAAGTGTGGATAAAAAGGCCACCAAGCCTCTGATTGAAAGGGAAAGAAAGAATTTTCCAATTCTCAATCCTATAATTGTAAAGAGTTGGTAAATTATGCACAAAAATGTATTAGACATCAAGGAAAATTTCCCAAAAGAAGGCCAAAGGATAAAGGCCAAGCTTATGTGGTAAAAACTAATGAGGTTACAGTTCCAAATGATAGGGTGGTAGGTACATTAGTCATTTACTAAAACTTAGACAATTATTTATTTGATTATGGATCATCTCATTATTTTTTATCTTCCAAGTTTTAATTAAAAATTATATATTTAAAATTATCTTTAATAAGGGAGTTTTCAGTAAAATCCCTTAAGGGACATCTCAATGCAATAAATATGGGTTAGGGGGTTCCCATTATGGTGTATAAATATGCTTTATCTATTGATTTTATCATCATACCTATGGTCATATTTGACATAATCCTTAGTATGTATTGGCCTTCCAAATATGATTTAAAAATATATTTTAAGAAGAAAGAAATTACAATTTTTGAGAAAGGTGTAGAATCCCTTATCTTTAGAGTAGAAATATCACCATATGATTATTATTCAGATCAACCCCTAGTAGCTCTTCTAAATTCAATTATTAGGGGGAAAGAGAACACAATATATATGGATGAGGAAAGAAATATTCAAATTTAATATGTACCTATTGTGAAAGAATATGTTGATTTATTTCCGGAGGATTTACTTGGACATCATCTAGAGCAGGAAATTGTGTTTTTTATTGATTTAATTCTTGGGGAATGGCCTATATCAAAAACACCATATAGAACAGACTTATTGGAATTAGTATAATTGAAGAAACAACTAGAGGAACTGAGGGATAATAGATTTATCTTCCTTAGTGTTTCTCCATGGGGAGCTCAAGTTCTCTTTCTCAAGAATAATGATGGATCCATGAGGCTATGAATTGAATATATAGAAATAAATGATATTACAATAAAGAACAAGTATACTCTGCCTCATATGGATGATTTATTTGATCAACTTAACGAAGATCAATACTTTTCAAAGATTGAACTTCAATTTAGATAGCTTTAGTTATGTCTGGGGAAAGAAGATATTCCAAATATAGCATATTAAACTAGGTTTGGACATTATGAGTTCACAGTAATGCCATATGGATTGACTAATGCACCCTCAGTTTTTCATGGATCTAATGAACATAGTTTTCAAGGAATTTTCTTGATGACTTTTTGAGGTATTTATTTATGATAACTTGGTATACTGAAAAAGATATGAAGACCGTGAGAATCACTTGCAGATTGTTCTAAAGACTCTTATAAGAAATGAATTATATATGAAGTTTATCAAGTGTGAGTTTTGGCTACAATTAGTTTTTTTCTTAGACATATTGTCTCAAAAGGTGTAATCTCATTTGATCCTTCCACGAAAAAGGTAGAACATGAATTCTCTACATCAATGAACATAACTAAGGTACATAATTTTATTGGTTTATTAGGTTATTATCAATGTTTATTTAAAAACTTCAACTGATTAGATAACCCGTTAACCAAGCTTACTCGTAAAGGGGTTATGTTAGTATAGACAAAATAATTTGAA
The DNA here is from genome assembly GCA_963277665.1 of Viscum album. NCBI lineage: Eukaryota > Viridiplantae > Streptophyta > Magnoliopsida > Santalales > Viscaceae > Viscum > Viscum album. The sequence goes on from OY728158.1 coordinate 552,963,587, forward strand.
TAATGTTTGTAAGAATTGAATAAGAGATTAGTGAATTCTATGATCTTGACTCTACCATTCGAAAATAGTGGATATTTAATTTATAGTGATGTTTCAAATAAAGGACTCAAGTGTGTCCTTATTCATAATGATAGATTTATTGATTATGTATCAAGGCAGTTAAAAACTTAGGAACAAAACTATCCAAATATTTATCTGGAGTTATAAGCTATAATATTTTCTCTGAAGATATGGAGAAACTATCTCTATGGTGAAAGACGCAAAATATATATGGATCACAAGTGTTTGAAATATATATTCTCATTGAAGGAACAAAACATAAGGAAAAAGTGATGGATTGAGATGCTTAAGGATTATTCTTGTTCAATAAACTACCACCCATTGAAGGTGAATAATATAGTAGATAAATTTAGAAGGAAGGATCATGTGGTTCTGAACAAAATAAGGATTTGAAAATATCATGTGTGCAAGGATCTATCAAATATAGATATAATAATTATCAAGGAAGTTTAAAAATTATTAATTTTTAAACTATTTTCGCAACCATATTTAATGAAAATATTTAAAATTTCTCAATGTAATGATGAGAATATTCAAAAAAATATAATGTTGTGATTGATGGGAAGTTTCTAGACTTCGTGTGTGAGGATGAAATTCTGAAATTTTGTTGGAGGCTATGTTTTACCACTATAAATGAGCTAAAAGGGGGTTATTTGATGATTCCCATAGATTTATTTTCTCTATACACCCGGGTATCACTAATATTTATAGATATCTAAATGAACCTTTATGGTGGTAAAATATGAAGCAGAAAATTTTTGATTATGTATCAAGATATTTAGTCTATAAAAAAGGTAAATACTGAAAGAAAACATTCTAGAGATTTCATACCACCCCTATTTATACCTATATGGAAATGGGATGACATCACTATAGATTTGGTCACTAGATTACCAAAAACCCAACAAGAAATAATGATAAAATATGGGTGATTGTATATCAACTTACCAAATCTTCACATTTCCTTGCTATAAGGGAGGATTTTTAAATAAAGCCTCTTTAATGACTATATAGTAAGGAATTTGTAAGAATTCATGGAGCACCTATCTCAATTATGTCTAATAATAATCCATGATTTACATCAAAATTATAGATAATCTTCCTGAAATATTTGGATACTAATTTTCATTTGTGTACTGCTTATCACCCTCAAACTAACAGGTAGTAAGAAAGAATGATCCAAACATTATAAGACATGTTGAGATCATGCTCACATGACTTTAAAGGAATTTGGGATAAGTATTTATCTTTAGTATATTTTTCATACATAAATAGTTTCCATTATAGTCTTAAAATGGATCTATATGAATCATTTTATAGCAAGATATGTTGCACACCATATTTTTGGGATGAAGTTATTGAAAGGAAGATTTTGGGCCTAGAGCTTATAGAGGAAACAATAGTAAAGGTAAAGACTATTCCAACCCATATCAAAGCATCTCAAATTAGGAAAAATATATATGATGATAATTTAATGATGGATTTCGAATTTCATGTGGGAGATCATGTTTTCTTGAAAGTATCTCCACAGAAGGATGTTATAATATTTAGTAAAAAAGGGAAATTGAGCCTCATGTACATTGGTTATTTCAAAATTAAGGACAGAATAGTTGTTGTTGTTGATCATTAGGAAATTTCTATTAGCCTTTATAAGTTACAAAATTTGTTCCACATCTCCATGTCAAGGAAGTACATGCCAGACCCAACACATGTACTCACTTATGAAGGAATATAACTGGAACCTAAATTATATTATTATGAAGAGCCTATCTAGATTGTGGACACTAAAGAACTAGTGTTGAGGAACCAGATGACTCGGCTAGTAAAGGTACATTATAAAAAACATAAAATTTAATAAGTGACATCGAATCCTAAGGATAATTTGATGAAGACCAACCCAAGTCTTTTTATGGGGTGACAATCTGGAAATTTCAAGAATGAAATTTTTATTGGAGGGGAGAATGTAATGACCTAGAACTCTACCAATGATATTTACCTTCTTATTTTTATTTCACACAGTATATATCACATAAAATCCCTTAGTGAACATAATAAAAACATCTTACCTGAATAATGATTGAAATTAGAGGTATTTCTAGAAGTAAAGGAACCTATACTGATGAAACAGTAACTTGACCTTATGAAAGGTAATATGACCCTTATGAATAGTAAAATAAATAAATGAATAGTACAATCACTCATGTTTTTATAAATCAAATTTGGTCATCTTATAATTGTATGTATGATATAATTATATCTTAGTATAGGTAAATGAACATTTTAAAAAAATATTAATTAAGTGTTGGTATTTTTATGAGTCATAAATATTTAATTATAATTTTATAAATAATAAAATGATTTAAAATAAAATAATTTTCAAAAAATGTATTCATAAATTAATATAATGTTTTATTATTGTGTGAGGATAATTTTATGAGACCTAAGTTAATTTTTGAATGTGTTATAAAATCAATTATAGATTTAAAATATCTTTTTTTGAGTAATTGATAGTATTAATAAAGAATTAAATTTCTCATATTTAGAAAATTATTTTTCATATAATTGAGTCCATTTTTTAGTTCAACACATCTAATGATGGTTAGGATTTTTTTTGGGTATTTTTCTAAAATACTTGAATTTTTAGTGAATAGTAAAATATGATAATTTACGATAAATGATAAATACATAATTTATTGATTCGTAGGGGATGTTTGGATAATGTAATCATTCTTGTTTAGAACTATCATTAACTTATTTTTATATTTTTTTACAATAATTAACACTATTTCTTGTCTTCATTAAAATAATAAAAAATGAAAAAATTAATGAGAAATCACCCCTCTCTTCCACAATTAATACCACCCCTTCTCCCCACTACTTCCAAGCTTTGTTCCTTGTCAAATTTCTACCCAATATTCTCCCCAAGACTCTACCCCATGTCCAAGATCTATTTTTATCATCAAAATACCAAAACCAATCCCCTTAAGGGGGTTCTCAAGGAAGATTATTCCAGAGGTAAAATCATATTCTTTTATCATAGAATTTCTTTTCATGTTCTTTTCTTTTATAATTTTATACTCACATCCTCGGTCTAAAGGATCATGATAAATCCATTACTTATATATATAATATAATGGTATAATTTTAATATAATTTACTTTATCAAACTATTTTCTCTCTCCCTCTTTTATTTTAAAAATGAAATCCTCGTCTATGAGGTGTTGATTTACGACCTTCATGGATGATGAATTTTTGTTCTTAAACTTCTCCTTAAAAGATGGTAATGAACCCATTTTTATGGTTAAAATAGAATATAATATATGCATTACAACCTTTATTATGTTCCGTAAGTAACATATTTACATAATACTAAACGATAAAACAAAATGAGTTCATTATGTACAATAATCATCGTAATAATATAAATGATTATCACTAAATATATTATCTAATGATTTATCCTCACAATATATAACCAAATTATATATATAACCATTTAAAATTATTTATTTTCATTAATATCATATAAAGTCAATTCTATATAATTATATCCATTCCACATGAACTTCAATATTCATATACAAGTAAATAGATAATGAAAACCATGGAAACGATCAGTCCCAAGCGATAAATTTTATGTTATAACTCAACAAAAAGACCATTAAACAACTTAATAAAATTATACTAAATAAAATACATATATATAAGGTTACTAATTAATTAATTAATTGATTTAATTTAATTATCTAGGATATTAAGGTCAAGTGTGAACATATTCAGACATAAGGTAAGGGTTTCTTACCAAACCTCTAATTTCATTCAGGTTATGCTTTATCCCTCTATAAACCTATGTAATTCTTCATTCCTTTTATATACTTATTTTAAGTTATTTTTATACATTCCAAAATTATTTATCTATATTATTGCATATTTTTCTTATGTGTAATACTTGTTTTACAAGGGTCCCATTTCAATTCTTCCCTATACACAAGCCTGATTTAAGGGAACGACTCGAATTCTTACCTATTTTGAAGTGAACTATATAATATGTTTAAAAAATAATTATTTTTTAAAACTCAATCATTTTTTATGGAAAAAAATATCTTAGTTCGGTTCTAGTTTTATACAATTATTTTTCCAAAATTACTCTTCTTTTCAAAAAAAAGAGTATTTCTCTCGATAATTCCTTGATAATTTTATAAGAGTATTTTCATCTATTTCAACACCCTTTATTATTATTATTATTAATTGGAATTAATATTTTATGATATCATCTACCATATTTTGTTGAATTTTTTATGATTATTTTTAATGTGGATGTGATATCTTGATACCATTCACCATATTACTCTGAATAGTTAGTAATTATGTTTACTGATGGGGGAAAGTTATTTACATTTCATATGTTAGTTTCAATATAAATGTATATGTAGATTATGTTTCAGCCCTTTCATATGAGTAAATCATTAGACTTGGTAAGTGTCATTTGGGGATCGTTATAGCCCCTTGGTGCAATGGTAAGTCTAATGAGACAAACTAGTTTCAGTATGGGCCCACTTCTTACATGATTATGTATAGTGTCTTGGAAGAAGCCTTTATGGTTTTTTTATTATGTCTTTCATTATGAATTCCCTCATTATGAGATTATTATTTGATATTCCATTTGATTATTTGACTAGTATAATATCAATTGGTAAGTAACATTGTAATGTGATTATTTATATGGTATTATTTAATAATTTTTTGTTTTTTCCTATTATGCTCAAGTTTTTTCTTTAATAGAAAGTGTTTTTAGTTATTAACCTTGATTTATGGTTTATTTTTAGCTTCAGATAAATTATTACCCTTATTGAGTATTATAGATCACACCTTTATTATGTTTATTTTCCCCAAGATTCCCAGATGAATTCAATGAATGAAAAGATAAGATAATCTTGAATAATAAGAGTGCTTACATGAGTCTCTATGATGTATTTCATTTCAAGTTGTAAAGTTGAACTTATATTGTTATATTCTTTTTCAAAGCTACTAAACTATTTGATCCTTCAGGAGGCACTCGTTCTATGCTACTATGGTTTGGGTTTATACAATTGGTATCATAGGAAGTTTAGTAGAAACCTTAAACACTAGATTTAAAAAACATAGATTAAGGAACACAAACCTAAGATAAAATTTGCGGATATTAATAGAAAAAAATCCTATAATTTTATTAAGGTAGAGATTATGTGGTACTTCCTATGAATACATCCCTGTGGATACTACAAGTGGATATGGTTCTAGAATAGATGTACCTAGGGGTAACAACTCTAATATGGTGTCCTGAGCCTGACTCAGGGTAACCTTGTACACCACAACCGGCATTGTTATGCACCTGGTTTGACACTCCTAAAGGATATCTGTAGGATAAGTTTCATTTTATATACAAACCATTATGAAGTATTTAAAAGTAAATATATACCCAAAGAAACCATGTAAATGATTGTGAGAATAATTATGCATAGAATTTTAATTTATGTTTAGTTTTTTTATAGATTGTGATTATACATTATGATTCAAAAACTAATCTAGTGTATGACATTATTTAAAAATGGTTCATAGTGTAAATAATGGTAAGAGTATCAACTCACATTTCTTATGTAGGTATTTACCTCTTATGCAAGATAATGATTTCAGTATTGGAGATACGACTGGTGCTGAGAAGCATATAAATTTAGTAAGATAGCTGACTCAGGTTATGAATAATAACGTTACCCATTTGGAGTATCTTTAACCACAATGTAGAGGAGAAATTCTAGAATGATTTATGTGACAAAAACTTACATTATTCAATGTGACTACAAACCCATTTGTAGCGGAGCTGTGGATAAGTTCTTTAGAGAAGATATTTTTTACTATGGGAAGTAACAAAAGGGAGAAGGATATCATAGTAGTTTATCATCTATTGATATATACAGATCAATGGTGGTCACTAATCCAAAATAGAAAGGAGGAGGAATAAATACAAAATATGGAATAGAGGAATTTTAAGGAAATTTTCCTAGAATAATATTTTCCTCATGAATAGAAAGTGGATATGGTGAGCCAATTATTGAGTCTAAGACATACAAGAATGAAAAAATATCAAATTATGAAGACAACTTTACAGACTTATAAAGGCATGTTGCAAACTACATACGTAATCCAGGGAGAAATATTTATTGAATATTTTATGTTTTAAAACTATTCATTCAAAGCAAACTGGTCTCCCAAAATATCACATCATATAAAGATATTGTCTCATGTGTTATCTAGACCTAAAAATAATTTCTTAATTCATATGACTTAAAAGTAAATAAAGATAAGAATAGGGTTTTTTAACACTCTATAAAAGTAAATAATGAAATGGGGAAGAATAGAATATTTTACTTTCCACCCTACAGTAATTGGGAGAATAAAAACCCTGGTACCTATCTGAAGGGAATGGGAGTTTGTTACAAGTGTGGAGAAAAATTCTACCAAGCTCATGATTGTAGAGGAAAGAAATAATATTCCAATTTTCAATTTTATAATTGAAAATATATGGGACATGTTCTAATGAATGTCCCAGATGTCAATGAAACATTCCACAAAGAAGGATAAGAGAGAAAGTCCAAGCTTATGCGGTCAAAACTACTAAGTTTGAAGTTATTAATGATGTGGCGGTAGTTACTTTAATAATTTCCAAAAACTTATCCATTTTTTATTTGATTCAGGGTCATATAATTCTTTTATATTTTCCTAGTTTGAATAAAAAATTAGATCTATCAAATTATCCTTAATAAGGGAGATGTCTGTCAGAACCCCTAATGGAAGTATCATTGTAATAAATATGTGTCAGGAAGTTCCCATTATGGTATATAAATGTGCTTTATCCACTGGTTTTATCATCATACATTTTTTCAACATTGACATAATCCTTGGTATATATTGGATTTCAAACTATCATATGAAAATCTATTGAAAGAAGAATAAAATTACTATTTGTGAGGAAGGTGTATAATCTCTTATCTTTAGAGTAGAAACATCACTATCTGATTCTTATCTATATCCACACCCATTAGCTCTACTAAATTCAATTATTGTGGAGGAAAAGAAAAAAATATCTATGTGTTATAAAATAAATATTCAAATTGAATACGTACCTATTGTTAAATAATACTTTGATGTATTTCTAGAGGATTTACTTGGACATCTTCAATAGCGGGAAATTGAGTTTTATATTGATTTAATTACTGGTGAAAGGACTATATCAAATACTCTTTATATAATTTCCATACTGGAATTAGTCAAAATGAAGAAATGACTAGAGTAATTGAGGGATAAAGGAACTATCTGTCATATTTTTTCTCTATAGGGATCCTATTTTCTCCTTGCCAAGAAGAAATATGGAACCATGAGGTTGTGAATGGAATATATATAAATCAATGCTATTACAATAAATAAAAAGTGTCCATGTCCTATTATTGATGATTTAATCGATCAAATTCATAGAACTCAATATTTTAGGAAGATTAACCTTCGATGTGGATATCGTTAGTTTTATGTGAGGAAGGAATATATCCCAAAGATAGTATTTCAGACCAGGTATGGGAATTATTAGTTTACAGTAATTCCATTTGGGCTTACTAATGTCCTATCTATTTTCATGGATCTAATGAATATAATTTTCAAGTAATATCCTAATGATTTTTTGTGGTTTTTAATGATGATATATTGGTATACTATAAAAGAAAAGAAGACTATGGGAATCACTTGAATATTGTTTTCATGACTCTTAGAAAAAAAATTATATAGGAATTTTAGAAGGTGTGAATTTTGGATTTAATCAGTTTCTTTTTTTGTCTATATTGTCTCAAATAATGGAATCTCAGTTGATCATTTTAAGACAATGGTGGTTCCGAAATGGCCTAAAACAAAGAACATAATTGTGGTATTTGTTTTTATTGGTATATCAGGATATTATAATCATTTCATTCATAAATTGTCTCGATTAGCTAACCCATTAACCAAGCATACAAATAAATGGTTTAAGTTTGTATGGATAAGAGAATGTGAAGAATGATTTTAAGAATTCAATAGGATATTATTAAATTATTCTATATTGACTCTACCATTAGAAAATGGTGGATTTTTTATTTATAGTGATGCATCAAATAAAGGACTCGAGTGTTCCCTTATGTAGAATTATAGTGTTATTGACTTTGAATAAAGGTAGCTAAAATATCATAAAAAACTATACAACTCTTGATCTTGAGTTAGTAGCTATAATTCTTTCTCTGACGATATGGATACACTATCTCTATGGTGAAATATTTGAGATATATATGGATCAAAAGGGTTTGAAATATATATTCTCCTAGAAGAATCTAAACATGGGAAAAATGTGATGGCTCAAGATGTTTAATTATTTTGATTGTTCAATACACTACCACCTAGGGAAGGAAAATAGGGTAGCAGATGCATTAAGCGGGAAGGATCATGGGTTTTTGAAAAAAATGAGGATTGACAAAGATCCTGTGTACATGTATATAGAAAATATAGATATGTTAATTATCATGGAAGGTGAAACATCATTACTTTTTTAACTATGTTCCTAACCATATTTATTATAAATAATTAAAAGTTCTCAGTGTAATTATGATAATCTTAAAAAGAAAATTAATGCTTTGAATGATGGTAAGTTTCAAGACTTTGTGAGTGAGTATAGAATTCTAAAATTTGGGAGGAGGATATGTATTCCCTTTATACTTGAGCTAAAAAGGGATTTATTGGATGATGGATACAACTTGAATTTATCTATACACTATGGTAGCACTAAGATGTATAGAGATCTAAAGGAAAATTTCTGGTGGGAAAATATGAAGTGGAAAAATTGTTGATTATGTATCAATATATTTAGTTTTTCAATAGGATAAGGCTGAAAGACAACATCCTAGAGGATTCATGTAACCCCTGACTATTCATACATGGAAATTGGATGACATCACTATAGATTTTTTCACTATATTACCAAAAACCCGATAAAAAAATGATGTAATATTGGTGATTGTTGATCGACTTACCAAATCATCCCATTTTATCACTATAAGGGAGTATTTTTCATTGGATTTCCTTGAGTGAATATATATTAATGAAGTAGTAAGGGTTCATGGAACAACTTTATAAATTTTTTCTAATCATGATCCACAATTTACATTTAAATTCTGAAGAAGTCTCCAAAAAGCTATGAATATTGATGTTTATTTGAGTGCTTCTTATCACCCTCAAACTAAAAAGAAATCATAAAGAATGGTCGAAACATTAGAATACATGTTGAAATTATACTCACTTGACATTCAAGGTATATGGGATCAGTATTTAATTTTTTTGGAGTTTTTATATTACGATTCTTTCTGTTGTTTTATTCAAATGACACCATACAATGTATTATATGGAAAGAGATGTCGTAGACCAACATGTTATGATGAAGTTGGTGAAAGGAAGCTTGTGGGACTAGATCTTGTGGAGGAAACAACATAAAAGTTAAATTCTATTTAAACCTATATCAAAGCAGTTTAATGTTGGGAAAAGAGCTATTCTAATAATCGAAGGAATGATTTGTAATTTTATGTGGGGGATCACATTTTCTTGAAAGTATCTCCACATAAGGGTGTTATAATATTTGGGATGAAATTGAAATAGAGCCCCAGGTACATTGGTCCTTTTGAAATTCTGGAGAGAATTAAAGTTGTGGATTATCATTTAGAAATGTCTTCTGGCCTTTATTAGGTAAAAAATATCTTCCACATCTCCCTGTTAAAAAGGTACATCCCAAACCGAACACATGTACTCACTAATGAAGAAATAGAATTTGAACCTGAATTGTCTTACTGTGAAAAGCCTATTTGGATTCTGGACACTAAAGAATAGTTGTTGAGGAATCAGATGACTCATTTGGTAAAGGTAGTTTCGAAAAATCATAAAATTGAAGAGGTGACATGGGATCCTGAGAATCATATGATGAAGAAATACCTAAATCTTTTTGTGGGGTGACGATCTAGAAATTTCAATGAAGAAATTTTTATAGCAGGGTGGAATGTAATGACCTAAAACTCTATCAATGAAATTTTACTTCGTATTTCATATAGTATAGATCATATAAAATCACTTAGGGAACAAAATTAATACATCACAAATGAATTATGAATGAAATAATAGGTATTTTTAAAAGTAAAGGAACCTATACTAATGAAATAGTTACTTGACCTTAGGAAAAGTAATATGGCCCTTATAAATAGTAAACCAGCTGAATAAATAGTATGCTCACCCATGTTTCTATAAATAAAATTTAATAATCTTATAAATGGAAGTATGATATAATTATATCATAGTATAGGTAAATTAATATTATAAAAAAATTAATAATTAAGTGTTGGTATTTTTGTGAGTCGTAAAAATTTAAAGATAATATTATAATTTCAAAATTTATTTAAAAGAAAATTAATTTTCATAAAATGTATTCATAAATAAATATTTTGTTTTTTATTATTTTAGGATAATTTTATGAGACCTTAGTTAATTTTTGGAGGTGTTATAAAATTAGTTATAGATTTAAAATTAGTTTTTTAGTAAATGATAGTTTTAGTTAAAAATTAAATTTCTAATATTTAGAAAATTATTTTCATAAAATGGAGTTCATGTTTGAATTATACTCATCGAAAAATGGTTTGGGTGAATCTTGGGGATTTTTCTAAAATACTTGAATTTTTGTGAATAGTAAAATATTATAATTTATGATAAATGATAAATGATAAATACATGATTTATTGAGTCATAGGCGATATTTAGATGATTTAAGAACCCTTGGTATGAACAAAAATTCACTTGTTACTATATTCGGTCACAATAATCAACACTATTTCTTTTCTTGAGAAAAATAAAAATATAATGAATAAAATAATGAGAAATCACCCCTCTCCTCTACTATAACTACCACACCTCACCATCCCTTATCCTAAATCCTTCCATGATTTGATAATTATTAAATTTTTCCCAAATATTATCCCTAATAATCTCCCCCATATCTAGGAGCTCTTGGTCTAATCAAAAGACCAAAACCAATCCCTATAAGGAGGTTCTCAAGTGGGAGTATTCAAGAGGTGAAATTGTCTTCCTTTTCCTTTTAACTTCTTTTCAAGTTCTTTTATTTAATTATTATATACTCACCTCCTATATCTAAATGATCACGATGACTATAATATCATATATATATAGTAATTTTTTCATGTTAAGGTAATATCCTTCATCATTGTCCTTTCTCTCTCTCTCTCTTATTTTAAAAATGAAATCATCATCCACGTGGTGTCGATTTACAACCTTTGTAGATGATGGATTTTCATTCATCAATTTATCCATAAAATATGGTAATGAAACCATTTTTATGGTTAAAACATATTATAATATATGTATTGAAACTTTTATTATGTTCTATAATTAACATATTTTCATAATAGTAAACAATAAAACAAAATGAGTTCAATATAAACAATAACCACAGTAATAATCTAAACGATTATCACTTAATGTCTAATCTAATGATTCATCCTCATGATAAATAACCAAATGATATATATATAAACATTTAAAATTTTAGGATTACCATTAATATCATATAAATTTAATTCTGAATAGTTATACTCATTCCACATGAACTTCCATACTCATATATGAGTATACCGATCGTGAAAACCAAAGAAATGAACAGTCTCAAGCGATAAAATTTTATATTATAACTCATCAAAAAGACCATAAATTAACATAATTAACTTATAATAATAAAAATAAATGTATAAATTGGTTTTTAATTAATTAATTAATGTATATAATTTGAGTATATGAGACATTAAGGTCAAGTGTAGAACAGATTCAGACATAAGGTAAGGGTTTCTTCCCGAAGCTCCAATTTGATTCAGGTTATGATTTCTTCCTCTATAAACCTATTTAATTATATATTATTTTTATATACTTATTATAAATTCGTTATATACATTCCAAAATCATGTATCTATATCATTGAATCTTTTTATTATGGGTAATACTTGATTTACAAGGTTCCCTTTTCAATTCTTCCCGATACGCAAGCCCGATTTAAGGGAAAAACTCGAATTCTTACTTATTATCAAGTGCACTCTATAATATATTTTAAACCAACATTATTTTTCAAAAATCACTCATTTTATTATGAAAAAACTATTTTTTTCACATCAAGTCTTATGCAACTATTTTTTCCAAAATAACTCTTTTTTTCAAAATATAAGCGTCTTTCTTTCAAAAATTCCTCAATGGTTTTATAAGAGTATTTTCATCTATTTAGACACCCTTATTCATAATTATGATTAACTATAATTAATATTTTATGATATCATCTACCATATTTTATTGAATTTTTATGGTTAGTTTGAATGTGGATGTGATATCTCGATAGAATTCTCTATATTACTCTGAATGGTTAGTAATTATGTTTACTAATGGGGGAAATTTATTTGTGTTTAATATGTTAGTTTCAATAAGAATGTATATACTGATTATGTTTCACAATTTTCTTATGTGGAATGAATTTTACTTAGTAAGTGTCTGGTGGGGCTTGTTATATCCCCTTAGAGCATTGGTAGATCTCATGAGACAAACTAGTTTGGGTGTGGGCTAACATCTTACCCAATTATGGATGGTGTCATGGAAAAATACTTAATTTTATGTTTATGATATTCTACATTATCAATTCCCTCCTTATGATATATGTATTTGATATTACATGTGATTATTTGACTAACAGAATATCCATGTATTAGTATCATTTTCATGTGATTATTTATTTGGTATTATTTTATCAAGTTTTATTCCTTATATATTATGATAATGTTTTTATATTAATAGAAAGTGTATTTGGTTATTAATCTTACCTTATGGTTAATTTTTATCTTTTGATGAATTATTTCCCTTACTGAGCATCAAAACTCACCCCTTTCTTATGTTTATTTTCCCCGACATTCCAAGATGAATTTCATGAATGGCATGCAAAGATAATCTAGAAGAATAATAGTGTTTCCAAAGGAGTCTCTATGATTTAATTAATTTCAAGTTGTAATGATAAACTTGTGTATGTATCTTGTTTTCCAAAGCTGCTAAACTATTTGGTCCTTTAGGATGTGTCTTCCTTGTCAATATTCCAACATAATAAAGTAAGGAACTAGGCCTGGGCTACTAGAGCCGGGGTATTTTCTGACTGGGGAAAGTTATTTACATTTCATATGTTAGTTTCAATATTAATATAAATTCTAATTATGTTTCACTCCTTTCATATGATGAATGCATTGAACTTAGTAAGTGTCGGGTGGGGTCCATTATAGCCTCTCAGTGCATCGGTAGGTCTAATGAGACAAACTAGTTTGGGTATGGGGTAATGTATTACCTAATTATATATTCCACCATATAAATCATTGTATGGAAATAGATTCCACACACCAACTTGTTCTGATGAAGTTAGTGAAAAGAATATTGTGGGCCCATAGCTTGTGGAGGAAACAAAAATAATGGTAAATACTATTTAACCCCATATCAAAGTAGCTCAAATTATGAAAAAGAGATATGTCGATAATCAAATGAATGATTTGGAATTTCATGTGGGAGATCACTTTTTCTTGAAATTATCTCCATAGAAGGGTGTTATAAGATTTGGGAAGAAAGGGAAACTGAGCCCCAGGTGCATTGGTAGTTTATAAATTATGGAGAGAATTGGAAATATGATTTATGTATTGGAAATGTCACCTAGCCTTTATAAGGTACACAATGTGTTCCACATCTCTTTATTAAGTAAGTACATGCCAGACCCAACAAATTTACTCGCTTCTGAAGGAATAAGATTGTAACCTTATTTTTCTTACTATGAAGATACTATCTAGAATATGGACAATAAATAATAGGTGTTGAGAAATTTTATGACTCAATTGGTAAAGTTAATTTGGAAAATTCATAAAATTGAAGAGGTCACATGGGAGCCTGAGGATCATATGATGAAGAGCTACCCAAATATTTCTGTTGGTAATAATCTGGAAATTTCAAGGATGAAATTTTTATTAGAGGGTAAAATATAATGACCCGAAACTCTATCAATGAAATTTCCCTTCTTATGTTTATTTCATATAGTATAGATCACATAAAATCACTTAGAGAACATAATAAAACCTCATAAATGAAGAATGATTGAAATAAGAGGTATTTATAGAATTAATGTAACCTATACTGATGAAATAGTAACATGACCTTAAGAATAGTAATATGACCCTTATGAATAGTAAATTAGCCAAATGAAAAGTAACCTCGCCTGTGTTTGTTTAAATAAAATTTATGCATCTTATAAATAAAATTATTATATATTCATATCATTGTATAGGAAAATAAATATTTTAAAAAATTATTAATTAAGTTTTGGTATTTTTGAAGTCATAAATACTTAATAATATTATTATAATTAATAAAATTATTTGAAATAAAATTCATTTTCATAAAATTTATTAATAAATAAATATTTTTTTGTCTTATTTTTTTAGGGTAATTTTATGAGACATTAGTTAATTTTTGAAGGTGTTATAAAACCAGTTATGAATTTAAAATCTATTTTTTCGTGTAAATGATGGTTTTAATTAGAAATTTAATTTTTCATATTCAGAATTCTTTTCATGAAATTGAGTTATTTTTTAAATTCTACACATCAAAAAATGGATAGGGTGAGTTTTTTGGATTTTTCTAAAATACTTAAAATTTTTGTGACTAGTAAAATATGATAATTTATGATAAATGATTAATACATGATTTATTGAGTCATATTTAATGTTTTTCTGATATAATAACTATTGGTTCAAACTCACATTCACTTATTACTATATGTTTTCAAAAGAATCAACATTATTTCTTGTCTTGAGATAAATAACAAAATAATGAATAAAATAATGATAAATCACCCCTCTACTCCACTATAAATATTATATCTCACCACCCATTCTCCTCACACCTTCCAAGATTTGATATGTGTCAACTTTTTTCCCAATATTCTCCCCAACTATCTCCCCCATGTCCAGGATCTCTTAGTCTCATCAAAAGACCAAAACCAATCCCCTTAAGTAGGTTCTCAAGGAGGAATATTCAAGAGGTAAAATACTCTTCCTTTTCCTTTTAATTTATTTTCAAGTTATTTTGTTTTTTTTATTCTCTCATCACCTCAAATGTTCAAGTTATTTTAAGTCATAGTCAATCCCTTTGATAAATATTAACAAACTCCTTACAAAATATAGGTTTAGAGATAATATTTAAGACAAAACCTTTAACATATAAATTTTAAAAAAAACTATATAGATAAATATATATACACATATATAAAAAAGGAAGAAGCATCCCAAAGTATTGAATAGTTTAGTAGTTTTAGAGAACAAGATACATACAAAAGTTCAACATTACACCTTCAAATGAAATGCACCATACAGACTCCTTTGAAAAACTATTATTCTTCTAGATTATCATTGCATGTCATTCATAAAATTCATGTTGGAATCATATAAGGAATAAACATAAGTGGTGAGCTCTGATGCTCAGTAAGGTAAATAGTTTAGAATAATCTAAAAATAAACCATAAGGAAAGGTGAATAACTAAAAACACTTTCTATTAAAACAAAAACTTAAGAATAATATGGCTGGAATAATAAATGATTAAATAATACCATATAAATAATGACATGAAATGATACTTACCCATGGATATTATTATATTTTAATAATCACATGAAATATCAAATACTAATTTCATAATGAGGTAATCCAGAAAGCAGGACATTATAAATATATCATCAATACATTTTCCAAGACACCATACATAATCAGGTATGACATTAACCCATACCCAAACTAGTTTGTCTCATGAGACCTACCGATGCATCAAGGGGCTATGGCAGGACCCACATAACACGTACTAATTCTAATTCATTTCTCATATGAAAGGGGGTAAATGTAATCAACATACACATTCATATTGAAACTAATATATGAAATGTAAATAACTTTCCCCAATTAGTAAATATAATCAATAACCATTTGGAGTAATATAGTGAATGGTATCAAGATAGAATATCCAAATTTAAAATAATCAAAAACCATTAAAGGAATATGTTATATTATATCATAAAATACTAATCCCTATTAAACATAATAATCCACAAGAGTGATGAAATATATGAAAATACTCTTTTAAAATCATCGAGTATTTCTTGAGAGAAATAATCAATTACTTTGCAAAGAAGATTTCCTTTGTAATTTTTTTTATATTAAACCATAAGTGAATTAAGTTAGTTTTTTCATAGTAAAATTAGTGCTTTAGAAAAATAATGGTCTCTTAAAATATATTATAGAGTGCACTTGACAATAGGTAAGAATGCAAGTCATTCCCTTAAACAGGTATTTCTTATCAAGAAGAATTGAAAAGAAAACCTTATAAAACAAGTATAACCCATAAAAAAGATACCCTAATCTGGATATATGATTTTATAATTTATAAATAGAATTTATAATAATTATATAAAAATAATTAATAATTACATAGGTTTATAGAAGGAGAAATCATAACCTAAATGAAATTGGAGGTTTGAGAAGTAACACTTACCTTCTGTATGAATGTGTTATACACTTGGCCTTAATGTCCCAGATAATCAAATTAATTAATTTATAAATTAAGAAACTTTTATACCTGTATTTTATTTTTTATAATTTTATTATTTTTATTTATGGACTTTTTCGACTTATAAGATATAATGTTAACGCTCATGAGCATTTGTTTCTTTGGTTTTCACAATCGGTATACCTGTATATGAGTATGAAAGTTCATGTGCAATGTGTATAATTTTCCAAAATGGAATTCATATTATATTAATTAACATGGATAATTTTTAATGGTTATATATATATATATATCATTTTTTATATAGTATGAGGATGAATTATCATATAAGACATTTAGTGATAATCGTTCATATTATTACGGCTGTTATTGTTCCAAAAGAACATATTTTAATTTATTGTTTAGTATTATATAAATATGTTAATTATAGAATATAATAAATATTATAATACATATATTATAGTCTTTTTTAACCATAAAAATGGCTTTATTATCATCTTTGAAGTAGAAATGGAAGAACCAAAATCCGTCATCCATGAAGGTTGTAAATCAGCTGCTCAAAGATGATGATTTATTTTTTAAAATAATATAGAGATAGAAAGGATTTTGATGAAGGATATTTATACTAGAGTTATCATGATCATTTTTACAAAAGAGGTTAGTATAGAATAATAAAATAACTTGAAAAGAAATTATCAGGAAAAGAAAGAGGTTTTTACATCTTGAATACTCCTCCTTGAGAACCTCTTTAAGGAGATTGTTTTTGGTATTTTTATGATATTAATAGCTCCTAGAAATGGGGGAGATACTTTTAAAAAATATTAGGAATAAATTTTACAAGCCTCAAAGCTTGGAAGGTGTGAGTATAGGGGGTGGTATTTATAGTGGAGGAAAGAGGTGATTTCTCATTATTTTATTCATTATTTTATTATTTTACTCAAGACAAGAAATAGTTTAGATTTTTGTGAAAAAATAAATTAATAAGTGCATGTTTGTTTAGAAAAATGGTGTTTACATCAGAAAAACATCACCAATTACTCAATAAATCATGTATTTATCATTTAACGTAAATTATCGTATTTTACTATTCAACAAAATTTATGTATTTTAGAAAAATCCAAATAATTCTCCCTTACCATTTTTCAATGTGTAGAATTCAAACATTACCTCTATTTTATCAAAATAGTTTTCTATATATGATAAATTTAATTTTTTATTAAAACCCTCATTTAGTCGAAAAAACAGATTTTAAATCTATAACTACTTTTATAACACTTTAAAAAATTAACTAAGGTCTAATAATATTATCCTGAAATAATAATACAAAAAATATTGATTTATGAATAAATTTTCTATAAATTAATTTTCTTTTAAATTATTTTATTAATTGTAAAATTGTAATTAAATATTTATGAATGACAGATTTACCATCACTTAATTAATAATTTTTTAAAATATTCATTCACCTATACTATGATATAATTATATCATAATTTAATTTATAAGATTCTTAAATTTTATTTATGAAAACATGGGTGGATTTACTATTCAATTGGAAGATTTACTATTCATAAGCATATTAATCAACAAGGGTGTTGAAATAGAAGCAAATACTCTTATAAAATTATTGAGGAATTCTTGAGAGAAATATTCTTTTATTTTTCAAAAAAGAGTTCTTTTGGAAAAAAACATTTTATAAACATATAAGTGAAATAATATATTTTTTTTATAATAAAATGACTGATTTTAAAAAAAATGGTGGTTTAAAACATATTATAGGATGCACTTCAAATTAGGTAAGAATTTGAGTCATTCCCTTAAATTGGGTTTGTATATCGGGTAGAATTGAAAAGGAAACCTTGTAAAAAAGAATTACCCATAAAAAAGATGCACTAATTTGGATACATCATTTTGTAATGTATATAAAAAAATTAAAATAATTACATAAAAATAATGAACAATTTCATAGTTGTATAGAGGGTGAAAGAATAAACTGAATAAAATTGGAGGTTCCGAAAGAAACCCTTACCTTATGTCTGAATGTGTTCTGCACTTGACCCTAATGTCTTGAGAAATAAAATTAAATCCATTAATTAATTAATTAATAACTTTTTATAAATTTATTTTATTTATTATAATTTTATTAAATTCATTTATGTCCTTTTTTATGAGTTATAAGATAAAATTTTATCGCTCAGGAGCATTAGTTTCCTTGGATTTCCAGAGCGGTATACTTGTATATGAGTATAGAAGTTCATATAAAATGGGTATAATTTTCAAAACTTTAATTTATATGATATTAATGAACCTAGAAAAGCTTAAATGGTTATATATATCATTAGTTTATATACCATGAGGATGAATCGTTATATAATACATTTAGTGATAATCGTTTAGATTATTATGGAGGTTATTGTTCATAATGACCTCATTTTGTTTTATCATTTAGTGTGACATAAATATGTTACTTCCAGAACATAAGAAAGGTTTTAAAAAATTTATTATTGTTTTATCTAACCATAAAAATGGCTTCATTACCATCTTTTAAAGAAGAAATTGAAGAACGAAAATCTTTAATCCATGAAGGTTGTAAATCGGCCCCTCACAGACGATGATTTTGTTTTTAAAATTAAATAGTGAAAGAAATGAGTTTTATGAAAGATAATAAATTAAATTAATATCCTTACATTATATATATATTTTTGGATTTATCATGATAATTTGGACAAAGGAGGTATGGAGAGAATAATAAAAGAAAAGAACTTGAAAAGAAATTAAAAGGAAAAGGAAGAGGATTTTACCTCCTGAATACTCCACCTTGAGAACCTCTTTAAGGGGATTCATTTTGGCCTTTTGATGAGACCAAGAGCTTTTGTATATGGGGGAAAGGTTTAGAGAGAAAATTGAACATAAATTTGACAAGGATCAAAGCTTGGAAGGTTTGAGGAGAAGGGGTGGTGAGGGTGGTATTTATAGTGGAGGAGAGGGGTGATTTCTCATTATTTTATTCATTATTTGATTATTTTGCTCAAAACAATAAATAATGTTGATTATTGTGAAAAAGTAAAGTAATAAGTTCATTTTAATTTAAATAAAGAGTTCTTAAATCATCCAAACATTACCTATGACTCAATAAATCATGTATTTTTCATTAATTGTAAATTATCATACTTTATTATTAACCAAAAATTAAAGTATTTTCAAAAAATCTAAAAAACTTACTCTGACCCTTTTTTGGTGTGTATAATTCAAAAATGAACTCAATTTTATGAAATTTTTTTTCTGAATATGAGAAATTTATTTTTTAATTAAAACCATCATTTATTCGAAGAAAATAAATTTTAAAACTATAACTGATTTTATAACACTTTTAAAAATTAACTAATGTATCTTAAAATTATTATAAATTAATAAGGAAAAACAATTATTGATTTATGAATAATTTTATGAAAATTAATTTTATTTTAAATTATTTTATTAATTATAAAATTTTAATTAAAGATTTAAGACAAACAAAAATACGAACACTTGATTAATAATTTTTTAAAATATTAATTTACCTATACTATAATGTAATTATATCAAACATTAATTTATAATATGCCTAAATTTTATTTATAAAAAAAATTGTTGAGGTAACTATTCATTTGGATGATTTACTATTTATAAGGGATATATTACTATTCCTAAGTTCATTTTACAATCTCATCATTATAGGTTCCCTTACTTCTATAAATACTTCTTATTTCATTAATTATTAATTTATGATGTTTTTATTATGTTATCTAAGTGATTTTATGTGATATATACTGTATAAAATAAACATAAGAAGGTAAATTTCATTTATAGAGTTTTAGGTCATTACATTCTCCCCTCCAACAGAAATTTCATCCTCAAAATTTCTATATTGTCACCCCACAAAAAGAATTGGGTAGTTCATCATCACATGCTCCTTTGGATCCCATGTCGCCTCTTCAATTCTATGATTTTCCAAAGTACCTTTACCAGCCAAGTCATTTGATTCTTCAAAACCTGTTCTTTAGTATCTAGAATCTAGAGAGGCTCTTCACATTAAAAAAAGTCATCTTTAAATTCTATTCCTTCAAAAGTGAGTGCATGTATTGGGACTAGGATGTACTTCATTAACTAGGAGTTTTTTAGCACATTATTTACCATAGAAAGGCTGGGTTGTACTTCCAAATGATAAGTCACTACTCCAATTATCTCCTAGAATTTGAAAAAGACCAATGTACTTGGGGATCGGTTTCCCTTTCTTCCCAAAACTTATAACAACCTTTCGTGGAGATACTTTCAAGAAAACATGATCTCCCACATGAAATTCCAAATCCTTCCATTGATTATTGGCATATCTATTTTTCCTACTTTGAGATACTTTGATATGGGTTTGAATTTTCTTTACCTTTGTTTTGGTTTCCTCTACAAGTTCTGAGCCCATAAGCTTCCTTTTACCAACTTCATCCTAACAAATTGGTGTGAAACATCTCTTTCCTAACAGTGATTCATATGGTTCCATTTGAATAATAGAATGGAAACTATTTTTGTATGAAAACTCCATGAAAGTTAAATAATTATCCCACATACAGTGAAATTCAATTTATCATGATCTCAACATGTCTTCTAAAGTTTGGATCATTCTTTCTGACTGCCTGTCAATTTGAGGGTGATTAATAGTACTCAAATGAGCCTCAGTATCAAAATATTTATGGATAATTCACTAGAATTCAATGTAAATCTTGTATTATGATCAGAAAAAATTGAGATAGGTCCTCTATGAAGTCTTAAATTTTCATTTATATAATTTTGTTCAAGGCACACTAGTGAAAAATCCTCCCCTATAGCGAGGAAATTTGCAGATTTGGTAAGACTATCAAAAATCACCCATATTGCATCATTATTTCTTGGGGTTTTTTTTAATAAAATGACAAAATCCATAGTGATGTCATCCCATTTCCATGTAGGAATAGTTAGTGATTTTATGACACCTATAAGATATTTTCTTTAATCTATTAACTATTGAGAGACTAAACATCTTGATAAATAATCAGCAATTTCATGCTTCAAATTTCTCCACCATAAATGTTCCTTCAGAACTCTATATATCTTAGTGCTACCATAGTGTATGGTGAAATATGAGATGTGGGAATCATCCAATAACTCCCTTTTTAGCTCAGGTATAAAGAGAATACATAGCCTTCTCCCAATTTTTAAAATTCCATCCTCACACACGAAGTCTAGAAACTTCTCATCATTCATAACATAAATTTTCCTTTTAAGATTCCCATTATTAATCTGAGAAATTTTATTTCTTTTGGATAAATATGGTTTGGAAAATAGTTGAAAAATTAATGATGTTTCACCTTCCATAACAATTACCATATCCATATTTTCTAGAATCGTGTACAAAAGATATTTATTGATCCTCATTTTGTTCAGAACCCCTTGGTCCTTCTTGCTGAATGCATCTACTACATTATTCACCTTCAAACTGATGGGCAGTCAAAAAAATGATGGAGAATTTAGAATACATGTTGTGTTTATGATCACTTGACTTTAAAGCTATGTGGGTTTAGTATTTACCTTCTTTGTAGTTTTCATAAAAGAATAGTTTCTATTAGATTATTCAAATGGAACCATAAAAATAATTGTATGGAAATATATGTCGCACACCAACTTGTTAGGATGATGTCGGTGAAAGGAATATTCTGGGATCAAATATTGTGAAGGAAACAACAAAAAAGGTGAAGACTATTCAAAATCATGTCAAAGTATCTTAAAGTTGGAAGAAGATCTATGTAGATAATCAATGGAAGGATTTGGAATTTCATGTGAGAGATCACATTTTCCAGAAATATCTCCATTGAAGGGTGTTATAAGATTTGGGAAGAAAGGGAAACTGAGCCCTAGGTACATTGGTCTTTTTGAAATTCTGAAGAAAATTGGAGCTTGGGATTATCATTTTGAAATTCTATCTATCCTTTCAAAGGTACACAATGTGTTCCACATATTCTTATTAAGGAATTAAATGATATACCAAACACATTTTCTCACTTATGAGGGAGTAGAATTGATACATGACTTATCTTACTATAAAGAGTCTATCCGAATTCTGGACAATAAAGAACAGGTTTTGAGGAGTCATATAACTCTAGTAGTAAAGGTACTTTGGAAAAATCATAAAATTGAAGAGGCAACATGGGATCCTAATGATCATATGATGAAGAACAACCCAAATCTTTTTTCAGGGTGATAATTTGGAAATTTCGAGGGAGTCATTTTTTTAAGATGGGAGAATGTAACGACCCAGAACTCTATCAATGAAATTTCCCTACTTATTTTTATTTCATATAGTATATATCACATAAAATGACTTATATAGAATAATAAAAACCTTATAAATAATAATTAATTAAATAATAGGTATTTCTAGAAGTTAAAAAACATATTCTGATAAAATAGTAACTTCACCTTAGGAATAGTAATATAACCCTTATGAATAGTAAATTGACCTAATAAATAGTAACTTATCCCATGAATGTATAAATAAATTTTACGCATATTATAATTGAAGTAATTATATAATTATTTCATAGTATATGTAAGTGAATATTTAAAAAATTACTATTTAAATGTTGGTATTTTTTTAAGTCAAAAATATTTAATTAACATTTTATAATTAATAAAATTATATAAAAGAAAATAAAATTTTATTAAATTTACTTTTAAATCAATATTTTTTGTCTTGTGATTTTATTATAATTTAATGATAATATAGTTAATTATTTAGAGTGTTCTAAAATCAGTTAGAATTTTAAAAATTATATTTTTTTAATAAATTATTAATATAATTAAAAATTAAATTCCTCATATTTAGAAACTTGTTTTAATAAAATGGAGTTCATTTTTTAATTCTACATATCAAAAATTGGTTATGGTGAATTTTTTATATTGTTCTAAAATACATGAATTTTTATGAATAGTAAAATCCGATAATTTACGATAAATTCTAAATACCTGAATTATGGAGTCATATATGATTTATGGATGATGTAAGAACCCTCGGTTATAACTCACTTGTAATTATTACTATATTTAGAAACAATAATCGACACTATTTCTTGTCTTGAGAAAATTAATAAAATAATGAATAAAATAATGAGAAATCACCCCTCTCCTCCACTATAAATACCACCCCAATCCCCTCTTCTCCTTACACTTATAAGCCTTGAATCTTGTAAAAATTCTTCCCAAATAATATTCTCTAATTTCTACCCCATGTCCTTGAGATCAAGGTATTACCAAAATACCAAAACCCCTTTCCCTAAGGAGGATCTCAAGAAGGATAATTCAAGAGGTAAATCCTCTTACTTTTTGTTTTAATTTCATTTTAATTTATTTTCTTTTCTTATCCTATCCTCATATCCTCTATCCAAATGATCATAAAAACTCTAGTATCATTTATATAATGAAATTATATCATGTTAATATAATATCCTTCATCAAACTCATTTCTCTCTGTCTTTTATTTTGACAATGAAATCATCATCTGTGAGGTTCTGATTTACAACCTTCATGGATGACAAATTTTCATTATTCAATTTATCTTTTAAAGATGGTAATGAAACCATTTTTATTGTTAAAAAAGACTATAATATATGTATTAGAACCTTTATTATGTTCTTTATGTAACATATTTACATAATACTAAACAATATAACAAAATAAGTATCTTTTGAACAATAAATGTCTTAATAATCTAAATAATTATCACTAAATGTTTTATCTAATGATTCATAATCATACTATATAACCAAATGATATATATAACTATTTATACTTATGTATGTTAATTATTATATTATAAATTCAATTATGGATAATTATACCCATTCCACCTAAACATCCATACTCATATACGAGTATACCAATCGTGAAAACCAAAGAAAATGAACGCTCCCAATCGATAAAATTGTATCTTAGAACTCATAAAAAAAGACATAAATGTACTTAATAAAATTTTAATAAATATAATATATGTATAAAAGTTTTTTAATTAATTTATTAATGTATTTAATTTTATTATCTAGTAAATTAAGGTCATGTACAGAACACATTCACACAATAGGTAAGGTTTTCTTCCTTAACCTCCAGTTTCATTTGGTTTATTATTTCTCTCTTAATAATATTATGTAATTATTCATTATTTTTATATAATTCTTATAAATTCTATTTATTCATTCCAAACTCATTTTTCTAGATCATTGCATATTTTTTATGGGTAATACTTGTTTTATAAGGTTCACTTTTCAATTCTTTTTGATACACAAGACTAATTTAAGGGAATGAATCAAATTCATACCTATTTTCAAGTGCACTATATAATATGTTTTAATAAACCATTATTTTTCTAAAATCACTCATTTTATTGTGTAAAAACTTTCTTCATTGAATTCTATATTTATACAAATATTTTTCAAAAAAACTCTTCTTTTCAAAAGAAAAGAGTATTTATCTCAAGATTTCCTCAATGATTCTATAGGAGTATTTTCATCAATTTAAATACCCTTGTTGATTATTATTTGTTAGGTAGACTAGGTTAGATACCCTAAGAAGGGGGTGGTGAATTAGGGTATGGTATATTAAAAATTTCTCTAGTTTGGATCTTGTTTCATTATTAGACAAAAATCAATTCTCTCTTCCCCTCATAGCAATATATGAACAGATATGACACTGTGATTTTTACTTGGTTCACCCCCACTGGGATATGTCCAAGAAGAATACAATGGAAATGTGTTGATGTACCAAATTCACTAAGGCTTAATGCCTATAATGATTACAATGTATGGGCTAGATCTTCTATGCCCAGGATCACTTCCTTTAAAAGGTTTAGGGTTTTCTCACTACATTCCCAAGGGTCACTCCCTATGCCTATTTCTCTGGCTCACTGCCAGTGAAAAGGGTCACTGTATTCCTCTTCCTTCACTCACTACTCTTGGAAATGAATCAACTCACAATTTATGGACTTTCAGGTCAAAATATTTTATAGAAATGTAGGTCCCTTTATTTGCATGAATTTTTGCATCTGCAACTATGTGGAGATGCTCTGTTGAAGTTCATTTTTCACCTGTAGATAAAGTACACATTCCCGAGTACTACTAGGTACTAGAAAATACTTTCGTAAACTGATTTGAAACTGTATCAATCTTACTAGAAAAAATTGTGAACCACCTCATTCCACCACATACTGTGTACCATATTTGGTATGTAGAACACCTCTCCGCGTACTACCTCTGCCTTCTGCCAACCGATATCGCCTCTGTATATTGTTGCCTCCATTCTGCCTCTACGAACTACCCCACTTTTGTGAATTGATCTCTATTTCTGGACTGTATTGGTCTCCACATACCAGAGATACCCCTCACATACCACTTGTTGAATTCTCTCTCTCGTGTACAGAATATTCCTCCTCTGTGTGCTGATTCAACTCTTTTCTCTTATTGCATCTTCCTTTGTGAGTTAAGAATCCCTACAAACACCATCGACATAATTACTTCTGCATTAACCACTTCATCCTTCGCAAACCTCCCTTTGAGAAATTCCTTTGGAATTTTCCAAAAAATCGAGTCAAAAAGATGTTCTATAATTATATTCAATATTCACAGTAATCGGTGGGTTTAGCGATTCTTATATAGGCATAGATACCCACAAAATCTGCTAATGTAAGATTTTCCAAATCTTTAATCCAGTCTTCACTGCATACTGATCATCTAGCCACTGCAACCCGCAAGCCATCCTCGAACCGTTTTTCCACATCACCTACATACTTTTGTTGATCCTATTCGGTCGTTCTCCTATGTCGACATCAAGACATCCATGTACCACACCGCCACTTTTTCATGAACGTTTTTTTTGTTTTGCAAACCACTCCAATGTATCATTCTCAGTGCTCCATGTACCATTCCTAGAACATGGTATGTGACCCATGAATTATGGTACACAATTCTAATAATTTTCCAGTTTTCTTCAACGTTCATCATACCATTCACTCCTATGAAGAAATACTTCCTTTACCAACCTCAATCTTCTGATTTTGAGGCCCAAATTTTGGAAAACATTATGAAACTACGCCACCTTAAAAACCTATCTTTGTCAAACACCAACCATAATCATTTATAGTCATCTGGATTTTTCAACTAACATCATCACAACCAAAACATTCAAGGGAACACCTTGAGACATTTTTTCCCAACAATAACCCCCTTTGGGTTTGTTGAAAACTCTTCTCAAAACAATTCTTTACATTTTGATATCTCATTAAATCTCCTTCCATCTTTAACCATCATTTTCTTCATGTGATTAATATAGTGATCAAGGATTTACTCAACACGTACTATAATCCAACATGATCCATGCTCGATGTGAGAAATGAGAGTATAATGAAAAGTTCATCAATAAACCAGTTCATTACTAGTCACCAACTTCTGATACCATACTGATAAATAGATACCAATGAACTACTTTCATCACAAACCCCAGCCATCATGATATCTAATCATTGATCAATCACTTCTAGCATCATCACATTTCATGCTCTCCCAATGTTATAGCTCCTCTAACCAGCTTGAGCTCAACATCAACTTCCCCTCTCTCACAGTACCACTTATCATATTCTCAGTTTCAACTCCCCTTATCTCATTTTGCCACTTAACAGCTTCTCCCCATGTATTTTCTTCCCCCTAAAATATTCACACATTCCCCCCTTTGTCAACGAACTGGAAGGTCACTTCATGGTTGTCTTCAATAGAGTAAAAAACTCATATCAACACACTATAAAAAGACACATCATACCATAGAGAGAGGGGGACCCACATCCACACATTTTCAAGTGAAGGAATTTGATTAGACTCCCAGATCTAGTTGATACCCTTCAAACACTTCATTGGGTAAGGAATTTGTAAGAATATTTTTAGCTTGTTTTTTTAGGAACATACTCCAGCTTCAGAAGCCCTTATTCTACTTTCCCCTTGATAAAATGATATTTTATTTCAATGTACTTTGTCCTTAAGTGATGGACTAGATTTTTTCTCAGATTTATAGCACTTGAATTATCATAATAGATTTTGATCCAAGATTTCACTTTAATCCCCATATCATCAAGTTTCTGTTTCATCCACAATAGTTGTGTGCAATCTTGAGTAGTCGCAGTGTATTCATCTTCTACGGTGCTCAATGAAATAAAATTTTGTTTCTTTCTTAACTAATAAATACAAAACCCTCCAAGATAAAAGGTGCCTCATGATGTTGATTTCCTATCATCTTTTGAACAGACCCAATCTGCATCTGTATATCCCGATAACTCTGGCTGAGATTTGTCATTATACATTAGGCCAAAATCCACTGTTCCATTAATATAACGAATAATTATTTTTACTAAAATCATGTGGCTCTCCTTGGTATTTATTTGATACCTCACTACTTTTCATGTGGAAAATACAATATCAGGATTTGTTGTTTTCAGATACAATATACTTCCAATGATTTTTCGTATGTTCTATCCTATTAATAGGCTGATCTTCCTCACCTCGTGACAGTTTCAACCAGGTAGAAATCAGAGTCTTTACCTATTTGTAATTATCGATTCCAAACCTTCTCAAAACTTCTTTAGAATATTTAAATTGGGAGATACAAGTTCCATTCCTTCCTTGTATCACTTGTAATCCAAGGAAAAATATTATCTCACCAGTCATTGACATTTGGACCTCACTTTTAATGAATTATAAGAACTGTCTACATTGTGCTTCATATGATCCACCAAAGATTATTTCATCGACATAAACCAGCATCATAATCCTTGGATTGTTTCCATTATTTAAATACATATTGTAATCAACTCCACCACATTGAAAATCGAGCTTCTTAAAAAATTGATCAAGCCTTGAATACCATGCTCCTGGTGCATGCTTCAAGCCATATAATGCCTTCTCCTGCTGACAAACACTATTCTTATCTTCATGGATTAGAAAAACATCTAGTTTCTCAATGTAAACTTCTTCTTATAGAACTCTATTCAGAAATGCTGACTTGACATCCATCTGAAAAAACATAAGCTTTCTTTACACTGCTATGGCCAAGAATAATCTGATTGTCTTAATCCTTACAACAGGTGAAAACGTTTCATCTACATAAATACCCTTAATCTGAGAGTACCCTTTGCACCCCAAGAGTTATTTGTTTCAAATAACAACACCATATTTATTCATTTTGTTGTGAAAGACAAATTTTTCCCTATGACATTCTGGTCTTCTAGTCTCAAAACAATTTATCACGTCTATTTCTTCTCAATTTGGTCAAGCTCTTCATTCATTGCCTTAAACCATTTCTAATCTCCAACTGCTTGATCGGAGAATTTAGGCTCAACTAGTGATAAGTATGATGTTTATTATATAGATTTCATCCTCATTGTCTGCACTAGTGCTGTCTGATCACCAATTATGTTTTTTCTATCAATTTTATCTCTTCTTTATCATCTCTAAGAAGACACTGATTTGTTCTCATAATCTGAGTCTTCTTCTGAATCAACCTCTAGAGTTGGAGCATCTCCTAACCTTCTCATATCTTCATCACTGTCCTCCTAATTCTGATTATGTATCTGTTGAAGATTCTATTCATTATCCACTATAGTAACATCATGACTTTCAACTATCTTTCATAGCCTCTTATTGAAGAATTTATAATATTTTGTCTTCTTTTAGTAGCCAAGAAATATCCATTCATATCCATGAGATTAAAACATACTATGTTTCTCTTTTTTGAGAATGAAACACTTAATTCTAATGATTTGAATGTATTTAAATGATGGATTATTTCCATACCCTAGCTCATATGGAGTCTTATCTTTATTTGGGAATAATAAATCTCTTTTTGATGTGTAGACTACTTTCATCACTACCTCTTTCCAAAACCTACCTGGAATATATTTCCCAATAAGAATTTTTCTTGACATGTTGTTCACAATTCGATTTTTTTCCTCAACTAACCCATTATGATGTGGATTTCTTACTGCTTAAACATGATGCCTTATCACATGTTTCTTGAGATAATCCTCTAATTGTCTGTTTGTGAATTCTATTCCATTATCTATTCGAATCATCTAGATTTTCAGACCAAGCATCTTTTCACATTCCCATCGATATCTTGTAATGAAATTGGACACTTTAGATTTGTGGGTGGTTATTGAAACTCATTTCATTTTGCTATAGTCATCAATGAAGAGAACATAATATCTCCTCTCATCAATAGTCCTCGGAGAAATTGGCCCACATACATCAATATGAACCAACTAAAGCAATCTTATTGACTTCTGATCTTTTTTATTACATGTCTTTCGAATGATCTTCCCCTATTGGCAGGCATCACATGTACGAGTATGATCATGTGATAATCTATGGAGATTTTTAGCTGCATCATATTTCACCAGATCTTCCAAGGAACCTTAGTTTATGTGGCCAAGATTCTTATGCCCTAACTTTTTTTCTTCATCCATGGACATAAAGAACATATCTTCTTCCCCACTCACTATGTAGAGATTCCCTTTTATAATCTTTCCTTGAAACACAAAAGAAACATCCTATTATTTTATGGTGCATAATTTCTTGCAAAAACTTATAGAATTTCCTGTATCACACAATTGACTAACACTAAGCAAGTTGTGACTAAGCCCCTCAACAGCCAAGACATCTACTCGTCTCATGTCTTTTCCTCCAAAATTGGATTTTCCTGAACCAATAATTTTCAATCCCTTTTCATTACCAAATCTCACAATACCTTCTTTCTCGTACCTAATTCAGGTCACTTGATCTTTATTTCCTGTCATATGGGAAGTGCATCCACTATCACTGATCCATTTCCTAGTCTGATCTCTTGCCTTAAATGCAATTTCTGCAACTACTTCCAGCTTTTCCCTTTTCTTTTTGACCAAAGTATTTGAATTCATATCTGAAATAGAATGATAATCTTGATCTTTATCAATATATGATGATTCAGCTTCAAC
Organism: Viscum album; assembly: GCA_963277665.1. Taxonomy (NCBI): domain Eukaryota; kingdom Viridiplantae; phylum Streptophyta; class Magnoliopsida; order Santalales; family Viscaceae; genus Viscum; species Viscum album. The sequence goes on from OY728158.1 coordinate 552,994,432, forward strand.
CTACAAAGCTATAATTTTATTTTGAATTTTCATCTCTCTTGAACATACATTTGGCTGATTCTTATGGGAAATTTTATTCTACCTCAGCACATTACTATGCATTGTTGATGTGCTATATATTACCATATGCCTGATTCCTTTACACCTGAAATGTAGACCATCAAATGATGACATGGAATTTTGAGCTCTATATGACCACCTCTTTTGGTCTTTTTCCCTTTGGTACCTCTTTTCTATATAACATACATTTTGAGAATGTCGCATCTTACCACAACAATAGCATCTTATGTGAGATACATTCTTATGTGGTAATGATACACCACTAGTTGTGCCTTGAATTATCTGAATCTTCAGATTCTGCTTCATACCAAAATAAATCATTATTCTTATAGTGGGTTCTTGTGGTCTGACATAAACCCTAACAACTTTTTGTTTTAGATCAAGCCCCATACCATCCTTATTATTCATAATTGATTGTTGCTTATATTCTGATGGACCACTCATCTCAAATATCATCTTATTGGTTTCCTATATGATCTTCTTTCCTAATGTTGAACCAAGAGTTAGCAGTTTCTCCTAATCTTCAATTGTTCATCATAGATTGAAGACTTCCTCTTCTAGTTGTTCGATACATGTCATTTGATATTTTCCAGTTTTATTCAAACTATCAATTTCTACTTTCTATTCTTCAATCTCTAATTTATACTCAACCACCTTTTCTGATCATTATGGCATTGAAGACCTAAACTTTTTGATTTTAACATTCATCTTATAATTCTATTCTTCATGCTGCTGCAAAAAGTGTTTGGCATCAGGAAGAACTTTGTAGCTTTCTTTTTTTTGGCTCTCATAATATCTACCTCTTCAAGGGAAGATTATAATTCAGCCTGAAGATCAACTATTTCTTCAATTTCTTTGAATTTATTGTCACAGTTCTATCTTGTTAATGAATTTCTGACAACTTCCACCAATGCATATACTTTATCATCTTTGTAGTCATCCACCTCTTCTGCCTCAGATTCATCTGAACTTTCATCCTCTTTTGAAATCGGATTCTTCTTTTTGAAGAACTTTCACCTAGTACTTCTCCTCCCTTTATCATTTGACGAATACTTCTTTTAGGAAATTTTATCATTTTCTTCATTTTCATCGTCAAACCTCTTATGAAATTTTGCTACAAAATGCCATATCATTCTGCATCGGAAGAATTAAAATGGATGTTTACCTTTGAACTTACCTTTTACTCTTTACATATTGGAGGAGAGAAGTGACATGAAATTATCCATATTGTCCTCCTCAGGACTAACTTCAATAGAGAGATTCTCCATGGCCTTGAATTCCACTTCCTTATACATTCCCTTTTCTACTACATCGTTATCATCATTTCTCATTTTATATGCTACAAGGGTATAGTGTAGGTTATATAGTGTTAGCTCTTTTGGGTCTTTGTCTTCCAACACTAAAACTTTCAGATTTAACCACGGTGGAAGTTTCCCCAACATACGTTTCACAATCATTATATCTTCAATGACTTCTCCAAGACCCTTCATGTCTTCCACAATATATTTATCTTTTCTAATAATTCATCAATAGTCTCATTGGTATTCATTATGATATTCTCATACTTGTTCCATAGAACTTTCAACTTTGCTTCTCAGATATTTGTGTCATCCTCGTAGATGTTCAATAATTTTCCCACATTGCATGTGATGTTTTAAAGGACATCACCTTCGTATAAATTGAATTTGATAGGGATCCCCCTAAAGCAATGATCTCTTTAGAATCAGCATCCAATTCTCTTATTTCACCTTATGATAAAGTAACACTATTAATATCAGCAGACATTCAATGCATAGCTACTATAATGACATACTTCCCTACTGATTGGAAGTAGTATTTCACTCTATTCTTCCATAGTTGAAAATTATTTCCTTCAAATATTGAAATTACTTATGATTTACCACCTCCATTTATTTTTCTTCAGAGAAAACCACTGACTTTCAACCTTTTCCTCTAATACAAATTTTTAGGTCCAATGGGTCAAATACCCTAAGAGGTGGGTGAATTAGGGTATGATAGATTAAAACTTTCTCCCATTCCGATCTTGTTTTATTGTTAGAAAAAAACTCAATTTTCTCTCACTCCCCTAGAAATATATGAACAGTTATGAAATCATGCACATGACATAGTAATTTTTACTTGGTTCACCCTCACTAGGCTATGTCCAAGGAGCATACAATGACAATGTACCGATGTACCAAATTCACTAAGCCTCAATGCCAATAATGAGTAAAATATTTGGGATTGATCTTTTATGCCCAGGCTCACTGTATTTACAAGGTTCAGGGTTTTCTCACTATATTCCCAAAGGTCACTCCCTATGCCTCTTTCTCTGGCTCACTGTCTATGGAAAGGGTCATCGTCTTCCTCTTACTTCACTCACTACTCTTGGAAAAAAATACACTCACAGTTTATGGACTTTTAGGTTAAACACAGTTTATAGACATGTATGTACCTTTATTTTCATGAATGTTTACATCCACAACTACAGGTAGATGCTCTATTGATGTTTCTTTTTCACCTACAGATGAAGTCTGCCTTCCCAAGTATTGTTTGGTAACAAAAAATACTTTCACAAATAGATTTGAATCTGCTTCATGCTTCCAAGTGAAATTTGTGAACCACCTCGTCCCACCAGGTACTTTGTACAAGGTTTGGTATGCGAAACACCTTTCTGAATACTTATTCTTCCTTCTACCAATCGCCTCGGCATACTGCTGCCTCCATTCTACCTATGTGAACTACCCCATGTCTGTGAACTATTTTTTGTTTGCGTACCATCTTCTTCTCTATGTGCCGAAGTTCCCTCTCTATGTAACACTTATGGAATCCTCTCTATTGCATACCTAATATTCCTCCTATGTGTACCAATTCAACTCCTTCCGCTTACCTCTTATTACTTTGCAAGTTAAGAATCTATGTAGACCCCTTCGGTAGAATTACATCTGTGGGAACCACTTCAGGCTTCGTGAACCTCCCTTTATTAATTTCCTTTGGCCTTTACCAAAAAATTGAATAAAAAAGATGTTCTCTAATGATATTTGATCTTCACAGTAATCAGTGGGTTTAGCGATTCTTATATAGGCAAAGATACCCGCAAAACATGCTAATTAAATATTTACCAAATCTTCGATTCGGCCTTCACCATATACAAGTTATCCAGACACTGCGAACCGCAAGCCATCGTCGAACCATTTTTCCACATCTCCCACATACTGTCATTACTCCTATGTGGTCATTCTCCTCTATCGACATCAATTCATCCACGTAACACACTTCCACTCTATTGTGAACCATTTTTGGTTTAGCAAACCACTCCAGCGTACCGTTCCCAATGCTCCGCATACCATTCCTGAAACATGGTAATTGGCCCATGAATTATGGTACGTGGTTCTCATCCCTTTCCAGGTTTCTTCAACGTTATTCATATTGTTCACTCCTGTGAAGAAATACTTCCTTTTACAACATCAAACTTTTGAATTTGTGGCCCAAAAATTTGGCAAGCACTTGGAAACTGCACCACCTTAAAAATTTGTCTTTAGAAAACACCAACCATTATCACTTCCAGTCATTTGTCTTTGTCAAAAAACACAATCACACCCAAAACATTCTAAGGGAACACCTTGAGGGATTTTTTCACAACAATATCCCCCTTTTATTTTGTTGAAAACTTTTCTCAAAACAATTATTTGAATTTTGATATCTCATTACGGCTCCTTCCATCTTCAACCATCATCCAATTCATGTGATTAAGATAGTGATGAAGGATTTACTCAACACATACTCTAATCCCATATAAGACATGATCAGCATGAGAAACAAGAGTATAATAAAAATTTCATCAATGAACCACTTAGTTTCTAGTCACAAATAGCTGATACCATACTGATACACATATACCAATGAACTGCTCTCATCACAAAACTTAGCTGTCATGATATCTAATCATTGATCAATCACTTCTATAATCATCATATTTCATGCTCCCCCTATGTTACAGCTCCTCTAACCAGCATCAGATCAGCTTCAACTCCCCCTATCTCACTGCTCCATTTAATAGCTTCTTGGCTTCAACTCCCCCTATCTCGCTGCTCAACTTAACAGCTTCTCCCCGTGTATTTTCTTCCCCCTAAAATAGTCACACATTCTCCCCATTTTCAAAAAACCAGAAGGGAACTTCAAGTATTTATGTAACAGAGTAAAGAACTCATATCACCATATTAGGGAAAGACACATCATAACTTGGGGAGAGGGGGACCCACATCCAAACTTTTTCAAGTGTAGGAAGTCAACTGGAATCCTAGAGCCAGTCGATGCCCTTCAAATTCTTCCTTGGGTAAGGCCATTGTAAGAATATATTCAACTTGTTATTTTGTAGGCATATACTCCAACTTCACAAGCCCTTGTTCCACTTTCTCCTTGATAAAATGATATTTGATTTAAATGTGATTTTTTCTTGTGTGATGGACAATATTTTATCTCAAATTTATAGAACTTGAGTTTTCATAATGTATTCTGATTGGATATTTCACTTCAATCCCCATATCTTTAAATTACTGCTTCTTCAACAATAGTTGGGTGAAATCTTCAGTAGCCATAATGTATTCAGATTATATAGTACTCAATGAAATAAAATCTTGTTTCTTGCTTAACCAAGAAATAAAGAACCCTCCAAGATAAAAGGCACCTCCTGATGTTGATTTCCTATCATCTACTAAACTAACCCAATCCACATCTGTATATCCCAATAACTCTAGCTGATAATTGTCATTGAACATTAGGCCAAAATCAATTGTTCCCTTGATATACAAAAGAATTATTTTTACTAAAATCATGTGAATATCCTTGGGATTGCATTGATACATCACTACTTGACTTGTGGAAAATACAATATCATTCCTCGTCACTGTCAGATACAACATACTTCCAATGATTTTCTTGTATTCTATGATATTAACTGGCTGGTTTTCCTCATCTCATGATAGATTCAACAGGGTAGCAACCGGAGTCATCACCTATTTGGAATTATCCATTCCAAACCTTCTCAAAACTTCCTTGGCATATTTATATTGGGAGATAAAAGTCACATTCCTTCCTTGCATCACTTGTAAGCCAAAGAAAGATGTTAGCTCACCAATCATCGACATTTCAAGCTTGCATTTCATGAATTCTAAAAATATTCTGCATTGTGCTTCATCTGATCCACCAAATATTATTTTGTCTATATAAACCATTACCATCATCCTTTTATTGTTTCCATTTTTAAAATACATATTGTAATCAACTCCACCATGCTAAAAATCAAACTTTTTTAGAAATTGATCAAGCCTTGAATACCATGCTCTTGGTGCTTGATTAAAGCCATATAATGCCTTCTTCAGCCAAAAAACCTTGTTTTGATCATCATGGATGATAAAACCATCTAGTTTCTCAATGTAATCCTCTTCTTCTAGAACTCCATTAAGAAATTATGACTTGAAATCCATCTGAAAAACCTTAAACTTTCTTTGCACTACTATGGTCAAGAATAATATGATTGTCTCTAGCCTTGAAACAGGTAAAAATGTCTCATCAACATCAATACCCTCTATCTAACAGTACCCTTGGCACACAAGACCTGATTTGTTTCAGATCACAACACCATATTCATTCATTTTGTTGTGGAAGACCCATTTTTTCCCTATGAAATTCTTTTCTTCTAGCCTCAGAACAATTTCCCACATCTCATTCTTCTAAATTTTGTGAACCACTTTATTCATTTCCTTAACCCAATTCTCATATCCAAAAGCTTCATCAAAGTAATTAGTCTCAACTTGTGATAAGTATGATTTTTTTTATAGAGACTTCATCCTTTTTGTCTGCACTGGTGATGTATGATTTCCAATTATGGTTTTCCTATCAATGTTAGCTCTTCTCACTGGTCTATGAGAAGACACTGATTTGTTCTCATAATCTCAGTCTTCTTCTGAATCAACCTCTAGAGTTGGAGTATCTCCTGACCTCGTCATCTATTCATCATTGTCCTCCTGAGTCTGATCATGTATCTGCTGAAGATTTTATTCATTCTCCACTATAGTCACATAATTACTTTCAACTTTATTTCCTAGCCTCTTATTGAAGCATTTATATTCTTTGATCTTCTTTTAGTAGCCAAGAAATATTCCTTCATCTCCATCAGATTCAAACATAATATTTTTATACTTATTGAGAATGAAACACTTCAAAAAATTCAAAAGTATTTCAATGATGGCTTCTTTCAATACCATAAATCATATGGACTCTTCTCTTATTTTGGGAATAATAAGGATCTATTTGATATGTAGACTGCTATCATCCCCGCCACTTTCCAAAACTTATCTAGTCAATCTTTCTCAATGAGCATTGTTCATGACATTTTTTTCACAATTAGATTTCTTCTCTCAAATACTCCATTCTGTTTTGGAGTTCTTACAGTCTAAACTTGATGCTTTATCCCATGTTTCTCAAGATAATCCTCTACTTGGATTTTTGTGAATTCTATTCCATTATCTATTTGAATCATCTTGATTTTCTAACCAAGAATCTTTTCACATTCCTGTAGATATATTCTAATGGATCTAAACACTTCATATTTTTTGATGATTATTTAAACACATTCCATTTTACTATAGTCATCAGTGAATAGAACATAATATCTCCTCCCATCAATAGCCCTTGGCGAAATTGGCCCACATACATCAACATGCACCAACTCAAGAAATCTTTTTGACTTATTCTCTTTTTATTATATATATTTCAAATGATCTTCCCTGGTTGACAGGAATCACATGTATGAGTACAATCTTGTGATAATCTATGGAGATTTTGAGTTGCATCATATTTTACCAGATCTTACAAGTAACCTTGGCTTATGTGTCCAAGACGCTTATGCCATAACATTTTTTCTTCATCCTTAGACAGAAAGTAAATATCTTCTTCTCCACTCACTAGGTAGAGATTCCCTTTCGTATGCTTTCCTTGAAACATTACAACACCATCTTTTGCTTTTATGGTATATAATTTCTTAGAAAAACTTATGGTGTGTCCTATGTTACACAATTTACTAACACTAAGCAAGTTGTGACTAAGCCCCTAAACAACAAAGACATATTATTGTCTCATGTTTTTCCTCTAAACTTGGCTTTTCCCGAACCATAATTTTCAATCCGTCATCATTACAAAATCTCACAATACCTTCTTTGACGTACCTAATTCTGGTCACTAGATATTTATTTCTCATCAAATAGGAAGTGAATCCACTATCAATGATCCATATCTCAGTGTGATCTGATGCCTTGAATGCAATTTATGCAACCACTACCTTCTCTTCCCTTTCCTGTTTGACCTAAGTACTTGAAATCATATATGAAATGGAATGATAATAATGATCTTTATCAATATATGATGATTTAGCTTCAACCAGAAGAGTTATAAATCAATTTTGAATTTTTATCTCTCTTGAAGATACATTTGGATGCTTCTTATGGACAAATTTAATCTTCTTAGGAACATTCCTCTGTGTTTTTTATGTGCAATATCTTTCCATATGCACTATTCCTTTACACCTAAAAAAGACCATCAAATGATGACATGCAATTTTGAGCTCTATAAGGCCACATCTGTTAGTCTGGTTCCATTTGGTACCTCTTTGATATGAAAAATACATTTTGATAATGTCCCATTTACTACAACAATAGAATCTTATATGAGTTACATTCTTATGTTTCAATGATGCACCATAAGTTGTGCCTTGAGTTCTCCTAATCTTATGATTCTACTTCGTACCCAAATTAATCTTTAATCTTGGAGTGGGTGCTTGTGGTCTGATGTAAACCATAACAGATTTTTTGTTTTAGATCAATCCCCACACCAGCCTTATTATTCATAATTGATTGTAACTTCTATTATAATGGAACACTCTACTCAAATATCATCTTATCTATTTCATGTATGATGTTATTTCTTAATATGGAACCAAGAGTTAGCAGTTTCTCTTAATCTTCAATTGTTCATTGAAGATTGATGAATTTCTCTTCTAGTTGTTTGATACGTTTGATTTTATCTTTTCCAGTTTCAGTCAAACAATCAATTTCTATTTTCTATTCTTCAATCTTTAGTTTTTACTGAACCACCTTTTTTGAGCATTCTAGCATTGAAGACCCCAGCTTTCAATTTCTGTATTCATCTCAGAATTATCTTCTACCTACTACTACATAAATAGTTTGGAATCACAAATAGCTTTGTTAGATTTCTTTATTTTGACTCTCAGAATATCTACCTCTTCAAGGAAAGCTACTAATTCATCCTGAAGATCAATTATTACTTCAATTTCGTCAACTTCATTGTCACTTTACAATCTAGTTTATGAATTTAAGAAAACTACCACCAATGAATTTATTTTATGATCTGTGTAGTCTTCCTTCTCTTCTGCCTCAGATTCATCTGATATTTCATCCTCTTTTGAAATCAGATTCTTCTTTTTGAAGAACTTTCTCTTGGTACTTCTCCTCCCTCTCTCATTTTACGAATACTTATTTTGTGGAATTTCATCATTTTATTCATTTTTTTCATCAAAATTCTTATGAAACTTTGCTGTAAAATGACCTATCTTTCCACATTGGAAGCATGGAAATGGAAGTTTACCTTTTGAAATTATCTTTTCCCCTATATAGATTAGAGGAGATAAGTAACATGACCTTATCCATATTATCCTCCTCAGGACTATATTCAATAGAGATATTCTTCATGGGATTAAATTCCACTTCCTATGACTTCCCCTTTTCCACTACATCATTATCATCATTTCTCATTTCATATGATACAAGGGTAATGTATATGTTATTTAGTGTCAGCTCTTTTTATTCCATTTCTTCCAATAATAAAACTTTCGGATTGATCAGTGGTGGAAGTTTCCTCATGATACGTTTCACAATATTTATATCTTCAATGACTTCTCCAAGACCCCGCATGTCTTCCACAATAATATTTATCCTGTCGAAGAATGCATCAACGGTCTCATTGAGATTCATTTTGAGATCCTCATACTTGTTCCATAGAACCTGCAGCTTTACTTCTTGAACTTTTGTGTCTCCCTCATAGATCATCAATAATTTTCCCACATTTCATGTGATGTTTTATTGGACATCACATTTGTATAAATTTAATTTGATAGGGCTCCCCCCTAAAGCATTGATCCCTTCAGCATCAGGATCCAATTCTATTATTTTAACTTTTGATAAAGCACCACTATTAATATTAGTTGATATTCCATGTATAGTTGTTGTGAAGACATATATCCTTACTGATCGAATGTAGTTATGCATTCGATTCTTCCATAGCTAAAATTTATTTTTGTCAAATATAATAATTACTTTATGATTTACAACCTCCACTTATTCCTCTTTAAATAAAACCACAGACTTTCAACATTTCCCTATGATACCAATTGTTAGGTCCACTAGGTCGAATACCCTAAAATGGGGGGGGGGGGTGGATGAATCAAGGTATGATAGATTAAAACTTTCTCCCGTTCAGATATTGTTTCATTATTAGAAAAAAAACTCAATTATCTCTTCCACTCATAGCAATATATGAACCGATATGAAGTCGTGCATAGGAAAAAATGATTTTTACTTAGTTCACCCTCTCTAGGATACTTCCAAGGAGCATACAATGAAAATTTACCGATGTAACAAATTCACTAAGGATCCAAGCCAATAATGAGTACAATGTTCGAGCTAGATCTTCTATGCTCAGGATCAATACCTTTACAAGTTTTAGGGTCTTCTCACTGCATTCCCAAGGGTCACTCCCTATGCCTCTTTCTCTGGATCACTACCGATGGAAAGGGTCACCTACTTCCTCTTCCTTTGCTCACTGCTCTTAGAAAGGAAACCACTCATAGTTTATGGAATTGTAGGTCAATCACAGTTTATTGACATGTAGGTCCCTTCATTTTCATGAATTTTTTCATTCATAACTATAGGTAGATGCTATGTTGAATTGTTTTTCACTTGCAGATGAATTCAACCTTCTCGAGTACTGCTGGGTACCGAACAATACTTTCACAAACTGATTTGAAACTATTTCAAGCTTCCTAGTGCAAATGAGAACCACCTCATTTCACCACGTACTGTGTATCGGGTTTAGTACATGGAACACCTCTCCACATACTACTTATGCCTTTCGCCAAACTTTATCGCCTCCGCATATAGTTTCCTCTGTTATTCCTCTATGAACTACCCCTTGTCTGTGAAGTGTTCTATGTTCATAGACCATCTTCCTCTCCATGTATCGAAGATTCCCCTCCATGTACCACTTGTGTAATCTTCTCTATCGCATACCCGAGATTACTCCTCCGCATACCGAGTTAACTCCTTCTTCTTACCACTTATTTAATTGAGAGTTAAGAATCCCCGCAAACACCTTAAGTAGAATTACTTTTCCATGAACCACTTCAGCCTTCACGAACCTCCTTTCATGAACTTCACTTAACTTTTGAGGAAAAATCAGATCAAAAATATGTTCTCTAATGATATTCGATCTTCACAGTAATCGGTTCATTTACCAATTCATATATAGAAATATATACCCAAAAAATCTACTAATCTATGATTCACCAAATCTTTGATCTATACTTCACCACATACCAATAATCCATTGACCGAAAACTGCAATCCATCCATGAATAGTTTTTCCATGTCGCCCGCATACTTCTATTTCTCATAAGTTTTCGTTCTCCTCTACCGACATCAATCCATCTGTGTACTGCACCGCCACTCAGTTGGAAAACATTTTTTGTTTCGTGAACTGCTCCATCATACCATTCCCAATGCTTGACATACCATTCTAGGAACATGGTATGCTACCCCTAAATTATGGTATTTGTTTCTCATCCTTTTCCAGTTTTCTTCAACGTTCGTCATACCGTTCACTCTTATGAATAAATGCTTCCTTTTTCAACATCAAACTCCTGATTTTGTGGCCTAAAATTTTGGGAAACACTAGCAAAATGCACCACAGTAAAAACATGTCTTTGTAAAACACCAACCATACTCATTTTCAATCATCTGGCTTTGTCAACAAACACAATCACACCCTTAACATTATGAGGGAACACCCTAAGGGATTTTTTCCCAATAATATTCTTAATTGGGATTAATACTTTATTATATATTATAATATATTTTATTGAATGGTTTATTATTAGTTTGATTGTGGATGTTATATCTTGATATCATTCACTCCATTACTCTGAATGGTTAATAATTATATTTACTGATTAGGGAATGTTATTTACATTTCATATGTTAATTTCAATATGAATTTTTATTATTATTATGTTTCACCCCTTCCGTATGAGGAATGAATTAGATTTATTAAGTGTCTATTGGGGCCCATTATAGCCCATCGATGCATTGGTAGGTCTCATGAGAAAAACTAGTTTTAGTATAGGCTAATGTCTTACCCGGTTATATATCATGTATTGCCTAAAGCTTTAATGGTATGGTTACGAATCCTTATATTATTCATTCCATCATTAAGGTATTAGTATTTTATATTCCATGTGATTATTCTATAGGTAGAATATCCATAAGTAATTGTCGTTTTCATGTGATTATTTATATGGTATTATTTAATAAATTTTTATTCCTCCCACATTATTCTCAAGTTTTTTTTAATAGCAAGTGTTTTTAGTTATTCATCATTCATTATGTTTTATTTTTATCTTCTATTAAATTCTTACCCTTACTGAGCATCAGATATCACCCATTTATTATGTTCATTTTCCCTAGGATTTGAAGATGAATTTTATGAATTACATGAAAATATAATCTAGAAGAATAAGAGTGTTTCTGAAGGAGTATCTATGATGTATTTAATTTTATGTTATAATGGAGAACATATGTATGTATCTTTTTTTCAAAAGCTACTAAACTATTAGGTCCTTCAGGATGCATTTTTCTTATTTATATGACAATGTAATAAAGTGAGGAACTAGCTCTTGGATAAATTAAATTTATCATATTTAGAAAATTATTTTAATTAAATAGAGTTAATTTCTGAATTCGAAATGTTGAATATTTGTTAGGGTAAATTTTTTGGATTTCTCTAAAATACTTGAATTTTTTAATAATAGTAAAATAAAAAAAATTACTATAAATTATAAAGATATGATTTATTGAGTCATAGGTGATTTTTGGATGATGTAAGCACCCTTGGTTTGAACTCACATGTACTTATTACTTTATTTTTTTTACAAGAATCAACACTATTTCTTGTATTGATCAAAATAATGAAATAATTAATAAAATAATGAGAAATAACCCCTCTTCTCTACTATAAATACCACCTCTCACCACCCTGTCTCCTCACAACTTCCAAGATTTTAGCCTTGTCAAGTTTATGCCCAATATTCTCACAAAGTCTCTCCCCCATGTCCAAGAGATCTTATTCTCATTAAAAGACCAAATTTAATCCCCTTAAGGAGGTTCTCAAGGAAGAGTATTCATTAGGTAAAATCCTATTCCTTTTCATGTTAATTTCCTTTCAAGTTCTTTTCTTTTATTATGCTATCATCACCTATTAAGTAAAAATGATAATGATACCTCTAGTATAATATATATACAATAATGATATCATGTCAATGTAATATCCTTCACCAAACTCCTTTTTCTATATCTATTTTATTTTAAAAACGAAATCATCATTCGTGAGGTGCCAATTTACAACATTTGTGGATGATGAATTTTCATTCTTAAATTTATACTTAAAAGATGTTAATGAAACCATTTTAATGGTTAAAACAGACTATTATATATGTATTAAAACATTTATAATGTCCAATATGTAATATATTTACATAATACAAAATGATAAAACAAAATGAGTTCATTATGAACAATAACCGCAGTAATAATCTAAAAAATTATCACTAAATGTATTATCTAATGATTCATCCTAATAATATATAAAAATGATATATATAAAGATTAAAACATATATATTTCCATTATTATCGTTTAAATTTAATTCTGGAGAATTATACCAACTTCACATGAAATTCCATACTCATATACAAGTGTATCGGTCGTGAAAACCAAAGAAAGGAATGCCCTCGAGCGATAAAATGGTATCTTATAACTCATAAAAAAACCATAAATGAACTTAATAAAATTATAATAAATAAAATACATGTATAAAAGGTAATGAATTTATTAATTAATGGATTTAATTTTATTATCCATGACATTAAGGTCATATACAGAACACATTCGAATATAAGGTAAGGGTTTCTTCCCAAACCTCCAATTTCATTCGGGTTATGCTTTATCCCTCTATAAACCTATGAAATTATTCATTATTTTTATATAATTCTTATAAATTTTGTGAATATATTACAAAATCATGTATCGAGATTAGTGAATCTTTTGTTAATGTGTAATTATTTTTTTAAAAGGTTCCCTTTTCAATTCTTCCTAATACACAAGCCTGATTTAAGTAAACAAACTGAATTCTTACCTATTTTCAACTACACTATATAATCAGTTTTAATACAAAATTATATTTCTAAATCACATATTTTATTATTGAAAAACTATATTTGTTCACTTCTAGTTTAATACAATGATTTTTTCAAAAGGACTCCTCTTTGAAAAATGAATGATTATTTCCCTCTAGAATTCCTTGATGATTTTATAAGAGTACTTTCATCTATTTCAACTCAAAGAACCATGATCTTTTTTTAGGTTTGAATCTTGTTTACTGGTTTTTTTGAGAGAAAGAGGAGTTTTTGGGAAATTTCAGGATTACACATCATGTACTTATAAGTACACATTGTGTACTTGGTTGCAATGGGTAGTCGTGTTCTATCCATGTAACGATCGAACACATGGCTATGTGGGGTGACCTAGAGGCTGCCTAAAGTGAAGGCCGTATAAGGAAAGTACACGCCGTGTACTTTCAAAGAACATGTAATGTACTTTATTTTTATTTCATTAAACAGACCGGGGTTACATTTAATTGGAAGAACACCCTTCTTCTCGATTTTTCCCATCCAGGAGCATCCGTAGCTGGAGATTCTCCTCTAAGACCCCGACTCGCAATCCATTCTCTGAATCGAACACTGTAAATAGCATTGGAATCTCCATGGAAAGCTCTTCCTTCTTCTAGAGCCTCATTTCTTGATTTCTCATCTTTCATGAGGTATCCTCGGTTGAAAATTTTAATCCTTTTTATAGATCTATGGCATCATAGGGGAATTCAAGTCCTGGGGTTCATGTATATTGTCCATACAATGCTGAGTTAGGTGGTTTGTTCCTTTCTGTAGTTAGTCATTGAGTTATATGTGAAAAAGTGCCCAATACCATTCTTTGGGGTATTGCGTGTTTATTTTTGTTTAGCCCTATTATTGTCTTTTATGCCTTGTGTGCTTGAGTAAAGGATTTAAAGATAGTAAATAGGGTTATTTTACCATGTTATAGATGTGTTTACCGTGTTTTCTTGGTTTTGACCGTTTGGTCTAGCATTTTCTGTTAGGATTTTTTGTTTTCCATGCCTAGTACTATTAGGATGGATTGATTTTATCTTACATGTTCTGATATGTTGTAGACTGTTTAGCCAAGTAGTTCTTGAGATTTAATTTGGCTGCCATATTTCATTTGTACACGATTGTTTACACAGGGCGGTGGGAAACTGGTGTAGTAGACCATAAGGAGAATGGACACAGAGGGCTTCTCTAGAGTGTATGTTTACTTTATGTTGGGATTCCATAGGGGGATGGATGTAAGTTCTCCCTAAGAGTGTCTATAGTTTCTTTATTACGAGAACACAGGGGTAATTGTATTTTGAATTCTTCCCTAGAGGGTTTATAGTTACTGATACGATACCACATGGGGAATTGATGGTGAGTGATTCCTCAGAGTTTCTTTTCTAAAGCTGAACCAGATGGGTTAGTCTATGAGTATATACTAGATATTTACTCATGTTTGTTTGGTTAAACTAGAGGGGTAAGGATGTGAGTACTTCCCTGACAGTTGCCTGTTTGTGATTAGTTTCTTACTTGATATGTGAAATTGAATGTCATTGAACTGTAGGATTGTTTACTTTTGGGTACTTCTTTTTTTACTGCTTATTTTTTATTATTGCCTACCATATACATTCACTGAATGTTAGACATAGATATTTGGGTGGTTTCCTACTAGTATTAGTCTGACACCCTATTTGGGTCATGCTTTTGGGTCCAAATAGATTATATTGTTGTAGGTATAGATAAGGGCAATCCCCATTCTACTTCAGGTACCTGATTGTTGTGGAGCTGGAGAGCATGGGACCAAGCTGAGGCTTGCGATGCTTCTAGAGTTTGTTAATTTTACTTGTACACTTGTTTATTACTATATTCCAGAATTGTGACTTGTTTGTCTACTTTCCTATACATATGTACCATGCATCATATATATATGTGTGTTATAGTTGTTTATTACTTCTATTGTTTACTTATTGCATGTTATTATTGCTTCTGTTATTTTTATCTACTTATTTTCTACTGCGTTACTCTACCAATGAGGTAATAGTTTCCCCACTATTACACCCATGGCCCTCACTACTAGTTGGTATCCTTTGGCATTTGGGTAAATGCGCTTGAGGCCATGTGACCAACTATGCACGGGGAACCCTAGGGTAGATTCTAGAATCAGGACATTACAAAGTGGTATTAAAGGATTTATTTCTTCTTGACTTGATGTTTGTAGCCTATATACAAGGATAGGAAGAAAGAGGTATTGGTAATAAGATGTGCCCAGGAGTAGCTAACCTGTGTACAGGGAAAATCCAATTTACCTCATATGTTATGATTTTTCTAGTTTTTCAATTTTACAGTTTATTTGATTTCATCGTTGGGTGATTCACATGTTCTTTTCAATTATTTTTGAAATTATTGCAATTCTATTTCTACTTCAACCCAATGAGATGAGGGTATGTCATCTCATGCATCATATAGCAACTTTCTACAAATCACATGCCATGCATTTTTGTCATTCCATTTAGGTTGCATTAGCGATTGCATGTTGTCATGATGTATTTTGTGCTAGATATGCATGCTGTTGTGATAGATGCCTTGATTAAATACCCACGTTTTAATAGGATATTGTATTGTTTGAGGGCTATTTGGAATGAATTCCAAAATTTGGTTCTTGAGGTGTTATGGGCCCTCATGGATCAGAATTTGGTGGATCATCACTTTTTTATGCTTGTATATAACTTTTATAAGATTCCAAGCTTTGATTCATGGGGATTATGGGCCCTCACGGATCAGAATTTGGCACTTTAATGTTCATTTCAGAATTTTTATAGGTTCCAGAGTAGTTTCTAAGGCCTACTATCCATAAAAACTCAGAATACATGATGTGTAATAATAAATACACACCATGTATCCTTTTGTTTGGGAAGGAACTATTTTTCTTAAGTACATGTCGTGTACTATATGTACACACCGTGTAGTCTCTAACCGTGGCACTAGCTGTGTGGGCAGATACATGGGGTTGGGAAATATTTGGTACCACGTGCCATGTACCAGACGTACATGTCGTATTGTATAGGTCTTGTGTCCACCTGTGTGACTAACAACATGAATGGATGAAACATAGGTTATACACATTGTGTCATACTTGAACACACTGTGTAGTGTAACCCATGTATCTAACCATGTAACGAACAACCTGGGGTAGTGGAAATCCTTCTAGTACACACCGTATCTGGTATAAACACTCTTTGTAGAGTCAGCCCTGTTTCCAACTATGTGACTAACAACATGGGCAGTTGAAACCTAAGAGGTACATGTTGTGTCTGACAAAAACACGCCATGTAGTCTTGTTCTAGGGGAACCATGTGGGATAGTTTTATAGAAGGACTCGGGCAGGGTAACACGATTCAAGTACATGCCATGTCTTGGAGAAACACTCCGTGTATATGGGGTGTTACACAACCAGTTTTGGAAGGAGTACACAACCATGAGAATGCTTAAAAGAACACATTGTGTATGGGTTATACATGCCGTGTATCCCTATTTTGATAATCATGAATGATTTTCCTTTCTTGTTCCCTTCCTGCACTTATAAGTTTCAGTCCTTGATAATCTTGATCAAAGCTGTGCACTTGACCCTACAGAGTCATACCAGCAAGACATCCTCTGGGTGTTGGCCAGATTCAGGGCATTGATCAGACACCGGACATGACTGGTCAAGGTCTACCAACAAATCCTTATGTAGTAGAAGTCTTGGAACCTTCCTTCATTCTATACATATGTGATGATGCATAGTTCCTAGAGGGATTTATGAGGTTCACGCAGACCTTCTAGGGATCACCACATCCTACCCCTTAAATGGCAGAATTGATGCGGGTTTTCCAGTAGAAGAATCCTCTAACCTTCCTAGGGGAAGGAGGACCCTAGGCTACAGATTCATGGGTATAAGCCATGATTTTTATCTTCAAGAATCTAGAGATGCCCCCAGAGATGAGGTTCAAGCTCGCTATGTATATGATTCGGGTCTCTTCCAAGAGATTGTGGGTTTTTATCTCACAGGTGGGACACCAGCAAGTTATGGTGTGGGATGAGTTCCATCATGCCTTCTATGACTACTTCTTCTTGTACACTTTGAGGTTAGATCGAGCCTAATATCTCATGAGTTAAAAGTAGGTTACTCTCTCAGTCATGGAGTACTCTTCTCATTTCACAGCGATGTAGCGCTTTACACCTATTCTAGGAGGTGATGTGTTATTTTTAGCAAGGAAGTTTGAGGATGGTCTCAGGAATGACATCTGATCTCAGGTGAACATCTTAAGGATGAATTTCATTACCTCTATATTCAACCAGGCACTGATCATGTAGCCCAATCTGTGGGATTCTAGAGCTATGAGCCATGGAGGTTCAACATCTGGAGTCGGTACCCCTCAGACCAATAGCCGGAAGTGCCACAGGGAGTCTACACGTGGTAATCGTAGTAGGTGAGATACTTCTTCTGGTATCCAGGTGGTGTGATACCGGTGCGGGAAAAGTGGGAATACGAGGCCACATTGCTCGAGATACCCACTGGAGTTCTGATATTGTGGTAAGATGGGACATCTTTAGCACTTCTTTCAGTTATTCTCTTTAGTAGATGGTGATTATAGTTCCTATATGACTCCACGTTCAGGAGAAGCACCACTAGTTTCTCATTAGTCTGGGAACTGGAGTTTTTTCAGCTGTTCAGGATGAGGTGGGGGTCGTGGTCATGGTATCCAGTTAGTAGGCTTTCAGTGAAAATATGGTGTATTAGCTTAGGGTGGTCAGGAAGGGTTATAGGGTCGTGGTAAAGGCTAGGATTTTGTAGTGGATCAAACCTGGTAGTAGCAGGATCTCAGACCCTCTACAGTTTAAGGTACGATTCTAGTTGCCTCATTTTTAGCTTCTGCACTTTTTGATATAGGGGCTTCCCATGGTTTCATATATATTTTTGTTTTGGAAAGGCTTTGGATCTATATATTTTCTTCTACTAATTTCTTGACACTAGACACTCCATTGGGAAGAAGGATGACAAGTGTACGTCAGTGCAAGCAGTTCCCTCTTGAGGTCGGTGGGTGTCACTTATTTGGTACATATGTGTATTAGAGAATACAGTCTATGATTTCATCCTCATAATGTACTGGTTAGTTCCCTTCTAGGTAGTTTTAAACTGTTATCACCGTAGGGTGAGTTTCACATCAACAGAGGGAATGTTTTTTTACACAGGGGAGAATGGGATGTCTAGACAAGCAGAGCAGGACCTGAGCATCATGGGTTGGGAGGAGTTACAGCCCAAATTGTTAGTCTGTATCTGGAAGATCAGGGGACTTCACATATGGACTTTCCTCTAGTGGTGGGTTATTTCAATGATATCTTTACAATGGAATTTTATGGTTTTCCTCTAGAGCATGAGGTATAATTTTCTATTGAGCTTGTTCCAGGAGCGGTACTGGTGTCCATTCTTCCTTATAGGATGGATACGCTAGAGTTACAGAAGCTCAATAGGCAGTTGGGGGATTTGCAGGAAAAGGATTTCATCTAACCCAGTACTTCTCCTTGGGGTTCACCTGGCATGTTTGCGAGGAAGGCAGATAGTACCTATAGACATTGCGTGGATTATCAGAATTTGAACCAGTTGATAGTAAAGACCTGATATCCCTTACCAAGGATTGTTGATCTCTTTAATCAGCTTTGAGAAGCCTGAGTGTTCTCAAATATTGACTTGAGATTCTTTTACCATCAACTCCCCATCATACCATTTGATATACCTCTTACAGCCTTCCGGAGCAGGTATGGTCTATATGAGTATGTGGTTATGTCGTTCAGTCTCACGAACGAACCTGTAGTCTTCATGGAACTAATGAAACGAGTGTTCCATACATACTCAGATTATTTTGTGGTAGTCATCATGGATGACAGCTTGTTGTACTCTAACACTCGACATAACCATGCCACACATCTTGAGATCATTTCGAGTACACTGAGAGAGAAACAGTTATATGCTATGATCTCAAAGTTGTACTTTTGGATGGACCAAATTCACTTCTTGGTTGATGTTATCTTATAGGATGGAGAATCAGTAGACCCATAGAAATTGAAATCATTAGTTTCATGGGAGCTTCTGAAGAACAACTTTCATGTGAGAAGTTTTCTAGGGTTGGATGAATACTATAGAAATTTCATACAAGACTTTTCATGATTAGC